>CM056379.1:109216218-109404914 GCA_029718625.1 Synaphobranchus kaupii | reverse complement strand
GTTACACTGCAAAAACCAAATCTTATCAAGCATTTTAATCTTATATTTAGACTTCTTTTCTGTTACTTTTTTGCTAAATAAGAAAAACTATCTGCCAGTGGGGTAAGATAATTTCACTTGCCAAGCAAACTTAAAACATGCTCATATTTTCCACTTTTGAGAAAAAAATAAGATTTTAAGTCTCATTACGAGACTAAAACACAGTTAAGACATTGTTTGCAGTGTAAGGAGGAGAGTCTCAGCAGTAGTTGTGCAATAGCTGGCAGTTAGGGAGGAAGATCAGCCTGTTGGAGGGTTCAAGGTTGTTTTACAGTAACATGTGTTGTAAGAGGCCGTAGTAAAGCTTCCCATTCAGGCCTGAGACCTGCTGCTGTGCTGTAGAGCGGAGCAGGCTGTGGAAGCGCTGGGCTGTGCTGCTGTGCTAGAGAGCGGAGCAGGCTGTGGCAGCGCTGGGCTGTGCTGCTGTGCTAGAGAGCGGAGCAGGCTGTGGCAGCGCTGGACTGTGCTGCTGTGCTAGAGAGCGGAGCAGGCTGTGGAAGCGCTGGGCTGTGCTGCTGTGCTAGAGAGCGGAGCAGGCTGTGGGAGCGCGGGGCTGTGCTGCTGTGCTGGAGAGCGGAGCAGGCTGTGGGAGCGTTGGGCTGTGGGAGCGCTGGGCTGTGGGAGCGTTGGGCTGTGGGAGCGCTGGGCTGTGCTGGGCTGTGGGAGCGTTGGGCTGTCGGAGCGCTGGACTGTGCTGGGCTGTGGGAGCGTTGGGCTGTCGGAGCACTGGGCTGTGCTGGGCTGTGTGAGTGCTGGGCTGTGTGAGCACTGGGCCATGTTTAGACTTGCGCTCCTTTCTGCTGCTTCTATTTTTACACGCCGTCCGTCCCTCAGCGGGGAATTCTGTGTGTGACGCGCGGCTCCTGTGAGAATTGTGTAATGTGTAGATATAGAGTTACTGGATCTGCAGCAGAGGCTTGGGGTGTGTGTGTATGTGCGTGCGTGTGTGAGAGAGAGAGCGTGTGTGAGATAGAGAGTCTGTGCGCATGCATGTGTGTGTATGTGTGTGTGTGTGTGTGTGTGTGTGTGTGTGTGTGTGAGAGAGCGAGCGAGTGAGTGTGTCTGTGTTAGAAGGTGAGTGTATGTATCAGTGAGTGAGTAAGGTCTTGTGCTTGTTTCAGACAGAGATAATAAGTTGGCATGTGAGAGGGTGAGTGAGTTTGTGTGTGTGTGTGTGTGTGTGTGTGTGTGTGTGCGTGTGCGTGCACGTTCCGTGATGTAACTGCAGCTTGGCCCGGCGGAGACTCTTGGATCAGTGTGTCACGGATGCTGCTGATTGGGCGTTTTTCTCCCCTTTATGTTTCCGCGGTAACGGCCTGTGACGTCATCACTGAGGACTTTGACACACATTCTGTGCCTGACCGCTCGGGTTTCATCTGCAGCAGCAGTGTGCACACTCCCAACGCATGGCTGTGCAGCCCCCGGCCTTTACACACACCAGCCACTATCATATACTGTGCGTGTGTGTGCGAGCGTGTGTGTGTGTGAAGGGTATTTAAGTGTCTTTATACAAGCATGTCTCTCTGAGCCATACTTGTGTATTTTGAAAGCTAAATGTACAATGTGCTTCTGTTCAGTGCAAATTGTTGATTTTTACTTTATTAAACCACTAGCAGTTCCCCCTAGCAGATTGTTCTTGGCTAGTTTTATCTTCAGCACCTTCTGCAAAATGTTTAAATCACCACGGGGACAGGTCCCATTACATCTCCTGCGCTCCAGCACTACAGTTCCCAGAATGCAGATAGTAGTACAGATTTCCAGAATGTTGTACAGATCTTCTGCAAAATGTTTCTAATCTCATTAGATAGTGCTCACTGCGCCTTTATATGATGCAGCTTATATCTGCAGTTTGTGCTGTTTTAATTATTATGCCTAATTGCGTGTAAAATGGCTTATCACCATCATCATCATCATCATCATCGTCAATAATGGTAACATAATGCAGCTCCAAGTGATACTGTCACAGTGCACAGGTCCTAGGTGTAGTGTACTTGTGTTTGCGTCACCAGATGACATGGACCGAACATGCTAACATGCACCGAACATGCTCACGTGTAGTGCAGTGTACTGTGTGAAAGGTGCTCCTCCTCATTATGTGTTTGCTGGAAAGTTGTGTCTGTGAATGCTGCCTATTGCATCCCAGTACCGTACAGTAACGTCTCTGTCTCAAACGTGCGTAATGAAGTATTATTAGTGATAGACCCACTGAGCCGCTGTTCCTGTCATCTTGGAGAGAAGTGTGCGTCTCTCTTTCTCTCTCTCTCTCTCTGTATCTCTCTTTCTCTTTCTTTCTTTCTCTCCACACGTCACCCCTGCAGGGTCCTGCTCCTCCCGTTTGACCAGTTTTGCACGTGTGTGTGTGTCCCTCTCTGGCAGCAGCAGAACCTGGACCCGTCCCATCAGTGCTCTCTCGCTCTCTCTCTGTAAAGCCCGTCCAGCCAGAGCGTGGTAGCGTTTAAATCACCACGGGGACGGGTCCCATTACATCTCCTGCGCTCCAGCACTACAGATCCCAGAATGCAGTAGTACAGTTGTAGTACAGATTTTTTGCTGAGTTCGCCTCCAGTGAATTTTTATTGGCCCTCTGTAAGGATTGATTATTTTTTTATTTGCTGAGTTTGACTTACAGTAATGTGTGTTTTATGTGAAAGATCGCATCGTTTTGTGGTGTCCTTTTCCTTTCTGAAAACGTGCTCCAGGGAAAAAAAAGCTGTCATTTTGCTGTGTCCTGTATTGCTGTGCCTAACTATAATATTTATGCGTTGAAGTGGATTTTAGTTGATAATGATAACTTGGATTTTAGAGCCTTTCCTTGGGTTGGGAACAGTGACCCTATTATGTGGACAGTGTACGTGTACACTGTAAGAATAAATCTACTGCTCTTTAAAATTGCCTCTCATTTCCCGTCGTGAGTGAAAGCTTTCTTTTCCTGGCTCACGCTGCGTACTGTCAGAGCAGATCCCGTTGAATCGGACGTTTTATTGTGGACACATTGTGGAAAATTGCATGTTAGAAATGTGATTGTCGTGTGCAGTCTGTTATAAACGACTCATTGGGTTGGTGATGTGACTATTATTTCAAATTATGACTAACCAACTGCTGGTCTCTAGCCTCTGTGGCAGGGGGGGGGTGGGTCTGAATAACGATGTTTCTGGTTTTGCCGTCTCTACATTAGAAATATCTGATATGCTTTTCATGGTACGTTAAATGTTTTGCACTGAAGACTTGTGCCATGTCTGATCACACTTGTGGCACACTTCAAAAGTAGCCCAAAAAAAGAAAAAACCGTGGCTTTGATTTATTTATTTATTTATTTCACCCACTGGTTCATTTTCAAAGCAGCCCGACTTGGTGAGAAAATTGAGAGCATCAGTGCTTCTGCTGCAGAACTGCAAGTCGGCTGAGTCACACCGCTGGTTCTGTCTCAGCCCACCAGGTGTGGGTACAAACGCCACGCTCCGCCAGGTGTGAATGACTAAACTACCACGGCTCTCTTCCTACCCGCTGTCCAGGGTGTGAATTTCACACCTGCCACCAGCCAAATGCTGGTAAAATGTTCTACTCTAGCAGCCACTGAAAACAGCTGGTGATTTTTAGAATCCACAAGCCACTCTGGCTAGTTGGTGAAAAAGTTAATTTCATACCCTGCTGCCGTCCCACCCCTGATACCACTGAAGGCTGCTTCTGTTGGTTTTCATTAAAACCGCAAGAGACAAACAACAGCTAAATAATAAATATTTGAAGCAAATTGACTTCAAATCACCTGCACTAGGAATAATCCAAATAAATTGTAATTCCTGGAAAATCTGCACAAATGAAACCCAAAGGATGTGTTGCCGAATATAAAAAATACAAATAAATAAATAAATAAATAAAAAAAGTCTGGTGCTGGCTAGTCTCATGGATCGCTGAGAAATGGAAAAGTGATGTATAATGTGGCCAGAGCTCCTGCAGGAGTGTTGGGGATAGCAGATTTTCTCCAGCTTCTGCATGTTTGGATATTTGTCTTATTTTGGAGGGGTGCAGAAGGGCCCTGCTAACTGCCGCAGGGAGTCGGTTCTGCCTCACGCTCCACAGCAGTGCTGTTTAAGGACAGGGGTTCGGGTACGATAGGGCCCGGAACGTTCGGAACCCTGTCTTCCACAGCGGGCAGAAAAGCACAGCGGGACCTCCTCTGTAAACAACACACACTCTCTCTCTGTGCGTGTAAAGGCAGCAGTGTGAGGACAGAATGGTTGCGGAGTGGACACACATTCTGTTCGTGTAAAGGCATCAGTGTGAGGACAGAATGGTTGCGGAGTGGACACACACTTTCTCTGTTCGTGTAAAGGCATCAGTGTGAGGACCGAATGGTTGGGGAGTGGACACACACTCTCTCTGTGCGTGTAAAGGCAGCAGTGTGAGGACAGAATGGTTGCGGAGTGGACACACATTCTGTTCGTGTAAAGGCATCAGTGTGAGGACAGAATGGTTGCGGAGTGGACACACACTTTCTCTGTTCGTGTAAAGGCATCAGTGTGAGGACCGAATGGTTGGGGAGTGGACACACACTCTCTCTGTTCATGTAAAAGCTGCAGTGTGAGGACAGAATGGTTGCGGAGTGGACACACTCTCTCTGTTCGTGTAAAGGTTGCAGTGTGAGGACAGAATGGTTGCGGAGTGGTGCAGCTGTAATGCTACTGTAATATGAAACGCCGATGGCTTTTTCTTTTTCTTTTTTCCTCTTCTTCTTTTAATGGGAGTGCGTGCAGTGACTGTACTACTGCGAGAATGTGTAACGGGCCGCTCTGTCTGCCCTGAGCTGTGTGTGTGTGTGTGTGCGTGTGCGTGCTTTTGTGTCCTTTGTGTGAGTGTATGTGGGTGCGTATGTGCACCTGCACGCATGTGTGTGTCTTGTCTGTCTGTCTGTTTGTGTGAGCGTGTGTGTGTGCGTGCGTGCGCGACTGAGTGTGTGTGCCCCCAGGACCTGAAATAGCACAGCTCTGACAGGGGGGGGGGGGCATGGAAACAGGGATATCCAGTTACTGGATCATCATATCACTGGAAGCTCCTTCTACTCCTTCTCTCTCTCTCTCTCTCTCTCCCTCCCTCCCTTTCCCGCTCTCTCTCTCTCTCTCTCTCTCTCTCTCTCTCTCTCTCTCTCTCTCTCTCTCTCTCCCTCCCTTTCCCGCTCTCTCTCTCTCTCTCTCTCTCTCTCCCTCCTACCTGGCTATACACATAGTGTCTGTAAATATCCCTATAAATCAGCTGTCCTCTGATCATCATTCCTATGTGTTTATAATGTATCTAAACCCAGTAAATGTGCAGTTCTGGCGTGCGCTGTCCGTGGAGAACCAGCAGCTCTGCAGGACCTGTGAGGCACCGGGTAAAAACCCGGACGCGTTGGGCTTCATCTAAGCTGTGCGTCTTTTGTGCGTGTGCAGAACCCGGCCGGAGTAAATCGCGTCTTACAGGGGCGCTCCTGGTGCCGTTTAAACGCCCCTCGCCTCCGTCCCAGGCCCCGTCTCTCAGATGGGCAGGGGGCACAGGAGACTGGTAGCTTAGCGCTGCTTCTGCACTGGGCTGCGTTTGCCAAATCTGCTTCATAGATGTCTTCAAAGCGCTCCCGTTTGCATGGTTTTTGCAGACGGCCTCGCTGTGTGCCTGGCTCAACTTGGGCCTGGTGAATCCAGCACAGGGACCCTTGCATCCAGCTACTTTTGGCCGTCCCCAAGAGGTCAAGCTGCTAAGATGATTTCAGATTGCTTAGAAAATTAGCATGGAGCACCTTTTTAGCCCCCTGAGTTCACAAATGCATTTACAAACGGGTGCTCGTGGAGAATGCTACACGCTGGCGTAGCGGGAATGAGATATGGGAAGGAGTGAGAAGTGGCACCCTTCCCCGGGTAGGAGCTCCTCGAATGTTTTGTCATTCTGGAGTAGGGGGAAGGGGGAGGAGCCAGCAGGGGAGCTGGAGTCACAGGCCCCTCCCCCTCTCCTGGCCCCTCCCCCGTCCCTGCTTGTTACACTTGCAGCCCAGCAGCAGGATTCCACATGGGGAGAGAGAGACACTGAGAAGGAGAGAGAGAGGGGGTAGAGAGAGGGGAAAGCTAGGGAGAGGGAGAGAATTAGCACAGCAGAGCAAGAGGAATGTTTAGGGTGAGGCAGCAGTGGCATCTGTTGTGCACTCACTCACACTCACACACACACACACACACACAAAGGAGGACTTGCCGTTGTCAGGGGTTTGGCTTGTGGTCCAGTTTATGATCATGTTCTGGGGCACATTGCAGTGTGAGCTGTGATGCTTTTATCTCTCTCTCTCTCTCTCTCTCTCTCTCTGCCTCTCTGCCCCCCCCTCCCCATCTCTCCCAGCTCACTGTGTTTGTCATGGTTACAGGAGTCATGGCGACTGGCCCAGCCACTTGCACTTCCCGAAAGAGTGAACAGCCTGGAGGAGCAGCGCAGAGTAGGGCAGGGCAGGGTGGGGTGGGGTGGGGCAGGAGGGTGGGGGTTGCGTGTGCCAGCCACAGCGAGGGGGGTCAGGCGGGGGGTTATGCGGTATATCGGTACTAAAATTTCGGTTCAGGACTTTCGCTTCTCTGCGTGCTGCAAACCAAACAGTCTTGTTTTAAAGCACGTGTGGAACTTTAATTCAAAACTCAGAGCCCCCACCCCCCCCCCCCCCCCCCCCCCCACCGATGACTTCTGGCCTGTTTTGTTCAGTAAGAAATTATGGACTGTTAGCTACCGTTTACATTTTCATAGTAAATGAAAAGCATTTAATTTTTTCTAAATCTTAAGTGGCGCTCAGCGGAGACGCCTGTACAAAATCTAACAGTGACACTCAGCATAGATAATTGCACAAAATCTCACAGTGGTGCTCAGCGGAGACGATTGTACAAAATCTCACAGTGAAAGAGACGCTTTTTGACATCACATAAAGCTGGCCCCGTTTTTTTATTCTTGTTCAGCTTTAAAGATTTTTTCCCGTCAAAAACCTGGGTCCCTCATCTCGGCCTGGGTCCGCAGAATGGAGAAACTGAATTGTGAAGCCCATTCTAGTAAAAAATAAATAAATAAACAAACTCTCTTACCTGCTTTTCTATTGCATGTGCGTGTGTGTGTTTGCGCGTGTGTTTGTGCGTGTGTGTGTTTGTGCGTGTGTGTGTTTGCGCATGTGTGTCTAATGGGACTTGAAAGAGAAGCAAAACTTGAACTAAGCTTGTCTGTTGCATGTGTGTGTGTGTTTGCGCGTGTGTCTAATGCAGTGGTTCTCAAACTCGGTCCTGGGGCCCCCCCTGTGTATGCTGGTTTTCGTTCCAACCACAATCGTGATCCGAGAATTTTAACAAGCTGTTAATTTTTTTCAATTGTACTTTTAATTTTTTGATGGATTATTTACCATCTAAGCCAAATTTTGTCAGAAAATAGCTATGCATGCCATGTAGAATAAATGTCCCATGTTCACATTTTTCTTATTGTTCTATATTGCAAACAACTACATACAAAGAGTTAACAAAATGATAACTGGTGAGTCAATATGCTCCTAATTAGTACTTTCATAATTCTGTTTCCTTAAACTTATTAACACAATGCAGGTTTGGCTCATTATGAATTTACGTTGTCCTTGAATTGTTCATTATCAACCAAATTGTTAGTTTTTGTGGCCATGTGTCCACACTTTCACCAATTAGGAGCCTGTTGAGTCACCTCTGCCTTCCATTTGCTCAGTTTTGTTACCTCTTTTAATGAAATTGCAATATAGCACAATAAGCAAAATGTGAACATGGGACATTTATTCTACATGGCATGCATAGCTATTTTCTTACATAATTTGGTTTAAGAGGGTAAATAATCCATCAAAACATGAAAAGTGCAATTAAGAAAAATTAACAACTTGTTAAAATTCTCGGGTTGCAATTGTGGTTGGAACAAAAACCAGCATACACAGGGGGGGCCCAGGACCGAGTTTGAGAACCACTGGTCTAATGGGACTTGAAAGAGAAGCAAAACTTGAACTACCCTAAAAAAAGAGCCAGAGTGAATTGTGGTTCTGGGACGCTGTACTGTAAGTCTTCTTCTTCTTCTTCGTTTGGGTGGGATCTTTTGTCCCACATCCCCAGGCTCGGGGCCGAGGGGCTATCCTTTTACCACCCCGAGCCTAGGGGGGGGTTCACCCGGACTATATTTCAGGGCACACCTCCAGTAGCCACGTCACCGTGTCATCATCCAGAACCGACAGACCATGCATCCCATTGGGTGCCCGATAAATCGGGCAGTCCAGGATGACATGGTCTGCGGTTTGTTCCTCCGCGCCACACTCGCAGGCTGCGCAAGAAGCCAAGCCCCATCTGTGCATCGATGAGCGGAAGCGCCCAACGCCGGTCCGGAGGCGGTTAAGCCTCACCCATGCCAGTCTAGGCAGGTCCACCCCAATAGGGGGAAAACCGACGTCTGGGATGAAGTCACGGAGTCTAGAGGTGTTCTCCTCCCACTCCGTGCTCCAGATGTAATCCGCCCACCGTGCCGCACTGATGTTAAGATCACTGCATTGCTGCAGGAATTCCTGTGCGGCAGGCACAAATGGGTGTCTCGACTTAAGGCGCCGGGGAGGCTCAGCAATTACAGCGAGCCTTTCGTGGAGCAGATGGTTTGGCTCCATGGCCCGGCACGCGAGACGTGCTGTGGCTCCCGCGCGGCGAAGCCCAGCGGGCTGGATGCCTGCAAGAATGGGAAGATTGTCCACGGGAGTGGGACGCAGGCATCCTGTCACGATGCGCAAGGCTTCGTTGATGGGCGTATCGATGAGGCGGGTGTGGGCACTGCGACACCATACCGGTGCGCAGTACTCACTAGTCGAGTAAACAAGGGCCAGGGCTGCCGTACGCAATGTTCTTGCGTCGGCGCCCCAGCCTGACCCGACTAGTCGCCTCATCAATGCCACACGAGATGTTAACTTCTTGCGCAGTGACTCAAGGTGTCGGCGAAACGTGAGCGACCTGTCCAATGTCACGCCGAGGTAGATTGGCTCAGCGCAGCATGGCAGGGGTGTTCCGCCAATATATATTCGGAGCTCACGTTTAGCCTCCCTGTTGTTAAGATGGAAGGCCGCCGACACCGTCTTTGCCTCGCTGAGCTTCAACCTCCATTTCCAGAGGTATGCCACTAGTGTCTGCATGTCCTGGCTCAAAGTCCCCTCCAATGACTGCCAGTCTCCAGCGGAGTACACCAACGCGAGGTCATCCGCGTAGGCATACTTCCGCGAGACTGTATCAGGCAAGTCATAAGTGTAGATATTATAGAGGAGGGGGGCCAGGACAGATCCCTGGGGGACGCCGTTCTTGAGGCGTCGTAACCTGCTTTGCTGTCCGCTACCGGTGGTAAGGTTAAAGCTGCGATTTCGGACAAGCTCCAAGATCATACTGACCATGTGCCTGTCCGGCAGCAGGCGGAGCAGCTTGCAGGTGAGGCCGCGGTGCCATACAGTATCATAGGCAGCCGTCAGATCGACAAAAACGGCTCCGGCCTTCTTCTTGAACGAAAAGCTGTCCTCGATGTCTTGAGTCATCAAAGTGACTTGGTCTACGGTCGATCTCCCGCGTCGGAACCCGGCCTGCTCCCGAGGGAGCAGTGGGTCGACGATCGGTTCGACGCGGGCGTAGATAAGACGCTCGAGGATCTTGAAGGGGATGCAGAGCAAGGAGATGGGACGGTAGCTCTTAGGATCCCCTTCAGGCTTATTCGGCTTAGGGATCGCGACAACTAGGGCTCTTCTCCAGATTTTGGGGATCTTGAGTTGGCGCAAGCAGGAAGAGAGGAAAGCTCTTAACCAGGACTTCAGGGCAGGTGCGGCATGGAGTATAAGCTCCGGGCAGATGGAATCAGGGCCCGGAGCTTTTCCTGGCTTTAGGTGCTGGAGGGCGGCAGCGAACTCCTCCGGTGTGAATTCACCGGAGATGTTATCGCTGCTAGATGTTGGGGCCCTCCAGAGGTCAGACACTTCTTTTGCCACGAGTCGTGATGACTCGCGGTCTTTACCCTCGTATACCCCATTTTTCACAAATTGTGATGCGATTTTATTTGCAGAAATGGGGCAGTGACGAGGGGAGTGTCTTGACCTGCCCGTGAGGTTGTTCAGGATACTCCATGCCTTGCGGCTGGAGTGTGAGAAGTCGATGGAATTGACAGCCTCCTCCCAGCGCTCTTGTCTCCTCCGGCCGAGTCTTGACAACAGGGCTGTAGCAGCCCTGTTTGACTCGGTTCCGGCAGGAGCCTGAAGGAAAACGCGGTAGAGGTTCTCGCACTCCGCATCCCAGCACGGTTTGTAGCTATTGCGACGTCCGCGTGGGATGGATTTCTTGGCCGCTTTCACTAACATGCCACAGAAGTCCCGGTATGCCTCATCCACGTTGTTGGTATTAGGCGATGGGAGACGCCACGTGGATTTGTTAGTGAAGAGGCGGAAGCGTTTCCAATTGGCCTTACGGAAATTCCATCGCTTCACCGGCTCACTCGGGATAGAGTCCACGAGTTTAGGCACGGTTATCAGCGATGGTCGATGTTGGGACCGCGGGAACTTTCCGAGCACACGTCTGTCCGGGAGCTGGTTGTCTGCACCGACACTCGCAAATGCCACGTCAGGATTCGTCCCAGTGTTCCAGCGACCGGAGAGAAAGCTGGCTGCACCCTTTGGATCGTATAACAGGGCCAGGCAGTTGTTAGCTGCCCAAGCAGCCAGGTTCTCTCCGTTGGGTGTGTTGGTATTGTACCCCCAGTCTTCATGCTGACAGTTAAAGTCGCCAGCATAGAGACAGGGGTGGGGGAACACTGGGACAGACACCGGCGTGAATCGCGAGGGGGGAGGCTTGTAGACGTTTACAATTTTAAAACCGGCAACGTCCACGCACAACCACTCAATCTCCGAGTCAGCCGGAGATTGATCGGCGAGAGTCCAGCTCAGCCTTTCATGGACAAACGTGGCAAGGCCGTGTTTCCTGCTTAGGATAGACCCAGCTAGTGTGAAATTTGGTAATACTAGCTTATCTGCTGAAAAGCAATGGGTCTCCTGGAGGAGGATGACGAGGGCCTTGGTGGTATAGGCCAGCTCCTCGATGACGCTGATCTTGTTGGAGGTGAGTCCTTCGGTGTTCAGCTGCAGTATTCTGGGTTGGAGGCCAGCGGAGTAATCACCACCGGCTCTCCTCCCCGACTGCAGCCGAGCACCAGCCCGGGTGAGGGCCCTAAATTGGCAAATTCTGTTTCGCTTATGACTGCGATTGGCAGTCATAAGTTACTGACGGGGGACACCACGAGAAGGTGTTTGCCATGTCCCCCGTCATAAGTTACTGACGGGGGACACCACGAGAAGGTGTTTGCCATGTACTGTAAGTCATGTGACCTCGGAGAAAGCCTGCTTGTTTCCCTGCTTCTCTGTGATTGGCTGTGGCCCTGTTGTGAGGACCGCGGAACAGCGAGTCATTGTAACGGCACAGGTGCACCAAAGAAACCACAGCGCAAGTCTCTAAGAACAGCCATCTTTAAGCCGGACACAGCCTGTGTGTGTGTGTGTGTGTGTGTGTGTGTGTGTGTGTGTGTGTGTGTGTGAGTGTGAGTGTGAGTGTGAGTGTGAGTGTGAGTGTGAGTGTGAGTGTGAGTGTGCGTGCGTGAGAGTGTGTGTGTGTGTGTGTGTGCATGCGTGCGTGCGTGTGTGCGTGTGTGTGTGTGTGTGCATGCGTGTGAGTGTGCGTGTGTGTGTGTGCATGCGTGTGAGTGTGTGTGTGTGTGTGCATGCGTGTGAGTGTGTGTGTGTGTGTGAGTGTGTGTGTGTGTGTGAGTCTATGTTTCCCCTTTTGCATTGTGTTGTTGTGATAAAGTCTTTCTGGCCGCCTAAAAGGTCACGTCTTCGAATCACCCGTGAGTGGGCTGTGCCTGTTTCACACATCGCACACGCACACGCACACATACACACACACACACACAAGTTTTCTGACCTGCTCTGTGGTTCTTTAATGCAGCATATACATATCTTCTCCTTGTTGTAGACGTAGCCACTGCGCTGGAAGCAAGCACACAGACTTCCAGGATAAATGCGTCTTGTGTCGCGATTCACACCAAACCCTACTGACCTATCCATGCCTTCAGTCATCTCTTACTAACCTGCTGACTGAACACAACTGTTTTTAACACAAAGAGCACAATCCATTTCCATTTAAACTGTATGTTAGGATTGGGCTGCTTGCGTTTGCCACAGCTGTTTAATCACTCCGTAGTCGGCATAAAGAGTTGGTGTACAAGACTGCATTGTGCACAAAACGTGTGTTCAGTGATGAGAGCGGGGAGGCAGTGTCGCCTGGCCTCTTCCTGAGCGGAGTGAGAGAGTGCAGCACTGTGACGTCTGTCTGCAGGAGCGCAACAAACCTGTCTAAATCTGCTGCACTGTGACGTCCGTCTGTGTGTCTGTCTGCAGGATTAGCGCCGGGCTTACATCGTGTCCGTGGCTCACGTTTAAAGAATGCGCCGTTGTTGACGGGACGTGATTAGGCTCCTTGTGGTACGGCACACATGAGGTCTCTTTGCACAGCCTTTCAGTTTGATCCGGGCTGGGCCCGAAACCCTGACCCTGGGAAACGCGCTCCGATTGGTTCAGCAAAATCAGTTACAGCGATTACAGTCCCCCTGATTTCTCCCCACTGACCACACCCTTCATTTTTGGACTCTCGGGACGACAAGTGTTCCGCACTGCTAAGGTGTGCTTCCTCTTGCTGCACATTAAACTGATTTTACATCACCTTACAATTACATTACATCACCTCACATTATATTCAGGCACTTAGCCAGACGCCTTTATCTGTAGCGACTTGCGCGGCTTGGCCCATACTTTGTGAATGGGACGTCCCGCCGTGCGCCATTCCCGCTGATACTTTAGCTGCTTAGATTGTGTCTGCTGTTCCAAGTGCATCGGTGGAAACCCGCTTTGAGTTTCCTTGTTTACAAAGCACTGTGTACATTGTTGTTGTGATGGTTGCCTGTGTTATTAATATAAATTTATTGTTGTCTCTGCGCAGATATATGTTGGGTAAAGGGGCAAAGCGGAAGCTGGACGAGGATGAAGATGGGCTGGAAGGCAAAGCGCTGGCGGGTTCGGCGGAGTTGGCGGACGGGCTGTCCAAGGTGTCGTACACCCTGCAGCGTCAGACCATCTTCAACATCTCGCTGATGAAGCTGTACAGCCAGCGGGCGCCGCCCGAGCCCAGCCTGGAGCGCCGCGTGCTCATCAACAACATGCTCCGCCGTATCCAGGAAGAGCTCAAGCAGGAGGGCGGGCCCCGCCCCATTTTCTTCTCCGCCACGCCCCCTCCCGACGACCCCGTGGACGAGGGCTTCCGCGAGGCCCAGCCCGCCTTCGGGGTCCCGCCTTTGGCCCCGCCCCATCCACAAGCCCCGCCCCCTTCTAGCCCCGCCCCCCCAGACTCCTGCCTCACTCCCGCCTCCCTGCTGGAGGATGACTCCTCCTTGTTTTGCACTTCTCCGTCCCCCCACCACCCCTCCAACCACCTCCACCCGCACCCCCACCACGCATGGCCCAGACCGCCTCCGCCCTCGGCCGCGAAGGACAGCTTCTCCTCGGCCCTGGAGGAGATCGAGGAGCTGTGTACGACGGTGACGGCGACGATGACTACTACCTCCTCCCCTGCGCCGACCCCCGACCTGCCCTCGCTCCCTCCCACGGGGTTCGACTCGAAAGACCACGCCAAAAAGCGAACGGCGCCCGCCTCGCCGTTAGAGGGCCGGGTCGCCATGGCGACGGCCGAGCCCAGGCCGACGGACTCTCCCGCTCCCCCTCCCCCTCCGCCGCCGCCGCCATCCAGCGCCCTGGACGTAAGCACCACCTCCTTCTCCTCTTCCTCAGGCTTCCTCACGGACCTGGCCCTGGACGACATCCTGTTCGCTGACATTGACACCTCCATGTACGACTTCGACGCCTGCATATCGGCCTCGGGGACGGGGGCCTCCAAAATGGCGCCCGTGGTGACGGCGGACGACCTCGTCAAAACTCTGTCCCCCTACGGGGGCGGGGCGCCCTCCTCGGTCGCCCCCAGCCAGCCTTTCAAAATGGACCTGGCAGAACTGGACCACATCATGGAAGTCCTGGTTGGCTCTTGATTTTTAAATTAAAAATAAATAAAAAAACAGAAACTTTATACAAGAACAAAAAAAAAAAAAGTCAACAATTTTCTGACTGTTTTTTGTACAGTTTTTTTTTTTTTTTTTTTTTTAGAAAAAAAATCTGCAAATTGTAAGAAAACTAATGGTGACGACGCCCGATGCTACTTCACAACACTGTGCATGCATTTTTGCTTGCCTTTCCAAAAATGAAATGGAACAAACCCACCCGGCTTCTAGCAGACGCGAGTGCCTTCATCTGTCTATGACCACTTTGTAAATTCCCATTTTTGTTTTCTTGAACAGGCATGATTTCCCTGTGAAAGACCCGCTAATCCTCCATGGCCACTTTGCCTCATGGTGCAGAGAATAAACATCTTCATTGTAAAGCACAAGGCTGTATACAGAGGGAAGTATCAAGTTACATTTGCCTTTTCTGTATAAAGCTTTTCTTTCGGAAATGTATAGGAAGTGTTATATGCCTGTTTTTTTTTTTTTTTTGCTGTCGTCCTCTCAATTCGCCTATTTTGTCGACACTGGTATGATATATTACTGACATTTGTGTTACAGAACATAGCTTTTTTTTCCAAAATGCTGCCCTGATCTTACATTCACAGTGACCTCTCTGGGTTGATGTTTTCTATAAGACACAAGAGCTAAATACACATATAGGCTAAGTGTTTTCAAATGGCTTTCTCCAACGTTTGAGTTTCGCTTAGTTTTATATGGATAGTGTGCACATTTCTACAATAACACACCAAACGCTACGTCAAATGAGATCGATAGCTTTACTGGGTAGTTCTACATGCATTCAGCTGCATAGTGGAGTTCATAGGGATGTGATTTTTCACAATTTATTTTATTTATTATTTTTCCTGATTACTCTGGGAAATACTGATACTTTTTTCCCTTGTATTTGGCTTTTTTGCTGCACATTTTCTCCTGTGGTCAGCTGTCAGAAGGGTGCAGAAGCTCTTGCGACATACCGAAGCTCTCCACCTCTGTCTGGCCAACGCTAGTAGGATCTGAGTCTGTATTTCCTGTTTTAATCAATAAGGGAGAAAAACTCACATCCCTGGTTGAGTCCGTTAGAAAGATGAGATGGGAGGCGACAGGCAATAACCACTCCCTCCGCCAGTCACTGTGACCAATCAAACGTTGGAGATCACTCAGTTGGGAGGAGCCTCTTCTCTCCAGCCATTGTATTATGATGTCAAAGATCTTTTATACAAGAAACAAATGCTTATGTCAAGGGTTACAATTACCATAATGTAAAAAAAAAAAGTAGGAAATTATTGGAGTGGCTTTAGATGATTTTCTTCCCCTCCATAAATAAGAGCCATAAGATTGTCACATCGTGTGATTGAATTTACCGCAAGTTTGTTTTTTAAGTTTTTAATTTTTCTTTTGCCATTTTCCTAAAATGGCCATCCCGTTCTTATGGAAGTACAGAATATTAGAGGTGTCAATACAAACTATCAGGTATCCTGCAAACACTGATTTTTGCCTGTCTCTTTTTTTTTTTTTTTTTTTCATTGAAGCAACAGTGTTTTTTCTTTATGAACTAACTAAGCATTTACAACTGAATTGTAGAAAACCTCTGACAAACTGCGATGCTGGCTTAAAAACGGCCTGTTTTAAAATGGGGACGGGGGTCGGAGGTGGGGGAGGGCCAGTGAAGTTTCATGGACCTAATAATGGATGGAGCCACAATGGGCTGTCAATCATCACTTGTTTGAACCAATCAAAATGGTTTTCTCTCCGCAGCAAAATGCAGTGATTGGTCAACGGCATGTAATCATTCCTCCCATTTGGGGTGTTGTGAAATCTCCCATCGCTGGTAGGAGTGGAAGGAAGGAGGCTTTACTACACCCCCCAGACGGGCAGTGGCATAACCACGCCCGTCTCCTGGATGTGGTGGTCGGGGCAGCTAACAAAGTACCGGTGCTCTGTCATTGGCCAGTCAGGTCAGGATTCTCTTCAGCGATTGGCTGTCGCTAGGCGACTCGCTGTGCATTTCTGAACCAGCCCCTCTCTATGCATGCTCTGTCAAACCCGCAAAGCTCCTCCACTTCCTGTTGCACCAAAAAAGTTATAATATTAATAATAATAATAATAATATTAAGCCTCCAGCCTGCGGCCAAATGTGAGTGCGTCCCTCGCAGCTCCCGTAACGGTACTTATGCATATTTCATGTGCAAGAATGCAACTTTATTATCCTTAAAGATTAAACAACGCTTCTGTAGGGTTTTTTTTTATTTATTTTAATTTATTAATTCCTCTGTCACCCAGCAGTGTTGGAGTGGTGTCTGCTCTCTCCTTGTCTCTCTGGGGTGTAGTCCGGAGTGGTGTCTGCTCTCTCCTTGTCTCTCTGGGGTGTAGTCCGGAGTGGGCCGTGTGCAGGGGACGCAAGCCTGTTGTTTTCAGCACTTGTCTCAGCTGTGCAGTGTGGTTGGGATGAAGTTCCAGCACACCGACGCACGCACACACACACACACGCACGCACGCACACGCACACACACGCACACACGCACTCACACACACGCACTCACACACACACACACACACACACACACACACACGTAGGGATGAAGTTCCAGCACACCGACACACACACACACACACGTGGGGATGAAGTTCCAGCACACCGAGACACACACACAGGCACACACACACGCACACACATGTGGGGATGAAGTTCCAACAAACACACACACACACACACATGTAGGGATGAAGTCCCAGCACACCGACACACACACACACACACGCACACACATGTGGGGATGAAGTTCCAACACACACACACACACACACACATGTAGGGATGAAGTTCTAGCACACACACACATGTAGGGATGAAGTTCTAGCACACACACACACACACACACGTGTTGGGATGAAGTTCTAGCACACACACACACGCATAGGGATGAAGTTCTAGCACACACACACGCGTAGGGATGAAGTTCTAGCACACACACACACACACACACACATGTAGGGATGAAGTTCTAGCACACACACACATGTAGGGATGAAGTTCTAGCACACACACACACACACACACACGCATAGGGATGAAGTTCTAGCACACACACGTGGCTAGCCGCTTTGGCGACTGAGCGCTCGCACACGTTCGCCGCGAGGTGTCGGTTTTGCCGGCTGCCGCTGTAAGACGCTCCATAGCGGCCAGCGTAGAGGGACCATTTCCAGGTTCCGAACAAAACCCGGAAGCTGTGGGTCAGTGACATCATCCATTCCACATTAGGAGACGCAGGAAATCTATGCCAAGATGAGCTAAAGGGACAATGCTATCAGAAGGCCAGTAAAATGCAAAGAGATCCTTTAAAAATGATTTGATCAAAGATGCCTGCCTGTTTTTTTATTTTCATAGTTTCTAATGCCACACGTGTAGAGGTCACTTTTATTGGTTATGATTCAAATGATAATGACCAGGAAAGTGTGATTTCCCAGAAAACACACACACCCCCACACACACACACACACACACACACACACACACACACAAACGCCTATGTGCCTTCACACTTTAGAGCGATGGGGATATCAATAACTCTAGGTCAAGCTTCACATGGTGGCATGTCTGTGTGTGAGACGAGGCTTACTGTTTTATATAATCTGACTGGAGTCCTGGTGCGGGGAAGAGCACACGCGTGTAAACTACCCAGGGGGAAGAGCACACGCGTGTAAACTACCCAGGGGGAAGAGAACACGTGTGTAAACGTAAACTACCCAGGGGGAAGAGCACACGCGTGTAAACTACCCAGGGGGAAGAGCACACGCGTGTAAACTACCCAGGGGGAAGAGCACACGCGTGTAAACTACCCAGGGGGAAGAGCACACGCGTGTAAACTACCCAGGGGGAAGAGCACACGCGTGTAAACTACCCAGGGGGAAGAGCACACGCGTGTAAACTACCCAGGGGGAAGAGCACACGCGTGTAAACTACCCAGGGGGAAGAGCACACGCGTGTAAACTACCCAGGGGGAAGAGCACACGCGTGTAAACGACCCAGGGGGAAGAGAACACGCGTGTAAACGACCCAGGGGGAAGAGCACACGCGTGTCTTACTGTGTTGGTTCTGCTCCATTGAGTGACAAGGAGACCCAAGCAGACAAATTTACTGATTCATAATTAATTTTATTTTCAATCTTTTGGCTTTGAAGTGATTTTGTTTTGTCTTATTTATTTTTCATCTCCTGTGTAAATATATTTATTTTAATGTGACGCTAACATCTGGATTGTAATGTGTACAGAATGTAAGGTAGGAATGTAATTATAGGAATGTATTTTGTATGGAAATGGGTGGAAGCCATGTTTATGACATTATTTTAGTTTACCATTTTACTGTTCTTGCTGGGGCAGGGGTGGGCCGTTTATGGGTGGGGCCCCCAACCCCTAACCCCTGTGTGTGTGTGTTATATGTGCGTGCATGTGCACGCTTTTTGGGAATGGTTGGTACAGCAGACGGTTTCGCTTCTCAAACTTGGGGAGATGTTTGCGATCCAAAGCTTATCAAAACAAAACTTCCTCCGTAAAAAAAACTTTGATGCCAAACTCTGTGTTTAGAAGGGGAGAGAGAACCTAAAAGCGCTTTAGTTCTTTACCTCTCACCATGTTTAAAACCCCATGTGCAAACGTGGCAGTCTGCTGTCTGAGGGTCACATGACCCGCTACGCCAGACTGCTCTGTGTGTCCTCAATTATTATAATGTTTTTTTTTTTAGGGGGGGGGGCGGGGGGGGGTTGATGGGGGCTTGTGGAGTTTGGGGGCTCTTCTTCTTTCAAAAGGCTGTATTTTTCC
Organism: Synaphobranchus kaupii; assembly: GCA_029718625.1. Taxonomy (NCBI): domain Eukaryota; kingdom Metazoa; phylum Chordata; class Actinopteri; order Anguilliformes; family Synaphobranchidae; genus Synaphobranchus; species Synaphobranchus kaupii. The sequence continues at coordinate 109,385,903 of CM056379.1, read as the reverse complement.
CATGAGCCTTTGCGCTGTGCCTTTTTCTATGCAATATTACCACATATTCACCTGGAAAAGAAGAGACATCAAAACTGATTACTGTATTCACTTCAAGGTATGGACTGATATATAAATATATATATAAATATTAAAAAAATGGAGATGTGTATATGAATTTGAAGCAGTCTTACTTTTGTAGTTTTATATTATACAATAAACTATAAAAATGAAGTAAATTGCTGGGATTTGTTTTGTGTTGCACTGACTTGTCTGTAGTTTCACAATCTGTCGTGAAACACTTTTTGTCAAGGCTTTGAGAAACATGCACGACACCAACAGCAGAGCCACGCGCCATTCTCACAGAAAACCCGTGAAGGATTGATAGCTTTTACTCCTGTACTTCTTCCTTTTAGGGTTCAGTAGAGGGAGAGGGAGAGAGAGAGAGAAGTGAGAGGCTGGTGGTGGTTGAGGCGAGTTTCCCCCTCACTATTGTAAGTGTCCTTGAGTTTCTTGAAAGACATGTAAATATAATGTGTAATAAGAGTAGGAGTGTGTGTGGGAGTGTGCGTGAGCGTGTGTGCGTGCGTGCGCGCGTGTGCGTGCGCGTGTCAGTAAAGGTGTCCATGCCCCTCTCTGCTGTTATTCTCACTGAAACCTGTGAGGGGCGGATAGATTTTCATGGTATCCTTTCTTTCACCCCGTCCCTCCCTCCCTCAGCACCCGTTCCACTGTAAACAGTTGCTACTGTTTTTGCGCCCGTGACTCATCCCTCGCTGGTTTCTATTTTGGGCTTTTGGGGCCACGCAGTGGGACGGCAGCAGACACTTTTAGAAAGCCGAGCCGGCTCGCTGTTTGAGGGAGGAAAGGGGGGGAACCGTCGGACCATGTCCACGCTGCTTTGTGTGTTTTTCTTCTTGATATATTTGGAAACTTTCGAGCCAAAATGGCGGCTTTGACGCCTATCATTTCCTTCCTGGGGTACTGGGGCTTTTACCATTACTAGGCTATTACTGAATTTAATTTGCCTCTTTCTTGTATTATATTTTTACGATGTTCCACTTCAATCTCCTTTAGAATTCTGGTTTTGGGGTGATGGGGGGGGGGTTGTTCCATTTTTCTTCCTGCAAAATTTGTACTGTCATCAGTTTTGACGTACCTTGGTTTGAGTATTGGGCAAGGGTTCTAAAACTCTCTTTTTGAGCCCTTACTCTAAATCTATGCGTAGTATATGGTTCCGGTCACATTTTTAGACGTGTGAATGCTTCCATTTAACCAAAGGGCAAGGACATTGAGTCACTTATGAATTACATACTTAATCACACATATATTATCCCTGAAAAAACCAAAGTGTTATGTGGTTCAGATTGCTGGCCATGCCCCAGTCCACTGCCGCCAGTGATTGACAGCTCATTGTTCTGACGTGGTTAGCTGATGGCAGCTGCTCTAAAGTTGCAACACTTTCCTCCTGTGTTCCCATAGGCGTGTGCCAACCGCTGACCACGCCCCTTTAACCCAGCCCCGCCCAGTACTTTAAATGTTACATTTGTCTGTAGGTAGTGTACAACAGACCTGAGTCACACACACTGTATGTACATGAAATACTTCAACTTAGATGGTTGTAAAAAAATGTTTTTAAAAAAACAGAGGGGGCTGGTGGATGGCTCATTACACTACCCTGTGGTGCGTGGATGAGCCTGGACCGTGCCAGTCCCGACTGTGGCTGGGAGCTCCACATGGCCGTGCACAATTGGCACCTGCATCGCCCCGGGGTATGGAAGGGTTCAGTCAGACAGGGCTCCGCGTTTCATCACTCTTGGGCGACCCCAAGAGTTTTTACATTTTTCAAGAAATTAAAAAAAAAATTTGAAGAAATATTTTTTTAAAACCCTGACAAAAAAATAACAAAACAAGACTTCCAGTCCTATGAAAGAATTTTGTTCTGTGAATATTGGATGTGTGATTTCAAAATAAAACTGTTAAATTGCGTAAATTGTTTCAATATTTGCATCCAAATGGTACTTGCCATATTTTTTGTCTTCTTCAAACACTATCCTTGAATGTAATTAAGAGTCACCAGCTGTTCAGGTCACCTGCATTGTGATTTACCTGCAACCTCCTGTTCGTTTGTTAGTTAATTTTTTTTTCTATTCTTCCCTGAGAGCTGCTGCTAAGCAGTTTGTGAACAGAGCCGCTTCCTGCCGGAGACGGCCGTGCGTCTGGTACATTAACCCTTTGAAGAGCAGGTTTTTTGGAATGTTTTTATTTTATTTTTTATTTTATTCTAAGTTAGTGTTCTAGAACTCCATTGCTTTCACTGACCAGTAGTTACATCAGCGATAGAATGTTCAGTTACGAACATTCTAATCAAGTATTTGTGACCTTACGCAGACTTAAAGGGTTAAACCTGAGTGACCCAGAAAAGGAGATGCTGGAGAGACGGGGCCTAATCGCTGGGCGTGCTCAGACTGTTCCGCGGCACTCGTACAGAAAAGAGGGGGTGCAGTGTTTTAAGGGGGGGGGGGGGGGGGGGGGGTAAAGGACAGCGTGTTAAATGTGACCGGGTTCATTCTATCTAACCCCGGTATGCTGTGTAAACCCTGGATTATTATTATCATCCCATTATTATTATAGGATGGCAGAACTGCAATGGTTCAGCCTTGCTCATTCTCGTCACCGTCTGACAGACATTTCACAGGTTCGTCGGATAGCTACTAATGCCCTCAAGAAAACCATCGTTCTCTCTCTCTCTCTCGCTCTGTATTTTTTTGACACTATGGATCTGTTGGTGCACTTTCCTGAGGTAAAGTTGATCTTTTTTTTTTTAAGCTAGTCATGATGAAATAATTGCATCAAAATAATAGAAATGCCACCCTCCGCAAATGTACAGTTGTGAGGTATTCTGCCTCTGTGTCTTTCTCCTACTGTCAAAGCTCACTCCTCATATGAATCTTTTTTCTTTCAATTGGAAATAAATTGTGCCCGTCCTGCAGGACCCCCCTCCCTCTCTCCTCCCCGCTCCTCCCTCTCTCTCTCCCTCTCTCCTCCCCTCTCCTCCCTCTCTCTCGCCCTCTCTCCTCCCCTCTCCTCCCTCTCTCTCGCCCTCTCTCCTCCCCTCTCCTCCCTCTCTCTCTCCCTCTCCTCCCCTCTCCTCCCTCTCTCTCTCCCTCTCTCCTCCCCTCTCCTCCCTCTCTCTCTCCCTCTCTCCTGTGCATAAAACCAGTCAGACCTGAAGTGGGGACGGTAGCCGGGCACTGAAGCCTGGAGACCGTCACCATTCATTACCATGAGATGTGCCTCACGGCTGCGAGACCCTGCATTAAAATGGTAATTCTGTCAATTTAATTTGCATACGGGGCCCCCCCTTCATAAACGGCTTTCATCCAGGTACTTTAAAGGAGCCACGGACACTAACAGGCAAATAAAGCAACCAATTTTATTATTTATTAATAAATTGTATTTATTTTCTGCTGTGGTTTGATTGGTGGCTGAGCTGCCATGCTTGTTGAGGGCCGGGGAGGGGGGGGGGGGGGGCGGCAAACTGCGAGATTTCAGCGAATCAAAGGCCATTCATCGATTCTCCATGACCCAATCACCCAGTGTATAAAATTGAAAATGGGGGGGGGGTTTAATTTGTAAAAAGAGGCTCCTCTATCATTTGCATGTATAGGCCCATATAGCGGAGGGTATGTCTACAGGGTGAATAGTGCATTTGTGTGCATAGGCCCATATAGCGGAGGGTATGTCTATGGGGTGAATAGTGCATTTGCATGCATAGGCCCATATAGCGGAGGGTATGTCTATGGGGTGAATAGTGCATTTGCATGCATAGGCCCATATAGCGGAGGGTATGTCTATGGGGTGAATAGTGCATTTGTGTGGCTTCCGTCAAATTCAAAATGTCCTCCGGCGACTGTCAGGAAGCACATCCGAGCTTAAAGCAGTCCTCCACACTCCAGTGACAAGCTCTGGCAAGCCCCACTGGCAAATGTGTAATTGTGAATAGAAGCTGCGTGCATTTGAGAGGACAGCCTGTGCTCTCCTGAACTAGGAGAGGAGAGGGGCAGGGGTGTGATTAGCCTCCTCGCATAATTTGGAATTTGTAGGGTTGCAGACTTGCGGAAAGTCCGCATAAAGGGCTCGAAAAGTCCACGACAGGGCCCTTCACGCGCTTGCCGATTTCGCAGCGGGACAGCCCTGAGCCCTCGCGGAGTTATGGGGAACGCGCCTCAAAGTCTGTGAGGGTGTGAGGGCGGACATTGAGATCGGGCCTCTCTGTGGTCAGCGGACCCCCACACGTTTACATAACGCCCACTCTTAACTCACGGCTGCCACCGCTGGACAGAATGCGAATGACCGCTTTAGATTAATAAAAAATAAAATAAAAAGTCAGTTTGTGTCACAAGGCTCCGGAGCGGAAACATTTTCTTATTACAGCACGTTCACATGCATTATTTTATACATGAATCTCCGTGATTCTTTACCCCCTTTTGATTACAAAATACACATTTCTTAGGGCCCAAGGTGGTCTGAAGTATAAAAATCCCAAAAATGTTTGGGTAGGAGCGCTTCCTGGACTCAAAACAAGTTTGTTTGAGGTGCTTTTTGGAAAAGGATACAAGTAGACACAAAAATCCAAGATAAACTCCAAGGCACTCTTTTTTAAACAATTAAAACGCCTTTATTGTCATGGCAATGGTCACGTTAAACTTAAAAAACAAACTCCGACGCGTTTCGGCATCAAGCCTTCGTCAGGGAGTCTAAACGTGGTCTGAAGTGTATTGAGATGATGTAGGCTAGGCCTAGGCCTAGGCCTACGTTCAAAATCAGGAATATTCAAATAAATGTGAACACTGGACTAAATATATTTTGAATATGTTGAAAAAGAATACGTTGGCCTTTGAAGTGACATTTTTAAAGATCAAGGGACTGGCCCATTCCTCCACTTCAAACATGAGGCATACCGCGTGCACACGCCGCGGCTCGCAAAATGACAGCCCGGCCTCCTTGTGTGGATCGAGAAGCGCAGTCAGCAAACATTGTTACTGTAAAACCATAGGCGTACGTTGTTTATATACTTTTCATGGATAAGCCAGTGGAATAATTGTGGACAGAGTGTTTTTACCTTGTTGCAACTGGTGGGCAGAATTTACATCATGCGGCCTTGTACTGTAATAAGAACTCTTATGCAAATTAACTGGTGAAATCTATCCAGCACATGGCTGGAGTGGTATTCCCTCTTTGCAACTGCGAAACCATGAAAACCAACGGCTACCAACACGAGCGTGAAAACCTACCTAAGGGGAGTCGATCTTCAAACATGGGCACACAAAACGTGAGGAACGTGACGCACACGCACTTGACATTTGACGAGCAGTTGAAAGAGGTCGTTTTGCAGGGAAAAAAAGTGCAGTCAGTTCGGGGCACGCTAAAGTTCAGCCAGTCAATTATTCAGAGGGTCACGTGGGTCACGGAGGAGACCCGTGCCGCTACCGCACAGCCTCGATGACACCGACGAGATATCCCACAATGCTGTACACATACACGTGTGGCAATGTATTACAATGCAAATGACTGCACTCCACTGAACTGCACGACACCCGTTTAGCAGATACTCTTATCTAGAGCGACCTATAACACAAAGTACTGTACATTCAAATTTTATGCCTCTACCTGGCTTTAAAGACTGTTTTATGGACTCTCAGAAATATGCCTTTTTTTTTTAGTCCTAATGATCTGTTCCATCCTGCTAATGCATTACATTACATTACATTTATTTAGCAGACGCTTTTATCCAAAGCGACGTACAGTAAGTGCGTACAGAGTAATGCCAAACGCTTGTTGCTGTTATATCGTGCCTTGTACTGTAAATGTTGACCCGTTATTAGTTTTGTGTTCCAAAAGGCTCCAACCTCCAAAAGGCTTACAAAACCAATACAAAGAGATACTTAGATGATAGTTGCTGTATAATCCTATAAGTGTGTGCAGGTATTGTGAGAATCTGTGAGCTGGATATTTGTAGAGTGAAGCTGAGGTTTGCAGAACAGGAGCAACGCTGTGGGCGGTGGAACTGTGTAGGAGAAGCAAACTAACTATCAGAAAACTACATAAACACTGGTGTTGTCAGGCAGAAAAACCTGAGTTTCCACCAGGCCCGTTTTCATGAAAGAGAGAGAGAAACAGATTTCACTCAAAAGCAGGAAGGCAGAGAGGGGGAATGGTTTTACTAAATAGCGCCAACCACAAGAAAGGACTCAGTCACAACCGCACCGCCTGCCGACTCTCAGCATTGGCATTAGGAACCTCACAGGGTGCATTGTGGAACACGTGACGGCGCGCAAATCTCGGCTGTTCCGCTGCACGCTTTCTTTTCCGCAATCTTCAGCATCAGAAAGGCCGCCGTGCGCCAACCCTGTTGGCGGAGATCTACCGTCCTGTAGGTTTCCACTCCAACCCTAATAAAGCACACCTCATTCAACAGCTGGAGATCTACCGTCCTGTAGGTTTCCACTCCAACCCTAACAAAGCACACCTCATTCAACAGCTAGAAATCTTCCGTCCTGTAGGGTTTCACTCCAACCCTAACAAAGCACGCCTCATTCAACAGCTAGAGATCTGCCATCCTGTAGGGTTTCCCTCCAACCCTAACAAAGCATGCCTCATTCAACAGCTAGAGATCTACCGTCCTGTAGGTTTCCACTCCAACCCTAACAAAGCACATCTCATTCAACCGCAAGAGATCTACCATCCTGTAGGTTTTCACTCCAGCCCTAACAAAGCACATCTCATTCAACAGCTAGAGATCTATAGGTTTCCACTCCAACCCTAACAAAGCACACCTCATTCAACAGCTAGAGATCTACCGTCCTGTAGGTTTTCACTCCAACCCTAACAAAGCACGCCTCATTCAACAGCTAGAGATCTACCGTCTTGTAGGTTTTCACTCCAGCCCTAACAAAGCACATCTCATTCAACAGCTAGAGATCTATAGGTTTCCACTCCAACCCTAACAAAGCACGCCTCATTCAACAGCTAGAGATCTAACGTCCTGTAGGTTTCCACTCCAACCCTAATAAAGCACACCTCATTCAGCAGCTAGAGATCTACCGTCCTGTAGGTTTTCACTCCAGCCCTAACAAAGCACGCCTCATTCAACAGCTAGAGATCTACCGTCCTGTAGGGTTTCACTCCAACCCTAACAAAGCACACCTCATTCAACAGCTAGAGATCTACCGTCCTGTAGGTTTTCACTCCAACCCTAACAAAGCACACCTCATTCAACAGCTAGAGATCTACCGTCCTGTAGGGTTTCCCTCCAACCCTAACAAAGCACACCTCGTTTAACAGCTAGAGATCTACCATCCTGTAGGTTTTCACTCCAGCCCTAACAAAGCACATCTCATTCAACAGCAAGAGATCTACCATCCTGTAGGTTTTCACTCCAGCCCTAACAAAGCACATCTCATTCAACAGCAAGAGATCTACCATCCTGTAGGTTTTCACTCCAGCCCTAACAAAGCACATCTCATTCAACAGCTAGAGATCTATAGGTTTCCACTCCAACCCTAACAAAGCATGCCTCATTCAACAGCTAGAGATCTAACGTCCTGTAGGTTTCCACTCCAACCCTAACAAAGCACACCTCATTCAGTACTGGTACACCTTCCAATTTTGCGGAGGCCTGAACTTTTTTATTCATTTATTTTTTGGTTTGGCTGTTGGTCCATTTCTGCGTATTCCTTTTGAACCATTTTAGTTTAGGAAAAAGTAGTACACCATGGTATGGCTGTAGTGTACGAAGTGCTATCACTAGCATTATACCATGATGTGACTCAGGCTGCAAGTGCTAGCATTAGTGGTCTCACTGGCTGTAGTGTACTAATTACTAGTATGCTATCATCTGACTGGCTGTAGTGTACTCAATTATAGGACTAGTATACCATGATTTGGCTGGCTATAGTGTACTAAGTACCAGCGCTAGTATACCATGGTGTGACTCTGGCTGTATTGTACTAAGTGCCAGCGCTAGTATACCATGGTGTAACTGGCTGCACAGTACTAAGTGCTAGCATTAGTGGTCTCACTGGCTGTAGTGTACTAATTACTAGTATGCTATCATCTGACTGGCTGTAGTGTACTCAATTATAGCACTAGTATACCATGATTTGGCTGGCTATAGTGTACTAAGTGCCAGCACTAGTATACCATGGTGTAACTGGCTGTTGTGTACTACATACTAGCACTAGTATACCATGGTGTGACTCTGGTTGTAGTGTACTAAGTGCCAGCACTAGTATACCATGGTGTAACTGGCTGTTGTGTACTACGTACTAGCACTAGTATACCATGGTGTGACTCTGGCTGTAGTGTACTAGTGCTGGCACCAGTGGCGGCTCCTGAGCTGAAAATTGGGGGGGCGGAAAACTTCCCTTTAAACTGATTATTGGTCTTAATCATTTTCAAATCCGTTTCCTTGATTAACAATAGGCTACATCAGCGTTTAATTCACCAATTACTCAATGCCATTAAATGTAGCCGGTTCTCCTCAATTAGGCTATTAGGCAAGTAATAAAATAATTTTAACTTGCGTCGCAAAATTGTGCACATTTTAATCAACATTATAATTGTGGATACATGTGCTCTTAGTTCTCCGCACTCTTAATTCGAAAATATTCATGGAAATTAAACGATCTTAAAGCTCAGCTTTTGTTAGATTATTTTTTATTGCAGGTTGTGCCTAAATAAAAAAAAATAATCTAACAAAAGCTGAGCTTTAAGATCGTTTAATTTCCATGAATATTTTCGGAATTAAGAGTGCGGAGAACGAAGAGCACATGTATCCACAATTATAATGTTGATTAAAATGTGCACAATTTTGCGACGCAAGTTAAAATTATTTTATTACTTGCCTAATAGCCTAATTGAGGAGAACCGGCTACATTTAATGGCATTGAGTAATTGGTGAATTAAACGCTGATGTAGCCTATTGTTAATCAAGGAAACTGATTGAAAAATGATTAAGACCAATAATCAGTTTAAAGGGAAGTTTTCCGCCCCCCCAATTTTCAGCTCAGGAGCCGCCACTGGTGCCAGCACTAGTATACCATGGTGTAACTGGCTGTAGTGTGCTAAGTGCCAGCACTAGTATACCATGGTGTAACTGGCTGTTGTGTACTACATACTAGCACTAGTATACCATGGTGTGACTCTTGGGCTCCAGGCTTTGACTATAGAGCAGTGTGATGAAAAGCATGTGTCCTGGCTGCAGTCTTAGCCTAATTATACTGAACTCTGGGTAAATGCATAAACACAGCCAGAACAAAAAATTCCAACTTCCTTTAATTGGAAGACATTTTTAAATAAGCAATCCTGTCCATTATCTACTTCAGTGGAACACCATTTGGCAAAGAACATGATGGTGGTAAAAAATGAATGTGTAGCATTTGAAAATGGTTGCTTTTGGGCTTATTTCCATATTAATTTCAATTTAACTATCCACAAAGAGTGAACGCAGGGGTTGGGTCCATATTTTTACAGCAAAAATCTAAATAGTTTATCATCCTCCGATGGCTTTCAGCAATATTGGCACACGTCTGCGCAAAAACAGTTTAAAAAAAACGAACAAAAAAAAAGGTACGTCATTTTTCCCATGTGGAATCCTATTCCATACTTTCAAAAGAGCCAGATATAGTTGCAAGTATTCACCAGACGGAGGTGCTGTCGAGCTTATAAGCCCGATGTCCTCGGCTGAACTACGTTTAAATCCGTACATTTGTCAATACACGAAATGTGGTTGCTTGGTTCACACTGCGGTGACTGGTCACCTCCGACACTGACATTCTTGCCTTCGACGTACGAGAGGCCAGCTCCTGACTAATCTCCGTCTATCCTGGCCGCCTGGTTTGTGCCTCTAAAATAGACGTTTCGATATTCTATGCTCACCGTTCAACAGCTGATAACCAGCAGACAGATCACGTGACAATCATGCCTCTGCAAGGTCCGCATGAGCAGTCAGAATTGATCATGTGATAACAGTAAAAGGCACGTGAATTTTTTTTCTAAATTAATATTTGGAACTGTCTACTTCCAGATAAAAGTTTCTGGTACGTTCTTATATTTCATTTAGCATTCATTTTGTAAACTACATATTCATATCCATGTGATAATATGGTTTACTGTTAATGTCTTATAAATCCAGAAATAAGGTTGGTTTAAAAATCTCATGTGACTAACCCATGATGTTATGCTGGTAAATATAAAAATAAATTTTTTTCAGAGAACGTCATTTTGCAAGACATAGTATGTTTTAAATATGGACATACACGTGTGGGTACAGAAATACATACACAACACAATATATGCATATACTGTATGTGCAAGCACACAAATGCGTTGTTCTTAGTGCCTGTGGGCCTGGCAGTGCTCAGGATACAGAGAAAGCCTTGCAGAGCCTTATTCCCAGGGTGACAGCGGACGGCTCCACCAGCATTACTTCTGCTGGGCTGCAACTCAATAACTCAAACCTCCAGCCTACCTATGAATATTTAAAGCAGGCCCGTGTCTTTCCGGAGCTTGCGTTACACCGACCCCAGCTGAGCTGAGGCGACAGGAGAGGTGGAGCTTCGCATGCCAAACGGGGGAAATTAGCTCTACACCGGAGCCAAAATGGGTGTGGAACCATCCCTCTACAGCAGGAGCGTTGCACGGCAACCGAAACAAAGACAAAGAGGCATAATGCACCGTGACCAATTATCAGACTTCTGATTTACTGGAAGCCTTAAAATGTTCCGGAATGTTAACCTGGCTTGGAGACAATGGAAGATGACATGTCACAAAACTCAATTTACATATCTGCAGGGTTTCTAGGTAACAAGACAGTCATTGGTCTGTGCATCAGGACTGACACTGAGCACTGTTCCTATGATAGGAGAGTGATTGGGTTGCTAAGGGTGGATCGTCATGGGTGCTTCTACAGTACAGTTTGCTTACCTTACAAAATTAACTTTAGACAAAACCATCTGCAAAATAACTAAACTGTACCATGTCTCGATAGTGGCGGACTTGTGCGTCCCGACTGTCATTTACACTTTGAAGGCGGTAATCTCTCATGTTGGGACTTTACTGTTCTCTGAAGAGGCGGAACTCCAGGGCAAAAAACCAACAACAGCGAGTGGTGTTTTTCTCTTAAATTATTTTAATTTCTTGTGTACACTAAAAGTAAATTTACACACTAAAGTCTGAAAAGAACCAGGGCATGCATGTTAACCTTTTTATAGGCTCTTCAAGTCTATTGTCTTTTTCCATAGGAATTTTCCCGTACTTTTTACAGGCCATAGTTTTACTGTACACAGTCTGAAGCCACAGCGAACTATGATTACATCCATATCATCTTTACAATGTGCAAAATCCTCCTTAAAACAGGTTTACAGGTAAAACAGAAGAGACGTGGAAAAACAAAGAAAGGAAAAGTTTGACAGCAAGTTGAGCGAAAGCACTTGTAAGGGAAACATGGAAGCAGATATTGGTCCCTCATTCCTTGTGATTTGAGTTGATTATCACCATTTTAAGCTCCTTCAAAGGTAAATACTTTTAAAGTACTCTATGTCAGTGGTTTGAACCGTAGTAATTCCCTCCCTCCCCAAAAAAAAGAACAAAACAAAAATATTTGTGCCAAACGGCCATTTCCAGAGCCACAGGTTGGGTAGTCTTACATATCAAATCCACAGTCAGACTAACAAAAAAATATATAGACAGTATTATAGAACTTGTACGCATGAAGAAATAATAAAAAAAATAAAGTTTAGGGTAAAATCTAGAGTAAAACAAAGGAATTTAAAACTAAGGAAACATTCAGCTGGATTTCACAGGCAGTGTGGTTTCAAATTCACTTTCTTTACTTGTGCCTTGCAAAGACTTTTAACCAGAATTATCTCACAATGACAAACATTTACACCCCCAGCACAGAAAAAGTAACAATCTTCCAAAAAAATAACCGAAGCTGATCCCTGATTATTTACAGATTAATTCCCCTAATATAAACAAGACTTACTTCATAGGACTTCGGTCTATAAATAAATATATGCTTTTTATTTTTCATAATCACTGTTATTACACCATCTGCGGAGCTTGTTCACGGACAGACACACAGACACACAGGCAGACAGACGTTTCCGTGGGTGTCTGCCCTACCCCTTTCTTCATTGAGAGGATAATGGGTGAATGAAAAACTTCATTAAAATAATATATTTTTAAAAAAAAACAGAATCAAACAGGGAAAATAAAGTGTGTGATAAAAATGATTGAACAGATGGGAGATGGAGGCGGGGTCAGGATGTCAGTCAGGCGTGGGGGCGGAGCATCCCAGCGGGGTTAGTGTGGTGGGGAACATCAGCACCTTGGCCTGCATGAAGGACAGGTCCGGCAGCTCTGCGATCACCTTCGCCGCCTCGTGGCTCAAATTCTCCTCTTTCCTGGGCTTCCTGTGGACACACCGTGCAGAGAGAGAGAGAGAGGAGGGAGAGAGAGAGGAGGGAGAGGGAGAGGGAGAGAGAGGAGGGAGAGAGAGAGGAGGGAGAGGAGGGAGAGGGAGAGAGAGAGGGGAGGGAGAGAGAGAGAGAGGGATGAAGACAGAGAGAGAATGGGAGAGAAAGAGAGAGAGGAAGGGAGAGACAGACAGAGGGAGAGAGAGGGGCAAGGGGAAGATAGTGGGGGAGTGCAGTAGGGAAGGAGAGATAAGAAGGGGGGAAGAAATGGAGAAAGAGGGAAAGCGGAATGGATAGGGAGGGGTAGTGAAGGAGGAGGGAGGGAAGAGAGAGAGTGAGAAAGAGAGGGAAGCAGCTGTTACCCACAGACCTCCCACACGGCAACTCCACCCCTCCCTCCCCCAGTCAGCCATCACAGATTCCTCCATGACCCGAGACCTGCCCCCCCCCCCCCCCCCCCCCCAAACATTCAGCTTTCCACATGTCCTTATCTCACCCAGCTATAGCCACCTCGTCTGAATTAACAAACAACACCTCCCCCCCATCCCTCACGGGAGCCCCACATACTGTGAAATTTACTAATATCTGGCGCCCCCTGCTGGTCTCCTGTCAAACTCTCCCGTGGAGCGGCGTTCTCTGTCATAGCAGGTCAGCCTGTATACCATAATAACTATGCACAGAGCAAGACTGTGTTTGCCTTTGGAAAAGCAGAACGTACGTCTTCATTAGCAGCTGCCCGAGGGCCTCCCAACAAAACAGCCATTGAGTGGAAATAAAGGCATACTCAGCGAACACAGGCCAAACACATTATTACATCTGCAGAGAATTCACATTTACAGCTATAATTACCATAATTTGTTTACCTGATGACCTTATAAAAGGAGGGACAAATTATATTAGGATTATTTTCCATTTATGCAGCTGCGTAATAACTGATGATGGCCTTCTTTAATTGTGCATTTGGCTGTGCCCCACCTAGGAATTGAACCCGCAAACTCTACATCACAGGACGGCCTGGAGCTCCAGAGTTGCTTCCGTTCCGTAGGAGTTTGGCTGCAGTTTGCTCAATTATTAAGAGCTTGAGCCTGAACATTCACAGTCTGTATGGTAAAACACAGAGTATATGCCCCAGGACCGGTGTTGCCTACCCTCTTAAATACAACATCAAAGTTAAATGATGTACAGCTGTACTAACATTAAAACTGCATTTCCCAGGATGCAATGTGAACGTGAGTGGTGCAGAGAGGCACACTGACCTGGTGGAGGTGCTGGTCTTCTCCACGGTGGACATGAGGCGGGCGAAGGCGTCTGCGATGCGACTGCTGGTGTTGCTGGTGTCCATCTTAGCGGTGGTCAGCTCGTAAAGCTCAGGGTCCACGCCTTCAGCAGGGCGGAGAGAGGCGCAGTCAGTGCCAACACACCGTTACACCACTCCAACACACCGTTCCACCACTCCAACACGCCGTTACACCACTCCAACACGCCGTTACACCCCTCCAACACGCCGTTACACCACTCCAACACACCGTTACACCACTCCAACACGCCGTTACACCCCTCCAACACGCCGTTACACCCCTCCAACACGCCGTTACACCACTCCAACATACCATTTAACCACTCCAGCACGCCGTTTAGCCACTCCAAAACACCGTTCGACCACTCCACACTAAACCTGCACCCGTCATGTAACCCAACATATTGATCTACAGCCAGGTCTTTCATACCACACTACACTAGACCAACAAACCAGTGGCAAACACCACACCGTCTAACCACACCTCGGCAAGCCCACAAGCCAACACACACCATCTAACCACACCTCGGCAAGCCCACAAGCCGACACACACCGTCTAACCACACCTCGGCAAGCCCACAAGCCAACACACACCGTCTAACCACACCTCGGCAAGCCCACAAGCCAACACCACACCGTCTAACCACACCTCGGCAAGCCCACAAACCGACACACACCATTTAACCACACGGCACCATGGGTAAGGGACAGGTTCAACAGTAAAAGGAGAAAACTTGAGAGAGCATTACATAAATATCGTCCTAAAAATTAAAACATTTATAGATGACTGAGTTTGCAGATTAAATTGAGAACTGCACATGTGTAGAGGCTCCCAAAAGCCCATACAATTTAATTTCAGTTTGAGAGCTCTAAAATAAGTCTAGTTCTGTTGTAGTACCGGGTGGCCACTGGCTTCTGGGACGTTATATCAGAACGCTTCATATACCAGTGGTATCTCTCCCTGTACAGGTTGCCGATTGCCCCCTAAGTTAGTTACGAATCAACACGCGGAAGCTTTTTTGTTGAATGAATCACGTTTTTTTCCCCCTTTTCACAATTAGTTGATTTTTCAGTATTTATTTCCAAAAAGGTTCCGTGCAGAACTAAAGCGCTTTAATGAAGTCTTCTGCGTCTGAACGAGGAGTCGTTTGTGGAAAGTGATATTGCCGAGACGCTTATGTGAGTGAAGCATCATAGAACACAAGCTTGGTATTTAATCCCTCCAGTGTCATTTTGTCCACACGTGTATGCATAGACTATGTTTGAGCTTATGCTCTGAAGCTGATTCCTACAGTTATACTGCATAGACTATGTTTGAGCTTATGCTCTGAAGCTGATTCCTACAGTTATACTGCATAGACTATGTTTGAGCTTATGCTCTGAAGCTGATTCCTACAGTTATACTGCATAACAGACAGCAAACTCAACTACTCTCTGAACTCACTTTGTCTTCCTTTGGTTCATAAATGTCAGGACATTTACTTCAGAATAACTACCCAGGACTGCCTTCAGACAAAAATGGTGGAGGCTGTTCGACAGAGAAAGGTGGCGTGTGGATTTCTGAATCAGACAAATCAAGAAGAAGTAAAAAGTTGCTGCCAGGGGCCAGAATCCAACACATAAACACACACACACACACACCATCTTAGTTCTGTTTGACCAAAACACCATTTCAGCGTTTTCGTTTGACCAAACCGCGTTAAAAGGCCCATACAGACCATTTTGTGATTGTTAAATTGGCTGGCTTATCTGTGATTGGATAAAACGCTAAAAGACATGCATATGAGCGGAACCGTAATTGACTGATTCTGGGCTGTTATATCAGAATATATTTATTTATTTATTTTTGCTTGTGTTTTTTATTATTTTATAGTTAAGAATGTATAGCTGACTGTTCTATGTTCATTACTAGGGATAACTCCTATGTTATGAGAAAGTTGTGCTTTGTCGGATCTGCTTTGTAGTCGTGTCAATGACCTTCAATATGCACTTATTGTACGTCGCTTTGGATAAAAGCGTCTGCCAAATAATTGTAATGTAATGTAATTGATTGATAAGCCTACGAAGCTAGCCATTAAAACTTTGCCCAATCACGGGGACAGAATTTACTTGCGGTGATTTAAACAAAGCGGCATTTCCACAAAAGGAAAGAAAGCAAACTTGTTCCATTTGAAATTTTCCTTCGTGACAGATTAGCTTCTCACCCCCGTTTTTAAAAGGCACTCCGTCGACAGAGTGCTCCAGGAACACACAGTGTGTTAGATTCAGTAAAGAGGACAGCTACGACAGGACAGACCCTGACATCACTTCCTGTGAACTGCACAGCCTCCCCAGGTCAGTGTAGCAGTACAACTACTTTTCAGTGATAAAACTTTTAAAGACTTGAGGTCTTTACGCAACGTTAAAACGGAAAGGGCCAGATTAAGCCCTGTCAGGAAGAATCAGTGACTGGGGAGGCCATGTGAGTGTCACATGAAGCAGCCAGGTTAACGGCTGAGAACAGGAAGTGGCAGACAGGAAGTGGGTTGGGTGGGGCGCCAAAACGCTCGCTGACCTGGGATAGAGGTGGCGCTGCTAGAGCTAGAGTCGTCCACAGGTCCAAAGAAATCGAGGTTGAGCAGACAGGAGCCTCCGCTGGCTGGAGATTGGAGCGACGGGCGGGCGGGCGGGCAGGCGCACAGACGGCAGGAAGGGGCGGAGCAGAGAGGGGTTACGCGTGGAAGAAGCAGGGGAGAGACGTACTTTTACACATGCAGCCTTTCTCATTAGTACAGGAAAAAAAACACACACACACACGAACGGGCCGATGACAGACACAAGAACTGGCCAATGGTTAATGAGGAAGAGAAGAAGATTCTACAGAGAAGAAGAATCCGTTAGTTCTGCCAGTAATCAGTCCACAGGTGCATTTCACACATACACAGATCATACCATTCACTTCTAAAGATTTTTTTAATGTTTTTTTTTTTTGTGTGGAAGAATTCATTTTCATTGCAAAACCGCTTGAAGCATGAAGCTCCGCTTGAAGCTCTGCGATCGCGTTCAGATCATTAACGGGAAACGGTGCCAATTCCGAAGGAACGTAAAATAATGGTGATGATACCGGGAAGGTTACCGTTATTAAAACAGGGAGTTCCTATAAAGTTTATTAGTGTGGCACAACACCGTTTCCCTTTAATCAAACAAAGATCATCGTAAAGAGAACAAAGATGGTGTTTTAATATGCGGGGGTGATAGTACGTCCTGACAAGCCTTTCCCCTGAGGAATAAGTAACCACATATCATTACAGAGAGCCGTCCCTCACACGTCCTCCTGAATGAGATGTGAGTTAACCGTACATTACAGGCACGCCACGGCTTTGAGTCCAGAAAAAATAAACTTTCCTTAGCCAGGATATCCAACTTCACTCGGACAAACTGTGCACTGTGGAAAAAGTGTATATTTGAAAGAGCTAAGAACCGTGGAATCGGGATTTAACTCAAGGCTAAATTATCTAGTTTTAACAGAGTAAAAATAACCCCTGAGGAACATGACCACTGACCAGAACAATAATCAAGACTAGTCCAACTCAAAACTATCTGTTATATTTGAGTTGGAAGGCAAATAAGGGAGCCGTTGCAAAATTCTAAGCTGTGATATCAAACTCAGATTCTTTGTGACACAGAAAATATAAAGATTCTGTTCAGAGCAAAGATAATTCATGCGACAGAAGCTGACCCTTGTTTCGACTCTGGTTATTTCCAAAGACTCCTTCACACCCGGATGGATACATCTGAAGCTATGTCCTGAAATCACGTGAGTGATTAAAGAGCTTGCACTCAAAATATACAAGGAAAAAACATCAAAAAGGCAGAGATCATTAAAAAAAAAAAGGCAAATGATATTAAAGGTTTTAATTCAATCTTTCTGGTTTTATAAAATCATAAATTGTAAGGTGCAAATAAGTGCTCCAAGCAAAACGTTTTAATTTCCAGAATATTAATAAATATTTTCTTCTTTTTTTTTTGCTTTCTCAGCCTTCAGCAGTTTATACCTTTATCTAGTGAGAGTGAGCTCTTTCGATGCTCATTGCATTGTGTTAACTTGGCCACTATCTTGCCAAATACATTCAAACCGAGCACAGTTCCTTTACGTGATTGACTGAAAAGATCAGACACAGGACAGGTAAATACTGATGTACGCTGTCCCATAGTCTCCATGGTAAGCCTGGGCTTCCAGTCTGTGATAGGAGAACGTGTTCTGCTCCAGTCCCGAGACTGGCTCCTCCACGGAGGGACGTACCATCGAGAGGGTTCGTAAGGCCACTGCTGCTCCAGTCGAACTGGACGGGCGGGAGCGCCTCCTGGTGGGGGGAGGAACAAACAGCAACAACAAAAAATGTGTGAGGCCCAACCAGGCGACTACTAACGCCAACTACCGTCCGTTACATGTACAAAGCCACCTCACGCAAGTGGCGTAGGCTGGGCCTGAATCACTACTCTGACTCACCCACAAAGGTGTGAATATAACAGACATTACAGCACGTGGGCCTGTGCACCACTGCGCATTTGTGGACATGCAGAGGGACGTATCGGCAGAAGCGCCAGAATCGCTCACCTGGCTGGGATCTGGCGAACAAGTGCTCATCTCCGGGGAAACGGGCGGGGCTTGTGCTATCGAGGCGATCTTCTCCGCCGCGGATATGGGCTTCACTGGCTCTTTGGTGGGTTCCAGCATACCCTGTGAACCAGAGAGGAGAGAGGGAGAGAGTGTGTGTGTGTGTGTGTGTGGGGGAGGGAAAACGCAGAGGAGGACAGAGAGAGAGAGAAAGAGAAAGGGGGGGGATAGAGAGAGGGAGGTAGGTGAGAGAGGGGGAGGAACAGGGAGAGGGAAGGAAAGAGGGTGATGAGAGTGGAGAGAGAGGGGGAAAACGAGGGAGAGAGGGAAAATGAGGCGGGAGATGAGAGAGAGAGAGACAGAAATAGAAGGGGGAAGGGAGAGAACGTGAGAGAGAGAGAGAGAGAAACTGCACTGACGGTGGAAACTTAGGGAAACAGTTGGCATGTGTGTTACAGGTAAGGACAGCTCCATGCTCTGAACACACACTCACCAGGCTCGCAGCGTACATGGGTACAATCACCGGCTGCTTCTTCTGCCCCGTAAACAGCTGAGAGAGGAGAGAGAGAATAAAACAGTAATACATAATAATCAGTGCACACAATTGTTATGACTTATAGTTGTTCTAATTTTCTCATTTAGCGTATGAGTGCTATATGTCACATAGCATAGTTGTATTTAGTGATGTTTTATGTCATACTTTGCGTTTTGTATATATTTTGGCAACACACCTCCGGCTGGTCTGCCAATAAAACACTACTTAACTGAATAGAGAGAGTGAGAGAGAGAGAGAGAGAGGCAGCCATCGTCTCATTCACTTAAAGGGGATATAACATAGTGGTCTAATTGGTGCCCGTGAAATATGCGCCGTGAAACTCGATTAAGGGCCGCGGGAGTATTCCGCTTGCTAATGCTTTAACCCCTGTGTGCCCCCCCCCTCACTAGGCCCTGAGAGGGGGAGAGGGGAGGGGTTTAAAAAAGGGATTAACTCACAATGTTTCGGGTGTCGATGCCCAGCGAGCAGAGGAGGGCCTTGTTGCTGTGGGAGCCGCCCCACTGGTACCTCAGCCCCAGTGCATCGTGGATCTCCAGCAGCTGCCGCCACACTCGCCCCAGGTCCCTGCACGAATGACAGCGCGGCGCGGTCACATGACCCGACAGTCACCGTGACGACAGAGTGACTACCCTCATTCACAGTGCAGGCTGTGGCTATTATACTAACAGAGGCCTGCTGTTCAGGGTAAATCCATTCCCCCCTCTCCCGGTTACCAAAGCCTTAGGTTACCTACCCAAGCAGTGAAGCTGGCCTAACATCAGTACCCTTTCTTTTTGGGTGTCCCATTTAGTGCAGTATGAAGTTGCTATCCATGTATCCATGTCTCGTGGTGAAACAGCGCCCCCTCTGGTCAGTCATATCTGCAGTCTGTCAGCACGGGCTACACGTCCTCCTCTAACACAGTGTCTGTGCGACTGCGGAGCTGCTTCACGCCGTGCGTTTCAGAGGCGAGCGCGCGCTCATCTCTCCCGAACTGAAGCTGCAGCGATTAGCGAGAGCAAACGCCAATGGGGCTTTCCCGATCAGGAGAACACAGGGATACATTTAAATTTAAAAAGCACGGCAGGAGGGGGCAGAAGAGGTACGCATTGCCCTGCTTCACGTCCAGGTCCCAGAACAAAAATCTCTGCCACATGGTTAGCTCTGTCACATGGTTAGGCCTGTCACATGGTTAGCTGTGTCACATGGTTAGGCCTATCACATGGTTAGGCATGTTACATAGATAGGTGTGTCTGCCCTACTGGCAGTGCACGCATCGCATGACATAACCTGCATAACCAGTGGAGTACAACGGGGCAGCAGTGTACTATAATCTTTTAGGGAACAGAGCCTATAATTCAGGGGTTGCTGGTTCAAAACCCTCGAGCAAAGCACTTTGATTGCTTCAGTAAATATCCAGCTGTATAAATGGACTGGATTATACTGCATGTAAAGCTGTATAAATGGACTGGATTATACTGCATGTAAAACTGTGTAAATGGACTGGATTATACTGCATGTAAAGCTGTGTAAATGGACTGGATTATACTGCATGTAAAGCTGTATAAATGGACTGGATTATACTGCATGTAAAGCTGTGTAAATGGACTGGATTATACTGCATGTAAAACTGTGTAAATGGATGGGATTATACTGCATGTAAAGCTGTGTAAATGGACGGGATTATACTGCATGTAAAGCTGTGTAAATGGACGGGATTATACTGCATGTAAAGCTGTATAAATGGACTGGATTATACTGCATGTAAAGCTGTATAAATGGACTGGATTATACTGCATGTAAAGCTGTATAAATGGACTGGATTATACTGCATGTAAAGCTGTATAAATGGACTGGATTATACTGCATGTAAAGCTGTATAAATGGACTGGATTATACTGCATGTAAAGCTGTATAAATGGACTGGATTATACTGCATGTAAAGCTGTATAAATTGACTGGATTATACTGCATGTAAAGCTGTATAAATGGACTGGATTATACTGCATGTAAAGCTGTATAAATGGACTGGATTATACTGCATGTAAAGCTGTGTAAATGGACTGGATTATACTGCATGTAAAGCTGTATAAATGGACTGGATTATACTGCATGTAAAGCTGTATAAATGGACTGGATTATACTGCATGTAAAGCTGTATAAATGGACTGGATTATACTGCATGTAAAGCTGTATAAATGGACTGGATTATACTGCATGTAAAGCTGTATAAATGGACTGGATTATATTGCATGTAAAGCTGTATAAATGGACTGGATTATACTGCATGTAAAGATGTATAATGGACTGGATTATACTGCATGTAAAACTGTATAAATGGACTGGATTATACTGCATGTAAAGCTGTATAAATGGACTGGATTATACTGCGTGTAAAGCTGTATAAATGGACTGGATTATACTGCATGTAAAGCTGTATAAATGGACTGGATTATACTGCATGTAAAGCTGTATAAATGGACTGGATTATACTGCATGTAAAGCTGTATAAATTGACTGGATTATACTGCATGTAAAGCTGTATAAATGGACTGGATTATACTGCGTGTAAAGCTGTATAAATGGACTGGATTATACTGCATGTAAAGCTGTGTAAATGGACTGGATTATACTGCATGTAAAGCTGTATAAATGGACTGGATTATACTGCATGTAAAGCTGTATAAATGGACTGGATTATACTGCATGTAAAGCTGTATAAATGGACTGGATTATACTGCATGTAAAGCTGTATAAATGGACTGGATTATACTGCATGTAAAGCTGTATAAATGGACTGGATTATATTGCATGTAAAGCTGTATAAATGGACTGGATTATACTGCATGCAAAGATGTATAATGGACTGGATTATACTGCATGTAAAGCTGTATAAATGGACTGGATTATACTGCATGTAAAGCTGTATAAATGGACTGGATTATACTGCGTGTAAAGCTGTATAAATGGACTGGATTATACTGCATGTAAAGCTGTATAAATGGACTGGATTATACTGCATGTAAAGCTGTATAAATGGACTGGATTATACTGCATGTAAAGCTGTATAAATGGACTGGATTATACTGCATGTAAAGCTGTATAAATGGACTGGATTATACTGCATGTAAAGCTGTGTAAATGGACTGGATTATACTGCATGTAAAGATGTATAAATGGACTGGATTATACTGCATGTAAAGCTGTATAAATGGACTGGATTATACTGCATGTAAAGCTGTATAAATGGACTGGATTATACTGCATGTAAAGCTGTATAAATGGACTGGATTATACTGCATGTAAAGCTGTGTAAATGGACTGGATTATACTGCATGTAAAGATGTATAAATGGACTGGATTATACTGCATGTAAAGCTGTGTAAATGGACTGGATTATACTGCATGTAAAGCTGTATAAATGGACTGGATTATACTGCATGTAAAGCTGTGTAAATGGACTGGATTATACTGCTTGTAAAGCTGTGTAAATGGACTGGATTATACTGCATGTAAAGATGTGTATATGGACTGGATTATACTGCATGTAAAGCTGTGTAAATGGACTGGATTATACTGCATGTAAAGATGTATAAATGGACTGGATTATACTGCATGTAAAGATGTGTAAATGGACTGGATTATACTGCATGTAAAGCTGTGTATGTGGCTGTGGATAAGGCCTAATTGCATCACATAAGGTGACATAACCATCCTGGGGATCCCAGCCTCTGTGCGCTCAGTAGCTGCTGCGTCATCGTCCTGGTTGCCGTGACGGCGGCAGACTCACTCGTGGGGTGCCAGGGTGTCCTCCTCGTCGCCCTCGTCCCCCTCCTCCTGGGGTCTCTTTGGGGGGTCCAGCAGGATCCTCAGGGAGAGCACCTCCTCCCCAGACTCTACGGGGGGGTGCGTCTGAGAAGGAGGCCCGGAAGAGCCGCTCCAGTCGGCTGGCCAGCGTCATCTGGAGGGGGGCACAGGTGGGGACAGGGTCTCATGGGCGGATCCAGTATTTTTTGAAAGGGGGGGGGGGGTGCAAACTGTGGGGGGGTGGATACAATTCTTTAATTGAGAAACATTTCAGGCACAAAGTCGGCACCTAACGCTACACACTCAAACCTAAACCCAGCACTAATTTACTCAAGCCTTCTGTTAGGGAATCATGTGAACCCCACTGTGAACCCCAGCTGGATCCTACATTGGGTCTGTGGACACATTCGGGGGTTCACAGTACTCAGAACTGTACTTCAACAGTCATGAAATAAACAGCATCTGTTAGGAAGAACAGAACCCAGGACCAGGACATTAGAACAGAACCCAGGACAGGAGAACAGAACCCAGCTCCAGGAAATTAGAACAAAACTCGGGACAGGCGAACAGAACCCGGGACAGGAGAACAGAACTCGGGACAGGAGAACAGAACCCGGGACAGGGGAACAGAACCCGGGACAGGGGAACAGAACCCAGGACCAGAACAATAGAACGGAACCCGGGACAGGGGAACAGAACTCGGGACAGGGGAACAGAACCCAGGACCAGAACAATAGAACGGAACCCGGGACAGGGGAACAGAACCCAGCTCCAGGAAATTAGAACAAAACTCGGGACAGGCGAACAGAACCCGGGACAGGAGAACAGAACTCGGGACAGGAGAACAGAACCCGGGACAGGGGAACAGAACTCGGGACAGGGGAACAGAACTCAGGACCAGAACAATAGAACGGAACCCGGGACAGGAGAACAGAACCCAGCTCCAGGAAATTAGAACAAAACTCGGGACAGGAGAACAGAACTCGGGACAGGAGAACAGAACCTGGGACAGGGGAACAGAACCTGGGACAGGGGAACAGAACTCGGGACAGGGGAACAGAACTCGAGACAGAAGAACAGAACCCAGGACCACAACATTAGAACAGAACCCAGGACAGGGAACAGAACTCGGGTCCAGGACATGAGAAAGATGGTTACTGTAGTGCACTGCAGAGACACAGCCTGCCAGGAGTCACTTCCCCCAGGAGCAAAGGGAAAAAAGGAACGTTTGGCTGGGAGGAGACGGGAGAGGGCAGGAATGGATGGGGACGGGACGGGAGAGGGGAGAGAGAGTATCCCGGAATGCGGGAGTTCCAGGAAAGCAGCGGCGCACGGTACCGCCGGAGAGAGCCTGGAGGTGCTGCTGACTCACAGCCTTAACTACCCCCTCTGAGGGGTTTATAACATATATAGGCCCTGCTCTCCCATTTAAACACAGAGCAGGGCCATGTCTGTTCTAGGTCTGTTCAGCCATCTGGCCGTCCTCACACCAGCTGCTCCTATACACCGACTCCACATTTCTGTCTGCATTCTACGCTGCATTCTGGGACTACACTTGGAGATAATTAGTATGGATTGCTTTTCTCCTGTGGATCAAATCCTAGGACTGACGCTGAATGATCTTTTTTATGTGTCATTTCATCACCCAACAGAAGCTGTGATGAATGGGTCTGTTCACACTTTATTAATAACTCTGTGTGGGTGAGCCGCCCATGTGAACAGACCAGGAGGATTCTGGGAAATAGAGGGAAGAGCATACACACATGTGCGTGTGCACACACACACACACACACACACACACACACACACACACGCACACATGCATACACTCAATGTCGTTGTGACATCATGTCAACAGCACCACAGCTGTAGTACACAGTACTATGTGGTAGTATGAATATTCAATAATTATTCGATCCAAACTATATTTCTGTTATTATCTCTGTTGGGCTATATGTATTCATATTGCTATGGTGACCATTTCCATGCACTTTTATGACTCAGAAAACATGTGCATGAAAGTTAAAACTAGACCTTCACAGCTCCCATTTTGAGAACATAATCCCAAAGTGTTGCTTCGGGTGTTATGTCAGTAACCCCTAATTTGTTAGTTGAACACAATAAACCCCATAGTATCAGTTTGCATTACAGAAAAGTGCTTTACCTTCAAGGTCAACATTAGGTGAAAGGACAGCTTTATGTTAAAATAATGATTTGAAACAAATGAAACAGCAGAATAGTTCTGTAATACTTGTGAAAACAAGGAGCAAAACTGACCAAATAACACAGCATTTATTCTTCAGTACTAACTATCATTATCAGCTTGTTGCCATGCCTACAGGAATTACGTCCATTCCACACAGCGCAAAAACTGATTAAGCCAGTAGGGGGCCCCAACTACAGTAACCTTAAATTCCTGTTTCAGAGATGAAACGAGCGCTCTATATCTAAGTAGTAAAAAGCCACCTCTTCGTCTACCAATTGTGAAGAAACACAGAGATGGCACTAGGACCCATACACACAGTCAGATTATCTAAATTAAACAGGATTTGTTTTCCTGGGGTCTGCATGGTATAATACACTACCGGACATCTGAACTTTTGTAACCTCAAACCCCCATTTGCCCTTTATAAGTGGGCCGTACATGTGATAACCAGGGGTATGTATTAGGCCTACTTCTCGAGAAAGTTGTGTTCTCTTACTAAAACACAAAGTATTGGACTACATCACAACTTTTCATTTATATAAAACACAAGAGCAAGAATAAAGTGAAGCCTGTTAGGTAAAGCAGCTAGCATTGGAGGTTTTCTATGGTAACCTACACTTGCTGGGGATTGTGGGATAGCTACAGAGTGATTAAATAACTTGGGGCCCTTAGAAGGGGGCTGCTCACATGACACTGGCTGTAATCTCATAACAAGAGAATCGCGTAGAGGAGTCGGACACAACCGTGAGGCCCATTTCACACTGCCACCCCTAAAACACACACGGCATTTACACCAGTCAGTCTGAACCTTCAGACCAGGCAAAGAGACGTCAATAGAAACCATTTTGGTTTTAACTAGCTAGCCACAGGTCGTCATGGTGACGCTCCCCAACCATGCTTGTCCCAGGCTTCCCTTTGGTCTGAATTTCAGTGAAACAAACCCCCCATCCCATCCTACAACCATTCTAAACCTTCCTGACGAACTTCATTGCTGGCGGATTTGCCATGTAGGCCTATACATTCCTGTAGGCCATTTTATTTCATCGGCATTAAAAGAAGCTGAATTAAATGTTTAATTTGAGTTGGCAGCGGCTGTTTGTTGGGGGGGGGGGGGGTGCATTTCTGTTAGAACAGAGAAGGGGGGGGGGGGGGGGGGGGTGCCCAATCACTGCACACAGAGAAAATCCCAGTGTCGAGCACGACCCAGACAATCTACATCTATTTTTAACATACACTTGAATACATTGTCAGTGGTGAATTCTCAAAGTGTCCTTGACCACTGACTATTAATAAATATAAAGAGCGGTCGTTCCCAAGCAGTGGGTCATCGCCCTCTGCCGCATCTCCTGACAAGATGCATTATGTCTACTGTGCATCCTACTGCATTCTGCTTACATCCTCAATTATAACCAGAGGTGTAAAATCCAGGTTCACAAAAGTAAAAAAAATTCCTCCCCAGTATTTTTTATTCCAATCACCTGGATTTGCTAATTCTTCCCGCCAGGAGGTAGAACTAATTAGTGAAATCAGCTGGCTGAGTTCATGGGCGGAAGAAACACATGGCAGTACTTTTACTTTCTGACCCCCTGGATTCTCTACCTCTGATTATAATGCGATAGCAGACGCATTCCAAACCTTGGTTCCTGAAAGGCTGGTTCGGGACCACGGCGTTACACAACGGATAAATTAAACGGCTCTATCGTCTGGACCACTATCTGGACCAGACCAACAGCGCGCGGTAAGGACTGTGCACTTTGCGACGGTTATTTACGGTGGTCGTTGTGAGTGAGTGGGAAAGGAAGCAGAGCCAATGAGCTTCAAGCGAGGTGAGCACTACTTAACGATGGGAGGAGAGAGTGGACAGGTGAAATTCCCACAATCCCCTGGGGCTGGCGCACACCACAGACGCTCAGCAGACTGAAACGGCTCTTATTGCCATTTTCTCTCTCGTTTTAAAAAGCCTTGGTTCCCTTTTTTTTTTTTTTTTTATCAAAGTTCAGCAGCAGAAAAAATGTCCTTGTTGAGTCAAGTACCTTATCTCCAACAGCTAATATGGAAAATTGCTGTCAGGGGTGCAGCCTCTCCTTTCGCTACACAGCGTGCGATAACCTCGACTGTGAGGTGTAGGGACGCAATGCTGAGACACCATTCTCCCAGAGCAAGAAAAACCACTTGTGAGTTTGGGGGGAGGGGAGGGGGAGATTCTTTGATAGCTTTAAGAAGAAAAAGAAAAATGGCAGGACAACTAAATCGCAAACACATGACAAACAGTGCCAAAGAAGAAAGATAATGTTTTTTTTGTTTTGTTTTTTTTCTCTTTTGACATTGGTGTCATATGAACTAAAACAAAACAAAACCTCCTAAAAATATCAGCCAAAATGGATTTTATAACCGTTTTGGCTTTAACTGTAAAATTTGACACCCACACATTCCACCAGTGATCTCTGGTCTTTGTGATGTCACAATAAATGCTTCCGTTTACTTGGCCCCGAGTAGTCTGTTACCTAGTCACTGCATCGGTGGGAGTGTGTAGGCGTAGCAAACTAAAATATGAGGAGAAGACTAAGGTCATTTTAATCTCACATAGTGTAACACTGAAATGAACCTACTGCAAGATGGTGTGTTAAGTCTTGGTAAATTACACGATTTCTGAATATAGTCAGCTCGTATTTCCGAACAGTACATGACCTGGGTAAGATTTCATCCTGTTAATTCGCTCTGCTTGCAGCTAACGCAAAACATACTACAGCATTGAATCTGTTGCCTCTAAAGATGAAGGTCTACACCAGCAACTATTTTCCAGGGGGGTGTAGTACGAAGCGGGATTACTGGATAACTGCACTGAGTAAAACCGGGAACAGCTCTTTTCACTTCAGTCCGTGTTCCAGATTTGGGATGGTTCCGGGTTTTACTCAGTGCAGTTATCCAGCTAAGTAATCCTGCTTCGTAGTATAACCCCGCAGATGTACAGAGTTCATTTGTGTTTCTTCATCTGGGCTCACCATAATGGCTTTAACTGTCCAGTTACAGGATGAGCAACAACACTACCTTAAAAACATCCATTTCCATCTGCTGCAAGCATTTAATGGCTGGACCTGATTATAATCTCAACAGCACGTCATGTGAAATAGAAGCTGCATTCTGTTCACACTTGTTTAACACACAGGCCTCCATTACACCTGCAAACAACCTCAAGGCTTCAGCTCTACAAGTGAATTAATTTGGAACAACTGAAAATGTTCGTATTGCATTACTGTACAACTGCATGGCTGTCTGTCTGTCTGTTACTGCACGTTGGGCGAGTTCATTAACTCAGATTGTGTGCCGTGTTCTGGCTTTAAGGGGCACCAGTGCCAGCTCCCATGCTCATCCCCGTAAGCTCACCTCATTCATCAGACCGGCGGTAATTCGCCTGCTTGGCGTTAATACTGAGATCACACAGGTGTGTCTACATCTTCGTTCAGCTTCGTTAAACACACACAATCTGTCATTCTTCAATTCACCCTTTAAACACCTCCTAAACTCTAATTAGGCCGCACAACGTTATTAGACGATATTAGACGTTAGCACCACAGTCCAAAAACACAACGTGATCCAAGACTTCCTCTCTACCTTTGGTAACTTGTTTCACCTTAAACCAGCTCATTAGGAAAAAGGCACAAACACTCCACAATTAGGGATGGGTGCATCGCCTCAGAGCACAGACGGTGTCCATAAGTTCAGAATATTGTTGCACTGGAAACCATTTAAGAAAGGGAGTAAACTAAGAACAGCCATCCTGGAGGATCTAATGATTATAATTTTTTAATTTTTTGTGTGAAGCAGTGGAAAATGTGGGCGTGGCCACGTCAGCAGTCTAAACTGGAAGAGCCTGTCAATACGGTTTACTGCTGCGCCTGAAGGCCAGGGGCGCCTGCACAACATGGAGTCCAGAGCGAGATGCTGTGCAGGATCTATAAACACTGCAAAAAAATGTCTGTCTTAACAAGTGTTTTAGTCTTGTAATGGGACTTAAAATCATATTCCGTTTCCTCAAAAGTGGAAAATATTAGCTTACTTTTTACTTGACAAGTGAAACTAGATGAACAATTCCTAAACAAATTGTAGGTGTGGTTGCTTCACAGTGGTATCAATTGCAGGAAATGGCATAGAAAGATGGTAATATGGTATAGTGTGAGGTGGAAAATAAAAGGTGGAAATGGTATGAAGTGGTAATGCGGTATAAACAGATCTTATGAAGGTGAACGTGTTAAAATATGGTGATGTACTTTTTGGTAAGTAGCCTAGTCTAAAGAACCTGGAAGTGATACAGAGAAGTAATGAATTGTGATGAAAGCACACAAAGGTAAGGTGTCAGCTTCGCTCAGAGCAAAGAACGAACTTAACGGGTTGCTCAGTTTCGATCACTCTGAGCCGCTCAAAGCGTTGCTGAGCACTTTTGGATTTGGATCAGAGACAGAAGTAGGCTACGTCGTTAGCTATGGAATTTCTCGTCGCCAACTCAGATGGTTGTTGACAGTTGCTCAGAGCTCACATAGACCAGAACGTTAAGTGATTCAAAATCGGCTCAGTGCTCACACTGAGCATTCTCACCCTGAGCTACTCAGTTAGCTTTAGTTACTTAACGTGACCAATGTCAAATCATCTGGGATAGTATTGTTGGGTCATAACAGTGTTGTAGGGAAAGGCATTGTGATGTCATAAGCAGTGTACTATGTTTCAGCATCCACATTCTATTGCATCGGTTTTCAAAATGTGCCCATTGACTCCCATTCATTTTTTGGCGATAAAAGATCAATTATCTGAAAAAGTGTATATGGTATAAAGGTAAAAGGTAAAAGGTAATAGCAACCTGGAGGGTGTATAGAGGATGAAGTATGAATGGTGTCGATGGTGTGAATGGTGTAGAAGGAGCTAGGCTCTCAAAAAGTGGCAGAATAAAAATAAGTATGGTGAATAACAAAAGGTGTGGTTTCACAATCACACCTAATTATCATACCCCACTGGCAAATCTTGAAATGAGTAAAAATAGCTCACCCCACTGGCAGATAGTTTGTTTTATACAGCAAGAAAGTAACAGAAATAAGATTCTAAAGTCTAAATATGAGATTAAAATGCTTGTTAAGATTTGGTTTTTTGCAGTGAAGAACCCTAGACTTAATTTCCCATAAGCCCCTCTGGAAAAACATACAGTGGTCTGCAGTGTAGTCAGCCCCGTCTGCCAAACAAGCACGTTCCCCTGATGGTCAACACAGATTTCCGGCTGGTGTGGCTGAGACGGAGTCTCCTTATCGACAGCTTTGTACAGGCCTCAAGCTTTTAATCACCTGCCTTTAGTTAGTAACGTTTTACAAAAGCCAGCAACCTATTCATACAGTCGCTACGATTCAGTACGACTTCAGAAGCCTATTTCCTGCCGGCAAGTGTGAGGAAACAAAAAGTGGACACCTTCCTTTTAGTTGAAAAACTGAATGGGTAATAATAACAAAATTCATATCATCGGTGGGAGTCTTTTGCATATTGGAGATAAATGTGAAGAAGCAGAAAAGAGGGGAGAGTTACCCTTTTAGTCCAAAGTCTGAAGGTACTCTAGAACACAACAAAATCGGCTCGCTTTCCTGTTAGCAGATCACCCAACAGGAAGCTCTGCCGTGCTCTGACCTGCTCCAGCTGGGCGGAGCGGGGCGGGGGGCGGGGGGCGGGGGGCTCATTCCGGCTCTAGCCCGGATTAGAGGCGTTAAGGAAAGCCCCGCGTTTGTTTATTCAGGGGGGTGTGCCTGCGTGCTTTTGTCCTGCGGTGGCCAGTTAGTTCACATTCCTCGGGTGTAGTGACAGATGGGGAGACACGTGATCGTGCGCTGGCTGCGAATGTAATTTAGGCCAGTGCGTCAGAGCGCTCACGACATCTGCCAGAGCGGCACTCTCACCTCTGCGAGGCCCATTAAACACATCACAACACCAGTTACCACACACACTCAAAGCGCAATTTCCCTGACTGATAAGGACAACGAAAGAGCATAACTTACGGAACTTACCGACAGGCTGTCTCTCCTGCAGGTCTGGGGGCTGCCTGAGGGGGGCGCTGTGACGGGGATGCTGTCCTCAACCCTTTTCTGGCTCTCTGAAGGCGCAGTGCTTTCCTCCTCTCCGAACGCAGCCCAGGAGTCGCCCCCGCCCGCCTCCTGGTCCTCGAAGGCGTTCCACCCGGAACCCGAGTCGGCACCGGCGGCTCCGGCGGGGGCCGCGCTGAAATCCGCGAACCCCTCCCTGCTGACCTTCCCCTCGTCCCCCTCCCGAGGGGCGCTGAAATGCCCAAATTCCCCCTCGTCGTCCCCGGAGTCCTTAACCGACTCCGCCGACTCAGCAGGCGGCTCAGACTCAGTCCGGTCAAAGTCGGCAAAACCCGGGCCGCTGAAGGAGCAGGCATCGCCGAAGTCGCCAAAATCCTCCTCCTCTTCCTCCTCCTCCGTGGGCCAGCTGGGATCAGCGGGAGTGAGCGTCTCTTCGTCCGGACACGCTGAAGGGGCCAGGCCCGGCGTGCTGAAGTCCCCGAAATCCTCCTCCCCCTCAGGGGACACTGCCTGGCAGAAAGACGCAAAGCTCTCGCTGACCGACACGTCCACCTCGTTCTCCACCCCCTTCCCTCCCCTGCCCGCCCCTCCGTCATCACAGCCTGTGGTTCCTTTGCACTCGTCCGACTCCTCCACCTCCTCCTCCTCCACCACCTCCCCATCTACCTTCCCCTCCTCCTCAATCTCTTCGTCAACTTTTTCGTCAACATTTTCCTCAACCTCTTCCTCAACCTCCTCCCCCACCTCTTCCCCCACCTCTTCCTCAACCTCCTCCCCCACCTCCTCCTCCTCCTCCGTGCCATTCTGGATGACTGGTCCCCCACCCTGGTCCACTGCCGCAGGGTCCGGATGTGCCGTGCAAGAGTCTGTGTCCCTCTGCTCAGAGTCCTCATCCATTAGGGAGGCCCTGTCCCCGTTGCTAAGGGTTTCCATGACAACCGCAGGGAGGTCAGAGGCGTCGGGTCGTGTAGAGCAAGAGTCTCTGACGCCGTTCTCCTCCCCGCTCGCCTCTGCCTCCCCCGGGTCTGACTGTGCATCACAGACACCGTCGGCCAATCGTTTCCCTTCATCTGACCGCTCCCTGTCCGCTCTCGTGTCCGTGACCCATTCTGACCCATCGTCTCTAGGCGCCACAGCGCCGCCAAAGGCGGAAAAGCCGTGAGGTTCATCCTGGGTGTCGGGAGGGGAGTAGTCCAGTGTGGGAGCGGTGGTCCCTTTGTTTATAGGGCGATCAAGCGATGGGCAGGGGGTCCCGTCCTCTCCATCGAAGGCCACAAACCCGTTTGTGAGAACCTCGCCCACTGCGAAGCCGCCATTGCAGCTGTGGGTCTCGACCTTGGTCCGATCGCCGCCCGCCTCGGGCTCGGACGAGTTCAAGTGAGCGCCGCCGCATTGGGTTTGGTCTAGCGGCTTTTTCCGCTCCTCGGCACTGACGGTTTTCGCAGGGGCTCGGCCTTCGTGGCCGGCGCTCAAGTCTGCCCCCTGGGGGTCGGAGTCCGACGGGCCCCTGCCCAAGGGCCCCGGGCCGAGCTCTGCAAAGTGGTTGGGGGGCGAGGTGTCCGCCGCCGTCGCCGTCTGGGACTGAGCGAAGACGGGCTGGGTGTCGAACTCCGTGAAGCTGACGCTGGCGGGCACGCCAGAGAAGGCCCCGAAATCCCCGAAATCGTCGTCGTCCTCCTCGGCCCCGTCGTCCAGCGGGGGCGGGGAGGAGGAGTACAGACGGATCACGTCGGGCTCCATGGTCCCGCGGTGGTCTCTCCGGGCCTCGCGCTCACACCTGTGGAAACGACAGGCACGTCAGCCAAAATGCACTCTATGATCTATGACCTCCACTCTCACTTCTCAAACAACCAATTGGACGGCGGCTTATGTTTTGTGCAGGGATTGAAATAAAAACACGCCACCAACCAAATGATGGTAATATTTTGATTGCGGCTGGTAAGATTTTCTACTCTAGCAGCCACTTTGGCAGGTAACCAACCAGGTTGTGTTATATTCTAAAAGGAAACACCCTAATTTAGCATTAAAACAGCCTGCACAACAAACACAGCCCTAATTTACCATTAAAATCAAGTTAAAATCTAATTTTAATCATTCAAATGTATGAATGATTAAACGAGTGTTTCATAAAATTTGCGAAATACCTTGATTTAAATGACCATTCTGTGTAAAGTTTGTGTTTGTATACTGGCTATGAACCGATAAATTACTCCAAATGTTTGAGCAGTACTTAGCCCAGATGCCTAATCTTCACAGAAGACTCTTCAGCCGAAACGATGCTTTTGAACTTGTCTCTCGATTGTCACGTATCACAGGACAAAAAAATCTGATTTCGACTGAACTTTGATTTCAGAGCAAATCCACACAGGATTAAACATAATCCACGGTAATTCTCCCCAGATTTTTTTCAGTGGTGCTCAGGCCTTTGAGGGGGTACGTGACGGGGGGTAGGAGCGAAAGTAGAACGGCAACAAGATACGGGTGACACAGGCTACTATTTTGGTTACACAGGGGCGCAATTGAGGGAACGGTGTGGCGCACCGCCTGTTACCTTCTATGCGGAGAACCCTGTAATCAAACAGCATCAAGAGAACATGTTCAGAGATCACTGACTGTGTGTTAAGAATCTGTAATCGACTGCCGCCTGGTAACATTTCTTATGAACAAGAACAACTCCAATAGTCCAAAACTCTGAACCTTCAAATGGAATTTATCTCATGAGGTACAGGAAGTTGAGTGAAGTGACTCACTGGTGCACTGCAAGCCCCAGAAACAGGAACCACAGGATCAAATCTGTTCCGCTACATTAGGCAGCACTTTCAGATTAAATCTTCCCCTCACATTAATCTACAGCCAATCAAACCGCACACCACCTAGCGCATTACAAGACCAAAATGAACATCTTTTAAAAAAGAACGGGGAACACTTGTAAAAAGTTACACGCAAACAAAACACTCCTGCTTCCTCCGGTTTCAGCCTCCCTTCAAAAGCTGACCGTTGCGGACCGCTCGGACAGCCCGGTCACGCCATCAGCTAAAACGAAGAGAGACCTGGAGCTTAGGCCATCAAGTCAATGAGCGCAGTCCCTGACATCAAGACACAGGCCCCGCCTATGCGTCACTACACATAACATCACAGCCTGGCCCCGGCTCCCCCCATATAGCCACTATTCTGCTTTTACTCAAGAAGCCAAGGGAATTAAAGCACTGGGGCTGCTGTCTGGAAGCTGTCTTAAACCTTCTGACCTGAAATAGAACCAGAGGAGAGGGATTTACACTTAGGCAGGCAGTTAGCAGGCACTCTTAGGCTTGCGAACGCACAGCACAGCTTAAGTTTGTTTACATACAATCCATTTGTACAGCTGGATATTTACTGAAGAACAGTTTTAGTTCAGTTTGAGCACCTTGCTCAAGGGTACAACGGCAGTGCCCCCATTTGAGAATGGAACCGGCAACCCTCTGAGTCACAAGCTCAGTTCCCTAATCATTATACTACACTGCCGACAGATGCCTTGTGCAAAATGTGTCCAAATGTATCAAACGTTGGAAAAATTCCCTCGTATTTCATAAACAAACTCAGGCTATCCTGTTATCTGCTGTGGTTAAAAAAAAAAAAAAAAAAAGATGGATTGAGGCCCAGCCTAGCAGCCGAGCTATGCACCTACAGCCTGCGCCTGACGTGTTGTCTGGAGATCATCAAGTCCAGCAGCTCCCAGTATCCTGGTACGACCCAGGAATAATGCTCATGAAAGAGAAGAACCAAAAGAAAAAAAAAAAAAAAAACACCTCACAGTTGAAAGAAAAGAAGGGATAAAGGAAGGATCGGAGAAGGGGAATAAAACGCTCACCCTGAGGGTCGTTAAGACAAATCAATCTTTATAAGACCTTTAAAATAATACACCCCAGCCTTCGTTCCTGGGACGACCTTTTATTTCGCGCCGAGCTGACAAACGACTTACTCGCTTGTCCAAGAACAGGAACGGAGACCTTTATTAATGAACCTTGTGTTCTGTAGGACTCTGGAATGTTCAACCGTGCTCTACCAAAAGGGCGGATTTCTGGGGCTGTGCACTGTGATTACTCCACTGTGATTTCGATTTTTTTTTTGCACAAAATGGTCGGGTTTACGATTAGGGTAAACAAACCAATGGCTGTGCTGTTCAGTGGCCCTTCAGGACTGTAGTCCTGGGAATGCCAGTCTCAGACACATAATTTGGCACAACGCTTGAGGGGGCACACGTGACCACCAAACCCCAAGACAGCCGCAAGCGACTTTCGCACACCAATAAGAACGGGGGTACCCAATATTTTAAACTATTTTCTCGCCTTGATCCAGCTTTTTAAGCTCAAATGAAAGACCAAATAAAAGCCCCCCCCGAACCCCCCAGAGCTAAGGAATTGATAGATTGTTTTCCATTAGAGAGTAATTAAGGGATAATGGGGAGGTACTGCGTTCGAGTGATAACACCTGGCAACGCCAGGAGGAGAACAGGGGGCTTTGGGAGAAGATGAGGTCGGAGAACGATCAATGCAGCGCTCCTTTTGACTCAGCCAAGTGGAGAGCCATCAAGCGGTGAAAGAGAGGGGGGGGCGTCAGTTCAACTGCCGCAGCTGAACTTTCTCCCTGCTTCCTGTTTACCGCCGGCCGACAACAGGCGGTGTGATTGCCGGAGCAGCTCGCGTCGCGTCCCTGCCAATCACCGAAGGAGACGGCAAAATGTGAGAACCGTCCTTTAAAAGCTGGAGCACGCAACTTTCTCAACGGTCGCATTTGTCGTCAAAATGTTTCAGAGTCATAACCTCCCTTGGCCCCGCCCACAGAGAAAGAGACCCCCCCTCCCCACTGCTTCCACAGACCTCGTTGTGAATGTGCAACCAGCCGATCTCTTCGATGGGTTTGCGTCATGAGCCGCTTTGTGTTGAAAACAAAAATTCGGGCCCAATTGTTTGTTTCAGAATGGAGCATTTGAGAGTATTAACAGTCTATGGTGCTGAATTTCTCTTACAACAGTTCTTTCTGTGATCGCTACCAACTGAGCATGACCATTCCCTGATATTTTTCAAAAAAAAAATTTTTTAATTAAAAGTTGCATACTCCAGCTTTAACTCTGATAACGTTTCCCCGCGTGTCCCGTACCTACTCAAAAGTCCTGCCACAGAATGCTGTATGGGAGCTCACTCCAGCGTTTATAACGCATTTTCCATATTACAAAAAGTGAACAGGAGAGAGAGAGAGATCATTTCAGTGAGCTTTGCATTCCTCGTGGGTCTCGGTATCTTCACTGGCAGATGCAAAACCTGACAGAGGTCATTACATTACATTACATTACAATCACTTAGCAGACGTTCTTATCCGGAATGGCGTACAGTAGTGAAGATGATTACATTTTGATACGGCCGTCCCCAAAGCGCTTTAAAGACTGACGTTTTACTGCCAACACATATAATTAGTCGAACGTGAGCACTACATGAGGACCATTCAGACATCATCGTGTTATGTCTCACAGTGAAAAACGTGTTCGCAAAAATAATGTATAGCCTAGTCTACGTAAGGCACTGTTATAAGACAGCTAATGCTCCTGCTTCACGAGTAAGAGTGTAAACCGTAGCTTCTCTACCGTTTACAACACTGTCCTTGTAGACAAATTCTTATTAAGTGATTAGAATTAGTTTGTCATACATTATAAACTGAGAGTTTATTAAAAGCCTTTTATTCCCGCAAGTTAATTCCATTAACTTCCCAGTTCCCACATCTATCCTACAGCTATACTTGGCAGGAACCCAAAAAGAACCCACTTTTTAACAGGAGCAAGCCGGATAATGTGCTATCAATGGTGAAACAGCATGGCTGGCGAGTTTGCAAATGCCATGTTATGAGTCCGGCAACTTGAAAGATCTACAAAGCAACCGTTTGGAAATGCACTATTAAGGCATTAAGGATGCCTTTGTATCTGCTAAGGTGTGTCCTCTGCAGTTTTAGGAGTTCAAACGTAGACAAACACGAGTGGGGAAGTCCATGTGTAAACAGAGCCCTGGTGAGTGCTGTTTGCACATTGTGCTACAAGAGTCCGGATTTTATCACGTTATACGGAGATGCCAAACGCCTGTTTCCATGGCCACACTTTCTTGGGAAATAATAGTGTACTCTGCTATCAACAAACAATATTACATTACATTACAGGCATTTAGCAGACGCTCTTATCCAGAGCGATTTACACAGCATTTACATAGTATCCATTTCTACAGCTGGATATACCGAAGCAAGGCAGGTTAAGTATCTTGCTCAAGGGTACAACGGCAGTTTCCTACCTGGGAATCGAACCTGCAACCTTTCGGTTACAAGCCCAGTTCCTTTTCCATTATACTACACTGCCGCCCATGTTCGTTTAACGTTACTTTACATGGCGCTGAACATGACATGACTCTTTTCACAAAATAAGCGAGACTAGATACAAAGCTATTCAAATTACACAGCGTGCAAATTTCTAAATTGCTTTAAGCCGTTTTATATTAAATGACTCTGTATGACCACTTGTGGAAAACGACAATTCAAAACAGCGGCTTTACATTATTAAGCCCGGGAACAGGTTGTATTAAATCAAATATATCCCATAGTGTTATCTTTAAGTCCTAAATTATTCACAATGTTGCATTTATTTTTAGGCTTTCTTTTGGGCTAGCCGTTAACGGAGGCGGTATAAGCTTCGTACCTTTGCCGAGTAGCATCAAAGCTAAACCAGATTTGGCTTTTCCTGCTACTGTATTTAGCCAACTTAGTTCGCCTGCCAGCAACATAACAAGCCTGGAAGCTAACTTAGTTGGCAAGTTAAGTTAGGACGTTTGTTAGCAAGTTAACCGGTGCCATATAAAATCGGATTTTAAACCCTAACGTAATAGCTACAAATATCCATCAGCTGGCTAACTTGTTAAGCTAACTAGCTAGTCTGTTGGCGAGCTCCGCTCCGGTAACGTTACAGCCCATCTCCATTCGGTGACAGCTGTCATGTGGTATCATTTCGCACTCTTTATGCAAACCAAAGTGAACGGTGTAATATAAGAGACATTTTTAAATGGTCGATAAATGGGTAACTGGCTCTATTCAACCTTTCAAAACTATCAACAATGAAAAACACAAAAGCGGAAGCAGGTGCCACTTAGACTGGCTAGCACGCTAACGTTAGCTATCTTAGAATAGAATAGGCCCTAGCTAACCTGGATGGGAAATGCAGAAAAACGCAACTTATGACAGCAGACAATGTTTACAGAAAGTCGGTGCTGACTGGAATAAGACCGATCCTTACATGAAATCTAAACTTCAAACAGAGAAGGCTGTCTTTCATTTTTAATGAGATTCTTCAGGTCAGATTTCGCCAAAGACTACTCCCTCCCTCTCCGTTAGCTAACGCAGCTCGCTGGCTAGCTACCCTGCCTAGGCTACCTCTCCGTTAGCTAACGCAGCTCGCTGGCTAGCTACCCTGCCTAGGCTGACAGCACACAAAGCAACATGTTAGCCTACCTTCACACCTACAAGGTTCATTCTCATTGTTCACGTGCAGTTGACATCCGTCACAGTCAGAAGTGGGTGAAAGGGGGGGTTACGGAATTAACGCACTTGAGTTAAGTGTAGATAAATGAAGGTTAAAACAACCGGCTAGAATTCGCAGTTCTCCCCCCTCTACATCGGAGTCTCCGTCCCTTACCCAGCATGCAACACTTCAGAAAGGCAATGGAATCGCCCTGGGATATGCAAAACGTCACTTCCGTCTGGAGCAGGTTGTTGTTTACCAGGCGCTCCAAGACAACAGAGCAAGCAAACAGTGACGTGTCCTCTATTGATTGACATCCCTTTGAAGAGTATGGTATTTTTGGAATGTTTTTTCAAAATTCGAAGTCAGTGCTCTAGAACTCCATTGCTTTCAATTTCCAGTAGTGGTTGTTACATCAGCATTAGAATGTTCAATTAAGAACATTCTAATCACATTTGTGATCTTACTTTTAACATTAATAGACTTTTTCTTAATTTCAGTCGAATATAGTTTTGTTTGTAATGCTACAATACAAATAGTTACATCTATACGTGCAGTTTACTGTATATCCAAGCTATCTAACTTTACTACAATAATACTGTTTATCAAAGGTAGGTCGAATATAGTATTAGCAGGAGTAACTTGCGTTTGTTTCCATTGAGTGTCAGTCATATTAACATATATGAACTAGTATCTCAAAATATCAAGATATACAAATGATTTTCAACAAGTTAACATGTTATACATTTATGAAAAAGACTAATTCTACAACTGAAATTAAAATCTGGGTTAGAATATTTATGGCACTGTTCAAATTATGATCAAATTACCTTGGCTTGTATTGCTTATTCTAAGTTAAACCTGTACTTAACAAAAGTAGAATTATAAAATTGTAATTAATGGTAACTGGGAAATGACTAGCACCACAGGAGAAAGGGAAATATTTATATTTGTACTCTGAAATACGTCATTTAACCAGCATTTGTTTTATCTGAGGCCAAAGGTGGGGAGGGAGAACAAATGGATGTGACTATGAGAGCATATTAATGTTATCAATAGCAGTACCGCATGTGGTATTTATTCCACTAACACATTCATCTCAGGCTCGAGTTTCCTGAGCACTCAGTCAAGGACATAATGAATTCAGCCGGCCTTGGAGCAGGAAATAAAATGGCAGAGTGGTGGCAACAACAAAGGAGAAAATTCCAGACGTTCTTGTCAACAAGTTCTTCCCACTTGTCCTGTCATTAATAAAAACGGGGAGAGTGGACTGGATTGTGCAGAGAAACAACGGGTCCTTTCTCCAGCACTAAAGAATTGTGCTGGAAATCAGATGGTAAATGACACAATAACCTGTGGGGGGCAAAACAATGTGCAACTGATGTTTACAAATGAAGGCTTTGTTGTCAGCGCATTGAATTATTGTAAGAGACCATTACAAACTGTGTCTCTCTCTATAGGGCTTGAATAGAATAGAGTCCCTAGTTTTCCCAACAGTCCAAATAGGTTCTGTATCCCATGAAGCTTATATCTACTTCTTGTTGCATTATTTTTTATTTGTTTTCTGCAGTCAAGTTGGGTTACATCATTTTTCTTCAGTTAAAAGTCTTTTAACTTTTAACTTTCACTCGGTGGGAGAAACCAATCAATTTGTAACTGCCTCTCTTCTTCTTGCTTCTGCAGTTTATGTTTCTCATGTCTTGGTCTCTTTCTCCACTTAAAATTGTGGATCATTTGTTCTTCCTCCTGTTATTTCTTCTATAGAGATCTACAGTAATACTCATGCTAAGTCATCTTTTGTTGTTGACTGGTCTCCACTCATTGCCTACTCCCTTCTGAAGTACCCCACGGCTCTATTTTAGGTTCACTCCTGTTTTCGTAATGCACCCACCGTGAAGATCCACTCATGGCTTCTTGCAGATGATGAAGTTATGTCTGTCTTCCCCTGTCAATATTACATTTTGTCTTTATTCTCAATGCGTCTTATCCATCACTGAACTGGTCTTCAAATTACCATCTCTTCCCTTGCATGTGCTCACAGTCGACTTTGTCTTCCACTCCTCCATGCTTAAATCACTTGACCTCTAGGTGCCCAGTGGCCTGCCTACAATGCTATTATTACCAATTAATTGTCTCCTAAAGGCATGCTATCCTTAAACAATAGTTAAAGAATGCATTTACTCACATTAATTTTTCTTGCTTGTTCATTGGCTTGTTTTGATCTTGACATTATAACCTTAAATCATATTTTATTCTATAAAATATACCAAAATGAATAACCTTTTAGGGACAATCCCTGTGAAACTAATCATGCAGTACACCCTGAAGGAGTGTTTCAAAAGTGTTTTTATGGTGGAAGTCTACATCCCATAAAGATGTAAAAAAAAAGACTGATTTTAAGTTTTTCTTCCATCACTGCACTGAATACCCTCACAAAGAGTTGTCATTACATTATGTAATGTTTTGTCAATGTTATAACATTGCCGCTGTATGGCAGAACATTTTGTTAGCTGGGCTATGTCATTGAGTGTTCCCAGAGAACACAAACAAAACCACTTCAATGAACCTTTTTTTTGTTTTTACTTTTAGATAATGTAGAGCTAATATTTACCAGAGTAAATCTGGTGTATTGCTGCAGTGCGTAGACTCTATATGGAAAGGTTTGTGACAGTCTTTGCATTTGCGAGCCAGAAATTAAGAAGATATTAGCATCCTGGCACACAAAAAAACATCATAATGTGTGTGTACACTACAGGTAAATATCTTTTTTCATATCTGTCGTAAATAAGAGGCCCTTACTGTGTGGCTGGGTTCTGCTGACATTGTTTCTGGTGCATTCTGGGAAATGTCTTCAGCCTGAAAATGAACGATCTTGGGGAAAACACAAAGATAGGTGGTTGAGGTCAAACACCATTGCACTCAAACTCCCAAAAATGGTTTCACAAATTTGCACTTTATTGAGCAGAATATGACAGAATAAAAACAAAACTAAAACTAAATAAATAAAAAGATAATAGCACCTCGAAGGCCCATTCACTCAGTCAGACTACAAGTGGAAATAGAGCCAATTTACAGACAGGCTATTTGTACAGAAGGCATAGCTGCAATATTACAGTACAACGCAAGGTAACTCTATACATTGCTGGAACAACAATCGCCACCAGATCTGGAACAGACCATCATTCGGTTTCAAATTTATACATGAACAGAACCTTTTTGTTGCAAATTATTCAATTTGGTTACACACTTTATGAAAGTGCTTGTTATAATCATAGATTAACAAGCTAATTACAGCTTGAAAGTGCCTCTTATGAGGCCAGTCGGCTAAATAATTTGGTTACAAAGAAATTTATTGAATTGTCTTTCTTGCATTGTGCCATATTCTAACATGCTCATTGTACCTACTTCATCGGTGAAAAGGCGTTCATTACCATTGAGGGGAAAAGAAAAAAAAACATGATTGTACAACACTTAACACAGACACACTTGGGTATAGCCAAAAGCCGTGACATTCATTTTCATTTATAAGGCCTGGTTTCAAGGCCCTTTTCAATGTAGTGTTAATAATAGTACAATACTTATTTGAGGCTGATGAACACAAAGA
This sequence comes from Synaphobranchus kaupii, assembly GCA_029718625.1. Taxonomy (NCBI): domain Eukaryota; kingdom Metazoa; phylum Chordata; class Actinopteri; order Anguilliformes; family Synaphobranchidae; genus Synaphobranchus; species Synaphobranchus kaupii. The sequence goes on along the minus strand of CM056379.1, from coordinate 109,343,800 downwards.
AAGTCATGCTTTATTACAATCCAGACTACAGTGCTTGTTGCCCCTTGCTCTGAAATATAGATTTTCCTACAAAGTAAAAAAAGAGCCAGTTTTAATCCTGGCAACACTTCAGCCATGTTATTCTGTCATTTAAAGCTAGTCCAGTAACATTGTACATATAGATACATTTCACCTATTTTTGTCACTTTCAACTTCCAATATATGTTTAAAATGCAAATAGAAAATTGAACTTCATTTTTCAAAATCGAACTCTTCAAACAACTTCATCAATTTAAGTGAGTATAAACACATTTTTCACTAGTTTAGGATTTCTAATTGTAGCCAATACAATTCAGTGAATGCTGGCCTGCCATTGGGTCAGTGAATGCTGGCCTGCCATTGGGTTTAGGACTATTAGGGTAAAGAATTAGAGAGAGAACTGGTCCTTTTAAAGCCTGGACTGAAATTGACCATTAGGATACAAGCTCTTCCTGCTCTTATATCTCTGGGGTCCAGACCTACGAGAAGGTTTTTGTGTAAACGGCAGCAACACTGCAGAGGACTGTCCCCAACCTCAGTCACATGATCCAGTCTACATTATTTATAAAAGTACTCAGCTTCTGCACCACAACTGCGCACACACACACACACACAAAATCAAAACTCAAGTGGTTGCCAAAAGTTTAGAGCCCACAAACCCCCCCGATGACTCACTCCTTAATTAAAAAGCAGCTTCGGGTATTTTTAAATACTTACATTTTAAAAAAAAATTTTTTTAATCACATGTCAAAAGAAGTGCATGTACACTGTAACTGGCATCATGTATGCAATATCACGCAACCCATCTCAAGCCCTTTCATGACCCACAGTTTGCGGACAATAGCTCTAAAACACTACAGTGGTGCGTCCTGTTAGCTTTTGGACGGTGCTTTCTGGTGTTTTTCCTGCCCTAAAAAACCATGTGCTGTCAACCAGAACACTCTTTTAAAAAAAAAAAATAATAATAATTTTTAAAGCTTTTTCAGATTTATTTGACAGCAGAGTGCAGAGAGACAGGAAGAATGGGAGCGAGGGAGAGACATGTGACAAAGGTCGCACGGCCGGATTCAAACCACCAACGTCCCGGCTCGCAATGAGCATATGGACAGTGCTCTATAGGCTACGCCACCGACACACCCCAACCAGACCACTCTTTAAAGAAAAAAGATCAATGATCCATTCATTCAGCCTGATTATTTCTTCAGCTGCTCAAGTAAATACGTTTAGTCTCTCACCCCAGAGAGCCTTAACTGGGAACTGGGGACAGGAAACAGGAAGAGAAGGGAGAAGGTGGAATTCTCTTGGTGAACCGAATCCTGCTTTTTAATCTGCTCTCATCTCATCTCCCTCTCCATACAGCTTTATCTAATCCATTCCAAGGAAAAACATTTTTGGCCATGTGTGTATGGGAGCACATCTACAAAATGAGATGGAATTTGTATTTTCATACATGTGTATCCTAGGTCAAATACATATCTGAATTACTTTAACTCTTTAGATGCTGGTAAAAATGAGAAAATACTCCTCCAATCCCTGAGAATTTTCAATTAAACATTACCGCAACTTATAATCATATGAAATAACTTATTTCTGAATATCAGTGAAGAATAAATGTTTATTTTATAATTCTCATTCTGGCAGGGATTTTACAGGTGTCTGAAAGGTTTAAGTATGTCAAATGATTATTTGACCTAGGTCTGTCAAACGTGTGCAGATACGTTCAGGATGTCCCAAACTTTTTTTTTTTTACCAAAGGTAAATGATCTATTAAGCAGACTTCACAAATTGAAAATTGGTCATGGTGCAAGGAAATGTTTTCAATCTTTCACTTTTAAACAATCAATATATCCAATGCTAGGAATGCAAATATTCATGTTTGCCATCTTTTATGGCATGGGTCACAAATTACCCACAGTGCAATGCACTTTATTTCCAGTCAAAAATAGGAATGAAGCCTGTCCAGGGGACAGGGGAAGAAAAACAACAACTATCAGAGCCCAGCAGCTACGATGTTCTGTAACAGAGTAATAAAAAATAATTAATAAAAAAAGTTCTAAGCTGAATTCCTCCCGCAGGAAGAGTATCGGTCAACTGATTGACCCCGATAGCGAAACCATAGACGACGGAGAAGCAGACAATGGCTGAACAGAGCGCTTGATAAACCCCATATCACGTCTCCAGTTACGCATGAATGAATGGAGGGGGGAGATACCGCGCAGTGCGTTGCACAGTGGCTTATCCGAGCTCTGTGCTTTCTGCAGCTGTGAGCGACCCCGCTGTGAGCCGTTACAGTCACAGCCACAGGGCAGCATCTTGTTTTGAGTTTAAAAAAGGGCAGGAGGAAGCTAGTGGACAGTCTCTGTCATACACCCCCACAGCACCCAATCTAATCAAGAAGAATAAGTACTGGAACGGCAACTCTTTTCCAGAACCTTGTGGAAGAATAATTATTTGTGTACTATTCAGGGATTTCCAGTGGGAACGTGTGACTCAAAATTGTTCTGTGAATAAGGCTAACGGCAGGCTATCACCAGGTCAGCGCGTGTACTTAAAACAAGGAGAGGAGGACACAGGCACCTCACTTCCGGTGATTTCCTGTGTCCGTTAGCATCCCGGCGGCAGGTGAATCAAGGACAATGGCTTAAAGCTGAGCCATGACAAGCCCGTGTCAGCCGGACAACACCCCGTGCTCTCAGCCAGACTAATAACGTGACGTGAATAATGCAGTATGATGCATGATTAATGAGATTTACGAGCTACGCTACGGTATGGAATCATCGCAAAAAAGAAATGAGGACATTCCTGTTTTTTTTTTTTACATTACAGATTAAAGAGAGTGAGGAAAGCAAGGCGTTCTTCCCCCGTAATAACACTACAAACCCCACCCGCTTACCTCAATTACAGGTCAAGAACAGTCAGTCAAAAAAAACACACAACCCTGTATCTCAGTTAACTATCACAATCACAGAGCGCTACTGGAACTGCCTGTAAACTTTTAAAGAAGTATTATAATACTTGTTCATTTGTAATATAAATTACAAATACTTGTGATTGTTCACTTGTAATATTCCTCATATGATATGCTGTGTACGTCGCGCACCACCGCCGTTTCTAACTACGCGTCTACAGTTTATCTGGTCAAAGTGGGAAATCTTAAGTGAAAAGAGAAACTAATTGCCATATAAAATGCTTGCTTCATCCAGAGTGGATATGTACATAGTCAAAGCTGTATTTAAACCACTATATAATTACTGGTGGTTTTATATTCAAATACTTTTTTTTTTTAATGAAGTAGGCCCTACACAACATTCTGCTGTACATTCAGGCTGTTAATAACAGTCAGAAGATGGCTGCTTTGGGGGAATCAAACCCTCTAATTGCATATTTAACCCTGGCTGCGTCCCAATCCAGTTTTTGCTCCACCCTCGTAAACTTAACTTGGGGGAATCCCTTTTGAGACCAGGATGTACGCTCTGTCTCCATTTTAAGTGTGAGTCCAATTCGTTAGAAAGCCAAGTGAAGTTTGTGACATAGCCCCTCCACCCTCAACTTTTCTCAAGGGAACGAGTCTGCAAAAGAGCAGACTCTGCAAGATCATATTACCCACAATTCACATCGAACGTCCTGTTCAGTGATAATCACGTTAATGTTTATCGCGGTATTATACATTAAAAGCGCATACAGAATGGAAAAGACGCTGTATAGGCTAATAAATACAGGTTAATCAAGTAGTAGTTTGCTATTTTGTATTTCATGGTTTAGCAAATTGCTTTATGCAGCAACTGTGTAGCGTACTGTGGGATGTAGGCTACCAGGTTCTCTAGCTTAATCTTGCTTTTAAACGGATTATTAGGCTACTTGTGTCTAAATATTTTTGCCGTAGCCTATAATTTGCCAGATAGCCAAACAATTGAATTTCGCAATAACCAAGACGAATAGGTAAATAAACTTGTGTAGCATTTTACTAGGCTATATCCACATTTGTGCTGACGCAAAATGCGTTTATTGACTATGTTATGCGAAGTGATCAATGAACAGCACATATTTAGGTAAATTCGTTTTTCTAGCTTGAAAGCATGCATTGCGCTAAACGCTGGTTCCAGCAATTTAAGAGGTTTTTCTTTCTTAAGAGGTATGCTTTCTAATGTTTAAATCGTTTTGACTAAATCGAAAGTCTTAAATTAATGACATTCTTTAACGTGATGAGGAAAAACGCAATACTAACGTGCAACACAGAAAACGTTGGGATTTTTTGCCAGTTAATTATTCAGAATTATTGCCACCCTTATTAAACAATCTCACGTTAGTAATCTCTTTAGCCTATACATAATTGATTCATGGACTTTGTTTGATTGACATAAGCAAGCAAAATTAACGGAAACAGGTTGAGAATATGTTCGGTTTAAATGCTTTATTCCAGCGCACGGGCTGTCCTACATATTTACATGCTACACGATTTTATGACAAAGAAATATGCTTGCCCACAAAACTTGCTGTATTTATTGATATTTGTTATTCAGTAAATCAATTTCTTGACTGATAATTAATGTAAACAGGTTGAGAGTTTCATCCGTTTAAAGGTAGTCTACGGTGACAGACGTTTTACATGATCCGAGATCCCACGATACGCCACTGTGCAGCAGCATGGTTACTTCCGAGTATAGATGGAGTGAAGTGCGTCTCAATTCAAATAACCCGCTCCGCCCTCGCTCCCTCCCACTCGCTAAACGCAAGTGTATACTCCTGTTTTATTGGTATGTGCGTCACATCCTCCCAAGTGAAGTTTACGAGGGTGGATCAAAAACTGGATTGGGACGCAGCCCCTGTTCTTGATTAATAGTCCTTAACAAATACGAACAAGCCACCAAGAAGCAAAGGGGCACTCACTTGAGCACCGGTTTGTAATTCTTCATTAGTGGGTGAGTCAATCATTTAATGGAGTGGTTTCTCAAACCAACCCATCGAGAGAAACACATTCTATTCACCGTTATTAGGATTCTGAAGACAGTACAGGAAATGAAGGATCGCAATGAGAAAAAAAGATTGTAATGATAAGCACAAATTATTAATTTCATATCTATAACATTAACATAAAACTGCTACATATTGACAAGAGACTTCACAATATAACTATGTTGCTGATTCAATATCCTATTTGGTTTTACTTCAATTAACTGAATTTAAAATGCAGCTCTTCATGGAATACAATTTGGAACGATTTTTTTTTTTTTTTTACACTGCAATCCTAAACCATAACTTCTCATAGATAGCCGACCATTGTCTTCTACCTCATTGATTATTAAATACATTTAGACAAATAAATACATCTATTAGATATTTAATTCCTGAGAACCTATGCGTTTTCATTAATACAAAAAAAAAAAATGCATTCGTTGAGAATTTCATCTGAAATTTAACCGTTGCGGTCGTGTGCTCTGCCAGCATTCACACGTGTTACATTGTGTTGTCCCTGACAAAACAAACTGGCTAATACGTTAAATGTTTTTCTTATGGCCAAGACGAGCAACTGCACATTGCAGCCACTTGTCCACAAGCTTAGGTGGCGGTAATGTGCCCAGATATGGTATATGAAAAGGTAAAGTCACAAGAGAGAATGTGGAGGGTGGAGGGTGGAGGGGGTGGAGAGAGGGTGATGTCATCGTGAATGTATTTTTCAGCCCGTTCTATTGGACGATGTGTCTCGAGACAGGTGTGCATCTTCACCTGGGCGAAACCTCTCCATCGGCGGGGGGGGGGGGGGGAGCGGGGGAACGGGTTGGGTCAGCCCAGCTTGGTGATCTGTAGACTCCCGTTTATCCTTATCGTGTCAATGGCCGGCAAGGACGCCACGCGGTGGTAAAAGTCAAAGAGCTGGTGTCCGTCCACGAATATCCGGAAGCGCTGGTGTTCGCAGTGGATCTCGATCTGAGAAGAGAGAGGGGTGGGGAGGAGCGGGGGCGGCGTAAAAACAATGACGCTTCTCATTAAAAAAATTATATCACTCTGCAAAGTGGGTAATAATCACTACTAATATAATCACTTCTCTGAATCACGGGACTAATTTGAGAAGCCCTTTATATTCTATTATACCCCTATACTTATTCTGAATACCGTATTTTACTGTGTCGTGCGGTGACATGCACCGGAGGCCGGAGTCGTCGCCTGACAGTGATTGACTGAGGTCAGGCGTCCCGCCACCGTGGTACCGCACAAAATTGGCCAGAGGGACAGCGGGGTGGGCGGGTTCCCCTCAGTACGGTTTTCTGAAGAATTGTGCCAATTAGCAAATCCAGGTGATTGGTACAAAATACTGAGGAGGACTCATACTTTCTCAACGTGGATTTTCCACCTCTGCTCAAATGTAAGGGAATAACAGATATTCTACAAAGAAAAAAACTGGAATAATTTGAAATGCACCGTCAGTAAAGTGTCACAACAGAATCCCAACTAATTGTTTGGAAAAGGTGAGGATTTCCAGTTGCCTGGTTACTTTATCTTTCCAAGGAATCTGTGCAACGTAACAGGACAGCTAAGGTTCAACAAATCCTTCAACTTTGGACCCCAGACAGCCAGAGAGTCAATGGATTTGCCTTGCCGGAGTATCTGCCTAGTTCAGGGGTACTCAATCTTATCCAGAAAGGACTGGTGTGGGTGCAGGCTTTTGTTTCATCCAAACAGTAACACACCTGATTCTACTAATCAGGATCCTTAGTAAAGACTCTCGTGGATGATTAGTAGACTCAGATGGGTTACTGCTTGGTTGGAACAAAAGCCTGCACGAGCCCTTTCTGGATAAGATTGAGGACCCCTGGCCTAGTTGTAATGAATACTGTCTTCACAGAACCTTATAGAGTGAGGCCCATTGAGGGAGATTAATTGCAAGCTATATTACTACATTTATATATATTATATTACAGGCATTTAGCAGACGCTCTTATCCAGAGCGACTTACACAACTTCTTATTACATTTATCCATTCATACAGCTGGATATATACTGAAGCGATTCAGGTTAAGTACCTTGCTCAAGGGTACAACGGCAGTGTCCTACCTGGGAATTGAACCTGCAACCTTTCGGTTACAAGTCCAGTTCCTTAACCATTATACCACACTGCCGCCATTTATATTTCACTAAATCACTTTTTTACAGTAAGCTGCTACCAGGACCAGCGCATATGGGTAATTCTGGGGGGAAATGGCTCCTTTTCAATCTTGAGCTCTTGGATTGCTTGTACCATTTACCTTGTCTAGCTGTAGGTCTCAAAAGTAGACCTGGGTAGGCTAAAAATGGAGGGAAAATGAACACTTTGTCCCTCATTTTCTAGATTATGATGGTTTGGGGTTCTTCCTCAAAAGTATACCAATGGTCATTGCTCCAAGGTTACATGATGGATGTCAAATATCAGCAAGATCTGAGAGGTCAAGATTGATTATGATTGATGATTGATTATGGCTTAACTAAGCAAATGAGAAATAAAGAAAAGAGATGACAGATACCCGGAAAGGCTGGTCCTCGATGAAGGGGAAGTAGGGGATGGGCTTCTCCGCCTCGCCCCAGGCGCCAGAGACGCGGGCCTTCCGCAGGAACTGCCGGTCCTCAAACCTCGCCGAGAGCTCCAGGGCCACGTCCACGGGGGGCTTCTCCGTCGAGCCACAGCCGCACGTCAGGCTGATGTCGAAGCTGCGGAGGGAGGGGCGCGGGAGTGAAAGGAAACCCTCAAAGTTCAAATCAAAACGAAATGCATTTATGCATTTTTACAGCCTAGTTGTGTAGTACCTTTACAAAACATCCGTCACAATGTGCCTCATAGCATACCCTAGTCTACCCCTATCGTACGAAACTTTGGGAGGAACCAGATTCATCACGACACGTCCATGCTTCTCTGAACGACTCGGGGTGGAAAGCATAAAAGACGACTGAATAATACAACGTCATCAGTAATGACGGAATAAAAGAAAACCCACCCGCTATCATCGGTAAGCAGGCGGTACCATTATTGAGAGTAAACTTCAGCAATCAAGAACAATTCACAACAAACACATTGCTCAGATGCTAATCAGAGTGTTATCACTGTATACAAGGTCTGCAGACTACCTTTCTCCTTAGAAATGCTGTATTCGGAGATAAGAGGCAACATTTATTTTTATGATACCCCGAATATCTCCAACTGTAGGACTCCAAATGTACGTAGGTTTGCGCACAGACAAGTACGTTGGACTTGGCACAGTGCGGGTTTGAAACGAAACTATCTATATAGCCCATCCACACACTAGGACAGTGTCTTAACAGGATGAGCCATCCAGCAGCCCTACCCTACAGATAACATTCTGATTTGGATCATTCAAATGTCGTCTTTCTCTGGAGTAAAACTTCCTTATGAGTAGGATATCAGCTGTAGCCTATACTTTATATACATGCGCTGAAATGATAGCTGCTTAGTAAACTCAGAACTTGGCTATAAAAAAGCCAATTTTATGGATATAGCTGTTACACTATGAGTGACCGTTTGTGAGATGATTTATGGATTAGAGGACTATGATAGACAGATATACGATGGGTTGCTGGACCTACGAGATGGAATGTAGGGCAGAAACCAAGACAGATCAGATGACGCATCTTTGTGTGCATGTCAACATTACAAACCCAAAACATCGCGAATCATAAAAGAGTACACATCAAACTACTTTTAATGTTATGTGGTTATCGTCATAATTTAAATTCCATGTATGCTATCGTGGACTTAAAAAGATAAGATGCACAGTGCATGCCCCGTGAAGAGCTTTTTGGGTGTTTAACATTGTTTGAAGCGTGCGCCACCTGAATGTTTCTGGTGAGTGGGCGTGGTATTTGTTTTACCTATACAGTAGGCTAGGCCTTTTCACACTGCACTGTAGTTAGCCCTGGGCTAAAATCTCTCTTGGTCTGGGGCTAAGGAGGTTCTTAGCCCTGGGCTAAGGACAGTGTGGACATGCCTAGTTTGAATATCTGCCATTTGCCTAGGCCTATATATTTTACTAACAAATCTGCCACGGAAAACGAGTCGCGTACCACATAGTCTACAGTAGCTAGGCTACTGATCTGTTTGATAAAGGTAGGAAATCTGAGTAATCTTACATTGAAATGATACCGGCTCAGTAAAATGGATAGCAGCCTACCTCTCTGGCTCAGGATCTACGATTCCCATTACAATGATCTTCTTCCCCGGTCTCATCCCACCTCTGATACGGCCGCTGAAAGGAACTGCCTGGATGTTTCAGAAAGCCAAAATTTACCAGGCTGACAACACATAATAAGTAGGCACGCAAAACAAGAGTAAGCATGCACTCACAACTTAGTCTAACGGTCCAAATTTAAAAAAAAAAATATATATATATATATCGTTTATATTACCAGCTGTCGTATATCTTCTTTGTCCGGAGATATTAGACCGGGATTTCCGAATGAAGTGTTCAGCCGATCATCGTCGGTATTCTGCAAATATACATGGGCACACAAAGGAAAGCGGATTATAGCGCAAACTGTGCCCACACAAAACTGAACTGTGCTCTTTAAGGGCCGCTGCATCGACAGTCTACAGCCTAAAGTGTTTGCTTGTATCAGGCTATAACAACACGTCTGGCCACTGGTAGGCTGCCTTTCCTTCGCCAACAGTGAGGACATCGCTGTCAAACATCTGTCACGTCAAAGGCTGCAGAACAACATTAAATGCGTGGTGGTGCACGAAGCGCTTCAATTGAGCCTAAATTCGCAAGTATAGGCTACTGCCAAACGAAGCTGTAGCTGAACGTTTCGCAATAACCTGTTCAAAGTACACTAATTACCAATACCACTCAGCAAACCACAATTTTAACTCATTCTGAAAGCTAGCTACACGAATAGGCTACGGCTGGACAAATAGCTATTTTCTCACCTGACATAGCCTATCCACAGTAATACTGCTTATGTATTTGCTGCAACAAAATAGACAAAACAGCCTGGTGCAACACAAAAGGATGTGGGACCACGATTGCAATACCTACCGGTGCAACACATTTTAGACTATTTCAGAACAAAGCCGCTCGCGTACTATGTGTACGTGTCTCGTGGCGACTTAAATGTAGGCTACTTACAATTCCGTGCTTTTCCGTAGCCGACACCGCCATTTTGTACGCAGAAAACCATAGGAGAACCTAGAGAACCGGAGCGATCAGCTGGAGCTCAGTCAGAGGCAGTCCGGCTCAGGAATGTGTCAGTGCCTTGGAAGTGACTCAGGATGCCTGTACGTGGAGACTGCTGTACATTCAAAAGGCTATGGCGAGAGTAACCCCACAGTATCGTAGAAGACGCCCTTCTCTCTCCAGTCTCGCCCACTTGAGTAAAGAAATGGGATGCTGACGTGCGCGGCACAAAAAACATAATCCCCGTCTAGCCCTAAACCCTAATTATCTGGCTTCTTTCTGTTAGAGACATTGTTATATGCGGCGAAAAAAGACATATAATATAAGGGTGTGTTTTCAGAATTTTTCTTAAATAATGGGTGCTGTAGCCTGTTGAGTAAATGTTATGATGAACATTATAGCCTAAGACTCTACTGGGGAAAATGTCCAAGTTCTTTTCTTTAAAAAAAAAGAAAGAAAAGAAATCTGGCGAACATATGCTACAAGATTAGTCAATGGTGTGCTTTCGTAGCCACTTAGATAGTATCATTTACGGAGGCATACTGACCAATAATCGGCTAATTAATTTTAGGGCAATATTTCATAGTTTTACTGTCACGCCGTCTTCATTAGACTATACGCTACAACAGTTGTTCTGTTTGATCTAAATAATATTGCCCCATGAGACAGGCAAGTAATTCCTGTGAACACTTAAATGCAAATAAATTGGTTTATGTTTCCATAATTAAAACAACAGGAGGTCCATTGGTGTTAATTACAACTTCTGCCCTGCTGGCTGGCCTGTTAATAAAAACAGTGTGCTGTGGAGTCTTATAGCCTAGGCTGCTTGTTTTTCTGAAACTGTCAATCTGATTTGCAGGGCTATTTAATCCGTTGTTTGCTTGGTCCAGATTAAGACGATCTCATGTGTTTGTTTTAATTTTCAAAAACTTTGAAGATTTTTTTTCACAGTATAATTATTTGCATATGAATAAGTATGAATATGAATACGTTTTATATATATATATATATATATATATATATATATATATATATATATATATATATATATATATGACATATTGTGAAGAGTAGCCATATTTAAAAATATATATTACATTTCCATAAGGGATTTCATTTACCATTAGATCAAGGGGCATGCATGTTAACCAAACTTAAATATAAGCAGTTGAAACCATGTTTGAGTCGATACCTGAAAGTTTGCTCCAATGCCTGTGGCAAGGATTGAATGATCTTGAACAACGACCTCGCTGTGGGAACCACTTGGAAAAGGATTTCATTCCCATATGAAGCACAACTCTTGCGCCCTTATGGAAGATTTTCACCTCAAATTTCTTGAGCTGCATAAAACAGCCTGCAGGTATGTTAAAAGCTGTCCTGCAGGATGGTTTTGCTGACCAAGCAGATGTATTCCAATTAAACCTCACTGCTGCCCTCCCGTGGAGAGTCAGTATAATGACAGGCCACTAGAGGCTGAGCGATTTCTTACTTTGAGCCTTGGGGGGAAAAAATCCAGTTCATGAACCCAGTGCTATTGCCTCAATCCATGACAAAGCAAGTCTGCTTCTTCCCAGACCAAAGCATTTCTTGTACCTGTGCACATTTTTCTATCATTCATGACGTGAATTAATAGTATATGGGAAAAGTAAAGTATGATTATAGAGACACGATTTTGGGGAGCTGGGACAGTGAGGTAGTCATCAACGTTTTTGGCCTGCATGAACTGCAGCGTTTTGGTGGAGTGTTACCCATGCATTTGGAATTCTGAAAAATAGCTGCTTCTGGAGGTGGCTTTACCTTAAAAAATATCCTTGCGTGGAGTGAGTACACTGATATGCACCTAAAGGGCCCGACGTAACTTCAGTTGTGGAACCTATTTCAGTTGAGAATACCCTGATAGTAATATACTTAATTTCTGTACAGTGTACAAGTGCCACTACATTGCTCCTCGACACTCCAAGTGTCCCAAAAGTCACGGAGGGAGAGACGGAGGCAGAGCGCGTGGGATTAGAGATCGTGGCGGGAATGACCCAGATTCAGCGTTCGTTTTTGCACGCCAGCGCTGTCACACTACCACACTGACAGACATTAAGAGCTGTTGCTAAGATACCGTGGAGCTTGTGGAGTCTTACAGCAACACTCCATCCCCAGTGTGTTCCCCAAGGCAGTCAATGTGTCCTATAACTCAAGATTCTCTGGCAATGCAAAAAGTGAACTAAAAAACACACAAGGAATTCCCCCATTGCAATAAAACAGGAAAGGATTGTCTTGCAAACAACAATATCAGATGTTTTTTTGTCCACTGAAAAAAATCCTGTAACATCTGTCTTATATCTACTTAGCACAGTAAGGCGGGACTGGAAATGAGTGGGTATTCATTCAATCCTGTGCTAAGAGCATCTGTTACAAATAGGGTTGTCACCCGTCCAGGTTTTCTTTTGAATGTCCTTGTTTTTGACTGTCTGTCCCGGGAAAATCTCGGTAATTCTGTATAGGCTTACATGGACAGTCTTTTGGTTCGCTGGGAATGTAGTCTATTTATTTATTTATTTTGTGAAATGCGGTGTCCAGGTTTTTTAAAAGGTAGCAATCCTAGTTATAAATATGTATAAAATCTTTTTAAAGGTTCTGTTGCTTTTAATGAGCCGTACAGGAACTCAGCCCCTCATGAAATCCATGAGCTGACAGTCCTGCAGAGTGGAATGTAAGAGCCGCACTAAACCCACATTAATGCTCCTTCTGGACTTTACCTTTCACAACACAGTCACGGCCAGATAGCCCTCCTGTCTGTTTGCCTCCTGCAAGCAAGAACAAACCAGCACATTGTTGTTGTTGTCAGCAGTCTCTTATCACAGGTATGGCGTGTGCAGGGTCTCAGTAGTAAAACTATTGATTTTGCAAGTGGTTCTATTACTCCTCTCAGTCTCACTCACACGCTACCTCCTTTATGGATAGAATTTACATAATGTTTGCCAAGTATTGAAATAGGTGATTAAAGGCAACAGTTAATTTTCAAAAATCTTATTTTAAATTTCTCAAATTCCAAAAGAATACATGAATAATACATTCAATATAATACAGAACTGCATTTATATAGTGCCTTTCATGAATACCAATGAGTGGTATTGTACAATGAGGTGAACGGGGGATGGTTTTGAGTTACCGCTGCATTAGCGCCCCCTAGTGACTGAACAGGCTCATGCAGGTTATCCACCAGTTGCCACCTGTCAGAGATGCTTGTCTCCACCAGTCATTGCTAGCTCTCCTGAAGCACACTGGGTGGCTTGCAGTGCGGAAAATAATCACTGGCTCACAGGCTAGTGTACCAGAGGAGTGCATGGCTGCATTAGGCTCCAATTTAGCACATTACCTTCCCTTGCTCTCTTCCCTTGAGTGAGCTATTTTGTGACGAAATTTGTGACGTGCAGAAAGTGAAGTTCACAGGTGCTTCGCGAGCGAGGATAGACATGGAACAAACCAAAACGGAACTGAACGGCCCTCGCAACCAATACAGGAAGTGCTACCCCATAGAGTTTTCACGTCACTGTCCACTTCTTCCGCGTGGGGCATTGCATTGTGGGATTCCCTTCTTGCTGGAAGCTTGCATTTTATACCCTTGGTGGAAGGGAGGATAAATGAGGGATTGAGGGAATATAATTATTTCCTGCCTTTTCTTTAATTGACACTGAATGCCGAATCCCACTTCGTGTGGCTGCCATATTTAATCCTGTCATTTTGGGAATTCACTCCTTGAAGCAAGGGAAGGGAACAACAGGAGGAAAGCATAACATTCAGATCCGAATGCAGCCCATGTTTGTGTACTGCATTCAGATATGGTCCCCGCTTGTGTTTGTGTACAAGCAGAGGGCTCACTGCGTGGGTATGGGCAGCTTAGCAGGGACCATATCCAAAGGCAGCCCATGTTTGTGTACAAGCAGAGTGCTCACTGTGTGGGTATAGACAGCTTAGTGGGGACCATGGAGAAAGGCAGCCCATGTTTGTGTACAAGCACAGTGCTCACTGCGTGGGTATAGACAGCTTAGTGGGGACCATGGAGAAAGGCAGCCCATGTTTGTGTACAAGCAGAGTGCTCACTGTGTGGGTATAGACAGCTTAGTGGGGACCATGGAGAAAGGGTAGCTACTATAACGGTTGGGGAACTGGCCTTATAACCTAAAGGTTGCAAGTTTTAGTCCTTATAAGACACAGCCATCGTAGCCTCGAGCAGGGTGCTTAACCTGTATTTGCTCCAGTATATTTCTGGCTACGTAAATGGATGCCATTTAAAAATGCAAAAGTTCTGCAAGTCACTCTGGATAAAGAGCAAATGGCTGTAAATTACTGCACTAGATGATTCCAAAATGAGGTAAATGTGGTGGGGAAAAGAGTGGCATATTGGTATAATACACGTCCTAGGTCTTCCATGGTCTGTCTTGGTGAGTAATCATTGGTTCATCATATAAATTGTACTGGCTTTATACATGGATGTTACTCTCATAGTGTAAAGTTATATGTACAGTCTAATTCTAACCATGATCACAGTTATGCTTATTTTATTTCAGTAATTCTAATTACAAAATCAGCTTCAACTTTTTGAAATCGACATAAAATAAATTAAACACCACTTAAATGGGATGTATACTCATGGCAAAAACAAACAAAAAAAAACACAGGGAACAGCACAGTTGCCCATGTGCATCTGATTTATTTGAATGATGTGTCCTTTGATGTCAAAAAACAATGTTAAAACTACCTTCTAACTAATGTTGTTCTCCACCAGAACAACCTGCTCGACCCTCATCAGTCCGACTTCAGAACCGGGCATTCCACTGAAACTGCGCTCCTGGCTGTGACTGAGGTACTTGCCACTGCCAGAGCCTCCTCCCTCTCCTCTGTCCTGATTCTCCTTGACCTGTCTGCAGCGTTTGACACGGTCAACCACAAACTCCTGATCTCCACACTGGCTGAGATGGGCATCTCTGGAACTGCCCTCTCTTGGTTTACATCCTACCAAGTCTCCTGGAAGGGCTCTGTCTCTGCACCTCATCCACTTCTTACAGGAGTCCCGCAGGGATCTGTACTGGGTCCTCTGCTGTTCTCCATTTATACTAAGTCTCTAGGTTTGGTCATTAATTCACATGGCTTCTCTTACCATAGTTATGCTGATGACACTCAACTCTTCCTCTCTTTCCCTCCCTCTACCCCACAGGTAAAGGAAAGGATATCTGCTTGCCTGGCTGACATCTCTGAGTGGATGTCTAGCCATCACCTGAAGCTCAACCTCGACAAGACCGAGCTGCTCTTCATGCCATACAAGACCTCCCCGCTCCTAGACCTGTCCATCACCGTCAACGGAACCGTGGTGACCGCCTCCCGCTCTGCAAGGAACCTGGGGGTGGTCCTGGACGATCAGCTGGACTTCAAAGAACACATCAGGGCAACGGCACGGTCCTGCAGGTTCCTCCTGTACAACATCAGGAGAATTCGGCCGTACCTGACTACTTACTCCGCCCAGCTTCTTGTCCAGACCATGGTCACCTCACGTCTGGACTACTGCAACTCCCTTCTCGCAAGCCTACCAGCCTGCGCCATTCTGCCCCTACAACTGGTCCAGAATGCGGCTGCTCGGCTTGTGTTCAACCTCCCGAAGTTTTCGCACGTCACCCCCCTGCTGAGGTCACTCCACTGGCTGCCGGTTGTGGCCAGGATCAGGTTCAAAGTTCTGACCCTGGCCTACACTGCAGCCAAAAGGTCAGGCCCCTCCTACCTATAGGACTTAATCCAGCACTACGCTCCTGCTCGACCACTTCTCTCTGCTGCTGCAGGGCGACTTGCACTTCCCTCCCTCCGTGTTAAAGGCTCCCGCTCGTCCCGACTGCGGAGCTTTTCCACCCTAGCTCCCCAGTGGTGGAATGAACTCCCCACTCTGCTGCGCTCAGCTGAAACACTGTCTGTTTTTCGGCGTGGTCTGAAAACACACTTTTTCAGACTCCACCTCGACTAAATTATATCTATATAGGGCCATTCGCTTCCTGTTTTCTATTTAACTTGTGTTTTTTGGTTATTCTATAGTTCAGAATGTATAGCTGACGGTGTACTTCTCATGTTTATTACTAGCGATAGCTCCTACGCTGTGAGAAAGCTATGCTTTGTCGGATTTGCTTTGTAGTCGCGTCAATGACCTTCAATATGCACTTATTGTACGTCGCTTTGGATAAAAGCGTCTGCCAAATGATTGTAATGTAATGTAATTATTTTGCAACGGACAATGTGTTCCTTCATGGGGAATAATCCACTCAATATGTCAATGAATAGAGGACACAAATTTTTCTTCTTCATGGGAAAATGCCATATTTGTGGCAAAGACCCACATCAGTAAAAGGAGCAAATCCTGCCACTATATACAGTAAGCAGGGGTGCAGTCTAGCATGTTAGTAAATGCTAATGCTAATGCTGGAGGACCACTCTGTACCTGTAGCTACACTATGCAACCACAGCACTTTCTCTGCATCTGTGACAGTATATTGAACTTGCACTAAACCTCATAAACTTTAAAATACACAGTACAGCTATTCCTTTCTAGCTGAGTGCTAGTTGTATCTCTACTTGTTTCTTTGTGAGTTTTACATCATGACGCATAAAAGAGCCCTTTGTTGAGCCGGTGTGGCTTCACCAAAGAAAGAAAAAGCTTTGATTCAATAAGAAGCAAATGAAAATGAGAGGCGAGAGCTTAGCGCTTAAGCGCGACGTTTTCCACTGGACTCGGGCCAGGCAGCAAAAGACCCCAAAGAGTGGCCACTTATGGGCAAGGGGAGGGGAGAGAGGACGTGGCAGAGAGACAGCCCCATTCGAACCCGCGTTAACCCGTCAGTGACAGGCTGTCGATCCACCTGAGGCTCTGATCTGCAGTGTTAAATCAACTCTGACAGAGTAAGTTTTACCCTGAGTGCAGTTTTATCTCTCTTAGATGCACATGAACAGAGTTAAATTAACACTGGACATTCAGTTGCTCGCTCCCGTTCTGCTCCTTGAAAATCCGACACTCAGACGGTCCTCTTAGCCAATCCCTACCCTTAGTGAACACTTCCTGTTCCTCCTGTGAACTGAATGAGTTTCCTGCTTTGCCAGTTTAGACTGGTGATAAGAGCACTATGTACTTCTAGACAGGGACTGAAGGAACCTTTGTGTCAGAGGCTACATGCACATTTATAGCCTGTGACCTTTAAGAAAGGTCACCGCATAAGCATGAAGGGGCCATCAGAATGTCATCAAAAGGGAATACCTAGGCTACAATAGTGAAACTAATTAAGTGTAAATATTTCAACTGTGAGGTTCAAATGGGCAAAGGGAATTCACATGACCTGATCACATGACCTGATCACATCAGCTGACGTCACCACTTTTTATGGTTAGTGCCAGCCAAGCTTGTTCCATAACTGTCACCCTTTAGTTTAATAAATGAACGTGACGCAACTGTGAAACCCAATCAGGCTTAAAATCACAAGGCTGTACTGGCATGAAAGGCCACCACCTGACTACAGCACAATAGCCGATTCAGAATGGTTCACCTACGGTATGCCGCATAACTTCTATTGCTGGAAACTTCCTTCTGAAGCTGCAATGCTCTCATGTCTCATTATTTCCCTTTTTAACCTGGAGTTACATACGGTACTTCCCTTAAATAAGAGAGCCAAAATGGCTGAAAACAGAACAGGTTCTGTCCATGCAGCTTTAACAAGGACCTTGGTTAAAAAAACACACATCAGCGCTTTATATCAGCATCAGCAAAAACACATCAGCAAAGACACTATTTGGCTAAAATAAAGTCATGAAGTAAAACACAAAAACTAAAAATATTTTAAGCACAACCCCCCCCCCACACACACACACACACCCACACACCCACATCCACACCCCACACACACACACACATTCTTTTATGTTTAACATACAGTCATACCACAGGCCCTCTACAGCAGGGCTCTCAAACCCTAGTCCTGCTGGGCTGCAGTCAGTGCAGTGTCATGAAACACAGGTGGACATGGGTTTAATAGCAAAGCACGTGAAGCTTGAAGTGTCTCTGCAAAGGCCCTGACGAATGGGGTCAGAACACGTTGGCCATTGTTGTCTTGTGTTCTTTTACCATTCCTCTGCAATACGCCAATAATAATAAAGGCTTTTAAAGGGTATTTTTCCTCCTTTCTGGTTTAGAACAGGAAGTGATGTCACGCACTGGCACTCATGCACAGGAGACAAGTGGGGAATGCAGAGCCCAGTTGGGCGATAAATTATTTTTTTAAGACAAGTGTATTGTGTGTGTGTGTGTGTGTGTGTGTGTGTGTGTGTGTGTGTGTGTGTGTGTGTGTGTGTGTGTGTGCATGCACATTTTCTCAGGGGATTAGTGATCTTGAGTGCATTATAAGAGGGTACAGGACTTGAGGTTAGTAGCTTCTACTCACAAATGAATCATTAATGAGAATGAACACATATCCACATACATAGCTATCAGTTGTTTCAGTGTCATGCAATTTTAATGGAGGAGAGAATCAAATAATAATAATAAAAGCATTTAAATGGAAAAATGGAAGGAGAAACATTTATAAAAACATTACAGATGAATGTCCACAAAGTTATATTTAGCATTGTGCCCGAATAAAATTAAATGTATTCATGTGAAATTTGTATTGCTAGAATGATTCTTATTCAATCTTTTACAGAACATAATACTTTTAAAGCAATCAGTATAGAAAATACCTGTTTTCAGAGTACATTTAGCATACTGATAATATGTAGCCACCATTCCTTGGAACTCACTTACAAAGCCACAGTGACAACTGGGGAAATACTTTTTTTCCTGACGTAAGTTTCAAGATGTTCAAGATGTCGTAAGTTTCGGGATGTTCAATTAAATAGAATTTACTTTTTTTGAAATAACCCTTAGATATCGATTGCTTTGAAAAAAAAAAAAATAGTGTGGCAAAACATATCCACCAGGGGGCGTTTAGTGCTCATATTTAAGTTGCAGCTCTGCACACAGATATAATGGGAGGTGTTATTTAATTAATATTAATTAGAACGTTTTTAGGGACACTGGTGATGGTTGGGAAAATGCTTTCAACACATTACTGATGATGATGATGTTATTGCATGGCTTTGCAGAAATTAATTGCAATATTGTACATTTTTTCAGTAATGACCATGCTCTAAGCGAGTCTCCGCCTTTCACCTTTCCCCATTCATCTGCACTGATTTATGACACAAACAAACAATGCTACCTGTCTTGTGTGCGTGAATGCCAGTGCATGACATCACTTCCTGTTATGAACATTTATATAAAGGGTGCATCCCAACTGTCGAAAAATGCACCCTCTCTTCCTCCACTACCACCTCCTCTACTCCGTGCCCCGGAAACCGATCTTTGGTTCCTCCCTCCGTACACTGTCCCAATAGTGGAGAAGATGAGCGAAGCGGCTTCAAACTCGGCTTCTCCTCCCCTCCGGCGACGCATACATCGGGTGCATCCTCAAAAAGATACTCAAAAAATTCACCCTCCACCACCTCCTCTTCTCTTTGCCCCGGAAACGGATCTTTGTGTTTTAATCTAATGTTGCTGATTACATCTTAATTACGTTACATATTAATTAATGTCTCTACGCAAACCGCAATGTCAAGTACATTGTATACTGTACATGTAAATAATTGTACTCAAAATGTTCAGGCAGTTTTGCATACTTCTGGGTAGGAGAGGAGTGGTAGTGTGGGAGTGGAGGAAGGGAGGTGGGGAGTGAAGAATATTGGGACGCACCCATTGATGTATCCTACTGCGGAAGTTTTTTTTCACATTTTTGATTATAATGATAGATAATGATCTATTATACTTATAATAAGATAATGATGCCCCAATGCAAGATATTTAGCCTAAATTGTGTGTGCTTCAGTAGGTTAGACATAGAATCCTACAACGGATAACAAAATGCCAGTCCTTTTTTGTGGTTCATATCCTACATACCAATTTGACAATTTAAGTCGGGGAAACAGCTTAATTTATTTACTTGCACATTAACGTTGCTCATTAACGAACTTGACTATACATAAATATAGCCGAAGCATGACAGCTGCCATTTCAGTATGTGAATATGCATTAATGAATTTATTCAACCATTCCAAAGGACGTTTTTTAAATTTGATTTCAGATGTTACAGTACACTACAGAGTATAGCACTGAGGTGTGCGTGTGTGTGAGAGAGAGAGAGAGAGGTTGTAGAGGTGCAGTCAGCGGGGTGGGTGGGTGTGGACTGTATTTCACAGACACACAGAGCTCATGTTGCTGAAGGCAGAAGGATTGTGGGGACCGTAGCGCAGTGCTGTTGACGAGCCCTCGGCTCCCCTTTAGGTGGGAGCGTTCTACAGCTGATGTGCTGCCGCACCATTAGCAACACTTTCTCCTGAAGTTAGCGCTCCTGCTGTTAGCGCTACTGCAGTTAGCGCTCCTGAAGTTAGCTCTCCTGCTGTTAGCGCTTCTGAAGTTAGCGCTCCTGCTGTTAGCGCTCCTGAAGTTAGCTCTCCTGCTGTTAGCGCTTCTGAAGTTAGCTCTCCTGCTGTTAGCGCTCCTGCTGTTAGCGCTACTGCAGTTAGCGCTCCTGAAGTTAGCGCTCCTGAAGTTAGCTCTCCTGCTGTTAGCGCTTCTGAAGTTAGCGCTCCTGCTGTTAGCACTACTGAAGTTAGCGCTCCTGCTGTTAGCTCTCTTGAAGTTAGCGCTACTGAAGTTAGCACTCCTGCTGTTAGCGCTCCTGAAGTTAGCTCTCCTGCTGTTAGCGCTTCTGAAGTTAGCGCTCCTGCTGTTAGCACTACTGAAGTTAGCGCTCCTGCTGTTAGCTCTCTTGAAGTTAGCGCTACTGAAGTTAGCACTCCTGCTGTCAGCGCTCCTGAAGTTAGCTCTCCTGCTGTTAGCACTACTGAAGTTAGCTCTCCTGCTGTTAGCGCTCCTGAAGTTAGCTCTCCTGCTGTTAGCGCTTCTGAAGTTAGCGCTCCTGCTGTTAGCACTACTGAAGTTAGCGCTCCTGCTGTTAGCTCTCTTGAAGTTAGCGCTACTGAAGTTAGCACTCCTGCTGTTAGCGCTCCTGAAGTTAGCTCTCCTGCTGTTAGCGCTCCTGAAGTTAGTGCTCTTGCTGATAGCGCTCCTGCTGTTAGCGCTCCTGCATGATGTTCAAGGTCTCGCGTAACGCGTTAGCATGTACACACACCTACACATGCAGGCAACGCATACCCATGCACACTCACATACGTACATAAACATGTGGAAATACAGACACATAAATACATGCAAACATTCAAATACATACACAACTGTGTACATATTTGCAAAGACACACATGGACACATGCTGCACACACACACACCCAGACACTAGAACATATACTGTACGTACACACACAAACATGTATGTGCGTACATGTATGTGTATCTACACAGATGTCCACACACACACACACACACACACACACACACTCGCACATAGTATCCCTCACTTCCAGTAACCTAGCGACCTTGAACCAACCCAGGAGGAGGAGGAGGTGTCGCCTTACAGCAGCACCTGGCTGACAAAAGGAGATAAAGATGGAGAGAAAGAGAGAGAGAGAGAGGGAGAGAAAGAGAGAGAGAGAGAGAGAGAAAGAGAGAGAGATATCGAGAGGCTCAAATACAATCCTAGCAGATCAGGACCCAATCATTTGCTCCTAGCTTATTCTTACATAGTATTGCCTCAGACCCACAAACAGGAAGCACTGGAGGCATATTTAGGTGACCTTCGATAAAAACGGACAGGCTCAGTTCATCCTGAGAATCAGTCAGAGAAACAGGTTCAGGCTCGGGGTGATTGTCAGCTGAACGGAATGTTCTCATCCTCCCCTGTTTCTCCCTCATTGGGTGACAGTGTTCTAGAACAGTTTCTCCAAGGTTACCAGCGTGTGCCAAAGAAGCCCTGTCTAATCTGAACAGTAGGAAGAGAGAGAGAGGGAGAGAGGAGCTTAGTAGTAGAAGAGTATCGATTTACCTCAGGTATGGGTCAGTGACGCGACCCTTACCTGAGGCCTGCTCTGAGCTGCCCTGCATCGATCTGTCCTTCTGTTTGCTCCAGGCCTAATGAGATGACTTTCATTCCTCATTAAATATTTACCTTTTCTGCCATGAGGGGTTGGGTGGGTCAAAGGTCTTCTCATGTGTACTCTTTGCACAATCTATTGATGTGTATGAGAAACTGTTTTAACATTATTATTGTTACACGTGCAGCAAAAAGTTGTGTGAGGGACGTCATCCTGACACACACGGAAGCAGCAGACTGTGGTTGTTTCTTCTGGCTTTTACATGGAAAATATATCTCCAATAAAAGTAAATAATTCAAGTATTCAGTATAAAAAAAGTATTCAAAGGTTGAAGCAAAATCACCACATTTCCCAGTATGCACTAATAATATTTCTGTCAGGACAACTCACATAATGAATATATGGATGAATATATAATAATTTTAGTTTGGCGCTGAATGGATCTGTACTTCTAGGTTACGCACCAGCGTGCACTACCTATCAAACAGGGAGCACGACACTACTCCCCTACTAAACAAGAAATAGTACCAAAACCCCCCCAGTACATAGAAATAGATCCAAACAACAGGTGGAGGCTGGGGTGGTGGAGCCTGGGCAGCAAATCTTTGTAGAACAAGCAGAAGCAAAACAAACTAGAGCAGCACAGGCAAAAGCATTAGGGGGGAGATCTGACCCTCACTTTTAAACAAGAGCAGCGCAGGCTAAAGCAGTATGGGAGATCTGACCCTCACTTTTAAAAGGGGCGCTCCATTAGTGGTGTGTGCATGTGATTGGTTGGGTATGAGAACATGAGTTTGCTGAGGCCGATCATTGGTCGGGCACAGCAAGAGTTTCTTGACAGAAATTTCTCTGCGAACTTGCACATCTGTAAACTATTCTGATTTTCACATTGACCAGTACACTAGATTGATTTTCACATTGATCAGTACACTAGATTGATTTTCACATTGATCAGTACACTAGATTCATTCTCACATTGACCAGTACACTAGATTGATTCTCACATTGATCAGTACACTAGATTGATTCTCACATTGACCAGTACTAGATTGATTCTCACATTGATCAGTACACTAGATTGATTCTCACATTGATCAGTACACTAGATTGATTCTCACATTGACCAGTACTAGATTGATTCTCACATTGATCAGTACACTAGATTGATTCTCACATTGACCAGTACTAGATTGATTTTCACATTGATCAGTACACTAGATTGATTCTCACATTGATCAGTACACTAGATTGATTCTCACATTGACCAGTACTAGATTGATTCTCACATTCATAAGTACACTAGATTGATTCTCACATTGATCAGTACACTAGACTTTCGTTAGGCCCTTTCTGTCAGCTGAGTCTGTGATCCCAGGGGCGTGTCTTTCTCGTGGAGCACCATTAAATAAGAAGAGCCGGGGCAGTCCACTTCAGTTTCTCACCCAATTATTTATGAGGCGCACCTTCCCAGTTTCACTTAACATGGCCTCCTGTTCTCTGTCTTGTATGTCCAAGGGGGGGAGAGCCAAAATGGAACACGAAGAGGAGCCAAAATGGAGGGAGTGCCGCAGGAGGGGCTCGGTGTCCATTTGAATCCTCTCCCGATATTTAAACATTAGTGATATGAATGAGATAGATTTCAGGGAGGCCTCTTGCAGGACCGGCATGGATATCGATCCCCCTCATTTTCCACGGCCAGATTGTCCCGGGGGGAGTCTAAAATGGCCCGACCTGGGGAGAGAATTTACTGGCACCATGGGCCGTCTCCATTCAAAAGAGCACAACCATTAGCAGCAATCTGAACATCTGTAGAAATGAGTCACTCACATGATGGGAAAAAAATGTTAACAGGAAACTCATAACAGGATGATAATTCCATAACAGTGTTTTTTTTAATGTCTTCTTCATCTTTTTTTTTTTCTTTTCAGTGATCTCCTGAGGGGGCTCATAACTTCTCCTCACTGTAGATCAATTCTGGACAGTCTCCCCTCCCGGATCGTTACACACAGGGCTGACTAGAGGCCATGTGAGGACTGCTGACTGGATACAGTCATCCACCCTCACGGAAACACTGTACACTGCCATGTACCGCTAATTTGTTACCTTGAAAATATAATGATAAATATATTTAACAGAAATATATGTGAAGTATACTGTACATATATTTTCTTCTTTGTTATGTTCTGTGCCCAGGTTTCACCTGTAAAAGAGACCTATAGAGACCTTGACTCACTGAGTAAATGAAAGATACATTAATAAAAGTTAAATATATGTATATTTTTAAGTATATATATACATATACATACTGTATATACAGTATATTTACAGTTTAATGCAGTATGTTCCATTTCCCTACAAGGACTGATGACAGTGTATTTGTATACCTGAAAGATTATCATCATGTATTGCCCATATATTGTGAAGTGTTTGAATAAATTGATCATGTGTTTTATTTACATATATGTGCAGTGTATTCTATTTGCAGAACTAGTTAATGGAGAGCAGATTTAAACTAATGTCAAATGAATGTAATATTGTGGGAAATCTCTTTAATGCTAATTTAATTTGATTGAATTGGTAGGAAACTTAGCTAAATAGAATGAGATATTTAGAATTTGAGAAGAATAGGAGCAATCAATATCAACCAAGTCCAAAAAAAAAAAAAAAACACCTGTGTGCCAATGACATAATAATATCAGCTTTATTTCGCATGTCTCAGTCGTTTCCACGTGTACAAATGCAAACAGTATGCAGGCCAGGAGAAGGCAAATAAACTTTATTTAAGGCGCACAGGAAGGGGGAGTTATTGCTGGTACTGACAAGAGGAATCCAGCTATTCCTAGTAAACAGAAATAAAAAAAAGTAAAGAATGAGCATGACTTCGGGCCCTGAGGTGAGATGGGTTTTACCAAGCACACTCAAATTGGAAACACAGATATTTATACACAGTCTGGCCAGTCGTTCCAAACTTAATTTGAAAGTGCATTGTGGGTTTAGAGGCCTGAGTAAGATTAATTCAATCTAAGCACACACTTTATTGATTTCTCATACCCTTAAATAAATGGAATATACTGAAGTATATAGGGAACATGTTGACTTTATAAAAGCATAATGATACATATATTTTGGAGCAGTGTATTTGTTAAAATAATATACTGCTATATCTGAAAGCAGCAATAATGTGTAAATAATGTATATATTTGACCTTATATCATTACTTTTTTTGTCAAAATCTTGAGAATATATTTTATTTAAATGTATATTTGATTTATATTCATTTTAAGTATATCCAATATTGATAAGGGTAGAAGTCTATATCATGGACTATCTTGCTAACCACTCTAGCAAGGCAAAAGTGCAGTTTACACGGATGTGCAAATACGGACATTTCACTGACAGATTATGGCAATGCACTGCAGTAATTAAACCTCTATGACTATGACAAGTGAATCAGCTTTTTTTTCCCATGTGTTTCACGCCCCAAGCCACCGCCATTTTTATCATTCTCAGCAAAGTTGTTGCATTGCAGCGCTGCCTGGCCTCGCTTGACTGCAAACTAAGCGCAGGGGGCGTGGCCCGGCGTGAATACACACGGCTGTGTGCAGCCTGGGGCAGGAACGAGTGACTGATCCTTTGTGAAATCTCGCCTCTCTGGCTCCTCAATTATTCGGCAGCCTCTATTGAGCCCTCTGACATTAACCCTTTGAAGGGTGGGTAGGTGTTTTGTAATGTTTTTTTGTTTTTTTTTCCAAAATTCTAAGTCGGCGTTCTAGAACTCCATTGCTTTCAAATTACCAGTAGTGATTATTACATCAGCATTAGAATGTTCAGTTACGAACATTCTAATCACGTGACTTGCAAGCTTTCACCTTAATAGGTTAAATTGACCAACTGTGCTTAATTATTTCTGTCCCTCCCAACGCAATCCATACCAGGTGCTTGAGGTGAACCTCATTGTCAATGTGGCAATCACATGTCCAATGCAGGTAGCCTTTTTTTTTCACACTGCCATTGTACACACAAAGAGAAAACAGTACATCTAACAATACAAGCTAACAGCGCACAGAGTTCTGGATAAAGTATTCAGGCACTAGGGTACAAGGCTCTAATGGTCCTGTCCTTTGTTATTCCTGTTTCACCATCTTCCTGCCCGGGGCAGTGCTGATAAGATGTCAGGTGAGTTACCTGCATGTACCTTACATTCCAGGTCTTCAGGCTTTGACTGGTAGGTACATTTATGTCACACCTCCCCAAGGCCCTTCTCAGTGAGAACGTATGGAGACCAATTAAGCAAACATTTGGAGCAGCTTTATAATTAAGCATTTGATGGAATTCCCATAAGGTTTTGTCATATTTAGTTTCTCTGTGCATTTGCTGTTTTTTTTTCACAGGACAAGATTTGTGGAATTTTACCTCAGGCCTGTAACTCCGCCTCCTCCCCATGTTATAGTCATTCTTAAGCAGCCATGTGATTGGCTAAAGGTTTGGGGGAGGAGCTTGAGAGGAGGGAGGGAACAGAGTTTTAGAGAGGCTGACAGACGCCATTTAAAATCAGTCACCTGCTCTCCTCAGGCTTAGCGGTGACAGGATTTATAAGTGGAAATGGAAATATATGGCCTCTATTGCTCCCCCACCAGGACAGCTGGTGCCATGGCAACAGGAACAATAGATCTGCGAAATGTACTTCAGAATCTCATAGTGTCGACCCCAATAGGCTCCTTCTATTAAGTTAATACCACTCTGCAAGTACTTTAAACTGCTGGGACCAATCGTGTGTGTGTGTGTGTGTGTGTGACTTACACATTATACATGAAATAGTATGACTCTTCCATTAAGTGAATTGCTGTGAACCGTATATCACAGCACACATATGGTTAGAATCAAAATTAGAGAGAAGTCTGGTTGGCTACAGTACAGTATGTGCCTAAAATGGTTGCCTGTGTCTTTTTCCTCTATGGACTCTCTTTGGGTAGGTCAAACTGTAGCCATCCTGTTTTTTTTTTTTTTCTGTTAGTTATCTCCTGAAAGATATAGCCCTCCCCTTCCTGCTTCATTGGTTGCTATGCACTTTTAACATGTGTGGTGGTGGGGTCATTAAAGATTCCATCCCTCTGTTTGCCCGAGACGTGTCGGATCTGCGTGTGTCTGCCACGTGCAGGCCGGTCCCGTGAGAGCAAAGGGCCTCGGTTGTGTAAATTGGACAGCGCAAGATTCCATTGGCTCTTTGTGATGTCACACTGTTCCCAGCATGCCCCTGCACTGGACAGAGCAGGCTGTGAGTTGCACTTTTTCCAAACAGAACACTTGAGTCCTGCAAGGTCCTTTAATCACACCGTGCTGATTACGCAACACTCCTTCCTGGAAGAGTCTTTCCAGTCTGTCCTCAATAGTTTATGTAGAATTACAGTAGCTCAGGTGTCCACGGGTACAGTTTCTCACTTGCAGCCTACAACATGTATTGATGTTTGAATTTTGATATCGACCTGCAGGAACCAACTCAAATAGTTATTTATAAAATAAATGGTCACTTGATATAATTTCCATTTGTGGTTCATATCCAAATATGTATTCACAAAGGTTGTCTCATACAAACAGCATTTCTTTACAAAAGAAAAACTAAAAATAACTAAATATGATTAGATAGAATTCAAATGCATAATCATATACAGTATGTAAAAAAAAGCCCATAGTTTGGGAACCACTGTCCTGGGGTCAATCCAGGACCGATTCTTAACTATTGGAGGCCCTATAGCCTGTGGCCTGTATCATGTAGCCTGTAGCCTGTGGTCTGTAGCCAGCTGTAGCCTGTGGTCTGTAGCCTGTGGCATGTATCATGTGCTCTGTAGTGTGTAGCCTGTGGTCTGTAGCCTGTATCATGTGGTCTGTAGCCTGTAGCTTGTGGTCTGTGGCCAGCTGTAGCATGTAGTCTGTGGTCTGTAGCCTGTGGTCTGTATCCTATGGTCTGTATACTGTGGCTGTAGCCTGTAACCTGGGGCCTGTAGCCTGCGCGGCTGATAGCCTGTAGCCTGGCTGTATCCTGTGGCCTGTAGCTTGTGGTCTGTAGCCAGCTGTAGCTTGTAGCCTGGCTCTATCCTGTAGCCTGTGGTCTGTATCATGTGGCCCGTATCCTGTGGTCTGTAGCCTGTGAACCGGAGCCTGTAGGCTGTGGCTGGTAGCCTGTAGCCTGCGTCAGGGGGAAAAAGCTCTACCCCCTCACAAAGGCAGGAAGGAAAGAGGCCTGGGAGGCATGTAGATCTACATCTCACTGGCTACAGGAGCCCGGGAAAGAAGAGTGCAACCCAATGCAAATTTCATTGAGTGAGCGCAAATACCGACCCTGAATAATCCCATTTGATTATTCCACAAATGCCTCTAATGAAGGTAGTACTCCTCTCCTACACACGCCCGAGTTGCAGGATGCCAGCTTGTGCAATGCATTCCTTTTTCTTTTTTTTTTTTGGTTAGTTTCCACCGGATCCCATCAGCCTTACAAGACAGGACTGTGT
This sequence comes from Synaphobranchus kaupii, assembly GCA_029718625.1. NCBI lineage: Eukaryota > Metazoa > Chordata > Actinopteri > Anguilliformes > Synaphobranchidae > Synaphobranchus > Synaphobranchus kaupii. The sequence continues at coordinate 109,315,018 of CM056379.1, read as the reverse complement.
TCACTAGCACTGGAGCAACAGTGGCTGGAAGCATGCCAATTCCAGGGGGGCGATTTCTGCCCTGGAAGAGGAGGTTGAGGTGACCCCTGGCCTTGACTACAGCGAAAGAGAGAGAGAGAGAGAGCGCAGAACAATCCCCTTTCCCTGCTAAATAAAAGTTAGGACGTCAAAGGCAATGCCAACTATCGCGAACGGTCACCAAGATTTTCTCTCAACTGGTGTCATAAATAACTGCAAAACAATGGATGGCTCTTGACACACAGTCCCAGTAAGACAAAGTTAAATAAACACACACATATAGGCACAGACATACCTGCACACACATACACACACACATACAAATAATGTTTTATAATATTGAGAAACAGAAATAGGACTTTGTAAGGCGAGGATCTGCCAAAACAACTTTGTCCCTGCAGCTGTTGGACTGCTTAATGACACTGGGCATCTCAAAACAGTGGGGGCGGATGAGGAACTGTTGTTGCTTTTGATGCTCAATTTTTCATCATAAATAATAACTGGTTTATTTAATTTGATGTAATTTTGATCATAATACTCTTAATAATAGTAATTTTAACTATAATCATATTTTACTCCACCCATGCCTTCACTTTGATGTGAGGCATCTGATTCAATTGAATGTCTTTATTTAACATGTTTGTTTGTGTTTTCTGGGTCTGTCCCACTGTCTTTGCATGTTTTGTTGCTGGCAACTATAACGGAAGTTCCCTCACAGGAAAATAAAAGGGGGGTTGGTGCCGCAGCGCCATGTGGGGGGCACACAAACAGCCCGGCCCCCGCTCCACTAAAAAGGCCTTTCCAGAACTTTCTCTGAGGATTTCACCTGAGAAACACAACCCCTCCCAAAACACCAGGCACTATGATCCTAACCCAGAAGGGGTGTCACCAGGCTGCAGGCCAGTGCCAGGCCCTCTGCCACCCCCTCTCCAAAACCTCCCACAGCCATTCCCGCCCTCTCATCTGGCTCCATTAAGGCACGCATCTGCACTTCAAACAACCTGCTTCAAGGGCGCGTGCGGCTTTGCCTGCCCCTTGTTTATTCGCTTAATCCAGAGGGCAGCGGGGGGCGGGGCACATCAGGTACAATTATGCTAATGATTACAATGAAGACTGGGGAAGGCTAACAAGTACCAAACTGTCCTGCACCGTCTCTGGCCCCCCGTTTCAGTTTTAATATTAAAAAGGGCAGGGCTCACACAGTCACGGTTTGATCAGAGCACTTTCAGTAGAACACAGATCAAGGGGGGGAGGCTTGAGGAAGGGGCACGAGGCATTGATCTAGTGATGCTCTTGAAAATGTCACTGGTTCCTTTCCCAAGGAAGGAAGATTGTACCTCACCCCCCCCCCCCCCCTTCCCCCCCCCCCTCCTCAGAGGCGACATTATTCCCAGAGCTGCGATGTGAAGAGGATACAGTTGGAACCAGACCTCAGTCAAACAAAACACAGACATTTAAAAAAAGTACATTTATCTATTTAAATGCCAGTAAAATATAAAAATTACATTACATTACATTCATTTAGCAGATGCTTTTATCCAAAGCGATGTACAATAAGTGCATGAATAAATAATAATAATAAAAATAATAATAAACGTATATCACTGAATTAAACTTGTAAAATTATTTTAATTAAACTGGTAACCAATATGTATAATTGTGTTAAAGAAGGATTTTTGTCCTTAATAACAGAGAAAATAGATATTTGCTTAAAGGCTTTGACTAATATATGGAATATTACTGCTGTCTAAATGGGTTACAGTATTTATAAAAATTACCGGCTGCAGTGTGTGGTTATGTTTCTGAAGCAGATTTACTCACGTTCAAGAAAACTGATGGCCCAATCCATTTTGTGTAAGGACAGTTTGATGCCATAATTTGACCCGCTGGATTGCAAATTATTTTTGGGTGCATGGTAGCTTTGCAGTACGACAGGACAAGCGTTTTCTGTTCCACAGGCGACCGCCACCCTCTGTTGAGAAATGACAGATCCGTTTGTTTCAGCCTGCCAGTGCTCTGATAATGGGCCTTCTGTGTGGCCTGCAGCATCAGTTTCTCTCGCATGCAAAGGCAAGGCAATCAACTCACACACCGAATGTCACGGTAACGGGGTGGTCGGGGGAAAACGAGAACCGGACATTTTCCTTCCCTCTCCACTTGGACAGTGTGGCTTGATCTCATACCAGGTGTTTAGGCTACTTGTGTATGTGTGTGTGTGTGTGTGTGTGTGTGTGTGTGTGTGTGTGTTAATACCCCCTCTTCTCCCTGTTTCCTGTCTTTCAATACTGTCGGCAGCGCTTAATTTAGATTTCACACTTATGTCACAACTGGAGGAGAAGCACAATCAACACTTAGCAAATAAAAGGAAACATCTCTTCATAATACATAATTAATGCAATTACACACGTCTTTCTCCTCCCTTTTCTCGGAAAGAAATTTAAAAAAAGATTGCATTGTTCTCTTCTTTCTCAGTATCATTTCATACGGGTCAATATTCTCGTGATATTTGTACAGACGGCTATGTTTAATGAATAAGTGCAGACGTGACAAGCACCTCCCCTCTGCGAATGATAGAACTCCGTGGGGACTATACGCACGCATTTAGACTTTGTCGATTCTGCTTTCCGGGGAAAGGCTCGAAAGCAGTCAGAATCTACGGATTTAGTCCGTCGATTGTGCTTTCTACTGAAAAGACTCGAACTGCTCTCGCGCTCTGTCCTCCTCGCTTCTGCGCCGCGAGCTTACAGCGAACAAGAAAAGATCCTGACAACAGAGCAAAATGACCACGTTCGCCTCTGTAATTAACTGCCTCGTTTCTATAAATATCTACATATTTAACTTAGCACGCACTTAGTGCAACGGCAACAGAGAACAAGCAGACGGAGATTTATCAAACGTAGCCTACAGGCCTTCCTTATTTCCCACCATGCATGCATGCATTTAGGGACAGATGTTGACCCAAAGTGTCGTAACAGCTTGGGGACTGGATCCAGTTTTAAATGAGATACCAATACAGACACTGCGAGACAAAAGATGTGTGTTAAAAAAAATAAAAACCTACGATAATTCTAAACCACATATAGGCTACTGAAACAAAAGAGTACACACTTGTGGAATTTGGCCAATCTGTCTTTTGTTTCTCTCCGGTTTGTGATATCTGAAACATTCAGTAAACATATCTGTGTAGGGCTACATGGTTACTGTCTCCATAGCAGCCTGACAACAGCAGACAGGCCGGCCTCCAAACGCACGGCAGTTGGTAAACGCAATATTTGGTTAAGCAGGAGCAACACGACGACATTTTTATTATGCAATTCCATGGCACCGGGGCAGCATTCATAGCAGTCTTTGTTCATATCTACTTTAGCCACTTTTGCGCTTGAGAACTCGCCCGGGTCTGTTGCTATGTTTTTGTGTTTGATTCGCAACAACAACAGCGCCTACGTGCCAGCACATCACTCGGAGAATGAGAACGTCTCCTCGAGGCCGTGGCAGGCTACGCAATGTGTCCTCTGAAAACGTGCAGTGCAGTGGATTGAGTGGATTACAGTTGCCCCCCCCCCCCCCCCATTTTAGGGGAAAAGCAATGAAACGGGAGCAGGGTTAGTGCAGGAGTTAATCCGTAATTTCTGTAAAAGGAACCGATTCGCATGGCTACGGCTGGAGCAGATGAAAATTAAAAAGCGATGGAACACTTATACGAGCTCGCTGCACTGCACAGAAGTCTCGTTGATATTCTTGAAGCCTGCTTCAGAAATATCCGAACGAGTCGCATATGTTTCAGGTGAAAACGATACAAAAAGAATCATGGTGAGAATCATTGCCTCCTCAGCTCCAAGAAGTCATACATTGCCTCTGTTTCGTAAATTTGGCATTCTGAATATTTATCAAATTAACAACCTTCAAGTAGCTCAATTCGTATATGGTTCTCTAAACAAAACACTTCCCTCTTTTTTTCCACAATCTTTTTACCCCAAACAATCAATTTCACAATTATCCCGCACGAAAAGCGTCCCAGCTTCGGATCCCTCAATCACAAACAATTTCATCTCAATTCAAATGGACTTATAGAGGTTCCAAGATGTGGAATTCACTTCCTACCCACCTGGTTAATCTTTCTCATTTGTCATTCAAAAATGCTGTGAAACAAATCTTGCTATATCATTAGCCTAAAATGTTTGATTTTATGTTTTGATTTTCATTTCCTTCTTAGTTTTTATATGATGTGGGGGGGAGGGACTGTGTGTATGTGCGTGTGTGCATGTGTGTGTGTGTGTTGCGTATTAGAACGTGTGTGATTGTGTGTGTGTGAGTGTTACTTTAGAAAATTAAATGTATGTATGAGTGTGAGTGATATGTGTGTGAGTAATCTTTTAGAAAGCTGAATGTAGGTATATTTATCTGTGTATTTTTAATAAGTATTGTATATTATTTTAGGGAATTTCCACTTGTCAAGCCCCTTGAGGGGGAGGGACTGTGTGTATGTGCGTGTGTGCATGTGTGTGTTGCGTATTAGAACGTGTGTGATTGTGTGTGTGTGAGTGTTACTTTAGAAAATTAAATGTATGTATGAGTGTGAGTGATATGTGTGTGAGTAATCTTTTAGAAAGCTGAATGTAGGTATATTTATCTGTGTATTTTTAATAAGTATTGTATATTATTTTAGGGAATTTCCACTTGTCAAGCCCCTTGAGGGTTTTCTGGGCTTTCCCTTGCATGTCCTCTATTTATTTAATTCATCTATAACTGTATTCACTTTGTATTTTTTACATGTGCTAAATAAATTCAAATCAAATCAAATCAAATCAAAAAAATTTGTTTATTGAGAGCAAATAAATAAATAAAAAAGTGCCTCTTGCAGCGCATGTGAAAGTGTGAAGCGTAAAGCGAGGGTGTTGGGAAGTTGAGTCTCTGTGGTTAACACCTCAAGTAACATTTTAATGTGCATCGGAAGAGATTAAGAGGTGGAGTGTGAGGCATTTCGGCAGTGGCGGTGACTATATGCCCTAACGTGGCCGACCGTGTGTCTCTCTGCGTACGTCAGCCAGGCCAGTGCCATCATAGGGAGGGTAGAGATGAAAGTGAGAATCCTATTACACCTACTTCAGCAACCACCCCCCCTCGCACCACCACCCCGTGTCAAAGTCATACTGTTGTCACAACATTGGATGGCCACACTTGGTGCATGTCCCTGCATTGCTCTTTCGAGCTCCTTGGCAGAGCATGGGTATGAGCATAAGGCCTGTGAGTCTACAGGTCAACAGGCAATCTCAGCTGTCAGTCCAGTCCACTCATGCAAGGCGGCATGGGCCTTGCACTGCGTGCCAACAGATACTCGATCCCATTGGAGGTTTGACTATACGGCAAATTTATGGGGCTCATTCCTCTTAGTGCGGTGTTGCATCCTTTCTTGTAAAAGTGGCTCTCAGGGTTGAGATTTGCGATCGTTGCCACATGTCAGGGCCATAAATCCGTTTATGGTGTCGTCGCAGATTGCATTTGTTATGTATTCAACACAAGTGCCGTGTTGTTGCAAGACAACAGCATTTTGTGGCAATTGATTCAGTATCGTTGGATAGAAATGCACATTACATTACATTACATTACGGTCATTTAGCAGACGCTTTTATCCAAAGCGACATACAATAAGTGCATACAGAAAGGTCATCGAAGTAACTACAGAACAGATAAGACAAAGCACATCCTTCACATAACGTAGCAGCTACCCCAAGTAATAAACATTGAATGTAGTTCACAGTAAGCTGTGGGTAAATCAGCTATACTATAATTCTATTCTAAAAATTATTATAAACTATAACAAACAGTTAGACAAGGAAACACAGGGAACACGTACCATGAGAAAAGGTCCTAGATTAGTATACCAGTCAAGGTAGAGTCTGAAGAGGTGTTTCTTCAGGCCATGACGGAACGCAGGCAGTGTTGGAGTAGCACAATGTGCTAATACCGTGCTTTTTTATTGCCTGTTGTGCAATCCCATTGTACTTCATGAGTGCTTCTGGAGCTTGTAAAGACCAGAGAAGAAAGGTTAGGAGAAGAAAGAAGTGCGACACTTTGCTGAAGACCGTGTATATGCGTTCATGACCAAAACATCAACTGGAGCCTTTATCTTCCCCGTCATCTTTGCTTAAGTTGACCGCATTGTCAAACAGTTTAGAATTTGCATCTCCCAACTGCCGGTCTCATGTTTCAGCGCTCTTCTCAGCCCGGTAAGCACACGTGAGAGCTGATCATCAGATATCCGTTGATCTGTCTGATACCCTGAAATCACGGTACGAACTGAGGGGAATTAACAAATGAGTACTGTTAGCCTTGCCGAAAGGCCTGTGATAACAAACAAACACATTTTAAAAGTTGGAGAGGAAGAAAGAGTCCACGGGGGGGGGGTGTGAGAGGTGGCCTTGCAATAATAATTAGGGCGTGTGACTGTCCCGTTGCGGACTGTTATTGCAAACCTGCGGGCTCCTGTGAACCTGTGAGATTCATGGATCATCATTAAGACTCATATTTCCTGTTTCGCATTTGAAAGGGCAAACCATTGCGTAGTGTGGGCGTTAGCATCTGGTGCCAATGAGCACGCCAACTGAAGCGTGTTAAGGTTGAGTGGAGACACACCAGTGAGAAAAAGCCAGAATCCAGGTTTTACCCAGATATAGCCTGGCTACACCCTAACCGGCTAGAAAACTTTCACTTTTCAACCAAATGTAGCCGGGTTTTCACCTGAACACTAGGCGGCATTTCACCGATTTTTCCAACACAAAAATGCTCACTGGGATAGAGCATCCTAGGTATGTGATAGGCTGGAAAGCAATTATACACATAACATACAAAGAACACAGTAATTATGCAGGTTAGCATGCCATAGGAGTGTTTGTGCTAGCCTGTTGAGCCGCATATTCAAGGGGCATGCTAAACCTGCTGCTTCAGTGGTGTGTCTCTCTGTAAATTGGGACCTGTATAAATGCAGCACCATTACAACAAACCCCCTGTGCAATGGGGGGAAAAACCTGGTAATTTCCTCACCTTTTCAATCCTGACAAGCAGCAAGTATATGTGCTCATTACTCCCTCTTGGGATTTTGGGGGAGTCCGGACATCAGACAGGGACATCGGTTGAATCAGCATGGAGTTGCAATGTTTTCTAAATGAAGGATTATGCACTATATTCCATAACTGGAAAATGGAGATGTAAAAAGTCCAGCTCACTTTTCTTGTCACAGTCAGCAATAGTTATCCCCCTTATGGTAAAATGTATGCAAATATATGCCAGTTACTACACTGTACACCTTCAATTTTCAAATATCATATATAACTTTTAGAACTATCAGACTTTTTCACTGTTTCTAGTAGTTCCTACACCAGCTCTAATTTGTCTGTCTACGAGGATGCCGTCCGCCATTACAAATTTTTACAAGTATTTACTAAGCAATTCTCCCTGACAAGACAATTTATTCAACATCTCAGAGAACCAGCAGGTGCCAATTTACACTTGTCTTCTATGAACAGGTCACAAGACTTGCTGGTAATATATGGAGACAGCAACTTCTTTTCAGGATATGAGACATACATGTTTAAATGTTTCATATGGCTTTGCACAAGAAGACCATCTAATTCCTCTCCATTGTTATCAACTATATTATCATGTATTTGTAACATTTAAGGCAAGAGTAAACCATTGTCAGCGTATGAAAAATAGTGAACATATGGAAAACTCTCTGGAGAACATCTTATTTACTGTACTGTTATGTAAGCTTGAGGCTGGCATGTTCCAAGTTTAAGTCCTCTGCCGTGATATTTGTTAACTAGGAGGAGTGTTGTGTTTTATCTACAAATGCAAGTCTCAAGCACGATGAGCCAGTTACACTGCACTTTTAACATACAGTTAATTGATGCACTTATAAAAATGCAACATGTCATTCCTGAAAGTAGTTCACTCCATGTTCAATATATGGTTCATTCTTCTTAACTGAACAATAATCATTGTCGGTAATCAACAATCTTTTGGATATCATTGTAAGCAGAGATGATTTGATAAATGCTAAAACAATTTCTGTTGAAAGTTCCCGAATCTTACCCTGGCTTGCCTAGAAATTCGTAGAAGCCTCGTTGAAGATGCATTTTCAGTGACCGACTTCCGGAAGTGTGCATAAGAACTACGAGGTCCACAATCCTTTTCGAAGCAATAGATGACGTAGAAGTGTTTGTGGATGAAGTAAAGGGGCCAGACGCTGCTTTTGCCTACAGTGCGATCCGATTATCGTGCGCCCAAAACGTGTAATAGACCCATTATTTAAAGGAGTCAGGGATAGAATAAATAAAGAGAAAGAGCGTAGAAGAACGTTTACACAGTATTTAAATGTGGCCTTTTTATTCAAAGCAAAGAAAGGATTTCCCCCTCTTGCTTTTGTTACGGCAAGTAGCTACAGGCTCGCTGGAGCGGTTGATTCTTGCCACACTGTGTGTGAGACGCTGCTAACTTGGTCCAGAGACAGCGGATCCAACTCGTGCTAGAGAAGGGAGAATCACGACACATTTCCACGGTGCCATCGCGGTAAGTAACGTTATGGTAGACGCTTGGGTAGAAACATCTGACTTAGCTACCTTAAAATCACATTTCGCAATGCTCTTATTCTTTAGCAGCGTTGGCTAATGTTGACTATATTATTAGATAAAACGCATAAGACATGCGGAATACACAGTAGTTCTCCAGCAGTCTGCGGTGTCAATTGTTAGACCCGTTGGTAATAGTTAGCAACTATACATTGTAGCGCAGCCTAAAGTTAGTTGGATTGACAATACGCGAATGACACCAATTCCAGAAACTTGTTTTGGTCATTGAGTTAGCTGATAATGATCATAAATCAGCTTGCAAACCAGATATGTCTCCCTGGCTGTATGCACAAATGACATTATCGTTATCTCTCGCAATCAACGTGAACAGTGTCTGAAAAAGCAATGTATGGTTTGTCAGACTGTACCCAAATGGGTTGTTTGCAATCTAACTTCACATGGAGTCAAAAAAGTAAAAACAAGCAATCCATCTGTCGCAGTAAATGAAACGTAACGCTAATTACTATAACTATGATAATGCAATGATAATACTTGGAAAGGTGGCTCATAAAGCCAGCCAATCAAGTTAGCTAGTAATATTGTTAACTCAAATAGATAATGATGTTTAAAGTTCAGATTCAAAACAGCTAGCGTCATAAAACTCGCGTGCAAGTACATTGTCATGTTGTCGAAAAACAGAAGTATAGATAATTCACACATATTAATGAGTGAGAGCTAGCTCATGCTAACAAGCTCTCATGCAAGCTGGCTAATTTAGCGAAACATCATTGCATTAACCTTGACTCAGGTAACTGCAGCAGCTGACTGGTTCCAAGTTAGATACTTTGCGTTAATGTCAGTTGGCAAGGTAATATTAGCTAGTGCTCGCATGTTGTGGGAGCTAACCAGAGATGCTAACCACCCTGGCTTACTTTCTCCTTTGTCTCAACATTTAACGAGCTAGGCAGCTTGGTGTTCGGAGTGCAATACCACCGAGTGCTGTAACGGTAGTTAGCTAGTTATAACCGTTCCCTCGGTGACTACTGCTAGTGCTACTAAGTTAGTGGTACTAGCAACACCCCTAAAGTGAGTCATAGTTGGTGCTAGATGGCAAACTAGCTAAATTGTTTATTGTGTACTCCTGAAAGCTAGCGAGGTAGTAGGCAAGCTACCAAATATGGTTGTCATGCCAGTTTAACGCAGAGAAAGTCCAGCTGGACGCTTTTGTTTGGGATGTGCGGGGTTATTGTTCCGCAACCATAAATAAAGTGATTTACATGCATCATCCCGCTTGAGCATCTGGCGAGGCGAGTCATTCTTGTCCCGTGATAATTTGGATCACTTTTGTTTCGTCGTCTCCGCTCATCGTTCGGACAACAGGACTGGCTTTTCTTGGGGCAGCTCAGCTAACGTTAGGCACTTTTTCATTATAGCCCACGTTTATTATGTTATCTCGTAAAACAAGCCATTTTATTTGTTTACAATCAAGCCTGAAAATACTTTGTTGGCGGTGAAGGCTCGAGCTAAGGTTCGTCAGTAACATCATTTGTATGAATGGTTTGGGCAGTGTATAAATAACCGCATCAGGACGCTCACACACCATCTTTCCATTCCCGAAATGGTCTGGCTCTCTTCTTTATTTAATCACACCGGAGCACTTGGACCCCCCGACACGATGCTCACTATGGTTTGAGAACAGGCGCACGAGGGATCGTTTTTCACTGATGTCAAGCAGTTATGCGAGTGCATTTGTTTTTGAAGGTGGGAAAAAAAATCCAAATGGTTTCGATGGGTGTGTATGGCAGGCAGGGCTTGATTAAGGAATAAAAACATCCACAATCGCCACCGGGCATTCCCGACGGTCTTTGTTGAACTAGCTTAGACAGTGGTGACGTGATGTAGCCTTGCCTATAAACACAACCATGCGGCCAGTAGCCTATAATGATACGTTGTACAATGTTGATTAGGCCATGTGTTACAATATTTTTAGTTTTATTAGTGGCTTCGTTAATGGTAACGATTGTGGTGGTGTGGGTGGCAGGATAGTGACCAGCGCTGCTTCATTGAATGGAGTGGTTTTTATCGATGCTGACCAAACTCTCACACATGCATAGTTACAACGGGCACTGGAGGTGTTATGAACCGACATTGCGCGTTGCCTTACGTGGCAGACTGGCGGCGGCAGCAGCATGACGGGGCACTGCTATGCCGTCTTTGAGTATATTTTTCTTCCTCTTGTCTCAAGCTGACTCTGCATCGTTGGCCCAACAGTGAAGGCCGGATTTGTCCACTGATTGTCAGCGGATAGTGGGAGACGGCCCGGCTGACCGCACAGTTGCGCTGGTTGGTAGGAAGGCTACTGTATAGGACTGGAGTCTCTTTGTGCTCGCTGTGATAATCCGTGCACTCGCGAACAAGTGTCCAAGGACACTGCGTCTTTTATTGTACAGATTCACAATGGGACTGCGGCTTTAGTCTTCGCAGAATATGTGCTCACTTACAGCGCGTCTGACAACGAATAAAGTGAGGTTTATAAATAACTACATCGGGACACTCAAGCCATTCTCTGTTTCCGAAATGATATGGCGCTCCTCTTTATTTAATCCTGCGGGCACACTTGAATATGTAGTATGATGCTTACTATTGATTTGAAGACAGGCACGTCGAGGATCTCTTCTTACTGGTAGGTGGAAATAAAAGTATTTGCTGTTGTTTTGTGTATATAGAATGCAAAGACAAGTTCTTTGGGGTATCCAGAGTCTCCTGTCAGTAAACTGGTTTTATTTTAAACTGTGTGGCCCATAGGATATTTGGCATAATCAATTTAAGAGACGCATGCACTGTAATTCAAAAGTTCAGAAGAGTAGGCTACTCAGGCTTGTTCTGAGTTTTGTCCAGAGTCTTTGTGCGTAACGCGTGTGGTCAGTCAGTGGCTGGTGTGATACGAAAAGAAGCACAAGAACAGCTCCTCTGGGTTCACTTGAGTGCCTGAATCCCCAGCTGCGCAGGATGGTCTGTCCGGTGCCATGGCTGCGCCTGCGCAGATCAGCTGGTGGACAGGAGATAAGGGAAACGGCAGCTGTGATTCGCTCTGGAGGACGTGAGCGCTAGTCAGAGCCGACCGCTGGCATAAACACTCTATGCGGTCGTTCAGGGCCACAACCATCCCCGGCCACGGAATTCAATTGTGCGATTTACGTTGGAGCACTTTGGGGGCCACAACAACATTCTTGTGTGGAGCCACCAAAACCCTGGGACTGGCTCTGATGCTAGTCTGTGCACCACACGCTGTCAGATTTTGGCATTTGGATGGACAGTCGGGATTGGGAATTCCTAATTGGGATGTAGCGGAAATGTCCATGCCACATCAGGGAATGAAAGGGCAAACTGGGTTAACATTTGTTTATCGCATAAACATAAAAAAAGGTCATTGTTTCAGTATATGCAACCCTGAGGGATTTATTTTATGGCAATTTTCCTGAACCTTTGCTCTGAGCCAATTTCACGATTTTAGAACCCCCTGCTCCTGCAATAAAGATTTGTGGTGTCATTGGCAATCGCCTGGGGCGGTATGATATCAAGGTTATACTGTAGCTTGGCCAGTGTTCAGTATTTTGATGCTGGGGACAGGAAGCAGTATCTGAAATCTAGCAGTTGCCAGTTTGGTGGGACTTTTTATGTGCTGTATCATATCTGGTTGGCAGCCTCCGTGAAAACAGAAAGTAGGCTAAACATACTGTTATCTCTAGTACAGACCGGAGGTTTCATATAGTTGCCTGTTTTCAGAGCCTTATGTGCTGAACTCACAATGCATTTGCAGTAGTAGATTTATGTTCAGGGTCTGTCAGTTAAAAAAAGAAAAAAAAGGAAAAGAACATTATTTCACTTTGCATTAGCTAGCTTGGCATGTTTCAGCCAAAGTGTAATGCATGATGGGAAAATGTTTTGCGCCAGCTGTCAGTAACTACAACAACACTCCAGTTCTCTTCCATTTTCGCAGACCGTGCTGAAGATTTCTCGTTGGTTTTGCACATGGAGGGAAAGAGGCGACGGCGAATCGCAAAGGATGTGAAAGTCGTGTCTATCTCTGTGATCCTTATCAACACCATCGGTGGCTCAGAAGTCGCGTGCAGCCGGTCTGAAAGGGGGGAGATGGGAGTTGGTGTTCTAGATCTGGAGGTCTATCAGCAAAGCTGAGAATAGGCCTAGTTAATCGGGGTGGTCTCCAGTCCTTGCTGGCTTGACCTGATTGCTCCCTTCCGACCTATACGTTGGCTCCCGAAGGAATTTATACAACCTCTCATCTGTGTGGGGTCAGGCTGGGGTGAAGCAAGGGTTGGGTTGGAGGTGGGGCTGGGGGTAGGGGCTAGTGTCTGGTGATACGGTGAGACTTTGCACGCTTTGGGGAGACTCTCCTGTGTCCCACCGTCTCTCTCTCTCAGAAATATTTCACGGCACTTTGCTTGTCATCCCGTCTGATGTCATAGTGCAACAAGGTAACCATGGGAACTCTGACAGAACGGAATGCAGAGTTTGTCCTCTGTGGGTTCTCGAACATTCCTCACTGGTACCTAAAGAAATGGGTTTAAAAAAATAAAAAAAGTTTACATATTTAAATGGCTAAATTGAGGACCTTGATAGGAATCCATTAGCAATTTTGGTGAATTTGCCTAATTGAAGCTAAGCGCCACCTCAAATTATTCAAGATAAAACAGTCAGGTGACAGGGTTTGGCCGAACAGGTGCGAGAGAAGCTGTTCAAAGCGGCTTTGAGCCTCCCGTGAGTTGTCGCTGTGCGTGGCATTCGGGTCATCCTCGCTGATAAATACAATCTCGTCGATGAGGAGCACATTTGTGTAAGAAAGTAGGTCAGACAGTTGGGACTTAAGCACGCTCTGCCGGTGCAGTGGGGGAAGAAACAAGAAAAACACTTGAAAAGTAGCCGTTTTTTTTTTCCAGAAAGGCCAGCGTGGAGCCGAGGAGGAGGGTAGCGATCGCCGCGCCGATGTAGTCCTCACACTGGGGGTCTTTCATGCACTCGCGGCTGAGCTAGCGCATTCTGAGCCCCAAAAAAAAAAAAAGGCAGACACAGAACAGAACAGCCATTGGTTGGTAATGTAGACGTGGCTCGCTCCCGTATCGATCCCAACCAAATCCGTTTCCCGACGGCGCCTCGTTTTCGCCTTTTCCAGCGAAGAAAAGTCCCCAGCGGGTTCGCCTGTTTGTAGATCCCTTATCCCCTGGATGTGGCCTCCCGGCCCAGAGCCGGCTACAATACCGCCAGGCCGTACACCACCCGCCGACATGGAGTCCCTGCCCCAAGGGAGTTGGTTGCCGCCACGTAGCCCTTCCCCTGCTGTCTAAACCAAACCCCCCCGCCCTCCCTCCCTGTCGCCAGTCCGGATAGAATTGGGGGGCGTCTTTTATTGTACTTTATTGTTTAAGTGGTTCAAGCTTCTAGTTTAAAACTTGTAAGGTTACTTATTGGCTTACTGTTGTGCACGCCAATGATTGATATCGTGTGGTCCCCCCCCACCCCCCCCAAAAAAAACAAAAAAAACAACAAAAAAAATCATACTGACTGCGCCTGGTGTTTGAATTCGTATTTACCTTTTAGGGTTGTTTTAACGCACTTGTTTCAGGTTGGAAAATGCACTAATGTAGGTCGCTCTGGATAAGAGCGTCTGCCAAATGTCTAAAATGTAAAATGTAAATGTACAGATTTAAATTTCTCCCCGCTGCCCCCCCCCATCCTGTCTCTCCGCTCTCTGCCACCCCCCCCCCCCCCCCCCCCACTTTATCTGGATGGAAGTGGTGTCTCTGACAGGCCATTACCAGTGGCCAGAGGTCTCTTGCTGTTATCTCCATTTAGCCTTGAACTTGGAAAGGCTTTGTCCGTTTCCCCATTCAGGCCATTTGGAGGAGGGGAAAAAAAACAAAAAAAACCTTTTGCTCCTTAATTGGACCCTCCAACGTCTCTATTGTGTCAATTCGTCGACGACGAGGAAGTCTTCGTCCCCTGGCCACGTCTTGGCGGGCCTTGGCGTCTTTTGCGGAGATGCTAAGAGTGACTCTAAACTTCCATTCTTTGCGCGGCTCTCTCCTCCTGTCTGTCGGGAGCTCTCCGTAGTTCGGACTTTGGGGAAGTCTTAACCATAACGGCTCGCCCGTTGGACGATTACACAGAGAGGGCAGATAAGGCTGTGGCAATGAATTCTGGGAAGGCGGCACAGCCAGGAAACGGCAAATGAGACGCGGTGTGTGATATTGGGCCCCGGCCCGTTCCAGGAATGGGTTGTTTGTTTGCTTTGCAGTTGCTGATCTGTGTAGAATTCTCACTGAATAATTAAAAAGGGCCTGAAATTCAATCCCATCTGCTCAGGCTCGCCACTTCTGCAGTTGCGGGACTGTTGGACTAATTATGTTTCGTGTAATCGACATGACCGTGTATGCGTGGACTTGTTTTCCCCCAATCGTGAATTCATAAGCGCCGGATGCTGTTTGCGATGACGATGTGGTTTAATTATCATTTTAAGAAAAAAATGAATTAAAAAATCCAAAAACCTCTCTCAATGTTCTGTTCTGCAGTCGTCGCCTCCGAAAGCACAAAGAGCTCGAAGGCTTTTTCAGTTTTGTGATCCCACTCTTTGATTTCACCTTGCATTCACACACACTTTCTCACTCTCATTCTTTCTCTGTCTAAAAATATCAGATTTACTCTTTGGGAAGGTAGAGTTTTGTTAGGTAGCTGACGTAGGTGTGCTGAATAAAAAAATCCTGTGAATTGATGGTGATTGTGAGGTACATCTGAGTTCAAGTACTTGGCAATGAAGTCCTCAGTACACAAGTAAATGTTTCCCGAGTTTCCCTCTAAAGAGTCATTGCTCCTCAACAGCAGCTGGCCAGGAATCTGACACCCTTGTAAACTGCGATCTTTAAGCTGGGTGTTAAGAATGTTTCCCCCAAAGCGGTAAAACTTCGGCACCCGGGATAACCTTCCAACGGGACCAGGGGCAGGGGCCAATGAGAGTGTAACCTAAAAGCCACAAAAAGTAACCCCCCCCCACTCCACCTTTGCCTAAATGCTTTTTTTGACAGGGCCACAGAAACATCTCTGAAGACTATCACCGTGGGAATGGAATTTTTCTCAGAGATCCCCATCGGCGTCTCACTTCCTGTGGTGCCAGGATGGTTTAAGCATTGCGGGTTATCTTTATTTTGTTTATTATCTTTGTCAAACAAAATGTCAATTTGCTGGACCCCATGTAGACGAATCAAAAAACGGGCTGAGTCTTCTCCTTTATTAACTTTAGAACAGACATGTTTAATCGTGAGCTGTAGGGGTTTAGTAGAATATAACGGTGCTGTTCCAATCCCCAAAAGGGATTACTATATCCTCATGCTCCAATCAGTTCACAAGACTTTGAGCATAAATATGATATAAATACATCCACAGTCTAATTTAACATGAATCTGCCCAGCCCTGGGCAATCTGGAATGCTTTGTACACTTTTATTTACTACTTAGAACTATTTGCACTGACTGCTTTTGTTTAATCCATTTCTCAGCATTGACTAGGCAATGAACAGATCTATGAAACACAAAGCAAATATAAAGATAAATCAGATAAAATTATGGATGGAACACAAAAAAAGAACAGAACATTGAATGCCTCCTCAATCATGTTCTTGTTCTTATTTTTGGTGTCTTGTTCCTTAACCCTTTCAGGTGTAAGGTCACAAGCGTGTGATTAGAATGTTCTTAACTGAACATTCTAATGCTGATGTAACAATCATCATAGGAAGCAATGGAGTTGTAGAACACTGACTTAGAATTTTGGAAAAAAAAACATTCCAAAGCCTACTTTTCAGAGGGTTAAAGGTGGGTAGTTCAGAGGTGGAACATAATGGGACTGATCCGACTTCTGTCCTGTTCTGAAGACGACTCGTTTGTCATTTTATGTTTGTTCACTCACGGTATCTCTGGTGACTGACTGCTCTCGTCTTCACAAGCCTATTTCTCCCTCCTCCCCCTATCCTTACTATTTCACGATTCGTCATTATTCTGCACTGCGTGCAAAGTGGTGTGAAACCAAGATGAAAACAGTGGCTGTTAAAAGATCGTATTTAATTATTTATTTTTTGTGGGAGGTGGTTGGGTTAGGTTTGAGGAGCTGGAACGTTCTTTGGAAATCAAGGGTGCTTCATGATTGTCAGGAGGGAAGGTGTAAATGACTGATCTACCCTGGGATCAGTCAGGAGCTCTGCCAATCCTGAAGTATGCTGGCAACAAACATTGGAACAACGCTGATTGCGATTGGTGGATACTTTCTGCCTAAACTTTCGGGATCCCTGTGGGAACTGCCAGATATAAGAGGTGGTAATGTGCACATCCAAAAAAGTAAATAATATTCAGAATTAAAGAAAGAAGGAAAAAAAAGCCTATGCACACTAATGGCTCCCATTTTCAGGCCAACAGTGACCTTTCCAGTCTATTTGCTCTTCATCAGCAGTTTTTATGAAGAGCAAATTAGCTCAACGTCACTGTTGCTGCTTAATAAGGCGTGGAAACGGGAGCTATCAGTGTGAAGACTTTTCTTTCTTTAATTACCACATCGTAGCCAGAAAAAAATATCCCTCAGTGACCATCAGTGTTGTTATATTTGCAGTTACTGACATTCTCGCCCTGTGCTCCAACAAGAAAATGTAACCCTGCATCGCCGCCATAAAATTTAACCGCCAGTCTCCAGTTCTTTCTCTCCCCATTGTTTTTAAGTCTGGCTGCGCTGCTCAGTACTTGCAGTATTTGAAAAAGCAGTTCAGTGAATTTGAGGCATTCTTAATTTTGGTTGGTCAAAGTTGAGCATGGTGTGCTTGGCAGTTAGGCTGAGTCGGGGCCTAAGAGGCTGGAGTTCTCATGGTCCCCAGCAGGGCCTTATTTCCCCTGGCAAAGACCTCCAAAGGGAGGGTCTCTAGGTGCGGCAGCCAGGAGTGTAGCATGGAACTCTGGGCCCTGTGTTAATGCAATCTCTGTGGGCCCCCTTCCCAAAGCAAGCATTTTAGTCCAGGCCTTTTGAAGACCACCCCACCCCCCCCTCAGCTTTGGGGCCCTACGTACTCCATTCCGCTACCAACCCCCCCCCCCCCCCCCACCCCCCACTACGAAGCCCCTGACGGCAGCTATCTGCTCGGTCGACCGTTGGAGAGGTGGGAGGCTGGAGATGAATCCGAGATCCAATCCATCCGGGGGAGATCAAATTCCAGCTGGCCGTCTCCTCCCGGCTGACGGAAACTGTCGGGTCGCAGTCCAGGCGGTAGGCAGTTAGAGATCTCATTAGGAAGACGAGTACACCCTGCCCCCCCCCCCCCCCCCCAGCGAGCCTCACCGGCGTGATTAAGGACAACGGACTCCTTTCATCTCCCTCCCCTTCTCGCTGGTTTTTCGTGTGTGTCTCCTCATCGTGGGAAACGAGAGCTTCCCTTAAGGGAAATTCGATGTGCCACAGGACTCGTGCGTCTTGTTCTGCGCTGATCTGCTCAATCTGATTACGTGGCCATTTCTTCTCATTTGAGTGACCTGTGAAAAGGGGTCAGGACACCTACACTGGTGCAAAGCTTGAACGGGTCCTCCTGTTTGGAGTCTGTCCGAATTGTGGCCGTACACTCTCAGAAAAAAAGTTTTTTTTTGGCTTGTCTCCATAGGGGAACCCTTTCTCTTTATGAAACCCTCTATGGTAGGTGTGCAAAGTGTGAAAGCTCCCTGATTGAGCTTTCTGAGCTCCCGAAAAAAACCCCAAAAAAAAACCCTTGCTCTACATGGGATTTCTCTATGGAGGCACAGAGGAGCCTTTTGTACCTGCACTTACTCGCTTGTCTAAGGGCTGGATTATAGCAATGTTGTAAAAGACGTGGAATTGCTGGAACACAGTTGCATAAATGGGAAAAAAAAAGAAAAAAAGTGTGAGTCTTGTAACATCTGCTGGTCTATATATGTAACATCTGATTTTCCTCTTCCTACGATGGTTCATTTTTTTATAGTAATAAACATATTGTACAAACTCAAAGGCATCGTAAAACTGGAATTTATTGACGTAACTTAATTTTGCTAATGGTCAGGAAGGATATAAATCCTGTGCAACATATGTGTGCATTCGACACACGTCATTTTCTCAATTTCTCTCTGGATTAAAATAAAAAAAGAAAAGGGTTTGTGAAAGGTTAAATTAGGTGCACTTCTCTTGATTTTATTTTGAAGCCATAATTTGGAATATGGACTAGCATCGTGCGTGCGTGTGTTTGTATGTATTTATGTATGTGACCCAGCCAGTGTGCAGTCCGAAGGCGTGGTTGTCGAATAGCAGCATTCTCTTTTCACTGGAATATGAAGCCACATATTCAGGGTGCAGGGAAATCTCCCATGCGTCACAATCGTCCTGAGAAATGAAGACAAATTGCAGTCCCTGAGCAGAAATGCTTTTGTCAAATCTGGCGCGGTCACATTACAAATCAAGCACTGTGTGTCTTCCAAGTACAGCACACCCCCTCCCAGGATTTAGAGCTTCAGTAAGCCTCTGCGTACTGGGACAATTTAGGGAAGCTGAGGATGAGTCTCAACCGCTCCCTGTCCTTAGAAAGTAATGCTAGTGCCTCAGTAATCTGATTACACACCCCTCATTTTATATGCAGAGTTCATCAAAGAGATGGGGCTCTAAGGCAAGAACTCATACAGGAGGTGCCTGTGCTTGAGCACTGCTCACGTGTCCCTTGTGCGCAAAACCCTCTGATCACATCCTTCCCACCACCCCCGCACAGTCGACTTGCTTTTGGAAAGGTAACTCGTCTGAATAAACCTTGTTCCCTCACCCCTCCCCCCGGTCTCCCCACTAAACGGAATTTATTTCTACATCAGTCGAAACCATGAAAGGGCTTTCAGGAGGCTGGTTTTCGGCTTTTGCGCGCGTCAGACGGTTCCCCAGATCCACGTGGCCCTTTTTTCTGTTTTATTATTTCCCCTCAGAGTTTTAATCTGCTTAGCCTGCGAGCCAGTTCCCCGTTCAGTGCTGTAGAATAACAGCACAACCAAGCCCTGGTTTGTGTAAAGTGATGACCCCCCCCACCCCCCTTGCTTTACTGTCTGACGACAACCCCCCCACCACCACCACAGAAAGGAATTAGACATGTTTGGCAGATAGAGCCTTTCCTAGATCTAAACGTCTTTTTTCAGACTCCGCCTAGAAGTTATTTTTTAACCTCACATATCCATTCCCTCCCTTTTCATAACAAGATTGTGATTTTTATATTTTTAAAAAGATATTTTTGCCCCCTCCCGTTGAAAATCGACAACCCAGTCTTAAACCCTAATAAGTGCCACACAGAGAAAACAACAGAACAGCATCTGTGCTTGCAGTAAGATGCTTAATTACCCTGCTAATTATCTGGCTTTTATGATTTTTTTTGATAAATCATAAAGTACGAGTCGATAAACTGGAATTTTTTTTGTCACGCCCGATCTTGTGTCGAGTGCCGGTACGCTGACTTCTTCAGGTTGTATGAACCGTTATTCCTCGGTCACATTGGGGCTTTCACTCTGCTGTGTGTTAGCAATGGGGACCCTGACAATATTGAGCTTTGTGTTGTGATGCCTATAAAGTAGGCGTACTGTATATTCTCTTTTTGGCTGTATGTGATTTCAGTATGACTGTAGAGGCGGAACGGCAGCGGTGACACGTTTCAACGAGGTCAGAAGCCGAAGGCGAGAGACTCGCGCGAAATGCACCTCAGGGCGAGTGAGCGAACGAACGTACGAAAAGCAGCCCAATTCCTCTCCGAGATGGAAAAACGTAGAGGCGTTCGTAAATATTAACGGGCGGCAGGGTAACGGTGGAGAATTCCGCATCCCCGTAAAAAAAAAAAAGACTTTAAACGAATTGTCTGGCGACCACAGATAAGAGGGCATTGGGTTTAAATTTTTTTTTCACGGGGAAGTTGCACAAAAGTGTTCTTGTCCGGATGAAATGACGTCATAATAAAGGTTCTCTTCTTGGTAAAGGCTGGTTGGTACAGCCTGCAAGCCACCCATTGTCCATTTACAGGGCAGGACTGAATGCGCCTCTCTTCTCCTCTTAAGCACGTTTATTCCCCCTGTGACACAAACAGGGGTGTGACCTGGTTCATTTTCCCATTGCATAGTCTCAGGCTTGTTCAGAAGGGTTCATGTGTTTAACATACAATCCTGTTCTGCTGCAAATATTCATTGGGTCTCAGCGCCCGTCCCATGCCTTTTTAGGAGAAATGCGTTTTTAAGATGAACCCTTTTAGCCCGAAATTAGTGTCTCCTGCAATCGTAGCGTGAAACTTTGATGCGCATTGTGGAGAAGAGGTGGGTGGGGGCGGTGTCTGTCTCTCTGTGAGCAGGGCCAACGGGTGTTTTGGCTTTCAAAATGTTTTCACAACATTGCGACTGTTGAGAAAGTTGCGTACTCCGGCTTTAATCCCAGCCTAAATCCAATCATACCTGTGAGAGCAGGCAAGGTGAGACTTGGTAAACTTGCAAAAAAAACAAATGTGTAACAAATTAAACAACTGTTTCTATAACAGTAACAGCAGTTGAGTTGTTTGTTTCTGGGCGCAAGATTTAAACGACTACAGCAGTTGCTCTAAAACTCAGCTGTTCCCACCGTGAAGAGAATTTCCCCAGAAAAACAATTTGAAGGCCGTTTCGTCAGCCTCAGGGCTCTTAGATCTGAACTGGACCTTTAATACTTTCCACGTTTTCCAACCCATTCGCTTCTACGGCGGGTCGTCCGGAGAACGTGTTCCACACCTCACCGTTCCCTCCGAGGGTCAGGACGAGAGAACCACGCGCGACCGTGCGGACAGGCGAGCGTGGGACAGCGGTCAGAGTTTCCTGGCCTGGCTTCATCGCGCTCACCGCGGAGACCGGTATATGGTTGCCGGGTTACGGTCTAGCTGGTTCCCGGAGATGCTCTGCTTATAGCACAGATGAGTAAGCGCCACGCCGAGCCTGTTAGTTTCCACTCGCCTCCAGACAGGGAAGGCTGCTCCACCACATTATTCCAGTGCCCACTTCAGGAAGGGGAAGTGTACGGATGCATGTACGACATCAGTCTGTGTGCACGAGTCTTGATGAAGCAGGTCACAGTACAGAAATCCACCTGTATAATTCATGCTTTTCTGCAAACATTTCTCAGGTATTGGTCAAGTGTAAGTATACTTTTTCATCACTCCGCTTTTTTTGGCCGCAAGGTGCCAGCCTTTTCTCCCTGTAGTGCACATACGAAGTGCTTTATCACGTGACACGTGACACATGATAATGTCTGGGCGTGTCTGTATGTGAGGGGCTATTGCAGGTTATTCTTTGTGCAACTCTAAATCCTGGGACGTGTGTTTCTGAGTATCTTTGTGCCTTTATCTAGTAAAATATCTCACTTGAATCCAAAGAGGATGCTACATGTAAGTGTCCATTTTTATTGAACGTGGCCACAAATCCGTCCCCGGTCTTTACTTTACTGCAGTCAGTGAACCTGTGGCTGTTACTGCACTGTTGCTGCTCACGCCACTAGATTAGTGGTCACAGTTCTGACACAGGACCGCTCAAGCAAACCGGTTTAGTGGAAATGCATGAACTGGTTGTCAACAACGTGCTTTTTTTTAACGATTTTGTTTTGCTTTAATTTTGTCTCCCCTAGAGACAGAAAGTTGTGCAATACTTGGGTAATGAGTAATGTTTGAAGGCAAGTTCTTGGGGGGAGTAGGTGGAACTGACCTGTCCCATGTTCCAGGGTTGCTAGGCAAAAAGATTCTAATTCCAAACATCCCCCTCAGAGCCCCTTTTATGGAAGAAAGGGGCGTGGCATTTAAGCTGCACCACTTCGGACCCAGCTGCTTGAGCTTTGCCTGTAAGCACTGCGCTTTCCAAAAAAATCAGCCAATTAGCTTCACTCGGCTGGGCCCATGTGTCTCCCATTTAACACATGGCGTGGCACCCCCCCCCCCCCCCCCCCCCCCCCCCAAGAAACACGCACTGAGCCCCCAAAATAAACATGTTTTTGTGGGAGCATGGCTGCGGGGTGAAGCCTTTTTGGTTTTTGGAAAACGCTGATGAAGCTGATGCTTTGTGCTCCTAACGGTTTGAGCAGTGCTGCTCCTGCCTTCTCCTGGCCTGTTTTGTTTGTGTATCCGTAGCTAATCACGCCGACCGAAATTTGAGGTCATTAACGGCAGGGAACGCGGTGTAACTCTGGGTTGTTTTCATCCCAGAGAATGAAAAATGAAGCCAGGCAAGGAGAGCGGGGGTGGGTGGGGTGGGGTAGGGTGGGATGGGGGGCTGAGAGCAGGCCCTTGTGAGTTGTTGGAAGGGTATTAAATCACACATTTGGACAACACGTGTTATCGCTCGATTAGAGCAGCTGGGGAAAGGCAGGGGCTCGCAGCTGAAACGCCGCTCTGGATACAGCTGCATCCCAGACTGGGGGTGGGGGTTGGCAGACGATGCCTCCGCTACGCGACCACTCCCTGCTGCAGTTCAGACAGAGGCGCGTGAACAAATGTGGAAAAATACATGCAGTCCTTACATGTGAGGGAGTACTTAATGCATACAAAGTGGATTTTTAATGGGGGGGGGGCAACCATGATTCTGATTGGTTACTCCAGTGCTCCTGTTCTTTGTCCCTGGCTGTGACATCACAATGAGTAAGCACCATGATTCTGATTGGTTACTCCATTGCTCCTATTCTTTGTCCCTGGCTGTGACATCACAATGAGTAAACGCCATGATTCTGATTGGTAACTCCTGTGCTCCATTTCTCTGTCCCTGGCTGTGACATCACAATGGTTAAACACCATGATTCTGATTGGTAAATCCAGTGCTCCATTTCTCTGTCCCTGGCTGTGACATCACAATGAGTAAACACCAGAACCTGTTCACACTGTGGTAGAGTTCCACTGCTTCTTTTCTTTGGCTACCATAGAGACGTGTTACTTGAGGATATTCGGCTCCAGTTTCAGACCGCGGTCCAGCTGTGGTGTAATGCTGCGGCAATGTAGCGGGCTTGGCCTGCCGGCCTTGTGCGTTAGGGCTGCTGCACCACCTGCCAGGTGAAGGAGGCTTGCGGCTGTTTGGGTCCGAGACCGCCACACAACCGTTTTCATCGCTCAGTTCAGGAGCCACCACTGTTTCTGACTGCTCACTGCTGTTTTCAGCTCCAATGCTGCATTCTGCTGTGCTCACATGGATTTTTAAAAATTATTATTATTATTATTTTTTTTAATCTGCAAGCTATGCTGTGCTTATTGCCGGAAAGTCATTGAATTCCAATGAAAGTACTGCGTGGCAGGAAATAATAGGCAGAGAGAATAAATACACAGTTATTATACACACAACTCTGAGGTTTCATGGCCTTTTGTGTAGGGAACACAGGAACACAGCGATACCGCAAAACCGTGCACTCGCACAGGAAACATGAGGAACACGTTACTGAGGCCACTTCCTGTGCGAGTGTAGAACCTCGTGTGCCTGTTACTCGTTCGCTGATAGCTCAAATCCAGGTGTCAGGGTTTTAACAGCCTCCGGGACACTTCCTGTGTGTGTTTTTCAAACCATCAATCAGACTGGATTAAACCTGCCATCCAAAGTGGTTTTCTCTCTTTTTTTCAGTTGCTGGAATTGGGGCCTTTCTGAATGAGAAGATCTCTGAGCTTGTTAAGTCAATTGTTTAAAATTTTAACATTTTTGTTGCACTTATTGACTTCAGATTCTTTTTGCAATAAATGTTTTTTTCAATTTAGCATTTCAGTTTTATCACACTGTTCTACTGTTCTTATATCCGTAACTCAACAGCATTGAGGATTCTTTCTCAATGGTTTCTCGAGATGAAATAAAGGTTGAATGAATGAATGAGAATCTTTTTTTTTATTATTTTTTATTATTTAGTCATCTTTAATTCTGTTGTTGATAAATTCTTTTGTTGTTTTAATTTGTCATTCTTTTAGAAACTCTTCCTTGTGTGGTGTGGTCCTGTTCTTAATTTTTTATTTGTAAACCATTCACTTGTATTGGCAGGACATTTGGTGTGAGAACTCCATAGTCTATACACTTTATAATCCTTAATTTGGCAATGCATTTTTCCATTTCTACATTTTCTAAGTACGATTACATTCAGGACTGTGGTCCTTGCCACTGTTGGATCGAATGCGGTGTGAATGAAACGCTCAAGGGTTTGGATAAAGCTACATGGAGCCGTCTGTTTAAAAAAAAAAAATATATAAATAAATAAAAGTGGTGCACGGGAGAAATCTGTTTCAAAAAGAAACCAGATAGAACCCTGGTTTCAGGCTCTTTTGGGTTTAATTAGCATCTTAACCCCTCAAGACAAAGTGCGCTTTGTTGGAACAATAATTACTGAGGAGGCGTCAGAGGTTAGAAGGCACCTGCCTGTCTGTAGAGTGGTGAAATATTTGCTTATTTTTTATTAATTTCTTTGTTTGGTGTTTGCAGGTGGATGTTTGCACACGTCTTTCTAAAGGAATGGGACGTTGTGATGAATTGGTGTGGTTGTCGGTTGAAAATCAGAAATGCGGGCTGCGATTTATTCCACGGCTAAACCGGTTTGTTGTCCGTTGCCTGTGAAGCGTGTTGTGTGTGTTGTGCTACGTGTCTAGCGTACTCCAGCGAGTCGGCGTGGGAGGAGGGCGAACCGTTTGAACACACAAGCAGCTCCTTGTGCTGGCTTAATTTAAAAAGCAAGGTGTGGTTATGCACAGAGAAGCGTGTCTGTACCTCGATGAAGCGGGGAGCGGCTCTGTCTCGTGGGGTGGGGGTTCAAGGGTCACGTGCACACGCAGGTACTCGCCGTCGCCGTTCCCTTTACCTAAAAAAAAACAACAAAAAAAAAACCCCCGGTTGGAGATGTCACTCGCCGCGTTGGCATGGCGTCGCCTTGACGATCAGAATCTTCTCTCAGCACCGGGCGGTCTCTGTTTTCAGACGCCCATTATTCATTGATCTAATGACCCACTTACCGAGATACCGCCGGCTGCTTGCGCTTTCTGGGTCAGGAAAGGTCGAGGAGGGAGCTTGCATAAACCGCTCGCTTGCTCGCATGCTCCCCCTCAGTTCAGCCGTGTCAGGTCATATTAATACGCCGCCTGGTCCTGCCACAAAACTGCCACTTTGAAACACCCCCGTCTTGTCTTTCGCTGATAAGATGAAAGAAGTCGTGAGAAGCGTTTCTGTGCGTCTTTCCACTGACGTTTTCCTTGGTTCAGGAAATAGTTTTCCAGTTTCCTTTTCCCCCCCAGCTGACCGAGGGATTGTGGGATTGTTTTCTCTGGTATTTCAGGTCCCCCTGGAAAGCATCGCATTTTTTAAAATTTAAATAACAAATGCATAATGATTGGTTGACATGTATTGTAATTTATATGGACCGCTAGCATGGCAGATGACAAATAAAACATCAAATGTAAACTAATGAAGTTTAACCAACACTGTATGCAGATAAGGTGCTACTGCGAATTCATGTAGGCCTAATCCTATTGTGACAGTTTATCTTTGTAATGTGCCTGCATAGAGCACCTTTCTAGTTTTTGGTTTTGGTTTTCAGTTACGTTTTCTCGGGCGGTCGGAGTTGAAAGTGTTCTGAAACCCGGCTGACTTCTTTGTTTCTTTTCTTCACTTCGACATCGATGAAGCGCAACTGAGGGGTGGGTTCTCTCTTAAAGCTTAGTCTGGGTCGTGCTTCCCTTTAGCGAGTGTAATGCGGACAGGGACTGTGGATGGTCATTAGGCGGACGATCTCTTCTGAGAGCTGAGGTAGGTGTTTTTCACAATTGGGTTTCTTGAACTGAGGCTTCTGGTAATTTGTCTTCAGGTACTGGAAAGATGTTCTGGGCCTATATTTTGCTATATTGTCGATGAGAGCATTTTTCATATGGGTGTGTGTAGAACAGTAGATGGGATTGACTTTTCAAGCTAACCGAGGCTTTTGAGAGTTGTGTTCCACACACTGTTGTGTGCTGCATACTACATTGATTTTAGAACTTTACATATTTCTGCTTGGTTGCACGATTCACATTTGTTATTAAGATTACATTACCTTCCTTGTACACATGCCTTCCTTACACTACATGATTTTTGGTGTGATTTTGCTGACAGACAAAATTTCAGTATTGGTGAGAAATCATTACAGTTTTTCCTGAATCGGGGTGTTGAAGAACCAGTGCATTACGAAAGACTGAAGTTAATGAGAGAGGCAACTAACATTAGTTGTCTGAGGCTTGTGTGGTATGGACGGTACCAACTGTACTTTTAAAGGTAGACCATGGATATTCAAATCTGGACCTCAAATCCATGCCTGGCCCTCGTTTTCTTTCTCTCAGGTAAGTAACGGAACAATTAGTGCGACTGACTGTCTTCACACCTGACTCCCAGGTAAAGGGAGGGTGGAAAACCAGCAGTTCTCGGCTGTCTAGGACCGGGATTTGAGTAACGGGCATAGACGTTTGGGTGAAATAGGAGACTAGTGCAGGAGAAATGATGGCGTGTGTGCATGGACTTAGTCAACAGAGCGCCACTGTGCTTTAACGTGCTCTAGGGAGGCCTTGTTAATTTGCCGTTTGTAAGCGCCCTAGTTGGGGGGCCTCTTCTGCCTCGTTCAAAATGCCGTTTATTTGAACGGTTCATCATCCGCCCACCTTCCCGCCTCTCGCTACTGCAATTTCCCCCTGCTTCCCGTTATGTCGGAATGACATGTCAGCCCGACCTTCTCTTCCTGCGAGGAGAGCGCAGCTGGGGGGAGAGGTCTAGCCCGGTGTAGCGGCAGTCTATTATCGCAGACGGCCGGCTTTGCTGCCCGGTGTGGTTTAGCGTTTAGCATGGCTACTCTCCCTGTGTTCCGCCCGCCCCGGCCCAAACAAGTGCAATCATCTGTATTCAGAGCTCCTCTTTACTCTATAAAACAAATTCGACAAAGGAGAGCATTCAGCCCACCTGTCTTTAACTTTAACGCGCAAATCAAATTTAAAATGACAGCCTGTTTTTTTTTTAACACAGCATCGCAGTGAAACGCAAAAACTCCCGCTTGAATTTCTTATTCAAATTAAGGTCAAAGAACATTCAGGAATTGCAATTGTTTGGGATCAGATTTGAATGGACTTTGTTGTGAAACAGAAAAAAAGACGATAGGCTACATGTTACATGTATGTACTACATATGGAGTAGTCCACAGTAAATCTGTTTTCCAGAAAACATGTTACCATGCTGTAGATTTCTTCTAAAAGAAAAAGCTTTGCATTTTGCCCTCTCTCCCAAGTAGAATAGCAGGTGTTGATTTAGCGGGGCAGTAAAGTTTTTTTACGAGAGCAGCCCTTAATCTCCCAACACGTGGCGGTTCCGTAATTGTTTTTAACGCAAACTTGATTAAAGGATGTCTGTGTGAGGACGGCGTGTCTGGGGCCGGCGGCTCTAATGATACTGTCCGGTTTCTCTCCCCTTCCTTGGCCCACCGGTTCTGCCTTCCCACTGACGGAAGCTGGACACCTTCTGAACCGAGCCCAGTTTGTCTTTGAAGAATATTTTAAGCAGCTTCCATTTTGGAGATGGGGTGGTTTTAATTTTGGTCTTTAAACGACTTGATTTAGACTGCGGTTTTTTGCGTTTTTTTTCCTGAAGAGGAAGTTGTTTGGTGGTGAGGGTTTTTCATTGCCACTGCTCTCTACTGTGTAACACACACTGGACCCATGAGCAAGTCGGCCTGTGTGAATTACTGTGGAGTATTGTATAGGAAGCAGGAATGGCCTGTGTGAATTATTATTGCTGTGGAGTCTTTTAAAATGGAAACGTGACTGCTTGAAGGCAGCTTTACACACTGACAGGAACATTTACTGCTATGAAGTAGAGAGTGAACCTCCCCAAAATAAAAGGGCGCTGATTTAGCCCCCGTCCCACCCAGGCCCACCTAGGCCCATCTGTGAGTGCAGAGCCGAAATAAAAGCACTTCTCACTTTTGTGGGTTTTTTTTAATCTTCTTTTTTGTGGATCAGATTGAGAGATTTCTAATTACCCGCTCGTTGTTATTTGTTTTTGACAAAATTGGGTCAGGCTTTTGATCTTAACCTTCCCGACCTCTGTTTCTCACGTCGAGCGCCTTGATAAAAATCTCTTTGATTTGAGTCGACCTTTCCGAAGCCCTTTTCACGAACCCGTCTCGCTGCCTCTGCAGGCCGGCGGGGAGAGGGAAAGGCGGGCGAAATTAACGGTACGGCGGGGGCCCCTCGCCCACAGGGCTAGCGACAACGGCGGGTTGCTGGCGCATTTGATCTCCTTACCCGGTTACCCAGCCTAATCTATATTTTCTATCAGACACAACACACATCAATCAGGCACCAGGCAGCTGACTCTATGGGGCTGAAACAGCTTTCACACACACGGGGCCAAATGATCAATAAAATAAGAGCAAGCGATCCTGAATGCCAAGCGCCACCAAACAGCGGCCTAAGGCCCCCGAAACCGTAGCAACAGCCCCGGGGGGTGAAGGGGAGAGGGAGGGTAGGGGCGGGGCTTAGTCGGTCAGCGTGTCGGAGAGCTCCTGCTCTGTGTTACTGCACGGGGACGGAGCCGCCGCTGAAGCCACGCCCATCACACGCAAATACGCACACAAACGCCGCTCTACTCCACAGCAGGAGTGCTTTCCGTCTGATTCAGTCAGCTTTGAGTGTAGGAGCATCCACACACGCACACACAGGCACACGCACACACACATCCGCGCACGCCCACGCACACTCTCACAGACACACGCACACACACTCGCGTGCACACATTCACACGCACACACTCACACTCTCTCACACGCGCACACACACACACACACACACACACACACACACACACACACACACACACACACACACACACACACACACACACACTCACTCAGTCACATATGCGCAGGCCTTTCTTTATGCCCCAGTATTGAGTGCAGATTGCAGGATCTGTTTGTGTGCGTTCCGTTTAATGATTTACGTCGAGTACAATCTCCAGACCTGGCGGAAACGTCCCTCCCACAGCAGCCAGCGCTCTCCAGACTGGGGAGAAACGCAAGACGCTGCTTGTCTTGGGCGGAGTACTTTCATTGTTTCTTTTTCTTTTCTTTTTTTTATACCCTCCTCCTCCTGGCCCTCCAGCCCCACCATTCCGGCGCTCCTTCCCACGAGAGGGAGAGTCACGTTTGGAGCTGGACCTCGGCAGGAGGAGCAGGCGGGCGTCGCAGGGAGACAGAGGGGGTGGAGGGGACGTCCGAGTGGTTCGGCTCCGCCCTGGGATCAGGGGGCTGGCGTAGGCCGAAGGCCCAAGTTCTCCCAAGGACGCAGAGATTTTTAATCGATTTTAAGACGTCGTTCCTCGTTAAACTTTGACGTGACATCCCTCCGAGCGACCTCACCACGGAACACGCTGAAAACGTGCGGCCACGCCCCCCCCAAGTGCGGAGGAGAGGCCAGGCTGCTGCTGCCATTTCGAATTGGAGACAGGCGAGTTCCTTAACCCCCCCCCCCCCCCCCGGGAACGGGACTGGCGCTTTCTCGCATTACGGCCCACCGTGCGAGGCCCCGCCCAGCCTGCAGCTAAGGCCTGGAGTTTTACCTCAGGGAAATCAGTCAGGATGACGGGCCTTCCTCTCAAGCGCAGGAATGGCGATCTGTACCCCCAAACCCTGCTTCGGTCCTCTCATGCGCTAATGTCTCCAGTCAGCACCAGGGTACAGCAGCGGTGAATCCTCGACCCCGGATTATCTGATAAACTGACCCTAGAGCTAGGGAGAAAGGGACCCATTAACCCCAGATTATCTAATGAACTGACCCTAGAGCCAGGGGAGAGTGGCACTTGTCAACCCCAGATTATCTTCCATGTTCCGGAACCTTCTCCATGTGAAAAGAGGGTATGCCGTGTGCATGCGGCAGACAAACCAGGAAGACTGAAATTAAAGTCTGCGGTTGCTACATCTTTTTTTTTGTTCTTTTTTTTTTTCCCCCCAGTCCAAGTCTTCAGAACTCCTGACCTGTAAAAATGTCACCACTGAATCAGTACAAGCTGGACAGTCCAGCCGGTGAATCACCCCACAAGCTGTGGAGATATCATGGCTGAATCATTCAGCCTGTGATTCGCAGAATAGGTTTAACATTACAATATGGTTCTTATCGGTAAACTGTTACTCTTAAACGTTTTTTTTTGTTGTTGCTGTTATGTTGTCTTTGAAAGACTTTCTCTTGGATATGGCTAGATCTCACATTATCCTGCTGTACTGCAGCCCAGACACACACACACACACACACACACACGCACACACACCCTCTTGTGTTTTTGGAAAAGCCTCGCTCCTTTTATTTCACGCCACATTAGCTGTTCCTCAGATGCTTGTCTGCCCCTCTGATTGAGCCCTTGAATTAGCTTTGAATTAGCTGAACAATGTGATGTCAACCCTGAGCATTAAATCCGAGGGAAGGCCGGGCGATGCAAGATCAAGGACATCTCGACCCGTACGGCGCATTAACGATATGACGGAGGGGCGAGGCGCGCCGTTCGGCCGCATCGGGATTAGCACGTAAAGTGCACTTCTAAGCGGATCTGAGGTGGTTTAAAACCAGCAGCGCTCTCTGACCTGTTGTTCTAGATCAGATTAGGGAGGGAGGGGGGCGTTAGGTAAGCAACTGTCTGTGGGGCTTTGCCTGATTTTAGCCTGAGGGGGAACGACCGTTATATTCAGCTGGCGATCGCTCTAGGCTACAAAGCACAGAGATTATGTGCAGGGAAGGTGGGGGGTGGGGGTTCGCGGCCCAAAAACAGGGAAATGGGCGGCAGTGTAGTATATTGGTTAAGGAACTGGGCTTGTAACCTAAAGGTTGCAGGTTCAATTCCCAGGTAGGACACTGCCGTTGTACCCTTGAGCAAGGTACTGAACCTGAATCGCTTCAGTATATATCCAGCTGTAGAAATGGATAATATGCTAAAAAGTTGTGTTAGTCGCTCGGGATAAGAGCGTCTGCGAAATGCCTGTAATGTAATTAAATGTTTACGAGGCGTGTATCCTGAATCCTTCTGTTTTCCCCCCCCCCCTCCGTTTCTCGTCCAGCGTTGGCGAAAAGACGAGGAGCAGCGGCGGCAGAGCGGCGGCAGAGCGGCGGGAAGGATGAGAAGATTCTGAAGCGCGGGAACGAAGCGCGACACCGCGGGAGCCCCGCCCCTCCCCTCCTCCCCCCCCGCCCCCCCGCCCCCACTCCACCTCCCGCACACCGCCCCCACTCCACCTCCCGCACACCGCCCTAATGTTCTCTCCTGACCAGGAAAACATCTCCACAGCCTCCACCAAAGTGGCAGTCAAGTATGGCGAACTCATAGTACTGGGGTAAGCTGGAAGCCCGGTTGTCTCGTTGAATGTGTTCCATGTATGTGCGTGTGTGCGTGCGGTGCGTGTGTGTGTGTGAGCGTGTGTGTGTGTGTGTGTGTGTGTGTGTGTGTGCTATGTGAATGCAAAGGTCAGCTGGTGAGATCATATTCACCACTTATTGAATACCAGCAATGCCTCATCCATAATTATGATGGACTTGCAATGTCAGTTGTTGTAATACTCCAGTGAGAAGGTTTTAGATGTGATGTCTGGCGTTGGCTGAGTCTTGGCTCGATGTTTAAGGCAGCGTGGTCTCAGAGCCAGAGAAACTAAGGGGCTTTCCCACAGGGCGTGTTGATGTATTTATTTTTTTTGCTTTTATGTGAGTCGATCGTTTTACTTTTTTGATTTCATCTGGGGCCCCAAGTTTAAACCCAAACAGACAGAAGCTGGAGCATCTGAAGAAAATAATAAATAATGTGGGTCAAGTCTGGGGGGGGGGGGCGGGGGGGTGGGAAATGGCAAGCTTTGGGACAAAGGAGATTGAACGCGCGATTTGGCTCAGAGACGCGAGCCAAACTGCGGCTTCTGTGGTTCACAAAGCGTTGCGTTCTCTCGTTCTCCTCACAAGCTGTTCGAAAGCATGCTTAAATCATTTTGATGTATATAGAAGAGGCAAATCTTCTCATTGTAAATCAATGCAATGTCACAGTGTGCGGAAAAACAAAATGGTGGACGGAATGTTCTGGGATCATAACCGCCCTCATTGTTCCACCCATTCATTTCTCATTGGGAATTAAAGTGAGTGTGGTACCGGTGTCCTCTTATTCGTCCCCTCTGTGCATTCGGATGGGTGGACCAATGAGATGGTGGATCCCCCTCATCACAGTTGCTACAGATGTTCTAGGGCGGGGCCAAACCCTGGTCCTTGGAGGGCCGCAAGGCATGCTGGTTAATTAAGCAATAAACAATTAATTAAGAAACGAGCAGTTGATTGAACTGTTAACTCATCTCACCTGGTGTCTTGGGTCTGAATAGGGGTGCAGATTTTTAAGGTGAAAACAAACACCAGTAGACCCTCGAGGATCGGGGTCAGTGTCGTGGGGAGGGGTTCTAGGGTCAGGACTTCACTGTGTACCGGTGCATTCTGGGGTGAAAGAGCAGCTGACGATGAAAGAGTTCAGTCAGAGGAAACTGGCGGTTTTTTTCAGTGGACATTCCCAGCCGGAACGTCGGAGGAATGCAGACGTGGAGGAACACGTCGTAAAGATTCCTCAGAATTCCCCTCTTCCCTGCTGACCTGCCGCGTAAAGCCGTGTGTATCCCAGCTACGCTCTATTTGGCAGGGGGAAATCACATTTTTGCCCACATGTGTTGGCATTGTTTGCGGTCGTATACCCCTCCGCCCCAGAATGCATCAGCAGTTCATGGTGATCAGCTCCCAGACTCGTTTAAAGGTCTCAGAAATGCCGAATTCCCCAGCGGAGCGCAATAAAAGTGGGATCACATTTCCTTTCTAGTAGTTTCTCCATTTTTGGTACTCCTGTAGTCGTGAACATCAAAATATTACCATTATTCATTTAAAAACAACTTAAAAGACATTTAATAGAGGGCAGCCCAAATATCCCCGGTCCCCTGACATCCACTGCCTGTGGAGATAAACGGATCCGTGCAGCTGGATTAGTGTACAATGCCATTGTGCCAATGATAGACTTTCAGCTCTTCTACACAAATAGCTTGAGTAATTTTGGAAGCGTTCCACCAGTGGACGGCAAGCTCCGAGACCGTCCACACAACGCTGACACACGTGAAGCCTTCGTTCGGTATGCGAGTTCGGCGTGTTGCTGGAATCTGCTGCGGCCCTGGTGGAGCTGAAGCTGGAAATCCAGGGGCACGTTTTCCAAGTGATCCTGCCCGGGTATCCATGACAACGGTTTCGCAGTCTGTCCGTGACCGGTTACCGCGTTACGTGCGGTTTTGTCGTCGTCTCCTTCCGGAATGTCACTGCTGGAACTGCGTCAGGGGTACGGTATTGCAGCCGTCACCTCCTCTACCATTTGGGGGCTGGCTAAAAAGGGCGTGTCTGAGGGACCCATAGTGTTAACAGTCGCTGGAGATATCCCAGCCTATCCCAGAAACCATCTCATCTCCCTGAGAGTGCAGTCTGGGACAGTCCGGCCCTGGGGGGGGGGGTTAGCAGCAGTCCTGTGTACATTTATACCTTTGTTTGTTTGTCTGTATTGGGATGTGTAGACGGGGGGGGGAGACCGAAATGGCAGAAAAAAAGCTCTTGATAACGCGCCAGATGGCTGACTCGGGGCGACGGAGAACCGTGAAGCTGCCTGGTTTGGCGTTAGCCTAGCGTTTATAGCAGGAACCGCAAATATAAACAACAGCAGCAGATCTATTTGTGCACTTATGGAAATGAACCCGTTGTGTGAGGACTAAATCTGGATTAAATCTGGACTAAAAACCTTCTTGTTTTCTTGTGCCTTTATGGTTAAGTTTTTATCTTTTGTTTTTAATTTTATCTTTTCGTTCTTAGAATTACACTATGCAATTGCTTTTATTGCTCTTAGTATTTATTATTATTATTATTTTTTTTTAGACATACCTTAAAATAACTTTATTGTTGGGGTTTACGTCCCATAGGTTTTATTGTTGTGGTTTTTGTCCCTAGGTTTCATTGTTGGGGATCCAGTATTTGAGGTTTTAGTCCCCTAAGTGCGCTTAAATGTTATGATACGGGTTCAGGACGTGCCTGAAGGTTTTGTTCTTGCGGTTAACTCTTTTTCTTTCATTCCTTTCCTTTTCTTTCTCTCATTTTATATGAAGCACATTGAGTTGCAATTGTTGTATGAAATGTGCTATATAAATTCAATTTGATTGATTTGATTGATTGATTGACGGAAGTACTTTGATCTGAGCGAAGCTTGCGATTAAGCCACTGCTTCAGAGTCGGTTCCATTTCATTTATGTTCATTTATACATTTGCTTTCACTGCGAATGATTTAATGCTTTGTCGTTATTCTAGTTACGCTTGTCGTCGTACATTGAATTTACATGGAAGAATAAGCACATTTAATTTGGTTACTTTACTCATTACTGTGTTCCTGAAGCTGTAAGAAAAGGTAGTCGCTGTGCTTGTTTTCGGGGTTACAGACTCAGGGGCGCAGACTGGGGGGGACCAAGCTGTCAGCAAATGATTCCAACTCAATTGGTTATTTTGTGTAAATACACAAAATTGGGGGGGACGGATCGTGGTCACTATAAATCTGGGGGGGACATGTCCCCCCCGTCCCCAGTGCCATCTGCGGCCATGTACAGACTGTGACTTGGGGGTGCTCTGTGCTTTGTTTCGGGGTTACAGACTGTGACTTGGGGTGTTCTGTGTTTTAGGTACAATGGTTCCCTGCCCAACGGGGACCGGGGGAGGCGCAAAAGCCGCTTTGGTTTGTGCAGGAGACCGAAGGCCAACGGAGTGAAGGCCAGCACGGTGCACGTAGCCTGCACGCCGCAGGCCGCCAAGGTAAGACTGACCCTGGATCAGTGTTTTCTGTTTTCACGTAATACAGGGGTGCGCAACTCCGGTCCTGGAAGGGGTTGGTCTGCGCGCTGATTTTTGTTCCAACCACAATCGCCTTTAGTTTTAGTTTTCTGGCAGCTCTATAAACTACACTGGTTCACTCCTGTACTTGAGCACAGTGACATCTTTAGGATACACTTTATGCTGTAGCTGGTGTGCTGATGCAAATCTCAGATCTAGATATGATTGAGCTAATTGAATAATTAAGGGCAGAAGTTGGCACAAAATCCTGAACCGGATCGGCCCTTGTTGTGCATCCCTGTCATAACGTGTCTAAAATGTGGACTGTGAATGGGTGAACTGATCGAAAATCAGTTGTGTGAGTGCGTATGTGTGTCTGTCTGTCTGTCTGTCTGTGTGTGTGCTGTAGCAGAATAAATATATATATTTTTTTATACATACGCAGTGCTTTATGACGTCATATTGGCAGTTACCGTGAGAAACCAGGAGACGGCTTTGTTCTGCCACCGACCGGACTGTCTGGTTTCCCCCTCTCATTCTGACTCATTCTCGACTCCACAAATCTCTTTGGAGGAAAGCGATCGGCAGCGTTTTTTCCCCCGCAAAGCACGCTCCAAAAAAAAACAAAAAAAAAACAGTTTGAAATGTGCTGAATATCTGAATTGGCTGATCTTGATTTTTGATCAAATTTTTGTCACGCCAGTGGGGCGTCGTGCGCGTTTGTGATCGCACCGCAAGGTGTCCCGAGCGGGAGCAGGAGCAGGCCGGGGCGGAGTGCGTCCGGGGTGTCGTTGGCGACGCTCGCGGATGCCCCTGGACCCCGTCCCAGAGCCGACGCCTTTGTGTTGGCGCATGAACGGCTCCTTGGCGGGCTCGCCCTGATGCGCGGGGATGAAACCGCTGTAAATCAGCAGTGAGGCCGACTCCCACATTCTGCCTGCGCCCGGTGTAACTGCGCTATGACACCGTGGCGGCGCATGGGTGGGGCTCAAGTTGTCAGGGGAGGTGTGCAAAGCCAGTACCCAAGATGCAGGCCGGGGCCGTCACCAGTGGGGTATACTACGAAGCAGGATTACTGAGTTAGATGGGTAACTGCCCTGAGTAAAACCCGGAACAGCTCTTTTTACTTTAGTCCATGTTCCAGATTTGGGAGGGTTCCGGGTTTTACTCAGTGCAGTTATCCAGCTAACTCCGTAATCCTGCTTTGTCGTATACCCTCCTGAAACGTGTTTGATTTGTGTTATTGGGAGCTTGAGTATGTTTTTTTTTTTTTGTTTGTTTTTGTTTTCCCACAACGATAATTCTCTTATATCGCCTACAGGCCATAAGCAACAAGGACCAGCACAGCATCTCCTACACGCTGTCTCGAGCACAAACAGTGGTGGTGGAGTACACCCACGACAGCAATACGGACATGTTCCAGGTACAGAGGCCCTCTGGATCGCCTGCTCTATGAACACACACCGTGACTGAACACTCGTCTCTCAACACCAGGGACTGAACGCTTGTCTCTGAACACCAGGGAATGACATTTACTTTCACCCACTGTCCAGAGTGGCTTGTGGATTCTAAAAATCAACAGCCGTTTTCAGCATTTTACCAGCCACATTACCTTTTCCAATACATCACAGCCAGGTTGGTTACTGGCCAAAAGTGGCTGCTAGAGTAGGAAATCTTCCAGCCACAATCAAAATTTTTACCAGCATTTGGCTGGTGGAGGCCTGGCGGTGTTAATTTCACACCCTGACTAACGCTGACTGACTCTCACTGCTTCTGCTGTCAATCATCTGTCATTCTCCTCCATAACTCCACCCCCTCCCCGCCCTCTGATGTCCACGTGCTTTATCTGCCAGGCTGGTTACAGTATTGCTGTGTAATTATCCTATTTATAGGCTATGACTGCAGATCTAGCTCCTCCCTCAAACCTCTTCCTGTCCCGTCTTTGTCATAAAAGAGACAATTGTGATCATAATAACACAGAGACAGACAGACAGTGACAACAATAATACATCCTCCAGCCCTCCCCCACATTTTACCGTCTCATTCCAATTGGCCCAAATGGTCAGCGCAGGTGATGCCTATACATTCTGGTGATGACTGAAGCAATGGCGGTAATTAACAGTCTCTTTCGATCTCTCTCTCCCTCCCTCTGTCTTTCCTTCCCCCTCTCCCTCTCTCTACCCCTCTCTCTCTCTCCCCTTCTCCCTCTCTACCTCTCTCTCTCTCTCTCTCTCTCTCTCTTTGTCAGATTGGGCGGTCCACAGAGAGCCCCATAGACTTTGTGGTGACGGACACGGTGCCCGGTAGCCAGAGTAATGGGGACACGCAGACGGTCCAGAGCACCATCTCCCGCTTCGCCTGCCGCATAATGTGCCAGCGCACCCCTCCACACAACGCCCGCATCTACGCCGCCGGCTTCGACTCCTCCAAGAACATCTTCCTGGGGGTGAGTGAGAGTGAGGCCGGAGGGAGGGGAAGAGTGCCGATTGTACCCCTAAAATGTGTGCATTTGCCGATAAATGCAGTGGCTAGATGCCCTAGATTCAAATCTTTTCTTGCGACTACATTACACTGTGTGTGTGTGTGTGTTTGTGTATGTGCGTGTGCGTCAGTGTGTGTGTTTTGTTTTTCTTTTGCCAAATTTTTATCGTTTTTGCGATAAAAAGGCGTGTATGTGAGAGAGGAATGGTAGCATTCCAGGCAGATGGCTCGAGAATAAACGTTTGATAAAGTCTGGCTTGTGAGAGAGGCCAAACACGCGAGAGGAGAGGATGATTCAGCGTAAACGTGACGCGTGATTGACAGAAAACTTTAATCACGCAATCTGTGCGCATGCTGCCCCCTAACCCTGCTCTCCCTCTCTCTCTCTCCCTCTCTCCCTCTCCCTCTCCCTCTCCCTCTCCCTCCCCCTCCCCCACAGGAGAAGGCGGCCAAGTGGAAGACGCCAGACGGACAGATGGACGGACTGACGACGAACGGCGTGCTGGTGATGCACCCTCGGCACGGCTTCACCGAGGACTCCAAGCCGGGCGTGTGGAGGGAGATCTCCGTGTGCGGCAACGTCTTCACCC
Source organism: Synaphobranchus kaupii (assembly GCA_029718625.1). Classification (NCBI taxonomy): domain Eukaryota; kingdom Metazoa; phylum Chordata; class Actinopteri; order Anguilliformes; family Synaphobranchidae; genus Synaphobranchus; species Synaphobranchus kaupii. Next base: position 109,276,421 of record CM056379.1, on the reverse strand, counting down.
TGCGGGAGACCCGCTCCGCCCAGCAGAGGGGCAAGATGGTGGGCAACCCCCCTGCGTGTTTACGCCCTTACGCCCTTACGCCCCACGCCCTTACGCCCCGCCGTCTTACACAGCCTGCCCTCCCACTGCCCGAACCTCCCCCTTACTAACCCAACACACAGCCAGCCCCCTACTGCAGGAACCTCCCCCTTACTAACCCAACACACAGCCTGCCCCCTACTGCAGGAACCTCCCCCTTGCTAACCCAACACACAGCCTGCCCCCTACTGCAGGAACCTCCCCCTTACTAACCCAACACACAGCCTGCCCTCCCACTGCCCGAACCACCCTCTTACTAACCCAACACACAGCCTGCTCTCAGCCTGAACCTCCCCCTTACTAACCCAACACACAGCCTGCCCTCCCACTGCCCGAACCTCCCCCTTACTAACCCAACACACAGCCAGCCCCCTACTGCAGGAACCTCCCCCTTACTAACCCAACACACAGCCTGCCCCCTACTGCAGGAACCTCCCCCTTACTAACCCAACACACACCCTGCTCTCAGCCCGAACCTCCCCCTTACTAACCCAACACACAGCCTGCCCTCCCACTGCCCGAACCTCCCCCTTACTAACCCAACACACACCCTGCTCTCACCCCGAACCTCCCCCTTACTAACCCAACACACACCCTGTTCTCAGCCCGAACCTCTCCCTTACTAACCCAACACACAGCCAAGCTCTCGAACCTCAGTCCTATAGGGCCACAGCGGCAGCTGCTTAAAAGTCATCGATCGGCTGAAGGGTCCAAGGCCTAAATTAGCTGCTGACTGAATGGAAACCACAGAAACACTGCACTGCAGGCATTGTGACGATCCAGGACTGGGGTTCCAGGCTCCTGGATGAGCTGGCAATATTCAACCTCAAAATAATCTCCAAACTGGAGTACCCCCCCCCCCCCCTGGCTCCTCAATAAAATACAGAGCTTATTTAGGGTAAAATAACAAATTTAGGGATTTTTCTATTTCAGCCCTTAGATTTAGACTAAGGAGCTTTGGTTTGTTGTACACCTCCAGCTGCGGTACTTCCTTGAGGCACTTGCATTAGCAATGAGTCGCCCGTGTGTTAAATGCGTTAAAATTCAAATTAATCACGGCTCGGGGGGGGCGTTTGACGAAGGGCCAATCTGTGTCTGGTTTCTTTAGCCTGCTTTAGTTCAGTCGTGTGCAGGTCTGGATTCCATCACCTGTACTGGAAGCCTGGGTCTCCATCACCTGTACTGGAAGCGTGGGTCTCCAGCGCAGTGTCTGTCGTGGATCAGCGAACCTCGCCACTCAGCTGTTGCCACCACTGAACATATTCACTTAAGAACTGATTGTTAAAATCTCGCCTGACCCCCACCACTCTAGACGTGAGCGAGGAATATAAAATCCCAGCGCTTTTGTACAGGCTTTCTGCGCTTGGCGGTAATTGCATTCTCGCTGTGGCCCACTTACTTTTACGTTCGGGGGAAAGAGCTGTCCTCGTTTAACTCATGGAAACAGATCCTGTGTGATTGTACGAATACAGGCCTGTAAGGCATTCCACTCTGACCTGCAGGTGAACTCGCAGATTTCCATAGCAATTCTCAGACAGCAGTCCTCTCTCTCCCTCTATCTCACACTCTCACTCTCTCATACACTCTCTTTCTCACACCGTCTCTCACTCTCTGTCTCACACTGTCTCAGACTCACTCTCTGTCTCACAGTGTCTCACACACTGTCTCTCTGTCTCACACTGTCTCAGACTCACACTCTCACTCTCACGCTGTCTCTCTCTGTCTCACACTCTCTCACACTGTCTCTGTCTCTCACACCGTCTCTCTCTCTGTCTCACACTCACTGTCTCACACTCTTTCTCACACAGTCTCACTCACTCTCTCACACTCTTTTTCTCGCGCACTGTCTCATACTGTCTCTCTCTGTCTAACACTGTCTCTCTCTGTCTAACACTGTCTCTCTCTGTCTCTCACTCTCTCACTCACACTGTCTCTGTCTCTCACTCTCTCTGTCTCACTCTCTCACTGTCTCACTCTCTCTCTGTCTCTCACTCTCTCTGCCCCTCCCTCCTCTTCCTCTCTCCCGGCTCGTAGCTGCGATGATCCCACTCTCTGGTTTACATTTCCCTGGCACCTCTTCACACTCAGAGTGAGGGAGGAGGCGGGTTGGGCAGGACGGGGGTTGGCGAAAGGCGCGTTAGCGACAGTGCTGTCAGGACGTGGCGGTTTGCCAAGCGATCGGAAGAGAATGGCCAGCGATGTGTGTGGAGCCCACCTAATCCGGGCACTCACAGGCAGAGCAAACCCAGAACAGTGCCTCTAGTGGTTAAATAAAATATGTGACGTGATTATTTCATGCAGTATCAAAGGGCTCGCTGGGAGAGGTGCTTATGAAAGGCATTCAAATATTCAAGGCCTAATAGATTTAATTGTATAATTAAATCAATGCAACATGCAAATGACTCACTTTACCTTCACCATGAATGTTTTTAAGTGGGTTGCCCTTCAGTTACCCTTTAGTCACAATCCTAATTACTGGTATTTAATAGACAGAGTTGAATAGAGTTTTCACAATCTGATGGAGGTCAATCTGTCCTATAATGTAATGTAATGTAATGATAATGTCAACATGAAGGCCAGATTTTTTTATTATTTTTTTTATTATTATTTCCCCCCCCCCCCCTTTCACAGAGCTTGTTTTGCTCTTTTCTGACATCTGTATGGCAATCTAAAGCCAGGTATAAGCTGTGCTGTGTTTTTGCCAGCTGAAGAGTCCAGGGGCCTGTTCCAGAAAGCCGGATTGCAGAGTTAGCTGGATAACTGTAAAACCCAGAACAGCTCTTTTTACTTCAGTCCGTGTTCCAGATTTGGGAGGGTTCCGGGTTTTACTCAGTGCAGTTATCCAGCTAACTCGGTAATCCTGCTTTCTGGAACAGGCCCCTGGCCCCGATTACATTGTGCGGTTGTTTGTCCCGCGGACACAAACTGAAAAGGACAGCCTGGCTCAGCTCACTGACGCTTGGGAGAATTGACTTCCACCAGCCACTGCTGGAATGCTCTGCATGTGATTCTGATTACGAGGGACTCCTCCAGCGACAACGTGCCCATTCAGATTATTAGGGACCCATCCTGTCAATGCCTTCCTGTCCAAATGACTGAACTAATCCAGTGAACCTCGACCAATTAGGGACTATTAGGGACTCAGGGTGAAACGTCTTCCTGTTTGTGTTCGCCGTTGTCAAACTCGACTTACGTGCTTTCTGTTAATCTTCATCTCCATCTCTGTTTAAAGCACATCGATGCTTTCACATGGCTTCCCTTCAGATGCTTGTATCAGTACGGTCATCCCATGTCCACTGCCCGGTTGTGGTGACAGACGTTTGGTGCTTGTCTCTGATTCCAAATGAAGAGAATCTGCTTTGTGAGAGCTCCTTTTTAAAAAAAATAAAAATAAACAAAGGGGTGTCCTGGGATTTGCAGTTCGTGTTCCAATACTGTGTCTCGGTGCTCCTAGTAAGAATCTGCATTTATTTAAGAGTGTGTGCGGGTCTCTCTCTGTCTGCAATTCTGTCGGCTCCCTCCCTTTCTTTATTTTTATTTTTTTTTTGGCTGTTTTTTCGTTCAACAACAGGTGTCCTCCCTCCGCCCCCCCCCCTTCACCCTCCCCTGCCCCCGGGAGAAGAGTAGGTCCAGTTAATTTTCAGGAATTGTTATTGAGACATAGGTATTTAGAGAGTTTCTGTCGCAGCAATAAAGATCAATGGTTGCAGTTATTGTGTCGTGTCCACAAAGAGAAAAGTAGGTTGAGCTTTGTGTGCACTTACAGCTGGCTTTGCGTGAAATCCTTGGAATGCCTTGTCTCTGTGGCACGAGCTGATGACATCACAGTATCTGTGACGCGAGCTGATGACATCACACTGATAACATGCCCTCCTGAAGCGCACGTCTCCGCTTGTTCGGCCAGACCGTCTCAAAGTGTTCCAGGCTTCCCTTAGACCACCCAGAGACAGATTTTCAGACGTGTTGATTCATTTTGATGAGACTGAACCAAGTTTGTTTTACATTTTTTTATTATTTTTTTTTAGGAAAAAAAGGGGGGGGGGTGTTCTGTAAATTCTGTGTGGTCTTGGGCAGATGGGTCACAGAGTGAAATTACGGGCGGCAAACCACATCTGGCAGGAACTCCCCTAATCCGTGGGAGACGGTCAGTGATGAGTAGACTGGGGTACAGGAATGGGGGGGGGGGGGGGGGGTTGGGGTTGGGGATCCTCTGGGGTTCTGTGCCCAGTTAATCTACTGGAGAGTTTATGGATGTCTGCTCTGCCTCATAGAAACTCTACACAAACACAGCCTTGACAAAAACACAGCCTTCTTCCTCGTTCCAAGCACAACACAGCACAACCAATTTCACTAATCTATCCTCATCCCCTCCCTCTCTCACACACTATCTCTCTCCCTCACACTATTGGTGCTCTCTCTCTCCCTCCCTCTCTCACACACTATCTCTCTCCCTTGCTCACACTCTGGCAAACTCTCCCTCTTTCTCCATATCCCTCTCTCTCTCACACTATCTCTCTCTCTCTCTCTCTCTCTCTCTCTCACACTATCTATCCCTCTCTCTCACACACTATCTATCCCTCCCTTGCTCACTCTCTGGCAAACTCTCCCTCTTTCTCTCTCCATCTCTCTTTCCATATCGCTCTCCCTCTCTCTCTAAGCTGCTTTGAGTTATCTCCTCCACAGCTGCATGCAGGAGGCTAACACCCACAACACATTCCCCAAAACCTAATACTGGAAAAATTGAATAGTTCGCCACCTACAGGAAAATGTTAAACATTACAATAGATGTTAGCATTACAAACCGATAGTGTATCTTGCTTTGAATTACAGGGTGCTCTGTCACTTTTTTTCTTTTTGTCAGAAACAATTACTGTACCATACTCTTTGTTTCACAGTATAATAGATTAACCCTGTGAAATTACTTAATTTTTATTTATTTATTTATTTATTTTTAATTGGAATTAACATTCATACAATATGCAGTGCTGAATAAAAGCCTCATATCTTCACTATCTGCTGGCAGAACTCTGTGATTCTAAGCTTTTTATCATTGTTATGAGCAGAAGCAGCAACAGTAGTTGCAGTAGTAGTAATGGCAGTAGTAGTAGCAGCAGTAGTAGTAGTACTAAGTATTGGCCATAGTACAATAGTAGCAGCAGTCGTAGTAGCATTAGTAGCTGTAGTAGTAGTAGTAGCATTTGTAGCAGTAGTAGTAGTAGTAGCATTAGTAGCAGCAGTAGTAGTAGTAGTGGTATTAGTAGCAGCAGCAGCAGTAGTAGTAGCAGCATTAGTAGCAGCAGCAGCAGCAGCAGCAGCAGCAGTAGTAGTAGTAGTAGTAGTAGTAGTAGTAGTAGTAGCAGTAGCAGTAGTAGTAGTAGCAGTAGCAGTAGTAGTAGTAGCATTAGCAGTAGCAGTAGTAACAGCATTAGTAGCTGTAGTAGTAGTAGTAGCATTTGTAGCAGTAGTAGTAGTAGTAGCATTAGTAGCAGCAGTAGTAGTAGTAGTGGTATTAGTAGCAGCAGCAGCAGTAGTAGTAGCAGCATTAGTAGCAGCAGCAGCAGCAGCAGTAGTAGTAGTAGTAGTAGTAGCATTAGCAGTAGCAGTAGTAGTAGTAGTAGTAGCATTAGCAGTAGCAGTAGTAACAGCATTAGTAGCAGTAGTAGTAGTAGCAGCAGTATTAGTCCCTTTGGTCTCACCTCTGGGTCGCTCTCTCAGGTGGAGAATGAGACCCAGGAGCTGGTGGACGGCTCGTTGATTGACCTGTGCGGAGCGACGCTGCTGTGGCGCACAGCGGAGGGCCTCTCGCGCACCCCCACCGTCAAACACCTGGAGGCGCTGCGGCAGGAGATCAACGCGGCGCGGCCCCAGTGCCCCGTGGGCTTCAACACGCTGGCCTTCCCCAGCATGCGCCGCAAGGACGTGGTGGACGACAAGCAGCCCTGGGTCTACCTGCAGTGCGGCCACGTGCACGGCTACCACAACTGGGGCGACCGGGAGGAGCGGGAGGGCAGGGAGCGCGAGTGCCCCATGTGCCGCGCCCGCGGCCCCTACGTGCCCCTCTGGCTGGGCTGCGAGGCGGGCTTCTACCTGGACGCGGGCCCGCCCACCCACGCCTTCAGCCCCTGCGGCCACGTGTGCTCGGAGAAAACCGTGGGGTACTGGTGCCAGATCCCCCTGCCGCACGGCACGCACACCTTCCACGCCGCCTGCCCCTTCTGCGCCCAGCAGCTGAGCGGCGAGCAGGGCTACATCAGACTCATATTCCAGGGGCCCGTGGACTAGGCCTTATATTCCAGGGGCCCGTGGACTAGGCCTTATATTCCAGGGGCCCGTGGACTAGGCCTTATATTCCAGGGGCCCGTGGACTAGGCCTTATATTCCAGGGGCCCGTGGACTAGGCCTTATATTCCAGGGGCCTGTGGACTAGGCCTTATATTCCAGGGGCCCGTGGACTAGGCCTCCACCCTGACTCCTCGGCCGGGCTTGTGACTAACCGCACAAGCCGGTTTCTTTTCTTTAAAAAAAAAAAAACTTAAAAAAAAAAAAAGAAGAAAAATAAACAAACTTTTATTGGTTTTGGACTTTTTTCCCCCCCTCTTCTTCTTCCTGTTTTCACTTCTTTTTTTTCTTTCTTTTTTTAAGTGACCTTTTTAGTGAGTGCTGTTTTTTGATTTTACAAAGAAACAGAACACTATATTTTGACCCTAAAGGACAAGCGAAAGAGTCCGCACACCCACACGCAGAGACATTGCTCGGGTGAATTTTTTTTTTTCATTTTTCTTTTTGGTAAAGAAATTGAATAAGTATTTTATTTACTAACGCAATGGTTTAAGATTTTAACGCTCTCTTGGTGATGCAATATCAATTTCTACATCATACAAAGTTGTGTGTTGTGTGTGCGTGTGCGTGTATTTTTCCCCCATTGATGAACGTAACACAACCTAAACAGAGAAGATGCATATTTATGCTTAATAAATAAAGATGCCACTCTGAGATGCAAACTACATTAGTTTATAGGAAGCATTTTACATTCTGTTTTCTTAATAGATACTATCATATATGATGTACTTAACTTGAATATTATTATTTTTTATTCCAATACAGTAAACATGTATTAAAGAAACAGTGATAAAGGGGTAGGTGAATGATGGGATTTAGCTCTTATATGTTTTGTTTTGCATTTTACGTTCATGAGCATCTTTTCAGCATCCCTAACAAATTGAAGCTTTTTTTTTTAAAAAGGATATTACATTTCTGTCATGCTGCGCGCTGACTTTTGTAATAGATATGTATTTATAACAAGTATCCATCATGGCCATTATTTCATTTGGAACAGTGGGCCTTTTTTGCCCAACTTCATTCTCTGTGAAATGTTAGCCCTTGCTCAAGAAAGCTGCCTCGGATATTCTTTTATTGAGAATATGCCTAAAAGTCCTGCTCCTTTCCTATCCACCACTGCCAATATATTACAGCAAACTCCACAGACCCTGCCCCCGCCCTTCAACTTTCACATGTGGGTATCTAGACACTTTGTCACTTGTCAGAAGACTTATTTGTTGAAAAGTGTGTGATTGTTTCAAAGACTATCCCCTTGTTTGTCTTAAGTTTGGAAAAATTCCCCTTTCAAACTGACTTTTAAACCGTGAAATATTTATTTAAAAAAAAAAAAAAAATGAAATAACACTGAATTTTAAACTGTATTTATCTAGTGAAATGTGCTCATTAGTTTTCAATAAACTATTTGAAATTTTTGAGCTCATTTTGTCAAATGGAGACCTAGTACAGCAGGTGACATGATGTTCTAGAATGTAAAACCTCAAATTATTTAAATTTTCCTTTTTTTTCCCCCAACTGTATTGTTGGTGAAGCAGTTACCAACAGTATGTTGAGCTGTATACAGGCACATGCATGTGCATTCTATTGGTCATTGTCCACTGTATAACTGTACAAAAGCCCCCAGCACACAGTGTTAACCTCAGGGAGAGGCTACAGCCTGGTCACTTGCATTTAAAAAAAAAAAAGTTTAATCTCCCAACATTTGTGTTTTTGTTGGAGTTCTGAAGAGTCACCAACCTTGGAATTAAGACCCCCCCCCCCCATTTTGTCTCAACCCAGTATTAAACGTGTGAACTAAGCTATGAATGTGTTAAATGCACATTGTTCCTCTCCTTGGGGAGGTGTGTAAGAAAGGGCCCCACCCCCCACCCCCCTTCTTTTTTCTGTATTGAACTTGCATGGTCTCTCCACAAACGCATCACTTGAGTGTGTCTGCTGTATTCTGGAATTCCTCAATGCTTTCTGGCTACAGTTAATATTGTTCAGATTACCAACTTTTTGTACCAACTTTAAACAATAAAAGTTTCAAAATGAAAAACTTAACGTGTTGTATAATGCATTTAAAGTTTCAGATTTTAAACTGCCACTGAAGTCTGCATTACACTTGTCTTCCAGCCTGCTAAACATATCTCAGTGGAGAAGTTGTTTAATTTGACATGCTACCCATTTTTGTACCTTTCTATTCTGGTAAAATTGAATACCACTCACTGATTGTGTGACTGCAGAGGTACAGTAGTTATTTCATTTGGCTGATGATTGGAATCCACCCTGAATGACTTTTCTGATTTTTCTCACATAGCACTCTCCACCAGAAGGCCACGGTAACGGAATTACAATTCACAGAAATTTTGGCCTTAATTTTACTTGCTGTGGATAAGTCTTAAAGCCTAACTGATTATAAAAAGCTTTATAACTTCAGATGATACCCCTGCTATATCATATCAAAATAAAAAATAAGACTTATCCACAGCAAGTAAAATAAAGGCCAAAATTGTAATTCCGTTACCGCGGAATTGCCCAGAAATACTTATTTTCCCAGGGTCTATGAAGTGGCATTACCTTCAGAAAATATCTAATTTAATTCATTGCTTTTGTCGTCGAATTCGACCTGTAAGTAAAATTGAGAACCTGGTGTCCAGGGCAATGTATAAGAACAATTATTTGAATCTGTCACACATGCATACAAAATAATGCTCTCTTAAAATCCCCTCTTCTTCAACAAATAGATACGATTATAGTGTCTTATACCATTCAATTATGGGCGAGGTACTCGTTTCCTCACTGTTCTGTCAGAAAAATCATTAATGTACAATAGTGACACCATGTGGAGTAAAAAGTCGAAAGGCATGGGAATTCAAATATGCGAGTAGCATATTCTTGACTTGAAGAGTTAAATACAATTTAGTTATTTGGCAGACGCTTTAAACCAAACGACTTGGAAAAGCGCATTTATTAACATGGTAAGCATACGCACAAGGGCTAGAGATTTGCAATCATACAGGTGTTACCGGCGTCAATGTGATTGCTTCAAGACCTGTACGATCGTGAGAACAGTTGTTTTATTTCAAAGAGAAACGTTGAATTAATGAGAAAATTGCCAAAAGAAATAAAAAAATAAAAATTAAAACAGAATCATATTTGAAACAAAAAGAATGTACTGGGTAGAGGGCACCAATTCTGTCATACAATATAAAAACCTGCATCAAACCCATAAGTTAATTTGTTAACAAAATATCGAAACCACGAGTTAGTCAAATTTTTCTAGCTACTTTACATATCTGACTGTAGCAGGTACATCAAGGCAACACATTCATGCTTTCGATCGGTACTCATTCACGGATTTCCTCTGGGAAAAGTCTCGCTCCTGTGCGGTGCCTTATGGTCGCCGCGCGGTGCATTGTGGTCATGTAGCCGGTCGTTTCTCTTCGCTGTCGGACTCGGTTGTTGTAGTCTAGTGATTGTGATGGTGGATAAGAGTCTACGGAGCCCGGAGCTGATGTATTTCGACCGACAGTTACTCATAACGTCGTTGCAGCATTAAGCTATCCATGAGGTGAGTAGACTACCTTTCCTTCTTATAGCATACCTGGTGAATATTTCCGACGGACCGATTTCATTGTTGTGTGTCTGTCAAATGGCTTTGGTTAGGTTAGCCAGCTTGCAATTTCTGTCCAAGCAAGTCGGGCTTTACTACGTGTATGAATATCCAGCTGGAAACAAACTAGGCCGCAGCCAACTAGCTACCGACGGACCTCTAAATAGTTTCTCTGTGTGTAACGTTACAGTTTGAATGAGGTTCGCATCCCAAAGGACGGTGAGTTATGGCTGAAGTAGACAAGCTGTCTGTCGTGCAATAAAAAGCTGTCTCCGTAAAGTTGTACAACCTCGAACTTGCATTGAACCAGCTGGATAGCCTAAGTTAGCTTAGCCAGCTAATGTAATATTAACGCTAGCCAATTCTAAGCCAGCTAGCAAGCTAACTTACCTCGATTAGCTTATCAACGTTAGCTAGACAAACTGAGTTGTACTATTCGTTGTTAGCTAGCTAGCTAACTAGCGTTAGCTGATATCGCAAAGCAAGTTAACTTAATGAACGTTATTGGGTTTGTGTCGTGGCATGTTGCTTGATAGCTAACGTTAACTTTGACTAATTTCTCGAGTGGAGGTAAAAACGCTAACTTAGATATGTAGAGAATTAAGTTATATTTTTCACATGTCAGGTGTCAGCATCTAGCTGACTTAACGAACTAGCGTTAGCTGTCTATTTAGAGACTAACATTAGTTGGTTACTAACGTTAGTCTTGTTGGTTAGCTAATTTTAGCTTGTCAAATAATCAGTCAAGTTAACGTTAGCTAGCTAAATCTTTGGCGCTAGCCAGCTTGTTTGCCTGTCCTGACTCTTGTTCAGTCCAGTGACAGCTTAGCTTGAGGCTCAAATCACTTGCAGGGGTAGCAATAGCAATTGGATTTGTCTGTCTGGCATTAATGCCGGGTTGTAACTTCAGCGAAATCGATTTATGGTGTCAGTAAGTATCGATTACTAACCAATTAGCAAGGCTCACCATACGGCCTTGCTACTGTTTACAAACACAAGCACAGGCATAATAATTAACGTTTGCTTGCTGGCGAGTAGCAACTTCTTGTGTACCTTATATTCAATATATTAGCTCGCCAATTTTATGGTAACTATCTAACTTAAGACATATAAAAGGCTAATTAGTTGTTCTGACTGTATTACTGCGCCAGGAGTCAATGTCAGTTTCATACTCTGTCGGTGGTTTTCGTTCCAACCACAATTAAAATCCCAGAATTTTAACAAGCTGTTAATTCTTCTTAATTAGGTGCTTTTCATGTTTAGAGGGATCACTTACCCTCTTTTGCCACATTATGTGAGAAATAGTCATGCACGCCATGACTTATAAAAGTCCAATGTTCACATTGTGCTGATTTTGCTAAAAAATGTTACCTGTTATTATGCTATTGTTTGCACAAAAAATTCTTACTTCTTTTTATGTAGCCTAATTGTTTGCAATATAGCACAATAAGTGCAACAATGTGAACATGGGACTTCTATTGTAGTTGGCATATATAGATATTTCTGAAATAATCTGTCTTAAAAGGGTAAGTAATCCTTGTAAACATGATAGACGCCTAATTAAGAAAAATTTACATCTTGTTAAAATTCTGAGATTGCAATGGTGTTCGGGACAAAAACCAGCATACACGGGTTGTCCAGGACCGAGTTAGGGACCCACTGCTCTATGTGCTACCAACCTAGCTAGTAAATAAGCAACTTCAAGCAGCCTTTTGCTTATCAAATGTCAGTTTTCCTAATTTTGTGATTAGCTGTGTTACATGCTTAGCTAGCTAGTTAATTACAGGTATCGTTCTTATACCTGTGATGCTGTATTCAAGTCAAGCACATGACACAGTAATAGCTAAATTATTTATGCTCACGTTTATCTCTATCTGGAGTGGAGAATTTCTCACTTTAAACATAAGATAAATGGCTGGGCTCAGGTTTTATTGCGCAATTCCCCGTTTGGCTAGTAGAGCAAGATTGCTGACAGTGTGTGATGCTTGCATTTTGCCTCAGACTGTTCAGTCTGGATCAGCGAATTAGAGAAGTAATGGTGAAATAATGAATCGAAAGCAATTGAGCTGAATACGCACTAAGGTAGACTCGCTGTCAGACATTCTGCTGATTTTTCTCCATGTTTCTAAAAGTCCAAGAACGATAGTGAGAGAACTACCAGTTGGCATCGCTCCACACATTCATTTCTTGTCAATTGTGTTGGCATCATTTATAACTCAATATTTTGATTAGAATTTTTTTTTCTAGCTATGGAAATGTAAAGTTGAATAATCGGTGTCAATGAACCCATTTGAATAGGGTAATGTACTTTATTGCTGGTTATGGGGTTGTGTGATTTATTTTATCCCTTTAAGCCTCTAGGTGAAGGGAATGACATAAGGGTTTTTATTCTAAGTTAAGTTTAATCGCACAGAAGCATTGATAGATCCAGTTCTGACTTTATTAAAGATTAACCCTGCGCGCTTTCTGTAATTTTCATGTTAGAAAGTAACGGCTGTTCGCCTCACGGCTGCTGACAGAAAGTGTGGTTAAGCGTTATGACTTTCGTTTCTCACAGCAGGTGTGCGTTGGCTGAAAAGGAAATTGCTGAAGGAACTTGGTTTATGTAACCCAGCCTTTTAAAAAATGTCAACTCTTTGGCTCCTATGGGACTCTTTCCCTCTAGGTTTTAAATGCTGTTATTTATTCGCTTGGGAAAGCCCTTATTTACAGTGAGTGGTATCTTTACCCATTATCCACATACACAGTTGCATATTTACCTGTGGGCTTACCACTGCACCACCATGTCGCAGGCAAGGGCCATGCTTAAACTGTGTGTGTGTGTGTGTGTGTGTGTGTGTGTGTGTGTGTGTGTGTGTGTGTGTGTGTGTGTGTGTGTGTGTGTGTGTGTGTGTGTGTGTGTGTGTGTGTGTGTGTGTGTGTGTGTGTGTGTGTGTGTGTGTGTGTGTGTGTGGTGTGGGGGGGTATGGGAGTGAAGAAGCTGTCAGATCTGTTGCAGTATATGCAGAATATAAATGTGTAATAATAAGTCTGTTTTAGAATGTGACCGACGGCTGCAGCTGCACAATGAAAGACGTGTAAGTGGGCGGGGGTTTCATGTCTCATTTCTTCTAAGTCGCGTTTGTTTTTTTTTTAAACCGAGAATTCCCCTCAAGCTCTTAGACCAGAGCTGCATTCTTTTCCGCGTGTCGTACCCGCGTACGTTTCGCGACCGCCCGCGTTTGCCTGAGTAAAATCCTCTGCCGCTGATTGGTCGGCTCTCTGTCGTGACTCCTCCTCTCTCCCCTCTCCCCTTCCTGTCCTGTTCGACCCAGCCTCTTTTCCCAGGTGCCCTGATGCGATGGCCTCCAGCCACAGCTCCACGTCAGTGCCTCTCCCCGGCGGCGGTGGCGGCGGTGGCGGTAGCCATGGGGTCTTCAGAAAGGACAGGGACTCCTCCTCCAGACACTATAAGCCCGCCCGTTCGCTACCTGACGTCTGCCCCATGGAGCCCACAGGTAGGGCCCCCCCCGTGCTCCACACACCACGGCTGGAGATCTCGCGCTACATCCTGTTTTTAAACTCGGCCAGGGGAATGAACTTAACCTCTTCACCCACTGGCCAGAGTGGCTTGTGGATTCTAAAAATCACCAGCCATTTTCAACATTTTACCAGACACATTGCCCTTTACAACAGGGGTGGGGAATCTTATCTGAAAAGGGCCGGTGTGGGTGCGGGTTTTTGTTTTAGCCCAGCACCAAGACGCCTGATTCTACTTATCAAGGTTTTGATTGAAGGTTTTGATTGGTTTTGATTGATTGAATGATTAGTTAATCAGTTGAATCAGGTGTGTTAGTGCTGGGCTAAATCAAAAACCCGCACCGGCCCTTTTCAGATTAGGTTCCTCACCCCTGCTTTACAATATAACGCAGCCTGGTTGCTTACCTGCCAAACTGGTTTCTAGAGTAGAAAATCTACCAGCGACAATCAAGCTTTTACCAGCATTTGGCTTGTGGCGGGTGTCAATTTCATACCCTGAAGTCAGCCCAGGGTGTGATTAAAAATAAAAGGAAAAGTGAAACTTACGTGACTCGTTTGCTTCACTGTGTCTTATGGTTGGCTTCCGCTGTGAGCTTTGACGAACACACTGCAAGCTTGTGAGCTTTGACGGACACACTGAAAGCTTGTGAGCGTTGACGGACACACTGAAAGCTTGTGAGCGTTGACGGACGCACTGAAAGCTTGTGAGCGTTGCTAATTTCACGCTGTTATAAGCGTCTCTTATTCAGGCGACAAGCATTCCCTGATATTTGTTCCGCTGGGTTGTCCGTGACTTTTGAAACCAATGGATTGATTATTAATATCTGCCTGAAATAATATATGCTCTTGTTCTTGCCTTGTTTATGGTACGTTATCAGTACATTTTGGCCTTGTCATTTATTTTTTAAATTTTTTTTTACTATATCAGTCTCAGTTGAGTGACGCCTGTATCGATCCTTTTAAAAATAAAATGTGCAAACTAATGCTCCTTGTTATTTTGGTGCACCAAAGTCGATGCGACATTTATGTTTGAGGTTTTATCTAAAGGAGAGATTACCAAGATGATTTGTCAGTCTCAACTAAAGGAAGTTTATGTCTAGGTAGTGGAAATGCTTCCGTGTGGGTTTATTTGATTGTTTTTGTCCTCTGAGTTATCTGTCATGTGCATCATGATATGCGTACTTTTGGGATTAGTGTCGTATCTTTTGGGATTAGTGTCCTATCTTGACTCTTGTGCCACTATACAAATCATTATGAGCGAAATGCTGATGATGAGTAAATTAAATTAAATCGTCAATTCGACTGTTTTTGTCCTGTGGTTTCTATTGATCTTTTTCAGGATTCTGTTCATGTTCAGGATAAACATTGTTTTTGTAACAATAAAATGCTTTTCTGGAACATTTGAAATTAGTCGTTTTTTTAAACCTGGGTTGGAGAATAGCTTTTTTTTTTCTCGTCTTTTTTTGCTGATATACTTAGCATGTCTGTATGTACGGCGATTTGTTTGTTGTGCACTTTTTGCCTAAATCACTGTTGGTATTGTTTGAATTCTATGGCGGCACAAAGGGCCAAATGCTTTTAAAGTTCAGTTTTCCTGTGTCAGCTTCTTCATTAGCGTTTATGCAAGGTTGCAGATGCGACTTGTATCTGGAAGAGAAGTGCTGTTTGATCCGTATGAACGCAGTCCCCTCCTGATCAGAAACAGGTGGGCTGTATTTGTGATGGATGCCTTTGCCCTCCCCCATCCAGGGGATTCTAGGAGGCTGTGCGACGGTCCGTCGGTGGTCGCCGACCAGCACAGGTGGACCGTGTACCACTCCAAGGTCAACCTCCCCGCCGCGCTGAACGACCCCCGCCTGGCCAAGCGCGAGTCAGACTTCTTCACCAAAACCTGGGGCCTGGACTTCGCCGAGACCGAAGTCATGCCCTCCTTCTACCTCCCACAAATCACGAAAGAGCACTTCTCGGCTTACCTGCAGGAGACCTCCCAGGTGAGTGCCTGCCTTTTCCCTCTCCCTCAGTGTTCCATCTCTTCCTTTAGTACTTTTACGCAAACTTTGTGCAGGAAAATGGTCTGTAAGTGTGTGTTTTGTTTTCTAATATAGAGGGAGAAAATCCATGAAAGATGTAAGGGTATCTGTCCTGCCAAGGATGAACTTGATTCAACCTCCAACATCACGAACAACCATGGTACTGTGTACTTTATCAAACTTTACTCTTTAGACAACCATGGTACTGTGTACTTTATCAAACCTTACTCTTTAGACAACCACGGTACTGTGTACTTTATCAAACTTTACTCTTTAGACAACCACGGTACTGTGTACTTTATCAAACTTTACTCTTTAGACAACCACGGTACTGTGTACTTTATCAAACTTTACTCTTTAGACAACCACGGTACTGTGTACTTTATCAAACTTTACTCTTTAGACAACCTCAGTACTGTGTACTTTATCAAACTTTACTCTTTAGACAACCACGGTACTGTGTACTTTATCAAACAGTGCTCAGAGTGCAGCCATTGAAATGCAATTGACATGTATTTGAAAACAATGAATCTGAACTGTATTTGGTAAAAAAAATAATAATAATTCAAATACTGCATTGAATTTTCAGCATTGAATTTAAAAATGCCTCAAATGCCTGTGTTTTTTTTAACCAGGTCAGGTAATCAATATAAAATGTGCTTTTTCCCCCCTGTGCCCCCTTACCTGCAGATAAATCAAGGACAGAACTGGAGCAGGTGCCTAAGGTAACCCTACCTGTAGTCTTCATTATCCGCCCAGTCATGTATTAGTGTATCTCTCGTCTTTAACAGTGTTTGCGCCCCTGTGTGTCCTCATCTTTTCTCTTATTTGCCCCCATTTACGGTTTTTCATGGCTTTGGTTGTGTTTGGTGTGTCCTCTACACTGATTCACACTTAACTGTGGCTAATCTACCTGTCACTGCTTTTGACCCTCCTTTACCGTTGTTGGGGGGCAGATTTTCATGAAGCCGGACTTTGCGCTGGACGACCCGGCGACGTTCAACGCCGTGCTGCCGTGGTCGCACTTCAGCGTCGCCGGGGGGAAAGGCAGCCGGGACGTGGCGTCGTCACGGTTACTTCAGGAGAAGGTGAGCCGTGACGTCGTCATCTGCGCACTGCGAAAGCCGCGATTGGCTGAGGATTAGTGCATGAAATTGACTTGACCGTGCTCTGGTCAAGGTGAACCCACTGCCAGAGCTGACTGGAGGAGGCTCCTAGTGTATAAGAAAAGGTTATTTCGCTGATTGATATTCAGTAATCCCAGCCTAGCCTTTAATTTAGTGTATTAATATATTATTTATCAGCCTTATGTGATCAGACTGACCATGTTGAACCGCTCATGTGACAAGAGTCCAACCGACTTCCAGGAATGTGATTGGCTGATAAACCAATGGCCAGTTACTACTTCTCCCAATGACATTGGTTCTTTCTGAAAGCCCTGCATTGCTATAACTTCCCTGTCCTAATGCTCTGAGTCTGCAGAGCCGCAGTGTAGTTCAGTTCTTAAGTGCTCAGTCTGAGTCATTGATTGAGGAGTGGTGGGCTGCCCATTGAAAGGAACCCTGCAGACACTGCGGTTCTCCAGGGCGGAAGTTTGTAACCCCTGCTGGGGAGAGAGAAAGAGAGAGCGAGCGCTTCTGGGGTCGAGGCTAGTCTCCAGCTAGTCTCAGGGTCTAGACGGTCAGATCTCGGGAGACGTGAAAGCACTCTCACTGTCTCAAACATTTCTGCCTCAAGCAGCACTTGATGGGGTAGCGATGGTTACGCCCTCAACATGCCGCAGCTAAGACGTTATACCACATTCTCCATTTTACGGAAGTGTGACGGTTTTCACACGTGGCCCCCTTGTGGTGCTTAGCCACCCCCGTGCCTCTCCGTACATTTGAATTCCTGGTTTGTATCACAACTGTCACTGAGCTGCTGCGATTGATTAGAAAATATTGGCCACGCCCCATAAAGTGAGCGCGTTTATTGCTCTGAACTGCACTGCTTATAGTGGAGAGCTATAAGCCTGGTAACCAAGGGTAACCCCCACGGGATATGCATAACATACATGCGCATAGACAACTAGAATGCCCCTGAGTAAAACTGTCCTCCTTTCTTATCCCCCAACCAACCTCGGCCAATACAGTTCTGCAATGGATAGAAAAGAGCAGAAGCTCTGAGCTTATCCAGTCATGGTCCATAGTTTAGTTTTTTTCTCCTGTGTCAGCGGTTTTGCTAGTGTTGCTTGTAGGGTTGTAAAGGGGCGGAAAATATCCGGTAAATTTCTGGAAACTTTACAGAAATTTACCATGGGAAGTTATGTTCGGGAATTTTGGAAATTTTAATTGCAAAAGTTAGCCTATAACATGGAACTTAAATTTAGTTTTAAAATACACATAAAATGCAATTCTAGATCTTGCAACATGCTTTAGTTAAAACAATTTAATGGGAATTCAGTTGAATTTCAACACAGCACTGTGCATTCTTCCATTACATGTGCAGTGCATTCTTTTATCACATGCACAGATAATTCCTAGCATCGTGCACACTACAGCAGGGCCCTCTGCATGCACTGTGCATTCTGACATCACATGCAGAAATAATTCCCAGCATCCTGCACACTACAGCAAGGCTATAGAGTACTCAATTGTGTACGTCAGACGTCAGAAATCTGATTAATAGAATGAGCCGAAACGTTCCTCGATTAGCCTGTGTGGTATAAGGATAGAGAGCATACATCACATGTTCCCATTTTTATTTTTTAAAGTAGTGATTTAATGATTGTGGTTTGTAGTCCACTTTTTGGCAGTGCATACCACCTTGGTAATTCAGCTATTTTACTTCATTTAACCGTCCGCAGGGAATTATGGGACGTCGAGTTTTTAAACCGTGCCAGTGCTGGCATATTCACACAAAAAAAAAAAAAGTTAAATATACTCGAAGCTGGTCCAAAAAAACGTCATATTTTGCGAACGGGCGTTATATTGAACTAAATGGGGAAGTCCCTTCCGAAACCAGTGTGACGTAGTCACAGACCTGCCAACCTGCACGCATTTTGTGTACCAACCACGCAATTCTTGGTCAAAATACGCAGGTACGAAATTCCAGCTGAAATTTGCTACGCAAATTAAAAAATAATATATATATATATTACATATACATATACATGTATTCGGTATTTAAATTACATCCCTCCTCTTGTGCTTCTGTAACGTTATCCCCTCCTTAGTCTCGGAATCGACTCGAGTGAGTTCGGCTGAGTTCTCGCATACAGGCTGGGGACGAGACTAGCCCCTCCCCGACCCAAATCTTCTCACTCACAAACATCCACTGATGCGGTAACGTTACTTTATCATCGACCGAGGCATACGTTGCATTGCATTGCTGAGGTAAAATGGGATGTGGGGGAGTAATAATCAAGCACAAAAATATTTGAAATGTGACCATAATGTTAACATCATATGAAACATTGCTAAACATGTTCGGTAACTTTGTTGTTCGCTAGTTTGTCGTAGCTCGCATACGACATGATTAGCCTCGTTACGAGACTTAAGGCTACGGTGTGATAAACTGATGCTAACGTAGCAAATAATTACTATTATAGCAGCCAGTCACCCGACCAGCCTTGCAGGTAGATACTAGTCATCATGATGTCCGATGACTACGAGCATACTGACACGGAGAGAGAGAGCAGCAGACCTAACGTTACTAAAAAGAAGCGAGTGCATGCGCCCCAGAAGTTCCTCACTAAATATCAGGAGCAATGGCCGTTTCTCCGCCCCTCAAAAATGCCTCACCATGCATTTTGCACATTGTGCAATTATGATGTTGACATCAGCCACCAAGGAGCTTCAGGTAATAATTTAGCTAAAACCAACATACATTCCTAGATAGTTTGTCAGTTGACTACCATTTTTTTCATTATATGATATGTGTGCTTATATAAGCTGATAATCATGAGTGAATTGCATTCAATTATTTAATTATTAAATAAAAATGGAAATCATGCCCAGAAACTTGGTTTTATTCATAATTGACAATGTTTTACATCGCAACACAAGTTTCTGTAAATACTTGACAATGAAAACATATGTTACAATATACAAAATAAAACATAGCCTATAAAAAATTGTTTTATGCAGGTGTACTCAAACCTTTGACTGATACTGTACATGATTTCCATTTTAATTTAATAATTAAATAATTGAATGCAATTCACTTATGATTATCATTTTAAGCACACATCATATAATGAAATATTAGGTGTGACCGTGTGCAAAGCGAAGTGGTGCGAAAGCGTGTGAGCGTTACACTATTGTGGTACTCAAAATATTTTCCCAAGGTTGGCAGGTCTGTAGTCACTTGATTACTCTATTGAGGGCACACTACTGCATTTGAGCACAAGGACTACATCCATTTTGAATGGGACTTTTTTTTGGGGGGGGGGGGGGGTAGAGAATAAATTATTTTATTCAACATTCATGTTTTTTGTTCAGAATCCATTAAAGTTCTACTCTCAGATGTTTGCATGGATGTCTGCTTATGACAAAATTCAATTCAATTCAATTCAATTTTATTTATATACCGCTTTTCACAGATGACTGTCACAAAGACGCTTTACAGAACAGAAAGGGGAGGAAAGGGGAAATGAGAAATGCCAGCTCTAAGCCAGCTCTAAGCCCCCAGATAGCAGAGGTAAAAACTCTAGTAGGAGAGAAAAACCCTCATACTGTGGCGAGAAAAAACTCCCCGATGGGAAGAAATCTCGAGAGGAACCCGGCTATTGGGGGGATGCCCATCCTCCACTGGCCTATGGGTTGATTATGTCATAGGGAGGTATTCGATTCAGATGACTCCATCATGTAGAGATCAGCAGTGGCAGGTGCGGGGCGCCTAGCTGGTCTTGGGCTGGAGCTCCGGGCCAGGAGGGGGGGCGGGGGAAAGACGCGGGAAACTCTGGAAACTTGGGCTAGAGCTCCGGGCAGGTGCCCAGAGCAGGGAAGAGGAAAAGAGGAAAAACAAAATGTTTATATTTACAGTGCATCCGGAAAGTATTCACAGCGCTTCACTTTTTCCACATTTTGTTCTGTTACAGCCTTATTCCAAAATTGATTAAATTCATTTTTTCCCTCAAAATTCTACACACAACACCCCATAATGACAATGTGAAAAAAGTTTTTTTGAGATTTTTGCAAATTTATTAAAAATAAAAAACTAAAATTTCTCATTTACATAAGTATTCATACCCTTTGCTTTAACGTATTTTTAAAGTATCATATTTCATATTTGGTCGCATATCCTTTACATGCTGTTACTTCCTGAAGTCTGTGACCATCAACATCAAAAAACTGTCGATATCTTATTTTCAGGTACTGTTACAAGCGATACTATAACCTCTCTGCATTTGAATGGATCTCTATGGAAATTGGGGGGTGAGACTAGATTCAGCTGTAAATTACACTGATACAATATGGAACACATGGCTGGCTAAATGGCAGTAAGTTATCAAGGGTCTGAGCTATCAAACGAGCCCCAAACCATCACTCTGTTGCCAGATATGGAGTAGATGTGGATGGATCACTGCAAGGGTTATTTCTCCGGACTCATTTTCCTATAGAACTCTATGGGGAAAAAAGTCAGGAGAAACAACCCTTAAAGTGATCCGTCCACATCTACTCCATATCTGGCAACAGAGTGATGGTTTGGGGCTCGTTTGATAGCTCAGACCCTTGATAACTTACAGCCATTTAGCCAGCCATGTGTTCCATACTGTACCAGTGTAATTTACAGCTGAATCTAGTCTCACCCCCTAATTTCCATAGAGATCCATTCAAATGCAGAGAGGTTATAGTATCGCTTGTAACAGTACCTGAAAATAAGATATCGACAGTTTTTTGATGTTGATGGTCACAGACTTCAGGAAGTAACAGCATGTAAAGGATATGCGACCAAATATGAAATATGATACTTTAAAAATACGTTAAAGCAAAGGGTATGAATACTTATGTAAATGAGAAATTTTATTTTTTTATTTTTAATAAATTTGCAAAAATCTCAAAAACTTTTTTCACATTGTCATTATGGGGTGTTGTGTGTAGAATTTTGAGGGAAAAAATGAATTTAATCAATTTTGGAATAAGGCTGTAACAGAACAAAATGTGGAAAAAGTGAAGCGCTGTGAATACTTTCCGGATGCACTGTATGTCTGCATATGACGAGGTAAATACAGCTAGTACAAATAATGCCAACATTTCCAGTTTATTCCCGTTAATTCCCATGGAAAGTTTCCGCCTTTGAATATTCCCGGAATTCTGTGACCCTAGTTGTTTGCACGGTTGCAGAAGCACCAGGGGGGTATACTATGAAGCAGGATTACGGAGTTAGCTGGATAACTGCACTGAGTAAAACCCGGAACCCTCCCAAATCTGGAACACGGACTGAAGTAAAAAGAGCTGTTCCGGGATTTACTCAGTGCAGTTAATCAGCTAACGAGGTAATCCTGCTTCGTAGTGTACCACCCAGATGTCTGGAAGAGCTGTTTGATGCGTATGAACGCGATCCCCTCCTGAGGAGTTGTTGTAGTTGTTGTAGTGTAGTTGTAGTAGTAGTTGTAGTAGTTGTAGTTGTTGTTGTAGTTGTAGTAGTAGTAGTAGTTGTAGTTGTAGTAGTAACTCACCGCCCGCCTGACCCTGCCTTCCCAGCTGAGCCACTACCTGGACGTGGTGGAGGTGAGCATCGCCCAGCAGATCTCGCTGCGCTCCGATGCCTTCTTCCACGCCATGTCGTCGCAGCACGACCTGCAGGACCGCCTGTGGGCGACGGCGCGGGCGGTGGCGGAGCTGCGGGAGCGCACGGCGGCCATGCAGAGGGCCATGTGCGACGGCCCGCTGCGCGCTCTCCACCGTGCCCTGAAGCGCAACAACTGCGTGAAGCTGCAGAACAAGCTGAAGCTGATGGCGGCCGTGCACCAGACGCAGCCCACCGTGCAGCTGCTGCTCTCCACCTCCGAGTTTGTGGGGGCGCTGGAGCTCATCGCCACCACGCAGGAGGTGCTGCAGCAGGAGCTGCAGGGGGTGCACAGTTTCAGGTCAGAGAGGAGGCGCGGGAGGAGGCGCTTATCCGCAAAAACACTTGTGCACGCATATATACATGCTCACACGCATTCACACGCATTCACACACACACACACACACACACACACACACACACACACACACACACACACACACTCATTCACGCACTCACATGTGCACGTATATATACACATTCATTCCCTCACTCTCACTCTCTCTCTCTCACACACACACACACACACACACACACACACACACACACACACACACGTGCACACACTGTCACACACTCTCATATGCACTCACATGTGCACGTATATATACACACACACACACGCATAAAAACTCACTCGTGTACTGACATATACACACAAACTATCGCTCTCATACAGACACACACGTGTACGCACACGCATGCTACCACCTCTGAGGCTAAAATGACAGCTCACAGAAGTGCACATGGTGTAAATAGGATGTTTTTGACAATTACCTTTAACAGACATTTTGTTGCCAAAAGTTGCACTTTACTGGTATGACCACAGGGTGGCAGCACTTGATGTTAGAACATGATGAACATGCCCCATGTTCAGTGCTGAACTACTTTTCTTCAATATTTATATTCTTGTTTCATAAATATTAATTGTAACTATGGCTTTTCTGTTTAAAAAAAACAAAAAAAAACAATATGCCGTTACATATGTCTCTTGCCCTAGTTTTTGTAGTTTTGTCTTCTGTTAGACAGTACTGTGTGTAGCACTGGGTACTTTCCTGAGACCACGGCTTCCCTCTCATCCTAACAGACACCTGGGCTCCCAGCTCTGTGAGATGGAGAAGCTCATCGATAAGATGATGATCGCCGACTTCAGCACCTACGCCCGGAGTGACCTCAACCGGCCGCTGGAGGAGGATGTCCAGGTTCTGGAGAAGGTCCGTTGCGTCTCGGTTTGGGCGTGGAGCCCAGCGGTCCTCTGTGGCTCACACTGTATATAGGGCAGCGTGCATTAGAGTGTCTAGACTACCGTGCTGTGGGCCTGTGCTGTCTGTGAGTCCCAGGTGTGCTGCTACTGTTTCCGCCAAGAGCAAGATACTTTACCTTAATAGCTGTCGCTAAGAATCGGCAGGGTGAATGGATTACAGATGTTTGGGGCTGAACGCTGGTTCACTGTTGAGGAAGTCTGCCAAGAAAAGGGTGCACAGAATGGGGGCGGGGAGGGGGGGGGGGGGGGGGGGGGGGTAACAAGTCCAAGTAACTAGAAAGCATTCACAGTAGGCAATTGCCACTGAATGGATTTAGCTCTGTGTGATATTGGCTGAGAGAACTGGCCTGACATTCAGTGTCTCACTTTTTAAAAAAATTTTTATTCGTCTCTCAGTTGTTGGAACGTGCTAGTAGTAAAAGCTCATTGGCTCACTGCTGGTCATGTGATCACCTGTGTGTTACCGGGCAGGACCGGCTGGAGTCCCTGGTGTTCGGCCTGCTGCGGCAGAGGAAGCTAGACTTCCTGGAGGTCTACAGTGAGGAGATGATCATGGCCGCCAAGGGCATCGTCAAACAGGTGACTGGAGCTGCTGCGCGGGAAATGGGGAATGTTGGAGAGGGTAGGGCTGGGATTAGCATGGTGGGCTGGGGTTAGCATGGTGGGCAGGAGTTAGCATGGTGGGCAGGGGGGTTAGCATGGGGGGCTGGAGTTAGCATGGTGGGCAGGGGTTAACATGGTGGGCTGGGGTTAGCATCTTGGGCAGATACTGCTGTATTTGGATTCGCCCACATAAACTCAATGGGTACCTCTGACCCAACTGCATTCTGTGGGGTTGGGGGGTGGGGGCTGGGGGGTGTTCGGTTCCTACCTCATCAACTGCTCCAGTTACAGCTGCACTTTGTACCAAAAACCCAAAAAGCTCTGGCTGGTGGAATCCAGCCTACCTGCCAATGCTGGAGGGAACATAGTGTTCCCGAGGCAGTGTTTGCTCTGGAAAGCCCTCCCCTGTAGCCTCACACTCTTCCAGTATCCCTATGCAACCAATACTTTACGTTTTCTCTCAATTCTGTATAAATGACACTTTTGTCCTTTAATAAAATGGTGATACAGGTGACCAACAGCACAATGGCATGTATTATTTTGCTATTTCCATTTATTGATTCATTAATGATAAATAATAATATATTTTATTTATATGCGCCTTTCAAGAAACTCAAGGACACGTTACAGAGTATGTCTCTACTCTGCTATCTTGGCCAGGGCTTCCTCGAAAAAGAGATCCTGTAATCTCAATGGGACTCACCTGGTTAAATAAAGGTTAAATAAATTTTTTTTAAAAGGAACATTACATTAGCAGTTATATTAGCATTCATCTCATGGCCCTTTTATCACTGGTTAATTTCTTACATTTTAAACACCACTCCGATTTGTGCAATATGTTCCCCATATTCTGTTACTGACCTTTCTTATAGCCACAAGAAGAGCTTACGTTCCCATCTCATTAGATTTAGGAGTATTTGTGTAATTGTGACCAGAACATGTTATTTAAAAAACGGTCTCTGTTGTGTATGAGGTGAAGAGATCGGTGATGTTTCAGTGTAGCGATATAATGACTGCCAAGCTTTGATTGCTAAACCAGTAAAAACGAGCCACAGTGCAGCTGGTCTTATTCCATAAGAGCTGTCCCGTAGATTTTATTTCTTCCTCTCTTACGAGCCCTAAAATACGGTGTCTATTGTCATATGAAGCATTGAGTTACTCATTTATTCTTTTGATTAATGTAAAAATTAATTAATTTTTGTCAGTCCTAGTTAAATTGGAATGATAGTTTATTTATTTTAAAACAAGAGTTATGTTTTCCTGAGGTGTGTTTTTTGTTGGGGTGTTAGTTTTGTTAATATATTACTTGTTTTGTCTTTGGGCATCTGTGGTGGTTGTTTGCATAATGTTGCAATAAACTCCTCTACAGCGAGATGGAAACAAAACAAATTAGACTTTCCCGGGGATTTTAATGTTCACATGAAATTATTGACACGCCAAAATTAAATTTGAAAAGCGTGCAGCTTTTCCCTTCGTGGTTATTAATGTTAATCTTTCTGTTTTCGTTCTTTCATTGCCTGAGCGAGAAAGTCAATTTGCAATTTAATGTGAGCATTTTTAAATGTTTTTTTAATTTTTTTATTATTATTTTTGTCTTTTCTCCGCAGTGCGTCATGAACACAGTGTCGCAGATGGAAGAGATCGACACGGAAACGGTGGTGAAGTGAGTATGTGCGTCTGGAGAAGGCAGTAGCCGCTCAAACGGCTCCCTCCTGGCTCTCTCTCTCTCTGTTTGTGAGCCTACAGAAGGCTTGGGGTGTGTGTGTGGGGGTGGGGTGGGGTTGGGGGCAGCAGCATGCCAGCTCAGTCGCCGAGGTTCCGCCAGGCCTTGCTCAAATGCCCAGTCATGGAAACTGCCTTTTTCCGCAAAGTGGGTCGCTAGTTTGGCAAATGGCAGTGTCCCATCTGACAGGTTTATTCATCCCAGAATGTGGACATGAGTCACATGACGACATTCTAGAGACCGCCTTTTCCGTCCTTATCCACCTATACATTACATTATAGGCATTTAGCAGACGCTCTTATCCAGAGCGACTTACACAACTTTTTTTTTAATCATGTTTTTACATATTATCCATTTATACAGCTGGATATATACTGAAGCAATTCAGGTTAAGTACCTTGCTCAAGGGTACAACGGCAGTGTCCTATCTGGGAATCGAACCTGCAACCTTTCGGTTACAAGGCCAGTTCCTTAACCATTATACTAGACTGCCGGCCCACCTGAGATTCTTCCCTTGAACTTATGCCTGCCTTCAGTGATTAAATGAAGGCCGTTTCCCTTTCGCCACCACGGGTCCACATGCATTCAGCTGGCCTGGAGGATGATATTGGGTTGACAGTAATTAAGACGGAATTAGTGCCGGTGAAGGTGAGAGAAGGCTTGCATAATTAGCTTGCATAATTTAGATCTGACTTCATGTGTCATTCTATTTAAGTGAATTTGAATGAAAAGGCATAATGGTACATTTTGTTTTTGTTAACCAGCGACGCAACCCTGTCTTTCTCTCAAAATAACAACTGTTATGTGTATTTCTGTTGTAAAACCACAGTGCGACTTTTCACATTTTCATCTTAAAATAATTAAGATTATAATTTTGAGATTCGTACCCACCACATGCAAAGCACACCGACTCCACAGTCTTTCATTTGTGGTGTTTTATAGATTCCGTATGTATACAGATTCCATATGTATGTATAAGCAGCTAGCTGAAATGTTCTCATGAAGTTCAACCAACCAAGTCAATCCGAGTGACTGCATTGGCTTTGTGTCTCTGAATTGTAGTTTTAGGTGTTCTCTCTGTCAGCATCCTCCAGTATATTCATCCCTTCTGCGTAAGTTTTTTATCATTGACAGAGGCTTAGCTTAATAAAAACTGTTTAGTGTCATCCTTTCATTATTACAAACCGAGATGGACTGCCAAGAGATGCATAAAATGAGCCGCGGATCTTTCGAGTCGCTGCCGGTCCTGGTGAAGCTATTTATTTCTGACTGTGGGTCTCTCTCTTTCTCTTTCTCTTTCTCTCTCTCTCTCCGCTTCACGTTCGAAAGGCTGGCGGACCAGATGAGGCTCATGACCTTTCTGCAGTGGTTTGAGCTTCTGAAGGACGTGTTTGCGAGCTTCATTCTCTTCCTGAAGAGAATCAAGGTGAGGGGGAGACCGCGGTTTAACCGTCGTCCCGCTGAGAACGATTAAAAATAAACACAAGATCACATCCTGTCACTTGTCATCATTCAAGACATCCAAGAACACTTATTAGCCAACGCATATGAGGCCATGAGTAAATGGGCAATGTAGTAGTATTATATTTGTGAGGTTAAACGTCAGCCAAAGTGTTTAGTGGATGTTATTTGGATATTTTGAAGAAATGGTTTGAGACCTTCAGAGGTTTCTTTGTGACATGTAACCCTCTAACGTTCCAGAGAGGCAGTATTAGTTTAAACATACCGACGTCCCTCTCTCAGGCAACGCTGAGCGTGATCAGAAACGTCGTTCTGGAGGTGCTGGACAGCAGTCAGAGGAGCAAGCTGGCGGAGGTGGCGGTAACGGAGTGCGGCCCGGGGACCCCCCAGCCCAGGGACTCGGAAGTGGCCTACCTTACCCACGAAGGCATGTTCATCAGCGACGCCTTCGGCGAGTCCGAGGGTCCCGCCCCCGGCCCGGACGCCCGCAGCTCCTCCTCCCGCGCTCCCGGGCAGCCGCGCGGCGAGCCCTACGGCAGTGACTCCGCCTCCGGCACCACGGACTCCTCCTCCAGCCGCGAGCACACCAACCCCTCCTCCACGCCAGCAGGGGGTGCCGGAATCACGTACGTACTGAAACCAGCCTTTTCCCAGGTATAGGGTGCTCCTTAGCATATAGCGTAGCTGCTGAGATTGTGCTTGTGTATATCAGCTATATTAGTGTGGGTATATCAGCTATATCAGTGTGGGTATATCAGCTATATCGGTGTGGGTATATCAGCTATATCAGTGTGTCAAGTCAAGTCAAGTCAAAATTTATTTATAGAGCACATTTAAAAACGACTGCGGTCGAACCAAAGTGCTGTACAAGTGGTCAGATAAATAAAATAATCAAATACATTACACAAATGAAATACAAGCAAACAAAGAATAAAACCAACAGTACAAAACAAAACACACAATTGCCAGGGTGTCATGCTCCACTTGAGTTGAAGGCAAGGGAGAAAAAGTGGGTCTTCAAGGAAGATTTTAAAATCCCTAGGGTCTGGGCAGATCTAATATAGAGGGGCAAGCTATTCCAGAGCCTAGGGGCAGCCGCCGCAAAGGCTCGGTCACCTCTGGTCTTTAGCCTAGTTTTGGGCACATCCAGCAGCAACTGGTCAGCTGACCTTAAGGCTCTGGTTGGGGCATGGCGGTGCAGGAGCTCAGCGAGGTAGAGAGGGGCCAGCCCATTTAGGGCTTTAAAAACAAGAAGCAAAAGCTTAAAATTGTTTTGAAAGCGTACAGGGAGCCAGTGGAGTGAGGCCAGCACTGGAGTGATGTGGTCACGCTTTTTCTTGCCAGTGAGGAGGCGAGCAGCTGCATTTTGGACCAGCTGCAGGCGTCTGAGTGAGGACTGGTCAATCCCCACGTACAGGGAGTTACAGTAGTCCAACCTCGAGGTAATAAAGGCATGAATTACCCTCTCTAGATCTTTCAGGGAGAGGTAGGACTTTGTCTTGGCTAAGAGTCTTAGCTGGAAAAGGCTGGTTTTTACTACGGAACTAACCTGTTTGTAAAAATTGAAGCCGCTATCAAAGGTCACTCCGAGGTTCTTCACAGAGGAATGGATGTTAGAACTTAGAGGGCCTAGGATATCAGGAAAAACTGGAGAAACATGTCCGAAAAAAATTATCTCAGTCTTGCTCTCATTGAGGTTTAAGAAATTCAGGCACATCCAGGATTTGATGTCTCTTAAACAATCCAGCAATGGCTGCATTGAGTCCTTGTTTTTGGTTTCTAAAGGCAGATAAATCTGACTTGACTTGACTTGATCAGTGCGGGTATATCAGCTATATCAGTGCGGGTATATCAGCTATATCAGTGCGGGTATATCAGCTATATCAGTGCATGCACAGTACCAGTCAAAAGTTTTCTTTTTTAAATTTTCCTATTGAACTCCTATGGAAAAAAATAAGTCGGAAGAAACAACCCTTAAAAAGATCCATCCATATCTACTGCATATCTGGCAGCAGACTGATGGTTTAAGGCTTGTTTGATACATAACACCCTTGATGACTTACAGCCATTGAGCCAACTATGGGTTCCATGCTATGGGTTACAGCTTAATCTAGTCCCACCCCCCAATTCCCATAGAGATCCATTCAAGTGCAGAGGGGTTATAGTATCGGTTCTAAGAGTACCTGGAAATAACATATCAAGAGTCTTTTGATATCCTTTTATTCAGAGTCATGATAGCATCACCTGTTTACCTGTGGAATACCTGTTTTTTTGATCTGTTTAACACATTTTTGGTCTTGGCATAATTTAATTTGTGTTATCTCATAGTTTTACTATTCTAAAATGTGGGAAAACCAGTAAATTTAATGGAAAAAAAAACCTTCTATGAGTAGGTGTGTCCAAACTTTTGACTAGTACTGTATATCAGTGCACAGTGTAAATTATCCACAGAGTTGCTGTTGCATGACATGACATAGCAGCCCTGACCTCACATCTCAGGTGAGAAAAACCCAGGATAAGACTCAGGGAGGCGCTGTAATACACAGTTTACTGGAACTGGGTTGTAGAGTAACAGACGTTACAGTAGTTCATCCAGTTTTGTTTTAATTGCTCCTTGGTCACATGCCACCCACAGGACCTTATTTCATTATCCTGTCAATCCTCTCAACCCTGAATATTGACCGTTGTGCTGAGTGACTCTTCGACTGTTGACCATTGTGCTGAGTGACTCTTTGACCGTTGACTGTCATGCTGAGTGACTCTTTGACCGTTGACTGTCATGCTGAGTGACTCTTTGACCGTTGACTGTCATGCTGAGTGTCTCTTTGACCGTTGACTGTCATGCTGAGTGACTCTTTGACTGTTGGCTGTCATGCTGAGTGACTCTTTGACCGTTGGCTGTCATGCTGAGTGACTCTTTGACCGTTGGTTGTCATGCTGAGTGACTCCTTGACCGTCGGCTGTCATGCTGAGTGACTCCTTGACCGTCAGCTGTCATGCTGAGTGACTCTTTGACTGTTGGCTGTCATGCTGAGTGACTCTTTGACTGTTGGCTATAATGCTGAGTGACCCTGACTGTTGACTGTCATGCTGAATGACTTTGACCGTTGTCCACGGACTGTTGACCGTACGAAACCCCCTTTGTAGACTACATTTCCCATCATTTTTGCGCACAATTTGCAATCAACAATGGCGTCCTTCGTGGAAGAAGATGACGGTCTGTGCGGACACAAAAAAACGACTGCCCAGGCGGACGTCCGCTCAGGGTCCGTTTTGGGTCTGCTATGATGTCATTTAGGTCCACGCCTGGCCCTGCGGCCGTCCATGCGCATACTTTTGTTTGCCGACTATTAATTGGCCTTGACCTGACCGTTGACCGTGCCGCTCTGTTTGCCGTCTCTGCTTCCCAGGGTGAACGAGGACATGATGCCCACGGACTTGGAGCTGGGCCGGGTGGCGGGTAACATCCAGGAGCTGCTGTACACCGCTTCGGACGTCAGCCACGACCGCTGCGTCAAGTTCCTCATGTCGCGAGCCAAGGTACGTCAGAGCAAACCGTGCTCGGGAGGGTGGGCGCCATGGGTCAGTTCTATTGGCTCAATTCAGGAAGTGAATCAAAGCGCTCCCATGTGTAGGGTATGGGAGAGTAGGGAGCGTGCACAAGGGGGCGTGTTTAAGAATAATTAAAGGGACAATGCATTACATTCATAAAATTTACTTTCCATTGTATAAAAAAAGACATTGTATTTTTTTTTTTTATACAATTGCCCTATTGATAAATCATTGTTGTATAGCATATTGATGTGTTAAATGT
The DNA here is from genome assembly GCA_029718625.1 of Synaphobranchus kaupii. Lineage (NCBI taxonomy): Eukaryota > Metazoa > Chordata > Actinopteri > Anguilliformes > Synaphobranchidae > Synaphobranchus > Synaphobranchus kaupii. The sequence goes on along the minus strand of CM056379.1, from coordinate 109,245,227 downwards.
AAACTCTAAAATAAAAATGAATTGTATAGAAAAGCTCCCATAATATTCAATGGAGAGTTTTCCAGTGGAAGTTTAACTAATTTTCTGACCCAAAACCTGGTGGATGATGCCCCTGGGACACAACAAACAACCGGGAAATGAGTCCCATAATGCTCTTTGACCTGTTTCTGTGTCTGCCCCCCCCCCCTCTTATTTGTCTTTTACTGATTGTGTTGCCTTGATCTGTGGTCGCTCGAGGTCGCTTAATGGCCCGTAATTGTGTTGACTCTGTGAGCTAAGCACGTCAAAGAGGGCTGTAATGTTTGTCCAGTCAACTCCCAGAATGCAAAGCGGTGATCCTGGTGGTATTTGGATGTGCTGTTTGCCGGCCAGAAACCCTGCTGGAAAAGCAGTGATTACAGACTTCGCATACGCTCCTTTTATCTTTGTTTCTCTTCCTCTTTATCTCTCCATTTTCTTCTCATGCATCTCTCTCTCTCTTTCTCTCTCTCTCTCTCTGTCTCTCTCTTTCTCTCTCTCTCTCTGGCTCTGTCTCTTTCTCTCTCTGGCTCTGTCTCTCTCTCTCTGGCTCTGTCTCTCTCTCTCTCTGGCTCTGTCTCTCTCTCTCTCTCTCTGGCTCTGTCTCTCTCTCTCTCTCTGGCTCTGTCTCTCTCTCTGGCTCTGTCTCTCTCTCTCTGGCTCTCTCTCTCTCAATTTCAATTTCAAGGTGCTTTATTAGCATGACATGCACTGTGTTGCCAAAGCAAATGAACAACATCAATAATCAATAAATAATTAAAAATGACCTGTTAAATACACACACATACTGTCGTATGATATATAATAACTCTTAACTGCAGGTGTTGTCAGTTATTGTGTTCCTGTGTCTGACAGTTTGCTACAAACGAAGCAGCTGTTGTTTCAAAGAATTCATTCCCAATTTCCCTATATTTATTGCTCTCTCTGGCTCGCTCTCTCTCTGACTCTTTCTCTCCCTCCCTCTCTCTCTCTCTCTCTCTCTCACACACAAATCCTGGAAAAGCAGGCATAGTACATGAAACTAAAGGAATCTTGGAGTTTGCTGCGTGTCTCTTTGGGTTTGTCACAGGCTGTTGGAGCGGCTTTTTTTTAATGAGTTCATCTTTGTGGGAGAGGGGAAAGTCAGGGTTGGTGTTTTAATCTCCTTGAAGTTGTGAGAGGAGATAAGAGGTATGTTGGAGTGCCATTGGGAGGGGAAACGGAGCCCAAACGCTCTCACAGGCTATCAAACTCTGAGGCATGATGTCAACATGTGACTGACAGACCATAGGGGCGGGGGGTCATAGGTCACCTAATGAATGTGAAACTTCCCGAAGTGGTTCCTGTCATTCCATCTTTCCAAACATGTGGAATGTGATGGGAATCTGATGTTGGGACAGGGATGTGGATTGGATTTAAGTCTCGGCTGGTGTCCCATTCCTACATATTTTTCTTTTTTATTGTTTTTTTGGCACTGTTGGTTTCTCACTCCTGCCATTGATGTGTGTCACTAACCAACACATCTGTCTCTCTCATCACTCTCCCTCTCTGCCTGTATTCCTTCATCTCATTCCTCTCCCCATCCTTCTCTCTCTCTTTCTTGGCCTGTGTCCCTCCTTTTGCTCCCCTCTCCCACTCTCCTCCTCTCTTCTCCTTTCCCTCTCAATCTCTTTCTTGGCCTGTTTCCTTCTCTTTTACCCAATCCCTCCATCCCTCCCCTCCTGTCTCCTGTGAACTCTCCTTTCCTGGCCTGTGCCTCCCCCTCTCTCCTCCCCTGCGCCTCCTTCCCTCTCCTCCTCCTGCAGGACGGGGGCCTGGAGAGGCTGAGTTCTGCAGAGTTTGTGTGCCTGTCTCAGGCTGTGGAGCACTTTGTGCGGGACACAGAGGAGCTCTGCCATCGGCGCAGTGTCTCTCTGCGGGGGGCGCTGCAGAGCCAGGCAAACCGCTTCGTCCACCGCTTCCACGACGAGCGCAAGACGAAGCTCAGGTACGCGTGCACTGTGAAAGGGGTGTGTTTGTGTAACTGTATGTGTGTGCATCTGTTTAACTGTATGTGTGTGTGTGTGTGTGTGTGTGTGTGTGTGTTTAATTGTGTTTGTGTGTGTGTGTGTGTGTTTAACTGTGTTTGTGTGGTCCTCTCCCAGCCTGCTGCTGGATAATGTGTGTGTGTGTGTGTGTGTGTGTTTAACTGTGTTTGTGGGGTCCTCTCCCAGCCTGCTGCTGGATAATGTATGTGTGTGTGTGTGTGTGTGTGTGTGTGTTTAACTGTGTTTGTGGGGTCCTCTCCCAGCCTGCTGCTGGATAATGAGCGTGTGTGTGTGTGTTTAACTGTGTTTGTGGGGTCCTCTCCCAGCCTGCTGCTGGATAATGTATGTGTGTGTGTGTGTTTAACTGTGTTTGTGGGGTCCTCTCCCAGCCTGCTGCTGGATAATGTGTGTGTGTGTGTGTGTGTGTGTGTGTGTGTTTAACTGTGTTTGTGGGGTCCTCTCCCAGCCTGCTGCTGGATAATGAGCGTTGGAAGCAGGCTGAGGTCCCCGCTGAGTTCCAGGACCTTGTAAACTCCATCGCTGACGGCCGGATCAGTCTCCCGGACAGGAAGCACACGGGTACGCCAGCCTTTATCCCAATGCGACGCATTCTAATTACACACCATAAGACGGCGGTATTAATTACGGCCTGCAGCCCGTCGAGGCCTTCTCTCCGGTACAAAGCACGAAAGCGTGTAATCTACCCGGTTCTCATGTGGTTGGGTTGTGCAAAAATCGTCTCGGCGTGCGTTCGGGCTCTTTTTGCAAAACGATCGTTGCCCATTAGCGCAGAGGCAGCGGAACGTAAGCCAGTATACCCAGCGATCCGTATCAGCGGATATAAACAGTGCGGTTGGGGTAAGCAGCCGAGGACTTGGCAGCTGTGTGTGCGTTGAAGAGAGAGAAGTGCAGTTTCACACGTGTGGGTTCTAGCACATTCTTCTAGTTTTTTTTTTTGGCTCTGTTGGTAAAAGTCTCCATCCACTCTGTATTTTTAACCACTAAAGGTACAGAAGACAGGAAGCCGAGTGATTACTTGACTGTGGATGGGCAGAAATATGCTGTTGTTGGGTAAGTCTAAACTAAAGCTGCCTTCTTGCCTTACAGAAATCACCAACTGGAAGTAATAAGTCTCAGCTGTTTTTATAAAATACAGACTTTGTATAATGTATAATTTCTTTTCACATTAATTGTGTTTATTGAAATGCAGCGTCAGTCGATAAAAAAATAAAATCAATCGAAATTTTGATTCCCCCCACCCCGAATGAATGCAGCCTCTTAAGTCTATGACCCTTGACCCTTGTGTTGTGCCCAATCAGAACGGTGCTGCTGCTCATCCGGATTTTTCTGGAGTACTGCCAGTGTGTCAACGACATCCCTTCGATCACCACCGACATGCTCACGCGTCTCTCAGACTTACTCAAGGTACTCCTCTGAAAACACTAAGGGCCGGTGAAACTTTCAATGTGCTGGATTGTGGAGCCACTGACACCTGCCCTGTGCACCCTAAAATCAAACCCATTTACTACTGCATTTACTTTCTGTGAACAAGATGATGATGTCGATGAATACTATCATTATAGAGGTATTTAGGCTGGGTCCTCCTTTAAATGGATATTTCAACCTCAGTTACCTTTACACCTGGATAATTAAAGGGAACAGTGAAAAATACAGTACTGTGCAAAAGTCTTAGGCACATGTAAAGAAAATCCTTAAGGCGAAAATCCTTTCAAAGATAATTAAATTAAAAGTTTCTAAACATCAAACAATTCACTACAAAGAACAGTAAACTATAAAAAACAGAATCAAATCAATATTTGGTGTGACCACCCTTTCCCTTTAAAACAGCATCAACTCTCTTCGGTACACTGTTGTTCAGTTTTATAAGAAAATCAGCTGGTAGATTGTTCCAAGCATTTTGGAGAACTTGCCACTGTTCTTCTGCAGAATTTGGCTGTCTCGCTTGCTTCTGTCTGTCCAGGTAATCCCAGACAGCCTCGGTGATGTTGAGAACAGGCCTCTGTGGAGACCATACCATCTGTTGCAGAACTCCTTGTTCTTCTTTTCTCTGACGAAAGTTCAATTAAGTTTTCGGAAAATCAATGTTTGGAAATCTACAATTTGCTCTTTTCTACTGACACACTAATGCAGAAGACAAAAAATAATCATCTAAGAAAAAATCTACATAAAAAATCTAGGGTGCCTAAGACATTTGCACAGTACTGTATAAATTTATTTTAGATGCCTTATACAGAAAGCATTTCAGTCTATGCATGATGAATATGGATTGATCTCTCTCTCTCTTCTCTCCTCTCTCTTCTCTCTCTCTCTCTCTCTCGCAGCATTTTAACTCGCGGAGTTGTCAGTTGATCCTGGGGGCGGGGGCATTGCAGGTGGTCGGCCTGAAGACGATCACTACCAAAAATTTGGGTACGGTGCGGCCCGACCGACAAGGACTTTAGTGCGAAAAGCATCGGCCCCTCGCTCTGGCGTATGACCCTGAGTAACCCCCTCGTTCTGGCGTATGACCCTCAGTAACCCCCTTGCTCTGGCTCTCATTTGATACACTTATCAGCAGTTGAGCTACAGAATATAATTTCCTCTCGACTGAAGCCAGCCTTCTGCTGAAACAACAGGTGCATTGTTTTAGCGGCTTTCCTCGTCCCTCTCACTGGGCACCTGCCAGTGAACGTCATTACCGCCGTTACAGTTTACCCGCAGCCAGGCACACAGGCCTGTGTGTGTTTGGCTTTTTCTCAGAATTTAGTTTAAAAGGATCCACGCTATAATTCTGTCATTGTGTGTATTTACGCGAGAGCAAGTGTGAGTCTGTGTCTGTGTGCAAATGTATTGGTGCCTAAGTGTGAGTGTGCGAGCGTGCGTGCGAGAGGAGTGTCTGTGCTGATTCCTCTCTGTCTCTCTCTCTCTCCAGCGCTGGCCTCTCGCTGCCTCCAGTTGGTAGTTCACTACATTCCCATCATCAGAGCTCACTTTGAGACCAAGCTGCAGCCCAAACAGTACAGCATCCTCAGGCACTTCGACCACATCACCAAGGTGAGCTCCAGGGCCCAGTCTGTCTGTGAGCTGAGCTCACACTGGGGCAGTGTTCATACAATACGTTTTTCATCTCTCGGATTGTTGACCTGTGTGTTATACAGGGGTGTCCCATTTCTGTGTGTGCGTGTGTGTGTGTGTGTGTGTGTGTGTGTGTGTGTGTGTGTGTGTGTGTGTATTTGTGCATGTGTGTGTGTCTGTGTGTGAGTGAATGTGCGTCTGCATCAGTGTGTGTGTGTGTGTGTGTGTGTGTGTGTGTGTACGTATACAGTTTCCTCTGTGAGTGTGTCACAGTGTGGATCAAGGCGTGGGTTCGTGCCTCCGCTCATGGTGCTGTGTGCTCTCTCTCTCTGACAGGACTACAATGACCACATAGCTGAGATCTCTGCTAAACTAGTGGCCATCATGGACAGTCTGTTTGAGAAAGCGTTATCCAAGGTAAAGTGTACAATCCCCTCTTTCTCCCTGTGCTTATTTTAGGCTGTTAAATTGAGCTGTTATGCGTCCAGCCCTTCAGTTTTTATGATTCTCATGTTGTTAACAGCCTTGTGAAGGTTTTCTTGAACCCCATTATGGGTGGAGCTAAAGTGAGATGTCAGTCATTTGTTTTAACCAATAAAATCAGCAAGTCACTGACAGAACATGGTAGCTCCGCCCATTTTTGGTTTAATGAGTCCTCCCTGTCCAATCACCAGTGAGTAGCAGTGCTACGGTAGCACTACTGTGTAAAACACATCTGCAGTACTGAGGTCTGTCCTCGTCCTGTTCGTCTCTGCTCGACAGTACGAAGTGAAGGCCCCCATGCCTTCTTCCTGTTTCCGTAACGTGTGCAAACAAATGGCCAAAATGCACGAAGCCATCTACGACCTGCTACCTGAAGAACAGACGCAGGTACGTTTTGGAACCCCCCCTCCCTCCACCCCAGCCTCACCCCAGCCCCATCCCAGGATCAGCTTTGGAGGTGTATTGATACCTGACCTGTTTCTGCATCCTGTATAGATGTTGTTCTTAAGAATCAATGCCAGCTTTAAGCTCCACCTCAAGAGGCAGCTCGCCCGACTCAACGTGGTCAACGATGGAGGGCCTCAACACGGGTTAGTGCCATTTTTTTACAACTGTACTTTTTAAAATGTATTCTTTAAATGTTAAAAATCATTTTAAATCCACATCATGACAAATAATCGCACTCATTGTCAGGGCAAATCCAGAACACAGTCCCAGTTTTCCCCAACTTTTTCTTTTCATTTGTTTACTTTTTTTTTTTTTCCAGTAGTCACTGCGAAATCCTTGCACTCGCTCACTTACAGGCTAAACGCAGTTTAAGGTATAATCAAATGTCACATGTACATTGTTGTAATGTACTTTACAGATGTCCTGAGTGGTGTAGTGTCATTCATCTTGATCGTGTGTTGTTCTGGTGAGGGCTAATCTAGTCTATTATAAGATGATAATCTCATTTCTGGTGCTGCACAGACTGCTGCGCTGAAGTCAGAGACGAGTTTCCACAGCAGTGGATAATAAAGTCTGATCTGATGTAATCCGATCCTGATGCGAGGGTTTACCCCTCTCTCCCTCTCCCCCTCTCTCTCCCCCTCTCTCTCCCCCTCTCAGGCTGGTCATGGTGGATGTAGCGTTTTACACGGGGAACATCCAGGCGCTCCGCTCGCTAGAAACGCTGGACCTCAACATGGCGGAGATCTGGGAGCAGAAGAGGTGATGACGCGGGAACCGCCTCGGAGCGCCATTTTTACCGCCAGAGGAACCCAAACGGACTGAGCCCCCCGCGCCCCGCCCCAACACCTCCTGTGACCTTTAACCCCGGTAACCGCTGCCGGGGCCCCAGTGCGTGGAGAGGGGTGGGGGGCACCCAGGCGTACCCCAAAAGACCGGGGTGGGGGGAGAGGGTTGCTCGCGTGTGGAACCAATCATGAACAAAATGTGCTCTCAGACGCACACGGACACGCACGCAGACCTGTATAGACACACACATACATACACACACACGCACACACACACACACACACACACACACACACACACACACACACACACACACACACCAGGAAAGCAACATAACGTGGGGTTCTGCTGGAGCAGCTCTCTGGGGTCCGGTGGATCGGGTGCAGGGCACCAACTCTCTCTTTTTAAACTGCTGTGACTTCTCATCTCAATGTGCAATTCAACTAAAGACTTTCATCATATGTGATTATCAAAAGGAAAAACTGAATAAATTATGACTCAAATCTGAGAGCTTTAGATGGTTCGTAACTTACACTTAAATAACTACACATAAATTATTCTTTTTTTTTTTCTTTTTTTTTTTAAACAAGTATTTGTGGTATTTTACCCTGATATCTTTGTTGCATCCACAAAGCGAGAGACTACACTCAGAGTGCATTACATGTGTATAAAACTATATGTACAGACAAAGGGTCAAACACTTATGATACATTTGTATGAATCCTGCTGGGGTTTATTTGGAAATTTTTGTGGTAATTTGGGACTTTAATCTTCTGATTATGGCAGAAGGATGTTTATTTTCACAGCAGCTGTATCCACTTACAGTATAAATTGCAGTCCCAGTGGTGTCCTGTTGCCTTTAAGAACCTGGGTCTTACCTGTATTTCACAGTGCAATGTAATGGGGAAATTTAGTCTCAAACTCTTTCATAAAAACAAGATTAATCGCCGAAAGGACTCGACCCTTGTGATCAAATTAAGCTATGTGTTGTAACTGCGTTGTCTTTCGGCCTTGATTTGTAAATGTGTTGTGTCTACCCGTGGGACTCGGTTACAGCCTCCACGTGTAATTACTTTTGACGCTCTAAACTGGAGAATCAGGTCTGCATTGCTACGTTGAGTTTCTTAAATGATAGACGTGTACGGTCACGTTTGTATGCGATTGGGAGAAAAAACGGGCCCAAACATTATCCCCCGCTCCGCTAAACGGTCCCTGCTCTCCCACGAGAGTGTTCTAGAACCCGGCCCTCTGATTGCTTTGTGATGTCACAGCACACTGATGCCAGGGCTGGAGAAGTAGAGGGTGACTTCAGGAATAGGCCCCCGGACTTGGGCGAGCTGTGCAGGAGAATGCTGATTGGCTCCCCGAGGGGGGCGTGCTCTGAGCGAGCGCACAAGCCTGCATCGGCAGGGGTGGGTGGAGAGAGAGAGCGTTGCTGGGGCCGACGCTCAGCAGCTGCGCTACCAGAAAGCCCCTCAGCCGAGCTCCTGAAGTGCAGCATCATAGTGACCGCAGCAATCTGCTATGGAAATGTAACAATACGTCCGCTGTAATTGTGATGTGAGGTACGGCTTGGGGGGGGGTACATTTGATTATGTTTGACCAAAATCTGAAAGAGAAAATGACACTAAAAACTGAAATGAATCTGTCTGTCATATCGTTGGCATGCCTCTGTATTTTTGCGAGTGTGGGATATTAAATTTCTTTCCACTCTTGCCCCCCCCCCCCCCACCCCCCCCTAAAAAGACTTCCACCCTTCCCTACCATTTTTAAGAATGCTTTCTGCAGACTGGACTGTTTTTGGGAAAAAGGAACGTGTGCTCTTGTACACGGTTATTCTTTTGTATTAAATAAGCATCAAGTAACCTTGCTGTTCAGTTCATGGCTAACTCAAAAGTGCCTACTTCTGATAAATATCAAAGACTGCATTGACTTCTACCCACTGTGCATTCTGTGTGTGGAGAGCCTAACGGTCCGTAGCGCGCGCGCGTGTGTCTGTGTGAAAGCATGTGTGTGTGCGTGCAGGTGAGCGTGTGTGTGTGTGTGCATGTAAAGGCCCCTCGGTGCTGCTCTAGTGGATATTACTGTTAAAAGCAGACCCTGAGCTCTGACAGCATGCCTGTGAGTTTTAAATGTCCCCCCAAAACCCCAAGTGACTTTCTCAATAAAAACAACGTGAAAGTGACGTTAATGTGGGTTTCCTTTTAGTGCTCATCAGCTTCCTGTTTCAGGTCCCAGGGAAAGGAAGTTAATCACTGAAAATTAAACTCTGGGTGCATTAATGGTGTATTCAAGTGGCCAACTCAGGGAGGATCGTGTGTGATGTTTGCTGTGACGATGGTCCCGTTCGTTATGGTAAAGGTGTCCAAATGGTCAGCGGCAAAAAACATGGACGCCCGCAAGAAAGCTGATGCTGGTTTGGCTGGCCTCGGATCAGCATTTGCAGTTCTAAATGTTTTAAATAGCGTATGCAAAAACAATTGAAGATGAAAACAAACGCAGAAGGTGAAAGACTACATACGCCACGCAACGGGTCTCTCTAGCTCCAGATGTCTCCATGTTTACAGATGCTCAGCTGTTTACCTTTGACCTCTGACGCATTTTTTGTCATCTCGGGGACCTCAGGAGGTGCCCGAGTTGAATGTCGGATTTCCGAGATCGTTTCATTAACTCGTCACCATCTCATCACCGGTGTCACGTTCAAATCCTTTTTTCTTCTCGTAAATCGAAAATATTCAGACTTCTGAGATCATTTGAATACACCATAACTTACCTTCACACACAGGCTTGGAGGTTCAACAGCAAACAACGATTAACACATTAACTGCCACAGAATCCTGGAACACTGAACACCCAATATGGCCAGCTATGGTAGCTAATGTTAGTTAGCAGGTTAGTTGTAACCATCAATATAATTTTATGAATTTTTCGACCAATCACAACACACATTGACATACCACATCACGTTTATTCACTGTTTCATGATATATTTACCCAGCAACAATATTGTAATTAGCTAAAAAAGAAAAATTAAGCTTCAACATTTGATGCGTGTGGGGGTGCACATATTCGCCTCTGGCAGTCTAGAACGTTATATATGCATATATGCACCCTCGGCAGTAATATATATTTATATACATTTTAAGAGTCTAAGAGATTTTCTGCATGATGTTCTTAGCAAAGCTGAACACCTGAATGTGAAGGGAGGTGTGAGAAACGGCAGTCTGGTCTGTGAAGGGGGATAAATAAAGACATAAATATTGCTACTGCAGTGTCATGTAAATGTGTGAACTCCCAAAATCTCCAGAGAACCAAACTCTCAACCCTCAGGAAAGCAGCGCAACATAAAAGCGTTTTTTTTTTTTTTCCGTTATTTGTTCGGGTGTAAAAATAGGTTGAGTTAAATGGATCACTGCGGATCACTGGAATATTTACTGAGCGCCTGGAGGAATAAGTACCAGCATGTTACCGCTGGGTCAGCGTCCCTGCAGGCCACCTGAAACTCCCGCTGTTCTGGACAAACGGGTCTGCTCTCTGTCCTGACCGGCGCGTTAAAAGTCACGCTGAACCCGGGATACGAGGCAACAGCGCTGAGAATGGAATCCCGTGAAGCCTTTGTCATTGTCATATCCCCATGGCAACCCAACGAAAGACAAATGAGAGGGGCCACTCGATCAATATTGCACTTTATTCAAGGTCCGGAGATGAAGCACACACACACACATACGCACACACAGAGGCTTAGAGAGTGCCATTATTGCTTCTCTGACGGCACATCTGCAGATTGAATTCCCGCTGGCTGGTTTTTTTAAGTTGTGCAAATCCCTAACCGCATTCAGCACGACACACTCCACAGCCAGGGGAAAGTGTGGAAAACACACATTTTTGTGCCCACATGGGTGGTGCCGCGGGTACAATGCAGGGCAAGGTGTGGGTTTCAACGAAGAGAGGGGTTGGTGATGTGAAACACACAAAAAAAAAAACGGACGTGGAAATCGGACTGCTCCCCCCCCCCCCCGTTGTATAACAGTCCAAGGTGCATAATCACTTCCGCCCTTTCTCCAAGTCACGTGACCAAATAATGCCGGTTGTTCGTTCTGTTCTCTTTTCTTTTTTTTTACCGCCGTGGCCTCAGTGGTCAAGGATGCGCAGGTTGCCCGACACGATCTTGTTCTCCAGCAAGGCTCCCGCCGGAATGTCGATCCGGTCTCCGTGATTGGCTATTATGATTACAGTCCCCTGGAGTGGAAGAACCAGGGTGGGGGGAAAATTATTCCGTGGCCCCTAATCATCAATAACCCAAGTCCTCATAATGGTGGTATAATCTGTTAAATTGTGTATGGCGTGTATCGTACCCCCCCCCCCCCCCCCAAAAAAAAAAAATAGTAATGAAGTTAAACAGTTGAGTGAGGGTCGCAAATTTAATTATACCTCCATGCAGTTTAATTTTTAAGGTGGCAGCATAGCTTGGTTACTTGCGCACACACATTCCCATGTATCTGCGCATATTTTTCCCAGGATGCTGGTAACTACAGCTAAAGTAGTTACTAATTATTAGCCTCAATACCCAGGGGTTATATAAGAGAGGAGAGAGTTATTACCTTCAGAGAAACCTGCTTCCCAAAGGTGACGTCTCCAGAGACTGTCAGGTGATCCAGCTCCAGCATGTCCGGTATGCTCTCGAATCTCGTCAGGTAGTCGTGGACCTGCGAACGATCGTCACGCACGTTACAGCGTGCAACAAAGGACACCGTCAGTGCCAGCGCAGTCTGGGCTGCTCCATTATAAAACAAACTCCGCTTCCCGAAGGACTCGCTATCTATCACTTTTGACACCTCAAAGACAATATAAATTAAGTGACTTTAAAAGCAAGCTGAGGTCATTCATAATTCTTGCGGTATACTTGTGCCAACAGAGAGATGGGCTGCATAGATTGCTGCCCCCACCCCACCCCCCCCCCCTCTGTTTTAGGACAGGTAGACCCCCTTGCCTGGGGGATTGATTGATAAGCCTGGCCGCGTGGGCAGGGAAAAGCAAACGCTGCCAGTCAAGCTCTCCACACGCTCCAGGATTACGAATCAAAAAAGGTCAAGGAGAGAAGCCCTCCCATGGAAAAGATGCCAAATCTCTGCACGTCGTTTTTTCTTCGTTCCTGCACAGTGCAAAAGGCAGATTGGCTTTGCGTGTTTTGGTGGACGGGCGTGCCCAGCTCCCTCTCCCAAACTGAGGGAGGGCAAATACTGCAGCGTGGGACCCCAGGTGAAAAAAGATTATACTTGAAATATACTTTTTCAAAGTGTACTTTTGGCAGTTTAATTATGTACTTTGTGCTAAATTGGCAGCGCTTTAAGTATACTAAGTGCACTAAAGTTGTTCAAAAGTAGAACTTAAGTCGTACTTATGTGTATTTCAAGTGCAGTGTATGTGTTAAAATGGGACTATTTTTAGTATACTAAGTATATTTAAGTGCACTAACAAAAAGTATGATTTGTTGGTATCTTAAATACACAATTTCATTATGTCACCAGTGCGTTTGAAACAAACTTTAAAAGTATTACGGTGTGTTTGAGAGCATACTTGAAGTACACTTTTTAAAAGTATTTTTTTTAAAGTGAGGCACAGATTGTAAACATTGTATACTTAACGTTGAAAGCTCTGTCAATTACAGTTTAACCAAAGCAGTCATTCCACTTTGATGCATCTTCTGAAAATTAATTACGGCCAAAATACAACACTGTGCCAATGGGTGTTCTGTACTGTAATACAGCACTGGAAAGTCCTTTTGCCAAGCAGGGTGGTGGGGAGCCACGATAAGGGGGGGTGAGGGTGATGGGTAGGGGGGCATGAAAGAAGCGCAGTGGCTCAGTGTGTGTTGAGTCTAAAGCAGGGGTCCTCAATCTTCTCAGAGATGAGACTGTGTGGGTGCCGGCGTTTGATCAGGCAGAGCAGTAAGACACCTTGAGTAACTGAATCATGTGTTTAAGTGCTGGGGGGGAACAAAATTCTGCCCCCACAGCAGCCATCGGGGCAGAGCCGGTGTCAGTACGGTAAGGACCTGTGGGTACGGTAGGGCCTGTCGGTACGGTAAGGACCCGTTGGTACGGTAAGGCCTGTGGATACGGAAGGCCTGTAGGTACGGTAAGAACTGTGGGTACGGTAAGGACCTGTCGGTACAGTAAGGCCTGTGGGTATGGTAAGGCCCTGTCGGTACGGTAAGGACCTGTCGGTATGGAAATGACCTGTCGGTACAGTCAGGACCTGTCGGTACGGTAAGGCCCTGTTGGTATGGTAAGGCCCTGTTGGTACGGTAAGGCCCTGTTGGTACGGTAAGGCCCTGTCAGTACGGTAAGGCCGGCTACCTTGGTGAAGGAGCTGCCCAGCTTGACGTGGGGCGTGGTGGGGAACTCCCTCTTCTTGCTCATGGTGAGGGAGCCGGCCTCCAGGCTGTACAGGTTGGACATGACCAGCAGCAGGTCCGAGGAGGTCTTGACCGGCAGGAAGCGGCTCCGGGGGACGTTGATCCCCAGTGCGTTGTCGAAGCTCTTGATCGCCGCGCCCACGGCTGTCTCCAGCTGCACCACGTTCAGCCCGCCGTCCAGAGTCTAGTGGGTATGTGAGGGCACTGTTACCATAGATACTCACAAGAAGGGGAGGGCAGTATTACCATAGATACTCACGGGAAGGGGAGGGCAGTATTACCATAGATACTTAGTATTACTCACAGGAAGGGGAGGACAGTATTACCATAGATACTCACGGGAAAGGGAGGGCAGTATTACCATAGATACTCACAGGAAGGGCAGGGCGCTATTACCATAGATACTCACAGGAAGGGGAGGGCAGTATTACCATAGATAATCACAGGAAGGGGAGGGCAGTATTACCATAGATACTGACGGGAAGGGGAGGGGACTGTTACCATAGGTACTCATGGGAAAAGGAGGGCAGTATTACCATAGATACTCACGGGAAGGGGAGGGGACTGTTACCATAGATACTTACAGGAAGGAGAGCAACTGGTACCATAGATATTCACAGGAAGCATGTGTATGTATGTGACCTTGGATAAAGTGGACTAAACATTACATCTTAAAATCACATCCTAATGAACTAAAAATATTATCACAAGAAGTTTTGGTTTCATTTCTTTTAATTGTAATTGTGCCATTAAAAAAATTGGGGGTGATTCAGGCATTAAATATCTGGCGTTGTGTTGCGTCGCACCACCCTGTACTAGGGCAGCATGACTAAGTAAAATTGTATATCCTGTACCAGCAGTGTGCAGAATGATTGTAAGTATTCAAGGGAAACATCCCTGAACTCACACTGAACTACAGGCTGGAATGTGTTTTCCTTTACCAGCACAATAATTTCAGGTGCTGCCGGGGGAAGATGAAGAATGCTTTTTGGCCGCTACGTAATATTTACAACGCTACAGAAAATGAATGGGGAGAAAAAACCTGCCCTGAAACTGCATCGCAAACATAAAAGGCGCCCGATTAGCAGATAAAAGGAAGAGTTAGTGCAAATTGTTCTTTAGCTCTAAATAAACAACCCCCTTCTGAATAAACAAACACCCCCCCCCCCCCCCCCCCTCTCTCTCTTTCTCTCCTGCAGACATGTCAAATAAAGAAATTCTGTCGCTGGATTTTCAGAGGCAGTTTTTCTTTGCAGTGGTGTGTATAAATTACCCAGAACACACCATGCTGTGACCTCACCCCACCAAAGGACGTTGCTGAAAACAGGCAGACCCAGGGGTCTTATCTCCGAAATTCAGGAATAAAAGGGCTCGCTAGCGCCCACACCACCCCCCAGCTTCCCCCCCACCCATGAATCAGCTGAGTGACACAGCACGGATACATGCACTGTTCAGTTCTCTGGCTGTCAGCCATTTTGGCTCTGAATTCATTAGACTGCACATTTCTGAACCCCGGTTTCCCAGGTCTCTGCACTTCCCTACTATATCTGTAGGACTGAGTTCTGAGTTTGGACCGGGCCATTGTTAAATACAATCGTAGTGAGCGTCGTGATCAATGGTGATCGTGGTTACGGTGATGGTGATAATGGTTATGGTGAACATGTTTTTTTTAAATTAAGCTTTTTCTGCTTGATTGGACATCATAGAGACGAAGACTTGGAGCGAGAGAGAGGGAGAGACATGCGACGAAGGTCGCACGGCCAGATTCTAACCGCCGACGTCACAGCTCGCAATGAGCATATGATGTTATACAGGCTGCGCCACCAAGACACCCCATGGTGAACGTGGTGACAGCGATTGTCGTTATGGCGATGTCTCACCTTGGGGTTGACGATGATCTCCATGTCCATGGCATTCTGCTCCTGCAGTCTCTTGATAGCCGGTAGGGAGATCCACAGGTTGTTGGTGTTGAAGATCTTGAACTTGGTGACCGACTTGAACTCGTCCACGTGGGCCTTGGGTACCTGGGCGATCTCCAGCAGCCTCAGCTTGCCATCGTACTCAGTCAGTGTGCCACCCTGCACCGGACCACAAAGATCTCCCTTTATTCCGGCACATTCTGTAAACTCCGCAAAGGCCCCTCATCAAATATTCATGCAGCTCCAGGCATCCGATTGCTTCACCGATTCTTCCCCAAAAGCAATTAATTACCATCTAACAGACAGCTTATACACATTAAATGCAGCAGTGGGGGGAGATGACTCAGGATTTCCATTGTCATTCAAAGCCAGACCCACATTGGAAGGTAGACAGGACACATTAGTTACACTGTGGGAAGCGGTGCGTGTCTGTCTGGCTTCCACGACGTCAACGATGTGTTGAGTTTCATGGTTGATTTTACGTCGAGGGAGCAATCAGAAAAATAGCACAACTATTCGCTAAATCCTGGCAGACCTACACTTTCTGCCTCAGTGACGTCTTTCCTCAGACCGACGGACCGTCAGCAGGTAAGTCGCGGGAAGGGAAGCGCGCGGTGAGCCGAACGAAGGGTCGCGGCGCGTACCTTGACGTCGGCCCTGGTCTTGTCGGTGACCTCCATGATGAACTCGCAGCGCTTGCCGTTGGGCTGGCTCATCAGGTGGTCGAGGATGTGCAGGTCCACCGTGGCGCCCAGGTTGTCGATGTTGGACACGAAGATGTACTCTTTGCCCTCGGCGATCAGCTGGTCCAGCAGGCCCGAGTTGTCGAAGCTGGCGTAGATGTCGCCGTGGCCCGGGGGGTACCAGGTATCCGCGTTCTCGCCCGTCATGCTCAGGTCTTTCGCCACCGGCAGCAGGGACTCCTTGTTGATCCTCGGATACCTGGGAGAGAGCGGGGGAGAGGGGAGGGAGGTGAGGGAGAGAGTGAGAAAGAGGGAGAGAGAGCAGGTGAAAAATGGTGAGCCAGAGGAATTTAATAAAAAGGCGCCATTCCAGGCCAGGGATCTCCACCTCTGGTCCTGGGCATCCTGGTTTTCATTGTAATTTTAAAAATCAGCAACTAATTTAGACCAAAGAAGCCAAGCGAAATGGTTGTTTTAAGTGACAAAATAAGTGTTGAGAACCTTCAGTCCTGTAGGACCAGGGTTGGGGTCCGAAGATCAGTGGGAAAAAAAAAAAAAAAAAAAAAACGAAATCCCTCCTCATGTTTGTGTGGCAGAGCACAAGGAAATAAAACATTAAGCATAGCTTCCAGACAAAAAATAAAAAGTGTTGACTCAAAGTGATTTAATGTCACCATGGAAAGAGGCCAAGGAGGGGTGGAGTAGGGGGTGGGGTCAATAATGCCGCCAATCAGATTGCACGGTGCGGTCGGCGGCTTTCCTGGAGTTCACAGTTGACAGACGTTGTAGTGACACGGGGTCATTGAGGTGAGGCGTTTTGATCTAGTGCTCCAACACCGACAGAGAGTAGCGTCTCTGCCCACTTCCTACGGATCCCGATGAAAATCTACATTTAGAGAATGAGCAGCAAATTCAAAGTCTGCAACCAAGCCCCCCATCCCACCCCAAGCCCGGCACTTTCGCAGAACTCTGCTATGCGTTTAATCGAGTTGTTTTTCATTGGCTGCGGTTCAACATACTGCTTCATTTTTACATTGTATCCCAAAGTCAAGTGACAAAGGCTGAGGCATTATTCCTCGAAAACACCCCTCCCCCTAGGGTTGTGCCGATGGCCGATGACATCGGACATGTGACTTTTACATTAAGCCTACATCGCCAAAATGGTCGTTTTTTTGTTCGTTTTTTTTTTCCACAGCATGTGCAGACTCCCCCATCGTTGTGTATGCGAGGGGGAAGCGAAACGAGGTGCCGTCTCCAAATTACGCGTGCAACAAGCGAAGGGCCATCTGTATAGGTGCACTGTCGCATAAGGTGAGAAACGTGGCACTATAGTCTGTCTCAGTAATCAAACGAAGCATTGACGTTATTGCTCATCTTTACGGGTCCGAGTGCATCGTGGAGAGATGCGGAGCTTTCTTTACCCATGGTGTTTACTGATAGGTGGTGTAGCTTAATCAACCGTTGAAATCATAAAATCACGAAACAATTGCGTTTTAATTCAGAAGGACATGAAAGTTTATTTATGAAGTTCATAAAAAAAAAAAAACGTTTGAATAGCCAATGCTAAATTACTAAATTAAAACAGGCTACAAATAATTGCCGATGCTTTGCAAAACGAATTATGTTGCAATAACCTAATAAAAAAAATGCACCCCCTCTCACAAGCAGCCGATGACATCGGACATCGGCGATGTTTGATTGGCCGATGTTACGATGTGAAATTTCACACACACACACACACACACACACACACACACACACACACACACACACACACACACACACACACACACACACACACACACACACACACACACACACACACACACACACACACACACACACACACACACACACACACACACACACAGCTCCCTCTGCACAGACGATGCGGCCGATATGCAAGCGCCCATTTCTGCTGGGCGAGAAAACCCTTCCCCTGAGTCACAGAGACCCGCTAAGCCATCTGTCCCACATAAGAACGGGTCAATCACTCTGTTTTATCGACCCGCTTGGGCCCCGCTGAAACCGACCGGCCCAAACAATCACAGCGCCGCCCCCTCCCCCCACCCCCCACCCCCCACCCCAGGGCCTGAGGGATTGAACTGGCTGGTAAAATTGGATCTGGAGCCTGTTCAAGCACAGCACTGATAAGATAACATGGTGGGGAATGGGTTTAGCCTGTTCTCCATCCTCCTGCCTTATCAGCATTGAGAATAAGCTGAGTATTCTGCTGGAACGGAGCTTGCTGATGGTCTGAGATTTCAGTGCACATTTTACATGTTAGAAGGAAAATGAACCGTGTTTTACGTCACTGACCATAAAGATCTTAAGCCGTACATTGTCATACATGCCTACAAGGTAGTAGAAATTGCTGTTGACAATGTGCCCTTTTGTGTACCTGTTTGGGGTTAGTGCGTTGTGGGCGTGGTCAGTACCTGCTCTGTTTGGGGTTAGTGCGTTGTGGGCGTGGTCAGTATCTGCTCTGTTTGGGGTTAGTGCGTTGTGGGCGTGGTCAGTATCTGCTGTTTGGGGTTAGTGTGGTGTGGGCGTGGTCAGTACCTGCTCTGTTTGGGGTTAGTGCGTTGTGGGCGTGGTCAGTATCTGCTCTGTTTGGGGTTAGTGCGTTGTGGGCGTGGTCAGTACCTGCTCTGTTTGGGGTTAGTGCGGTGTGGGCGTGGTCAGTACCTGCTCTGGTTGAAGGTGTGGTGTGGGCGTGGTCAGTACCTGCTCTGGTTGAAGGTGTGGTGCGGGCGTGGTCAGTACCTGCTCTGGTTGAAGGTGTGGTGTGGGCGTGGTCAGTACCTGCTCTGGTTGAAGGTGTGGTGTGGGCGTGGTCAGTACCTGCTCTGGTTGAAGGTGTGGTGCGGGCGTGGTCAGTACCTGCTCTGGTTGAAGGTGTGGTGTGGGCGTGGTCAGTACCTGCTCTGGTTGAAGGTGTGGTGCGGGCGTGGTCAGTACCTGCTCTGCTTGAAGGTGTGGTGTGGGCGTGGTCAGTACCTGCTCTGGTTGAAGGTGTGGTGCGGGCGTGGTCAGTACCTGCTCTGGTTGAAGGTGTGGATCTTCACCCTGTGGTGGGCATACTTCTGTAGGATCTTCTTGGTGTCCTCGTCCGTGTTGAACGAGTTCATGAGCACCAGGGGCACGTCGGCGTTGAAGGTCTTGTTCAAGTGCTGAGGGAGCGGGCAGCAGAGTAGAGAGGGGCCTTGTGAAATGGGCACAAGCAAACGCTAACATAGGCACGAGTACATGGTAACACTGGCACAAGCAGAATGCACCCTGTTCTTACTGAAAGCTCTGTACTTTCGTGGGAATTTACAGCTGTTAAACATGCAGCACAGACGGTGTCTTCAGACATACTAAGACGGCAGCGTTCGGGGGTGTAGCGTAGCGTAGCCTGCGGAGCACGTCCGCACGCTCATTGCGAGCCGCGACATCGGCGGTTCTAATACAACCTTTTGTCACATGCCTCTCCCTCTCTCTCACTCCCCATTCTTCCTAGGTCTCTGCACTGTGCTGTCCAATAAGAGCTGAAAAATATATATATTTTAAAAAACACTGGCTTCAGAGTGACATGTTCCATGTCCCGTCTGCACTCTCCCAAAGAGATGGAGATGGAGGCCTGAGTAACAGGAAATTAACTAAATCTGGAATTAAAAATGAATTTAAAAAGAGATATACCGATAGGGGGACCAAAGAGGCTTGATTTTCATCACTGTTAGAAAATTGGAACGTTCTAGCAGCCATGTCACACAGGGGATTAAAGGTGCAGATATGAATGTAGTTGGGCTGCTGGGTGTTCTTGTGCATGGACTGGGCCCGTGTTCCGGGATGGAATCTGGAAGCGTCGCCCGGGGATAGAAAGGGCTCAGCCAATCAGGATTCACGTGCCGGGTCGATCGGGGCACGTGCCTGCGGCAAAGCTCCGCTTGTGAGCTGCGGCGTGAAAGAAGCAGCTGGCGACATGGCGCTCTGCGGAGGCCAGCGCGTGCTCTTCTATCGCTCTCCCGCATCGGCTGCAGAGATTACAGCCTGAGGCACACGCCGATTCGGATACTCCAAACTGGGGAGAAAATTGGAGGGGAAACTTTCTGAAGTGATGGGATATATCTTGTATTGTATGTACTGTATGTGTGCAGGGATTATGTTAGAGCACAGCCCCGCAGGTGGGGGACAGGTGCGTGCTTATTCTGTCACAGAGGCGTGTATTCATCCCGCAGGTCACAGTGGTACAGGAAACGTTATCTGTGGTGTTGTGTGTACAGAATACACAAGTCAGAGCACACAGTTAATCCCCCACATAAACGAGTACCACGCAGGTCTATAGAGCCTGAATCCCAAACTAACCTTTCAGTGGGACTAATAATAATAATTCTGCTGCATAGTCTGCCTGTTAATGTTCAGAAAGGTAAGTGGAATTGTGTGTCTGGGCATCATGTAAAATTGATGCACGCGTGGTTTTTTGTGTTTTATATCTAAATGGGCCATGAGTGTGGTTTTCTGTAGCTTATGGAGACCTGAGGCAGTGGGAGCTCTCTTACTCTCTGTCTTTACCAAGGGCTAAAGCCAGGCTCGTTGTGTTTTTCGTTTTTATTTTAATACGGGACCGAGGCATTTTGCAGAGGTTGTTTAGCGTCATTTGGGTCATAATGCTACACTTTATTTATAAACAGCAAAGGGGCGACATGAAATGGCAGCTCACTGAAATGAAACACAACGGACTGACCCCGGTCAGTGTATTTTGACGTCACTGTCAAAGTACCGAACATTTTTGAACAAACGCCATTCGTATTTCTCCAGGTTATACTGTAATAACCTCTGAACCATTTTCAGCTTCAACATCTACGTTGACCTAACTTCCACCAGCCTGGGGTGTGCATCCATCTGTCTGTCTGTGTCTCACTCTCAGGACCCTATGGAGCCACATGCTGCCGTGCCGTGCGCGTGCCGTGCCGTGCCGTGCCGTACCTCGATCTGCTGGCACGGTCAGGTCCAGGAAGGTGTTCTCGTTGCGGACGCTGATCAGGCTCTTGGGCCCCCTTGCAGCCCATGCTGGTTCCCAGGCCGCCGTTGAGCTTCAGCACCACCAGCTTGTTGAGGCTCTGCGCCACGCTGTCCGGCAGGCCTTTGGTCTTGATCTTCTCATAGGGCTGGATCTACGGGTGGTAAAGGAGGGTGAGCCAAGAGTCAGAGCAGCTACAGACAACATCATCCACAATGTGACTGCTGTGTGATACCATCTGGAGCCTAACAGCGAGAAGGGTTAATCATTGGAAGGGGTGGGGGGGGGGGGCGGGGGGGGGGGTGTAGCTTGGACTCATGACAGGACTGTAGCGATGAAACTATAGACACGAAGCAGTCTTCTTATGGGATTTTGGGCCAGGGGTTCCCAACAAGGGCCGATCCGTTTCAGGAATTTGTGCCAACTTCTGCTCTTAATCATTTAATTAGCTCAATCATATCTCGATCTGACCATTTGTAGAAGCAGCGGCGACAGCCGCAGTCTGCGAGTGTCTCCTAAAGATTTTACTGTGCTCAAGTACAGGAGTGAACCGGCGTAGATTATAGAGCTGTAAGAAAACTAAAACTAAAGGTAATTGGTTGGAACAAAAACCAGCACGCAGATCTCCCCCTTCAGGACCGGAGTTGAGCACCCTTGGTTTAGGGTTTACAAAGGCAAGAGTGATGGATTTAATTTCAAGGGAGAAGTAAATCGATTGGATGGCGCATTTTAAATAACAACAGGACATGTGTCGGCTGGTCCCTGTATCGGACTCTCCCCAGAGGTATAGAGTAACTCCTCGGACCGACAGCGAGGTGTACTTAGAATAGAACAGACACAGGGCCGCGTAAACTCCCGTTACTCGACACCGGATCCACGGGGAACGAGAGAGAAAGCCAGAGGCGCCACCCAAAGGCACCTCGTCAAAACCGAGTGGCGATGTCAACCCAACCCCCGTTTTATTTGCTTAAGAGCTTATCCTCGGTTCGGGTTGCCTAACAAAGCAAACACTCGGCTTCAAAGCGTTTTCTCTTCAGTGAAAAGGGTGCGTTAAGTCTTGCGATGATCGAATGGGTGGGTGGAAAATAAGAACCGTGGTTGGGGAGGTGGGGGGGGGGTAGTGAGTTGGGGAGTGGGGAGTGGTATGGCATGTGAGGTATGTGGGCCCCTTTCACTAACTCCTTCCCAGAATCCTCTGGGAGAGCACGTTACACACTTCCAGATGTCATCTCCTCAGGAAGACTCGGCAGAATGGCCGCGCCTACCGCTGGGCTTGTTCATGATTAACTGTGACACACGTTTCTCTGGCCTCCAGCGGCCCTGGACCTGTTAATAAACATGAAACTCGACTCAGAATTTAGTTCAGAATAAGATGAGGCCCGAAAGAGAATGCAAAGTTTCTTAAGGGAGTCAATGGTACCTGCAGGAGATAGACAGAGCAGCGGCTACATACTAAAATGTCTCTGTGAAAAGGCGCTCTGTGTCTCTCTCTCTCTCTCATTCACTCCCTTTCTCCCTCGCTTTTAGAAAATGGCTGTGCAAGCATCAGTTTTTTGTTTGTGTGATTATGGGGACAATTTTTCCCTGAGAAGTGCCAGTCCCATTTTCCTTTTAGAGCACGGGCGCAATTTGGGAGTGACAGGGTCTGACAGGACCCCCAAAATCTCCAGCAGGTTGGACCTTCACACACCCTGACGCCACCCGGAACCAAACTGAAATCAAACGCTCCCACGTACAAAGCCGTGTAGGGCAGCACTTAAAAAATAATAACAAAAAATAACAAATTGTAAATCGATAGGGAATCACTGTAAGCCTCACGTTGGGAATTTGGTGGGATTGACGGTAGTCGGAAGATGATATATACGGGGGGGGGGGGGGGGCGGGGGGCCGGAATGCTGCCGTCAGTCCCAGGAGGGGCTCTCTCGCTCCGGAGCTGGCATCCAGCCCAGGTTGTGCAACTGAGACAATGACTCGAGCCCCGTCGTGGAGCCCCTGGTGCAGCTGTCCAAACGCGGAAAAGCTACTGGCCGCTGCGGCCAGGTCTTTGGGCGAGGGGGGCTGGTGGGGCGTCCGTGTCCATCTCGCCTGCCGTAGATACCGTGGGTTCCCTCCTGTCTGCAGACTATAGGGCCGCTAACGCCGATATGCTATGCTATGCTAATACTTATTCTGTCACAAAAGAGTCGCCACAGTGGGTTCACAGTGATACTTTAGAAGGAACTTTATCTGTGGTCACGTGTACAGAATGCACACGTTTAAGCACCTTATTAGCGCTGCCTGCTAATAAGCTAATGCTCCATTCAAATATCAATTCGATTAGATTTTATTTGTACGGCGCAGCTTCACAGAGCAGATGTCACAAATGCGCTGTGCAGAAAACGGAAGGAAAATTGGGCAAAAACCACTCCATGGGAAATGAAGCCCGTTTCCATTTTTGCGGGGAAAGTTGTTTTGAGGCAGCAGCTGCGACTCTTGTTACGAGCCACAACTGGTTTGGATGCGGGGAGGGGGGCAGCTGATGTTATTGTGGGTCCAAACGGTGCGCGGCGGATTCACTGTTTAAGTTTGAGCTCAGGGATCCAGGATCCAAACAATGCCTGACAGTCCACTGCTTATTTGTCTAAACTTGAGGTCAGGCAAATTACAAGCGTTCTCCATGTAAACCCAGGGTGCCCAAACTCCAGTCCTGGAGGGCCACGGTGTCTCCTGGTTTTTGGTGTGGTTTCAGCATGAGTGAGTAATCTAAGTCTCGGATTGGCTAAAGAGTCCACGCACCCTTGTTCTCAAGGCCTTAATTGGCTGCTGATTGAAAGGAAACCAGGCCTCGGAGTTTGACACCCCTGATGTAAAACCATGAGAGGTCATTATGGTTGTCCACCCGTGGTGTTGTGTGCATTAAGTCTCAGTGTAACAGTAGGGAACCTCCTGCTTTTCCCAGATGTTCGTTTGCAGTTCTGATCTCCCCCACGTTACCCAGGAAAACTGCCCCCAAAAGCAGAGACAAAAAGAGCAGTTCGGATTGAGGAGCTCGTCATGACTTGCCTACGCCCCACACACTAACAGTAACACTAACATTCAACACTAACACCTAACGCAGGCACAGAGGTCAGCACTCCTGCAGTCTTCTTCAAGGTCTTTTTCTATTATTATCTATTATTTGGATGGGTTCCTTTTTTTTACCTTTTAGGATATTAGGATATTACTTTTTGTTTTATCTAAAGGTTATGGATGATTCCGTTTAAAATGATGTAAAAACGAATCCAGTCTCTTTGGGGGGTTAGGATGTCACATTTTTAATTAATAAAATTATTAACATAAAAACCAGGTACTGTGGCATCAAACAAACGACTTGGCCGTAATTCATACTTCAGAGCTGAAAGAGACGGGCCAGGGGAGTCGGCCCTCGTTTCAAGCGAGGGGGGAAATAAAAGAGTCTTGTATTTAATTTGCAGCAGGGAGTAGCCAATACGCTCATCAGTGTGATGGAGTTTGCTTGTCCCTTGACGTGATGTGAAAACAAATTTTGTCAGGGAAGTGAATCTGAGGTGCAATTGTGAAGGTCACATGCAGGAGGGGGTTGCTACATTGCTGGGGGGGGGGGGTTGCTACATTGCTGGGGAGTTGCTACATTGCTTGGGGGAGTTGCTACATTGCTTGGGGGGGGGTTGTTGCATTCTGTACTGGTCAGTCTGTGCTGGACAGCCCTGCCCCAGGTCAGGACGACCATACCCCATCCAGAAATAATGTCCCACTCCTAATCTGCATCTACACAGCAAAGCTAAACTGTGTGGGTGCTTGTGTGTGCGGTGCGTGTGTGTGTGTGTGCGTGTGTGTGTGTGTGTGTGTGTGTGTTACAGGGGGTGCTGATATATACTACACATTAATTTTATCATAAACCAGAAATTCATGAGAATTTCGCTCCTATGTGTCGGTTTTTTTTTTATTCTGAGGTTAAAACACCCTGCAAAAAAAAAAAACTGGTTTCATCAAAGAGGGAAATAAATGTGGTGTGTATGTGTGTGTGCGGTGTGCGTCGCGTGCGTGCGTGCGTGCGTGTGTGGTGTGTGTGTGTGTGTGTGTGTGTGCGTGCGTGCGTGTGTAGGCTCGCAGATGAAAGGACGATAAATGACTGAGGACAAAAAGGACAAATATGGGGTTAAATATAGACATGCGTCGCCCCCACCCCTCCCTCCCCCCACCCTGCTGCACTGAGAGGGCAGGTAAATGAGCGGAGGTTGCTTTTGGGGTGGGGGGGGGGGGGGGTGGTACCCATGAGGCTGGAGGGTAAAGTACACCTCCATTACCGCCAGCTGCTCACGGGACAGCTGAAATCCGATGTCCCCCGCTTGTGGGACGCACGTTTCCAACGCACACGATATCCGTTACCCCCCCCCCCTCTCTCTAAGGCACATGGAAGGAGCACATTCATTAGGGCCGTTGGGTGAGCGGTTGGGTGACCCCCTCCGCAGCGGCACATTGAGCCTGAGGCCCACTCTGTGGCGCGGGGTGGCGGCGGGTGGGCGCAGCGGTCCAAGGTTCAGTCTGTGCGGTTGCGCCCCCGAGGATCGGGCTGAAATCGCGGTCAGGAGCTCGGAGGAGTCACGGCCTGAAGAGGGCGTGGCGACCTCCTTCCTACTACCGGTTGACGGGGTTTGTAGCGGCAAATTCTCAAGCGGTTTGCAACGGGGCAAATTTAATTAGACGGGTTACAATTGGCCGCCAAATTGGGAGAAAATGGGGAGAAGATCTGAAATAAAAGCCTGAGACGCACTCAAATCAGCCGCAACGCCGTCCCCCTTCTTATAACCACGTCCTCACAAAACCGTGCACTCACCCTCCATCGACCACATAGGAGCCTTTTGACTGCAACCGTGTCATTGCAGGCCCAACAGTCGTCGCGTCTCAGTACAAAAGCGTCCCTTATTGCCCGTCGAGAGCTGGCCGTGCGGCGTGGGGTAACGGCGCGTGGAGCTGGGGGTCCGCTCTCTCCTCCCCTCCCATTCAGCGAATGGAGTGAAAAAGGTTAAAAGAAAAACATAAATAAATAAATAAAAAGTGGGACAGACAGAGGGAGCTTTGTGTCCGGCAGCTGCCCTGAGGCACGTCACTCTGTGGGGTTGAAGAGTGAGCCTTTCCCCTCAACCGAACCCAGCGGAGCTTTTTCACTGAAGCCCAGTCAGACTCCGAACACAGACCAGATTCAACTACTGCTACTCAGCTGGGTTAACCTTGAGAAAAATTACTCAGGTGGATTAACCTGGAGTACAATTACTCAGGTGGATTAAACCTGGAGTACAATTACTCAGCTGTGTTGTTAACATTTAGTAGGATTACTCAGCCGGGTGAATTTTCAGTCCCAGGCATGAATAAAATATTCTCTACTTGCATCTATTTTCCCTGTCATATTTAACGGTTGTTCAGAGTTGTTACGGTTTGATAAGGAAGCCTTTCTCTAGCCCTAAGCGTGGGAGATTAATTTTGGTAACGCGCCATTCCTCACTGTTGGGAAGTGTAAATGCGCGCTTAATTAATGTGTTCTGAAAGCACCCCTTCAACCTGCACTATCCATCACTGCTATAAACGCCTCACCCAAGAGACATTAAACTCCTCTCCAACACGCGCCACACAATGCAGAGACAAGGGACACGCCAAGGACAACAATAATATCTCCTTTAAGTTTCCCTCCTGAATTTACTGTGGCGCGTTAAGTAAAACATCAGCAACTACATCTGCTAAGACTTCATTTTTTCAGTCAAAAATTAATGCATGCGTGTCTAACCCCCGTAAACTCTTTTCCACCTTCTCTTCCCTGCTGATCCCTCCTCCAACCCCCTCACCCTCTTCCTCTCTGCAGATGACTTCCTGATCTACTTTGAGGAGAAGGTAGCCATGATCCAAAACTCCTTCACTCATCCGGTGACGCCCCATATCCCCCATAATGAACCCACCGCTACACTTTCGTCCTTTAAGACTCTGGAGGACATAGATGTACTCGTAAGTACACCAACCACCTGCCCACTGGACCCCATCCCTTCGGCAGTCCTCCAGTCTATATCTGGTGAGGTCCTTCCATATCTGTCCTCCATTATCAACACCTCCTTAACCTGTGGCTATGTTCCTGCTGTTTTCAAAACTGCCTGTGTTACCCCACTCCTTAAGAAACCTAGCTTGGACCCCTCTGATGTCAGAAACTATCGTCCTGTGTCTCTCCTGCCCTTAACTGTCTGTTTTTCTCCACCAGAACAACCTGCTCGACCCTCATTAGTCCGACTTCAGAACCGGGCACACCAAATCTCCTGGAAATATCCAGCTGTATAAATGGATACTAAAATGCGAGAAAAAAAAAAAAGAAGATGTCTGCTAAATGCCTGTAATGTAATGAGATAAACTGAAATATTTATCTCTTGTTAACATAACCTCTGAAACAGTGATGATGACACTGGTTTACTTGCAGGCAC
The DNA here is from genome assembly GCA_029718625.1 of Synaphobranchus kaupii. Lineage (NCBI taxonomy): Eukaryota > Metazoa > Chordata > Actinopteri > Anguilliformes > Synaphobranchidae > Synaphobranchus > Synaphobranchus kaupii. The sequence goes on along the minus strand of CM056379.1, from coordinate 109,217,929 downwards.
TGGATGGTCGCATACGATTAGATGCAAAACGATTCAATGTTAAAGATAGCAGTCCAAATCCAGAAAAGTTCGATCCCTTGCAGACCTCAGTAGCAATATATGACTGGTTCTATTGCTTCAGGTAGTCTGCCAGTACGGATGTGCCTTAGCCAAATCAGAATTAAAGCTTACTGCTTTACAATACAAGGAATTAAATGAATTTTTTATACACCGGCAAGACGTGTGGCACAGTTCTTAAGGCTCTGAAGCCATATAAGGAAAAATATGACACAAAAGATAAATACATTTTGTGTGTGTCTAGTCTACCCAACTACAGTACTCTCCATAATGTCATAATGTTTGGTGACAAAGACTTTTTTATTTAATTTTTTTTCTCTCGATTTGGCTCTGTAATCCACAATTTTAGTTTTTGTAATCAAACAATTCAAACAATGTGGTTAAAGTGCAGATTTTTTTTTTTTTGCTCAGCATTTTGATTTCACCATGTAGAAATTACACGCACTTTTTAAAATAAAATAATTTTTTTACATAGCGCGCCCACGCCCCCGCGCACCCCCCCCCCCTCCTCCCCCAGTTCAGGGCACAAATCAAGAAAGAATTTGGTCTTTATCCCAAACATTATGGAGGGCACTGTACGTGTTGGTCAGACTGTTTGCCTGTTTGCTCAGGTTCCAGCTTGCTTTTTGCTAACTTTACCGAAACACAAATGTCAATAATGTGCAATCTGATTTTCAACATACCACAGATGCTTGGGGGAGTTAAATATTGAAACCGGGGGGACGAAGTCCACGGGCCTTTAAGATGGTTCTGGAATGTTGAGTGGTTTCACTGGGAGGGATCTTTCCACTTCATGGAATTTTTTTTAAAGGCTCTCAAGAAGATCTGAATATTAGTTTTTTAAAGACCGTAAGAAAAATATATATACATACTTTTTTTCCCGAATCTATAAACAGGAAAACAATAAAATGTTCCCTTTTGACGTATGGTATGTTCTTTATAAACACAAGAGCCAAAGGCCTGTCTCTAATGGATAGTCGCTTCAAGCTTACTTCTGATTGGCAGACCAGTAAATGCATCACTGATTGGTAAAAATTTAAATCACCTTGATGCTGCATAAATATTTTGGTCCAATATGTGGTGGACAATATGAGAACACTGTCGCTTTCAGAATTAAAAGAAAAAAAGAACAACCAGATTAACCCCTACCGACTAAAACGGCCTTGAATATTATAGCATTTTCTTTGGTCCATTACATATAGCAATTAAATTTGACCGCACATGATCTTTAAAAAAGCAGAACCCAAAGCTATAAAATAAAGCATGGCACAGAGTACCAGTTTAAAACGGGACTGGAAGTTCAGATGGGACTCAAACGCGAGCGTTCTGCGTGCCGCGACATTGCGCCGCGCGATAACGTTACACGTTGCCCAACTTGCCTGCTCCCCCCCGTCTTCCAGAAATACCCGTAAAATATCCGTCTGATGTCCCGCGTCTGAAGTTGAGAGGATGCAGCGTCAAAACGAGGAGGAGGAGGAGGGGCAGGGGGGGGGGGGGGGCGAGAAGTAACCTTTCTGCGACTTCATTAACCCTCGCGCTGTAGCGTAAACGGCGGGCGAAGCCTGATCCCCAAGGCCTGCTGAGGTCAGGCTAATAATACTGTAACCTTCTCTGTGCGTTTGTGGAGGCCGACATGGTGGGGGGGGGTGGGTGT
>CM056379.1:109171862-109215718 GCA_029718625.1 Synaphobranchus kaupii | reverse complement strand
CCTTCCATCGCTCACTCACAATCTCCATTCCCTCGCCCCAATTCTCTCGCTCTCCAATTCATTCACTCACTCGGCCTTCCTCCCTCCCTCCAGCTCTCACTCATTCTTACACACTTTCCTCCCCCTTCCTGCCTCTCTCTCTCTCTCTCTCTCTCTCTCCCCCATCCTCTCTCTCTCCCCATCCTCTCTCTCTCCCCCCCATCCTCCTCTCTCTCTCTCCCCCATCCCCCTCTCTCTCTCTCTCTCTCTCCTCCCCCCCATCCTCTCTCTCTCTCTCTCTCTCTCCTCTCTCTCTCTCTCTCTCTCTCCTCTCTCTCTCTCTCTCTCTCTCTCCCTCTCCCTCTCCCTCTCTCTCTCCCCATCCTCTCTCTCTCTCCCCCCCCTCTCTCTCTCTCTCTCCCTCTCTCTCTCCCCATCCTCTCTCTCTCTCCCCCCATCCTCTCTCTCTCCCCCCATCCTCTCTCTCTCTCCCCCCATCCTCTCTCTCTCTCCCCCCATCCTCTCTCTCTCTCTCTCTCTCTCCCCCCATCCTCTCTCTCTCTCTCTCTCTCAATTTCAATTTCAAAGTGCTTTATTGGCATGACAAATACAGGCACTTGTGTTGCCAAAGCAGGGGTTACATAATAAAACTATATACAGTATGTTTATGTAAATAAAACAATAATAGAACTGCCTATAACAAGAATTACAATAAATTATGTTATGTCTTGTGTGTGTGTGTCTGTGTTTCTGTGTGTGTTGTGTGCGTGTGCACATGTCAGTTTGTATGTATGTTGCATGCTCGTATGTGTGTGCAGGTATGTGTGTGCGTGTGTGTTTGTATGTGTGTATGTTGCAATCTCGTATGTGTGTGCAGGTATGTGTGTGCATGTGTGCATGACAGGGTCACTCACTGTCCCCTCAGATTGTGGCAAGAGAGCACAAATTGTGCTGCTAGTATGCAGCAGTCTTTATTTTCCCCTAATAAGAAGGGTAGTTTGTCGGCATCTGGTGTGCTGTCGAATTGTGGACATTTTTGGCTCATTTTGGGGTAGAATTTATTACGAATTTGGTCAAATTTGGCACATTCAATAAGGAAGTGTTTTTCGGTTTCAATTTTGTTCTTCTGGCAGCCATGATCTTTTGTGTCTGCCGGTTTCTATGGCTAGGCCAGTGCTCGCTGAGTCTGTACCTCGTCAAGGTGGTCTCAGTTTTTTGTCAGTAACTGTGGTCAGGTAGTTTGCTACAGTGTACTGTCTTTTTAGGGTCAGATAACATTTCATTTTACTTTGTGATTTTGTTTGAGATTCCCAATACGTGATATAATTTTGTTTCAGTTGTGTTGCAATTTGGGTAATTCTAATTAGATTTGTAGTTTTGTTATGATCCTGAGCCAGTGAGGAGTTAGTATGTGTTAGTGTGTGTGCAGAACTAAGGCTCAGGACCAGCTGAGTGAGGGGATTGTTTTCTTTGCTCAACTCTTGGTATCGCAGGGCTTTGTATTGATGTGAGTGGGGATCACTGTGTTTTAAATGTTTCCTAAATTTGATTGCCCTTTTTTGTATTTTTATAAGTAATGGATATTGGCCTAATTCTGCCCTGCATGCATTGTTTGTTGTGTTTCTATGTACCTTTAAGATATGTTTACAGAATTCTGCATGCAGGGTTTCAATTGGATGTCTGTCCCATTTGCCGAATTCTTGACTGATGAGTGGACCCCACACCTCACTGCCAGAAAGAGCAATTGGTTCAATTATAGCTTCAAAGATTTTTAGCCAAATTCTAATTGGAATCTCTACGGAAATTTGTCGTTTTATGGCATAGAAGGGCCCTGCGTGCTTTCTCCCTTAGTTCATTCACTGCAATATTGAAGTTTCCTGTAGAACTGATTTTTAAACCTAAATAATTATAATTTGAGGAATGTTCAATATAATTTGTTCCTAACATGAATTTGTGTTTTGTTCCCTGAGATCTGGATCTTTTTTGGAATGTCACAATTTTAGTTTTATTGAGATTTACTGCCAGGGCCCAGGTCTGGCAGTACTGTTCTAGCAGATCTAGGCTTTGCTGTAACCCCTGTTCAGTGGGGGACAACAGAACAAGGTCATCTGCATAGAACAGGCACTTTATCTCTGAGTCGTGTTGAGTGAGACAGGCACTGCACATTTTTCTAATATGTTTGCCAATTCATTAATATAGATATTGAATAGGGTTGGGCTTAAGCTGCAGCCCTGTCTCACCCCCACGTTCCTGAGAGAAGAAATTTGTTCTTTTGTTGCCAATTTTTATGCCGCATTTGTTCCCTGTATACATTGATTTAATGAGATCATAGGTTTTAACCCCCTACACCACTTTCAATAACTTTGTAGAATAATCCTTGATGCCAAATAGAATCAAATGCTTTTTTTAAATCAATAAAGCAAGCAAATATTTGTTTTTTGTTTTGGGTTACATGTTTTCTCAATTAGGGTGTGTAGGGTGTAAATATGATCGGTTGTGCGGTGATTTGGTAAAAATCCAATCTGATTTCTACTCAAGACATTGTGCTCAATAAGGAAGGTTAAAAGTCTAGAGTTTATGACACTACAAAGAACCTTCCCCAGATTACTGTTCACACAGATGCCTCGGTAATTGTTTGGGTCGAATTTATCTCCATTTTTGAATATTGGTGTTATAAGTCCTTGATTCCAGATGTCAGGGAAGTAACCTACACTCAGAACCAAATTGAATAATTTTAGGATGGCCAGTTGAAACTTTGTGCTTGTGCATTTTAGCATCTCATTTAAAATGCCGTCCAGTCCGGATGCTTTTTTAGGTTTTAGTGTTTTAATTTTATCTTTAAGTTCCTGCTCAGTAATTGAGAAGTCCAATGGATTTTGATTATCTTTGATTGCCAATTCAAGTTCCTGTAATTTTTTGTTTATATGGTTTTTCTCAGGGCATGGACCTAATTCCACTTTCTTAAAAAGTGTTTGAAAATAGTTTGTCCAGATATCTCTCTCTCTCTCCTCCCCCCATCCTCTCTCTCTCTCTCTCCCCCCATCCTCTCTCTCTCTCTCTCTCTCTCTCTCCCTCTCCCCATCCTCTCTCTCTCTCCCCCATCCTCTCTCTCTCTCCCCCCCATCCTCTCTCTCTCTCTCTCTCTCTCTCTCTCTCTCCCCCCCATCCTCTCTCTCTCCCCCCATCCTCTCTCTCTCTCTCTGTTATGAAAGGGAGCTTTGGCAGACACAGGCTGGGGAGGTGTTCTGGCTACAGGCCCAGCAGAGGAAATCCTACACTGGTCTCTCTGCCGCAGCTCTGGCTGATGGGGGAGGGGGAAGGGGCACGGGATGGCTCCCGGTCACACGTGGAGTCCCCTTTCGGTACACCGCGGCTGCTCTTTAACCCTCTCTCACACCCCTAACTTTGGGACACCCCCGGCCAATCCGTCCGCCTGAGCCACTAATTCCGGCCGAGTGTTTCACATTGTGTGCTCTGGGTGTCCCGGACACGTCACCCACAGGCTCTGGTTAAAGATCATCCACCCTAAAATATACAGCAAGGCAGGCAGCCTGCCATTTACAAACTTTCTCTGGGGAGACTGAAGAATGCAGGGGGCGTGGCCTGAGAACAAGGGGGCGGGGACAGGGAGGCAGCGGGAGTTCGCTTCCTGTTATCCAGGCAGTAGAGTGACATTCATCTCCAGAGGTTTTCAAGGACATCTGTGGTGTGACCCCTTCAGGGAATCAGCACACGCTTCTAAGGTGGAAAACGCATCATTTCTTTACAAATTTGTAATTTTTTTCTCTCTCCCCCCTTTCCTTTTGTCTGTCAAAACTGGTCATATAATATATATCGTTTGCAAGTGTTAAACCTCCATGATTCTATCTCTATAAACTGTTTTACAGTCCCAATGTTATAGTGATAATGGTTTCTTATTCTGTAACATGATAAAAAAATAGCCTCTGTGAAATATGACTCCGCACGTTATACGTGTTCTGGAAATCCCTGGACAATACGAATAACAGCAGAATCGCTAAAATCTGTATCCTTATCACAGAAAGAAATTCTTTTAAATAATAATCTTTTTTGGCAAGAAAAAATAACTCCACTGTGTTTGAGCTTCTGTTACTTTGTTTCAGTCATACTTCTTAAGAGTAATTCAAACTCCCGGAAAACAAACTCCTAAGGATTACCTTACAGAGGGGACCAGGATTAAGCCTGTTAACATTTTATTCTCGGCTTGTGTTAAAAAGGTGGCGCTTCAGAAGGAGTTGGTGGTCTGCTTAAAGAAACTGAGGCTGGCAGGGTTTTGAGATGAGGTGTGTGGACACAATGTCACGATGCATTCACAGTTGGGTAACAGGTGGGGAGGTGGATATTATGTTGAGAGGCAACACCTAATAATGTTCACCAAGCCCCTGAAAACCAGTTTGCACGTCTTATATTTCTGGTATTCACGCCTCTTGAAAGCCTTTCCCAATGTGCAAATATGCCATGCTATTTCAGTCACGCTAGCCTGTTGATGTGTTGACGTTTTTCCCATTATTTTCAAGTTTTTACATCCACCTTGCATTTGGCAAATATATTATTCCCCTACAGCAGTTGTTTTTTTTTGTTTTGTTTTTTAACTTTCAAACGCCCTTTAAGAGAATAAGTTTTGTAAATTATGCAAATAATAACTTTGCACAAAATTCTGAATGGGTACTTTTCCCAGTCAAACACCATGGAAGACGGTATAAAGTCAACTTACAGTCACTTGTTTGAAGGCCATTTCATTTTCAGTTACTTACTTAGCATAACTTGTATAGCATAGCAAAATAACATGGAAAATAAATGAAGCTGTGACAGTGTTTCTGCAGTAAAATATTATTACTCGCAAGCGGTCATGTTGGTTATGCGTAGATGAACAGTGAACAGAATGTGCCCATACACACTCATAAACTGTACATCTTTCCACAGAAATACTGACACATATGCCTCCTCTCTCTCTCTCTCTCTCTCTCTTTATGTGAGTCTTTAATGTAAGGTCAAACCTTTGGATTATGTGTTTGTCTTCTTACTTGTTAATAATTCCCCAGTATGATTGCACAGTGGAAGGAGTTTTTGTTTAATAAAGTATTTCTCTCTCTCTCTATCTCCATTCCTTCACACACTCTCACACGCTCTCACACACACTCTCACGCGCTCTCACGCGCTCTCACGCGCTCTCACGCGCTCTCACGCTCTCTCACGCTCTCTCACGCGCTCTCACCGCTCTCTCACGCGCTCTCACGCTCTCTCACGCGCTCTCACGCGCTCTCACGCCGCTCTCTCACGCTCTCTCACGCTCTCTCACGCTCTCTCACGCACTCTCACGCACTCTCACACACTCTCACACACTCTCACACACTCACACACACTCTCACACACTTAATGATTGTTATTTTTATTAGATGCTCTCTCGCGATCATGAGCACGTAAGTGACTCAGGAGCCCAGCCTTTGATTTGCAAGTTTTTTGGCAAATGTGACATTTCCTAGCAGAATTATGCGCTAGTTCTGGGGCGTGACGTGTGAGGTAGGAGGAGCCAAACGCAGCAAGGGGATTCTTTAAGTCCTTAGGGCCACTAAGGCGGGAAACCCCGCAGATAAGGGAGGAGACAAGACAAGGAACACACACACGCCACAGCTACAGACCGGCTCACTGTTACACACCAAAAAGTAGAAGCACAAACGCCTGGTTTCACAACCAGAAACCCAAACAAGGCGAAAGGGAACAAAGAACTACTACCCCCATACTTCTACGAGCTAAGTAACTAAAAAACGAGCCGGAAATCACAAACACCCTGTCTCGGAAAACGAGACGCATAAGAACAGGCGAGTAGCATAATGGCACAAATACACACCAACGTACCGAAGCTACGAACCAGCACACTAACACGCAATTAAGTAGAAGCACAAACGCCTGATTTCACAGCAAGAAATCCAAACAAGGCGAAGGGGAACAAAGAACTGCTACCCCATGCTTCCATCTGCGAAGTAATCAAATGGCCAGCAATAATAAACGCCCTGCCTCAGTAATGAGGCGTAAGAATAGGCGAGTAGCATAAAAGGTACACATCAAACACACAACCAACAAACACTGAAAACTAATACTCATTAGTATAGGAGGAGGCGAAGGAACAGATATAACGTTCCGTGGCTACTTCCATAAGCTAGCAGTCACATGCAGAACATAAAGGGGTAAACGCCCGATCTCCCAGGAGGGAGAAACATTTTACAGGCGAGCCGACGGAGCACCGCAGTCCCATAACTTTACTAGCAGAATGACTAGCTTAAATAGAAAATAAACGCCCTAGCCTCTCAGTAAGGGAAAATGTAACACGGTGAAGGAACCGATAATAAATGTTCCAAGGCTTATATAGAGGCTCGCAGTCACACGCAACATGTCCACAACATCGCCCAATCCTCCCCACAGGAAGACATGCACCGACAGACGAAACAGAACTACAGTTCCGAACAAAATCGTCAAACTCCATATACGGAAAAAGACACAAGACATGCACCGACAGACGAAACAGAACTACAGTTCCGAACAGAATCGTCAAACTCCATATACGGATAATGGCACAAGACATGCACCGACAGACGAAACAGAACTACAGTTCCGAACAGAATCGTCAAACTCCATATACGGATAAAGGCACACAGGGGCGAGAGGACAGCTGCACCGGAATTATCGGTTATCTGACTAACGCAAGCTCAATAGAAAATACTAGCCCTGCCTCTAAGAATAAATAGAGCCCTAAAGTCAGTATGATAAAACACCCTGTCTCTTAATAAACAAACTCCTCGTGCTATCACGAAAGACAGCAGATAGAGAGAGGAGAAAGAGACAGAAAATGGCAAACGATCTAGGCAAAACGACAAACAAAGGACAGACCAGAAAGCGGCGACTGAAATGAGCACACAAAACAGGAATGTAACCTGAAAGCTCAAAGCACAAAGCCAAGTCCCCGCAAAACTCCAACAAAGCACAACAGAGCAAAACGGTCTCCTTAAAACACTAGATCAATCATACGACTAAAACTTTAAAAGGGCAAAAATAAACCGCACACAAAACAGCACAAATAATGCCATACAACACACCACAGCACAAACAACAAACAATCAATATCGAAGCCCAGAACAAAAGGAACATGGGCTTAAATAGCTCACCGGCAACCATGTGCAGCTGTGCAACGTTGAAGAGAACTTCTTCGTGAGAAGAAGGAAAGGAGCCAAAACTCCACCAACGAAGCAGCGCCCATTTGTGGCGACCGAGGAACACGACCGCAAGGGAAAAAGGTCACAAACCATGACAGGAGGGGAATCTTTGTGGACCTTCATGTGTCTCTTCAGCCCACCAACCGATGCAAACCTTACCACATACTGGACAAGCGCTACAATATAATCCAGAAGGCAGAGGGTCATTGTATGCAGCTTGATCCTGTCTATACTGCTATCATGCTTGAATTTCCCCTTTTTTCCCTCAAACTCAAATTGCTTCCACCGGTAACCCTTCCCGCCGACTTCAGGAAGAGAGAGCCGTACGGACGCGACTCCTCTGATTCACGCGGCGACCAATCTCGCTTCTTTTACACACTGCAGACACACCACCAATTATACACTGACAAGACTAACGGCCGGCTTACCCCCTATCATTCCCCGGCGAGGCTGGCCCAATTATTGCCTCGCCAACGCAGACCTCCGGCCATAGCCGGCAATGGACTCGCACTTCTACCTGGAGGCCCATAACCTTCAAGTTCTGGATGGACAACACACATTGTGTTCAAGTGACAAACTATTTTTAAATTGATTGATTTATTTATTTATTTTTGCCGCAGAAATACAACGTACTCCAATTGTGAATATGTGAAGCCATTCATTTTTGGTTTGGGAGCCTGGCAGGGTGCTAGAACCTTCTATTCTCAATAGTTCCCTGTAATTGCAAAACACAGTTTCTTTGTATTTCTGAAAGACTGCAGTGCAGAGAAAAGGAGGTGGAATTAAACCCATATGTGCAGTACTCACCGAGTCATCGGGCGGCCTGTGAATCTTGGCCCAGTCCACCGAGGGCCCTTTTACTTGCAGGAATCTGTGAAACAGCTTCTCGAAGCCCTCAAAGTCCTTTCGTGAAATCTAAAAAAAACAAAAAAAAAACACAGAAGTAAAACTGTATGAGGAACAATGGCCATCTAACAAAAAAAAAGCCCCTCAGGAATCATGTTCGGCATTGTTGGGCCCAACAAACCCATATGAACGGACTTTAAATTTAAGGACATACACACTGACCAAAGTAGTTTTCACAATGGCTTCAATACTTTACTGTTGGGTAGGTGTGGTTCTTAGACCATATGCAAAGCTGTCAGTAAGGCATTACGTGATGGAAATGGCACAAATCCATTACATTTTGTTCTTATACTGTCATCCTGTTGTACGCAACACAGATGGCTTACTTACGCCATCAGTTTTCCCATCAAAATCCCATCTGGGATTCAGGAGAGAGCTCCATCAATCCCATAATGGGAGGAGTTACTATACCATATTCTGTCAATTGTTTGTAGGAACCTATCAGAAGACTCTTCTCTCAGTAGCAAAACTCAGTGATTGGCTAAGACCAACAGCTCCAAAAGTTCCTCACTCCCCCTTTCACTCAATCAAACCCGCCATCTTTGGGGTCCAGTCCACAGAACTTAACCCTCCCTGGCCACTGCTTATGGTTATGGGCCAATTGTACAGTAAATAAATATATAAATATTGGCAAATAAATATTTCTGAAAGAACAGCACCTTCACTGAGGCACTATACCTAAATGTTTGAATCTCGTGGGCTTAATTATATATAAGTGTGCAGATCTATAATGGAAATCATGTCTGATTCCGACATTCCGTGTATCACAGCATTCCGGTGCCCTTTTATGCGTTCTCATAATTAAGATGCAGAAGCGACTCGTTTGACTTCTCTCTGCTAATTACTTTGATGTCGATGCCAGGCTTCAGGTTATAAACGCCCCCCCCAATCAAGATTGCGGGTGGCCCGGTGATTCGCTTGATCTCACTGCCCGTCTCCATGGTTTCCGCGGCTCTCCAGAACATTACAGCGCATTTTAATTACGCTTTTCCTCCACTTTCAAAGTTTAAAAACGCAAAGAATGCTCAAGCTGCCCATTTGAAAAGAGAGGACATCTGTCCTCTAAAGCCTTTAAGTTTAAGTCACACTATGTAACTTTGCTTTATTTATTGTGCACAAGACTCCAAAATGCTTAATGCTGTGGGTTTACAAAGCAGAGCTCTAAACACAAGAAAAGCAACTTCTGTCAACCAATCAGTGCAGGATGCAACTTCTATCAACCAATCAGTGCAGGGCTCTCCGAACTGCGGTCTCTCTGGGGCGAGTGGGTGGGGGGGGGATTCTCAGCATTATGTACAGAATATTTTAGCTTTTGTATTAATTTAATTGTTCCACAATTTAAAAAATAAAAATAAAAATAGATAAGACAAAATAAATAAATCTTAAAATTTAAATCTTGACTGGATTACACAGTCTTGGTGATATTGCAGTCATTGTCGTTATTACATCTTGGTATTGTGCCAAATGGCATTAACATAATGGCATCACGATCTAGACATGCTTGCATGTGCCAGTGTGTTAAATAGTCACTGGATTGCAACCTTACTGGGTGCTGGATAATTGTATTTTTTTGAGATGGGAGGGGGGTATATGGTGGTGATTTTTGGGAGGTGTAGGGTGGGGAAGGTTTGGGAACTCTGGCAGATGGGAGCCGTTTGCGCTCTGCTCCATTAGTGTAGGTGTGAAAAGCAGGGGGGGGGCGGAGACGCGATGACACGCCACATAGGCGCCACGGCCGCCAGCAACTCCTCGCTGACCCGACAACCGTAACCACAGTCCTACGGACAGAGAGAGAGCGAGAGAGAGGACCTGCTGGGACTGTGTGTGTGCGTGTGTGTGTATTTGCCTTGTGTGTGTGTGTGTGTCTGTGTGTATTTGTCTCGGTGTGTGTATGTTTTCATGCGCATGTGAGTGTGTGCAGACTGTGTGTACAAGTGTGTACTTGCACGTGTGTGTGTATTTATGTGTGTGTATTTGTCTATTTGCGTGTGTATTTGTCTATTTGTGTGTGTGTGGAAGGAATTCAGTCTACGTATGTGTCCCATCTCTGCAGTAATAAGATATGGGTCCGATTCCACAGTGAGGCTCCTAGCCTCCCACCTAGTCCCTAGTGTGGGCCTGTGGTAGCTAGTGTGGGCCTGTGGTAACTAGTGTGTGGAGCATTTGTGCAACGCGTATCACACTGTGCGATTCCCATGGGTATATTTCACAACAAAGACTTCCTGCAAAACAAACTTAATTCAAAACCGAGAGAACAGCCTTTTAGAGGAGGGCGGGAATGTTTTCAGTGCTTTCTCTCAAAGCCTTTCCTCAAAGCTCTGGTGTTGCCACTGGCAACGGTTGTCAAACTGAGGGTTTAAGAGTCACAAGAGAGAAGGCTGCGAGTTTTGGAAGACAGAGAAAACTCATGCGACGGCTTTTCCCTTATCCTGCACCAATCATACCCGAGACAAAAATGTCGGAAATACCTGCTGTTGTCCGGTATATTTTTCACGTGTATAGTCCTATATTTGATCATATAGACTACCTTGCATTTTAATAATGGGTGGGTCAGTTAAGTATTTAAAGTCACTAAATTACACTAAGACATGTCCTTAGAAGTGAGTCACATCCTTATAAGCAAGTCATGTCCTTGTAAGTGACTTATGGTCTTAAATGAATGCCATGTTGTTGGGCAACATTCTCGAATGCAAGCAGTGTTCATGACATCACGTGGGCGGCTACTTTGGATGAGTCTTCACATGGTCCGTTTGCTGACTAGCTGTACCCAGATAATTTACTGACCCCCCCCCCCCCGAAAAAAAACAACTTTAAAGCTGTACCCACCTCAGCCTCAGCACCCTTCCCTGTGGAGATCAGTTTCTGCAGCTCATCGTGCATGGACTTCTCCAGCTCCTGCCGCATCACTTCCTGAAACTCCGCCATGCCGCTGTTGGCTGCACTCTTGCTTAAACCTGTGGGGGGGGGGGGTGGGGGTGTGGGGGGGGGGGGGGGGGGGGGTGGGGTCAAGCAGTTTTGCTCATGAATTTCACTTCCGGGTCAAGCAACAAAACACAGATTAGTGTGTTAGGCCATCAGTGTTCCGCTGGATGGCATGTAGAGATTGTCCTTATATAACAATATTATCTGATGGTTCTTAGATTAGAATATTCCCCGTCATGTTTTAAAAAGCAGTTGGTACGTTTACGGGGTGATTTCATCGTCAGCAGTGTGGATATGAGTTTGTATTGGGTGATTTCAGCGTCAGCAGTGTGGATATGAGTTTGTATAAAGGACATCCTGCCCTGTCCCTCTCAGACACTCTGTCTGGCATGCACAAATAATAACTGTCCATTTCTGTAATAAACGTATCCATTTATTACTTATTATTATTTCTGCAACAAACACAGACTGGCCGGCTAAAAGAAGAGATGATTGTTTGAATGGCCTAATAGCTAACCCATGCAGCAGGGGCCATTTGCTGCAGAGGATATGAGGTCATAACTCAAAACGAATGGCAACACTGTTACAAGGTTTAAGTGTTCTTTTGCATTTGTTATCCTTCTGCTCCAATATGCAGTCATCTTTACTTCTGTGAGCCCTAACAGAGTTTGTGAGGTCATAAAAGGACCTCCCTTTATGACCTCATTATTGTATGACACACATTTATTCTGTTTGGCTTTCTTTCATGTTTAACTGTTCACAGATGGAGTTGATGGTATCGCATCACTGGCTCAGCTAGGCTGAGAAATTAGCTACCCTTGAGAGGAAAGCACGCTGCAGTGTGCACAAGGAAGACATTTGTTTACGTAGCATTTACCTACCTAACATTTATCTCTATTCGCCATCGAACCTCCCGCCTGGCAGCTCACGGAGCAACGCAAAGTTGAAGCCCAAGTTCCACAAACAAACGAAACGAAGCCATCTTCAATTACCATGATTTTAGCGGACAAATGTTTACGTCCAATTGTAAACGAGGGGATAGAAAGAGGGGGGGGGGGGGCGAGAGACACCCAACATACATGCTGGGTACTTAGAGACGTGGCCCATGAGAAACGAGGATTTACAGAAACATGTGTTTCAAGAGAGAGTGAGCCTCTGTGTCTGCCCTAAGATCTGGAATACATGGAGCTAATGTGGAACGCTGCGCGAGGAGCAGACCATTTGAATTCCAGTCCAACGTTCGGACAGTCACGGGCTGCTTCCTGCCGGGAATATGCTCGCGACCTACTCCGTCCGAGAAAGGGATGGAATTCCAATGTCCCACTTCTCGTCAGCCTTCGCACCTCAACTCGCACCCAAAGCCTGCTGTTGTAGCAGATTCTTTTCTCAGCCACATCGTTTTTGGGAGCCGTTATCGCAGGCTACAGTACACAACCCCACAGCAAAGAGCTAGATTAAAATTTTTAGCGCCTTTAGCTGCCGGTTAGGAAATAAGTAGGCCTACGTGGTAGCTGCCTTCCCGCTTAAGCAGGGCGATACAGCGAGGCGGTGAATGCGAAAATTATGATGGGAATGTAGAGCTGAGAAGCAAGATGTGGGACCTCACGTCAAGCATCCGGAGACGTTGAGAGTAGGCGAGCCTACTCACAGTGGTTATCAGAGAATATAGTTCGCAACACTTAGATTAATATTTCCATTTCTAATGCATAGGAGGTTTGGGATTCGGGGATGTTTGACAGGTAGTTGGCACAGGCGGTCCCAACAAATAAACTTCTCAGTAAATTAGGGTTGAAAATGGAACATCACCGTTTGTGTTTTAAAAAAAAAAAAAATTATTTATAGTTTGGCGTGGCAAAAACGGATAGGACTGTATGGTAAATTCTGGAAATATTTTGTGTGTGTGTTTCACTAAACATAATAAATTCTGACATATTAGTATGTGATATTACAATAGTTGGAGTAGCTACTATAGGACCTATTACCAATTATTTAAATTTTGACAATTAAATATTGACCCCTAGGCTAATTGGGCGCAAAATCTAATCGCACATTTTATAGCTAAAATCATAAGCAGCACCGCAAATAGTCACAAAGCTGCCAACCGTAACAAGGGACGTCTGTACGGGATGCGTTCGCCTCCAGGGCATGCGAAACCATGTGGAGATGAGAAGCATACTAAATGAAACAATGTAACTAGATAGCATCGTCCAGAATATCCGAGACCTACACGTTATTGTAGCCGGTATTCTTCAGTATTCAGTATTCTATTTTTTTTTTTACTGCAAAAAGGGTAACATTGTTAACTCCAAGACTGTCCTAAACCCTGCGACGATCCAACAGCTTTTCAACACGTCCGGGGACGTAGTCACATTAAGAGTGGTTAACATGTTGTCCACTGCATGCCATTTATGCTACAGCTGTGCGACCTCCATTCATTAACTCTTTTTTTCTTCTTCTAGAGTTTCTTAAATACCTTAAATGTCTCGACTTGCACGCAGTCAATCGTGTCATGTCAGAGTCACAGATCGTGTTGCCCAAATCAGACATTCCATAAATCGCCACATCAGGTCTTCTCTATTTTAAGTAGCATAACTAGAGGCTATAATCAATCTGTATGTGCGCTAAGAAACTTACCTTGAACATAGAGCGACATCTTAGTTGTTTGTTGTATCTAATGTACTCTTAATACTAATTTATTTTTTATAATAAAACGGTTCTTAGTCCCCGTAGATATAATTATCTTCAGCCGCCTTGGCTTTCGATGTAAATGTAAAAATTCGGATACGGTTCTGATAGCTAATCCATTAAAATACGGCACGCGTTATAACATCTAGAAGCTCCCTGCAAATGACAGCGTCTTCACCTGACAATAGGGTACACAAAAAGATATAGGATCGGAATCATTCGGCGGGTTCAGTAGCCTACCCCTGCCATTTCATTTACACATAACCATAAACCCCTTTAAATGAAGCACATCTTTTCTCTCCTCCCACTTCAGTCCACCAAGGGAAAAAAAACGTCCCAACTGGCAACGGGAAGCTTCCCGGACAATAGTAATGAACTGGAGTCCAACGCCCCCGTGGCGTATGAATATTTTGTGTGTATTACATGTCATCTCAGTCCAGTTAGAAGATAAACAGACCGCGCCCACATTGTCTTGGTTGGCTGAAGCTCCTGGCGAATAGCCTACCCACAAAGACAATTTGGCTCTACCGTATCGTGGTTTTCCTTAGTCAACTTCATTGTTTATGGCATGTCCAACCCCCCTATCACTCGAAGAGGCCGTTATAAACACGCACAAGACCCAGTTTAAATTTAATTATTAAACCGTTTTAGATTAAAGCTGTTTATAGCCTAGTGTGTGGCAAAAGAAAGTGTCGCAGGCTACGCAATGCATACTGCGCATCATGCAGGCACACGCAAGCTAAATACTGAGCAACAGAAGCAGTTAGCTATCACTCCATGGCAGGGATATTCTTATGGTTTTTGCTAGCTAGGCTGCTAACACCACAAAACATATCAACTAGGCTATATGCACCTTTGAAGGTATAGGGAATGCAGATGCTATATTTAACACCACATGCCTTTTTTCACTCGTTACTCAAGCACATTTGTATGTTCTCAAACAGCCGTTACCCACCTTTTAAATACCTATTATGTTTTCCTCAACAGGGCTCCAATGGGGATGGTGCTTATAGCTACTGTAGCTGGTTAAATACGCCACCTTTAGCCAGTGATTTGGCTGAGGAATATCTAGTTTTACGAGAGCACATCGATCGCCCCTTTAACTGGCCTGCACGGAAAATATATTATCTTCGAAATAGGGTTCTTGCAGGGTACAGTCTGCATTTACGTCAGAAGCCAGCGGAAGTGTCGCTCTAAAGGAGAGCTCCTATTGGCGATTTGCACTAACCAATCATATCAGGGATAACAGCTAACCCAATCAGAACGCTTTAAATTGTGACAAGCTGCGCCCGAAATACACTTTCTCAACAAATGAGAGGTGGCCATTTGGACCCCCCCCCCCCCCATGTACAAAAAAAAAATAAAGCACATTATCAGAATGCCACGGACTGCAGTAATATATTAACTTATTTACAGTGGTAAAATTTTGAAAGTTCACATTACATTACAGTCATTTAGCAGACGCTTTTATCCAAAGCGACATACAATAAGTGCATACAGAAACGTCGAAATCACTACAGAACAGACAAGACAAATCACATCCTTCCCATAATGTAGCAGCTATCCCTAGTAATGAACGTTGAATGTAGTTCACAGTAAGCTGTGGGTAAATCAGCCTATACTACACTTCTATTCTCAATACTATTATAAACTATAACAAACAGACAGGAAAACACAGGGAACTAGTGCCATGAGGTCCTAGATTAGAATATCAGTCAAGGTGGAGTCTGAAGAGGGTGTGTCTTCAGGCCACGACGGAACGCAGGCAGTGTTGGAGTAGAATGTAGGGGAATGGGAAGTTCATTCCACCACTGAGGAGCCAGGGTGGAAAAGCTCCGCAGTCGGGACGAGCGAGAGCCGTTGACACGGAGGGGGGGGAAGTGCGAGTCGCCCTGCTGTAGAAGAGCGAAGTGGTTGAGCAGGAACATAGTTCTGGATTAAGTCCTGCAGGTAGGTGGGGCCTGTCCTATTGGCTGCAGTGTAGGGCCATGGTCAGAACTTTGAACCTGATCCTGGCTGCAACTGGCAGCCAGTGGAGTGACCTCAGCAGGGGGGTTACATGGGAAGATGTTCAGATGTCATGGGATCATTGATTTTATTAATATCCGTGGGCAAATTGTTGCAGCACTATCCCCAGTGACTAAGTTTCTGTCATAAATGTGTCCAGTCGGATGAGGCCCAGTCAATCAAATTTGGATAAAACCATAAAAATAAACATTAAAATGAGTGCAAGTACAGCCATGAGTGTTTCCACTATCGGAAACGTGCACGGCCATTCCCAGCTCCTTGTTTTCACTGAATACCCCAGATATTTGTTTTCTTAATCATATGGAAACCATTCTGTCTTTCACCAGTAACTGTGTCTATATACACAAAAATGGTCATATATGCAGCTCTTTACGTAATAAAATTGTATTTAGTATGTGATTTTTAAAAAATAATATTTTTATGTATTATAGATTTTTATCATCATATTGCAAACACCAATTTTTTTTTTGATGAACTGACACAGTTCATACTCATTGCCTACACCATTTATATGCATTATGTTATATAAATTGTCATGGCATTTGAGTGTATATATTTGACAAAAGTACTCTCCTGCATTTAATTCCTGTGTTAATTCCTGTTTATACAACCGTATACTCCCTGTATGATACTGTCATTCTGATGGTTCACTTTGTAACTTTGTTTTTGTCAGGTCCCTCTTGTAAGAGATGTCAGACTTATAGTACTACATTAATCAATAGAAAATTAATAACCATGCTTTGAGAAGATGGTTCAATTAATAATAATTTAGTTATTGATTGTTAATTTCTGTTGCCCTTTCATTATGATTCTTTAGTTGTGCCCAAGACTTTCAACTTTAAACAGAAAGCTCGATTCATGAATTTTAACCCGGGAATATAACTCAAATGTGCCACAGGACAGAGCTTTATTTTGAAACAAAACATTTTTTGAAAAATGGTTATTTTATTCTGATAATGCCAACTGTGGCTGCAACCTATAAAATGTATTTCTTATCAAAATTTAATGATCACTTTCTGTTAAAAAATCTGTAATCATGATTATCTGCATTTCATTGTCCAATATATGATTGTATATCCAGCCAGGTTAATCTACTTATCAACGATTTAGTTCCCTATGATACCTCATGCTACCGACTTCAGCCATTAGAGGTTTTTTGCATTATCATGGCAGCGAAGTGTGATAATGGACCAAAAAAGTAAACACTGCCCCCTTGTGGTGCAGCTGCTTCGTTGCATCTCAACTGCACTCACCTGAAACCCACGGAAGCTTTGCTTGCAAGTCTTTGCGAGACTTTTGAAGATAATATTTAACTTTTCATTGTCCACTCAACGGAGGGAGGTCTTATTTATTTGCATTATTTTAACATGAAAAACAGTGATAAGAAGGAAATGATTTAGAGCCAAGGCCGTTTACGCAATGCCACAGATATACTTTGTAGGCCTGTGAGGTAAAAATAAAAAATAAAAAAAAAGAAGTCCAGATCAATACAAGTGCAAGAAAACAGTAAGTCGCTTTAAAACAAGCAGTGGTGTGCGTGTGTGTGTGCATGTGTGTGTGTGTGGGGAAGGGAAGAGTGGAGGGCGACAGTATGAAAGTCATTGACGGACACATTACAACTTCATTAATTAGACATTAAAGTGACATCGGCTCGTTCTCCCTTCTCTCTTTGGGTTTAAAAAAACAGCCAAAATCCACAGAATTAGTTTGACATGGTTTTCTTCGTTTTATTGTGGGGTCTCAACATGTAATCGCTACAATGGTTGGATGACTAAGTGCATCGTTAAACCTACCTACTAACCAGCATTCCCCAGGGTATTGCTACAACCGGCCATCTTGGGCCGTTTGTTTATTTCTCGTTGTTACTTTTAAAAGCTTGACAAATGAAACGCACCACGCACACACAGTGTTGGCAGGGTGGGGTGTTTTTATAGACGAGAGGAAGGAGGGTTCCGGGGTGTCTGAATCCCGCTGCATTGTAGGAAGGGTCGTCAGTCAGACGCCCAGGAAGGACACGGCGGTGTCGCGCTCCTCCACCAGCTCGGCCGCTGTGGCGTCCATCTTCCCGCGAGAGAAATCGTTTATCGCGAGACCGTCCACGATCTTCCAGGATTTGTTCTGAGGAGGAAGAGGGAGGAGGAGGAAGAGGAAGAGGCTGGGTCATTTTAAGCTTCTATGACCCTACACCCTCCCCATCCAAAAAATGATGGGGGGAGGGGACAAAAAATGAGAGTGAAAATGTTTACATTGTTTAAGTCCCTCCAAATAAAAGCACCTGTTAAATTACTGTCATGTAAGTTCAACAACACAGTTAAATTATATTGTAAAAATAAATAATTAAACCATCTTTAATAAACTGGCCCTTTAAAACAAAACAGGCTGCCAGTTGCAACTTTAACACGTTCAGGATCAAATCAGCATCAAACCCTTGTAGACATTAAGTGCTATTTCTGGTGTTACCCTTTGGGACTGATTCCAAAAGCCTGCTGCGATCGCGTGTTTCCTACCTTAATCATGACAGGGAACGAGTAGATGAGGTCATCGGGAACGCCGTAGGAATTCCCACTGGAGTAAACGCCCATGGAGATGAACTCGCCCTGTGACGGACAGGAAACGGTTAAGTCAGGGCTCACGCCCAAAGGAAATTCACGGCGGGTAATCTGGTTTTTCCATGTGTTTAATTGCGCACCTATCTACCCACAAGTGTAATCAGGATAAGGAACTAAGGTAAGGTCGTTAAGGCAGGATAAGAGGTAGCTCCCTGATCTGGACTATGTCACACGGCACCTCTGGAAGAGACCAGTAGACCCAGTAGACCCTGCTCACCCGAGCCAGGCCCAGTAGACCCCGCTCACCCGAGCCAGGCCCAGTAGACCCTGCTCACCCGAGCCAGGCACAGTAGACCCTGCTCACCCGAGCCAGGCACAGTAGACCCCGCTCACCCCGAGCGAGGCCCAGTAGACCCCGCTCACCCGAGCCAGGCCCAGTAGGACCCTGCTCACCATAGCCAGGCCCAGTAGACCCCGCTCACCACCGAGCGAGGCCCAGTAGACCCCGCTCACCCCGAGCGAGGCCCAGTAGACCCCGCTCACCCGAGCCAGGCCCAGTAGACCCTGCTCACCATAGCCAGGCCCAGTAGACCCTGCTCACCTGAGCGAGGCCCAGTAGACCCCGCTCACCCGAGCCAGGCCCAGTAGACCCTGCTCACCTCTGGAGTTCCGTTCCAGATGTCCCTCATGTGGTCACAGATGGCTTTGGCGGCAGACATGGCGCTGGAGAGCTTCCTGGCTTTAATGACAGCGGCACCACGCTGCTGTACTGTCTGAGCAAGGAGAGAGAGAGAGGGAGAGGGAATCAGATACAGGTGTGCTCACCCAGGTAAACTCACACAGGTTACACTCAAACAGTTGTGCACATACAGGTAAACTCACACAGGTAAACACCCAGGTAACCTACACAGGTACACTCACACAGGTGTGTTCACCCAGGTAATCACACAGGTAAGCTCACACAGGTAAATCATGTAGGTACACTAAGACAGGTGTGCTCACCCAGGTAACTTACACAGCTAAACTCACCCAGGTAAGCTCACACAGGTAAAATCACACAGGTACGCTCACAAAATAAACACACATAGGTACGTTCACAGCGGTCAGAGAGATACATCCTGCTCCATTTGTAAAGGTCAAGCCTTACAATAAGCCGCAACTCAGAAAGATAAGACCCAGTCAATAGTTAACTCCAAACAGGGGGATGAACATGTCATCACCTCCCCACCTGCACGTTATCTCTCTCACCAGCAGTTGAGGGAAACAGCATAGGACTGGGTCATGGTTAACAAAGAGCCTAACATATAGAGTGAGTGTAATTCCAGAACATAAATCTGATTAATCTGATATAAAACTATAAATCATAATGGCTGTCAGTTTGGCGGAGCCCACGACAGTGCCAAGACTCTTTTCCTGTGCAAAGTGGGCTCACTTACGGATATGAAGCTTCCTTTGAGCCAGCCGTCATCCTTCACGGCGTCGAAGGCAGCCACTTCCTGTCCGTGACTGGTCACTTTGGCGTGGTGGACGTCGGGGGTACTGGGTGGAGGAGTGGTTTCCCCAGATGATCACGTTCTTAACGCTGTCGGCTGGGAACGCCACAACGCATGGCCACCTGGCGTCACGACGACAGAAGCAGCAGTAGTCATGGAAACGTATTCCCAGCTGTGGGCTACCCTGCTTTAAGCGGTGACCTTTGACCTGAGACGTTGAGCTTTTTCCTATTTTTTTCCTCCCAGTTTGTAATGCACAATTGTATTCAAGTACCACAATCGTCTTTGGAACCTTGGCTATCAATTTGGGAGGGCCCACACAAGCACGTGCTCTCCACCGCCGTTTTTTTTTTACAATTTCTTTACAATTTTTTTGCACCGTAGGCCAATCAGAGTCAACGTCAGAGGAAGACACTTTATATGTGCTCATATGGGTGTGATCACACAGGTAAACTCACACAGTCGCATTCATACAGGTGTGGTCATCCGGGTAACCTACACAGGTAAACTCACACATGTAGGTGCACTCACACAGATGTGCTTGCACAGGTTGACTCACACAGGGTCTTTCACCTCCGCTATAAAATTCAGAAGGGCCCAGACAAGCACGTGCTCTCCTTTGCAACTCGGCATTTCAGCCGCCGCCTTTTTTTCACACCGTAGCCAATCAGAGTCAGCGTCAGAGGAAGACGCTTTACATGCGGCCTGAGCAAGCACGCCAATTCTCATCGCGGCTGGCTAAAATTGACTGTCTGCCATAGGACCGCTATAGTACAAATTTAAAAAACACTGGTTGACCACTAGAGGGCAACTGTATTCTCACTAGTTCAGGGGTAGGGAACCCTGGTCCTGGAGAGCTGCAGGGTCTGCTGGTTTTAGTTGTTACTCCCCACTTAATTGATCAATTAAAGCAGTTGTTTACACAGTTAACTCACCTCACCTGGTTTCTTTGGTTTAAGTAGGTGCTGTATTTAAGGTGAACACAAAAACCAGCAGACCCTGCGGCTCTCCAGGACCAGGGTTCCCTACCCCTGCGGTAGTTGATGGAGATGAACAGGTTTCATGTTAAATATTTGATATTTGCCCTGGATCTCTCCACAGTGACAGTCAGTCTGATCGGACTCAAGGTGGGGCAGGGTGAGGGGACTCTGCACCTGTGAGCGGGCCCTGTTGTGGTCCAAACGGGTCAGGCAGGAGAAGTTCTCCTTGGGTATGGAGGGGGCAGATTTGGAGGCGATCAGACAGTTGGTGTTAGCTGGGTTTCCTACAACCAGGACCTGAAAGAGAGAAGTTAAGTCAGGTCAAGTCCTGACAAAACCCAAAATACCACACCGCACAATAGTCCGATAAAACAAGTGTAGTGCACAGCACACATTTTATGAAAGCTGTCTGTTCATAACCAAAGATGGGAAAACATATACTAAAAAAAAAACAAAGAAACCACTTTCCAAATATTGAAAACAGCAAAAAAAAAAGAATCAAAAACCTTTTTTTAAGGAAGAGCAGATGTGGTACAAAGTGATATTTCTAAGATAAAAATAGAACTTTAAAATAATAAGTCACCAGGGCTGTTATTAATTCTTGAATTACTGCTAATGCTACTCCTCTGCACTCAGTGACCTCGTCTTGCTTCTATGGCAGAGAAACTTGGCACAGGAAGGACATTAGCCATTCTTCCATTTCCCTTGAATACGCTGACACATTCTCAGCATGTATCCAATGAGCAGATTCCTTTCATTCACCCAGAAACTACGAAATCATTAGCAGAGACAGGATGGCAGGAAACTGCAGTTAAATACACGTACAGGCACCATCGCATTGAGCAAAATGTCAAATGTTTCTGTAAAAACAGAGGCGTAATTACAACGAACAATATTAGCAGCTAGCTGGCTAGTCAGGTCTGGACAGATTTGTTAACAGTTAATATTGCCGCTACCTCAGAACTGAATATAGAAGCTTGCTTGTTGACACAATCTTATGAGCAAAACGAAGACCGGATTGTTTGTATGAGGTGTGTTTATTTTTCCTGGAAGAACCATTAAGCAGACACTGAGGTTGACAGCACTACCATAGTGTACGTTAAGAGAATGCTGGGTCTAGTTTTGCCATTTAAAAATGACTAAATTACTGCATTCAATTGTGAGTTCCATTGTGACTGCCATTTGCATTTGTAATTTAGAATATAAAGAAAATAAATAATTTCAGTGCCCATTGTATAACAGTATATTTTCCTAGACAGCTCATACAGTCTGCTTTTATGCTGATGCACTTAGGTAAATTAAAAAATAGAAGAATTACACTGGTCTGCTACTTTGTTAAAATGCAGGAGAAATGGACAAGGAACGCAGTTAAGAAAAGTTTCTTTCAACAGAGCCTACTAGGAAGCCAAGAACAATCTGTACAGAGCACAGCTGCCTCAGCGTTCTGCGGTTACATAAAAAAAAGGGAAGTTGCCAAAATGCCGTAACCAACATTGCATGTGTTCAATGCTCATGGTGTAATCTGAAACACATGCACAGAGAAAAAATGTCCCAGCTTCCCGGGATTAATCCACTAAGGCCTATGATTCTTAATCTCTCAAATGGTTGGCTAAACCTACATTACAACGTAATCAGTTCACCCCGAGCTCAGGATCAACAGGCTTTATGACCTCTCGTGTACATGCACATATCGTGCACATAGCAGCCATTTTTACATTCTTTTGACCTGGCGCTTGTTATCACACTGCAAGGCGGGCTCACAGAGGAAGACACTGCATGTATGGCTTAACGGACAGACTTGGGGGGCACCCAACTGACCAATGGGGGTGGCTGGTACAAGATGGGGCATTGTCATCCCGGCCAACTTATACTCTCCCTTCCTTGGGCAATGCTAGATTCAATTGTGTGCTGCTGGCCACAGTCAACACTAGCACGCGAGCCTCTGGAGTTCTGCTAAAACTCCATGAAGAAAAAAGACGCACCAGAAGAACAAAAAAAAATTTAAAATAAGACAGAGTATTTGATATGCAGTCTAATGCTCAAAGCATTTCACTTCAATGAGAAAAAAATCAAAAGTTGCACCACAAACACAAATAGGCGTTTCTTAATTTAGAGACGGGGTCATTGTGATCACATCCTGTTTGCATTAAACCTCCTCCAATGCTCCCTCAGGCCCCCTCCCTGCTCCCCAAACTCAGCGCAATTCACCTTGACGGTCTTCTTGGCGTACTTTTCCAAGGCGGTCCCCTGGGTCTTGAAGATAGCCACGTTGGCCTTGAGCAGGTCCTTCCTCTCCATGCCCTCTTTCCTGGGCATTGAGCCTACCAAGATGGCGGCGTCAAGGTCCTTGAAGCCCACCTCCACTTTATCCGTCGGAATGACCTCTTCAGGGTGACAGGAGATGCAGGAATTGCCCATCCGATTCAATTAAGTTATATATGACGTTACATAATATTGTGGTAACAAAATCTAATTTAACCATTAATGGATATCTAGGTCAAAAGATATAATGAATAGCAGTACTTGCTTAAAAATAGAAAATAAAAGTAGTTTTTCACTCCAGGATTCACAAGTGGAATTCTGAATAAATTCCCGAAATTAATTTTCATGGTTCCACAAAAGTGTTCAGTGTTATTTTAGATGCAGGCAGTGGATTAAAATCATTAAAGTAATATTTAGTTTGTAGGTCATATAGCTAGCCAGAACTCTTATTCATGCCAACAAAACAGTACTGCTACTAGCCAGCACACGGTATACAAAACTGAATCGTTTTATAAGTTCAAGGCTGCTGGGAATTATTCACCCGATACCTTCACTTGTCCGAGAGACTGTACTTAATGTTGGGTGCTTGGGGTGCATGTTTTTTTTTTCTAAACTGTTAGAGGCAAAGTCAAACATTCTCAGATAAAGTATATATGACCTTAGAGCTAAATGCCATTCTGCTGTTATTTCTGTGGTAAGTAATTCCGTGGTCAAGGTCAACAGGGACCTTGTATTCTCTAAAATAAAAGCCCTCCCGAGCAACATGGCTAATTTACTGTTCACTTCCCCTGTCCATGCTGCAGCGCCGCCATATTTTTTCAAGGTCATGCTGTTGATATAGAAATCTTTCACTACAAGACGGAGGCATTTAGGGCCTAATTTACTAATACCTTTAGCGCAGGCAAAACCTTATAACATGACCAATGATTGGTAATGGTATTTTTTTTGCACCAATAATTGGTTGCATTATTAGTTTTTGCGTGTGCTAAAAGGTTTTGCACACGCTAAACGTCTTAGTAAATCAGGCCCTAAGTGTTTTACACAGTAAAATGTTCAGTGTTAAATCAACTCTTACAGAGTACATATGGTCCCTATTGGACTCATATTGTACTCTGTTAGAGCTGAATTAACACTGGACATTTTACTGTGTTCAAATTATATTGGAGTTACTGAACTCAACCCATTGATAAAAGGTGAGCTGTGTGGTCATTAATGTATGTAATGAGCCAAATTTCTAACCTGAGAAATATCACTATTTTAGACTTGCCATTTAGCCTACTTCAACAAAAAAAAATCACTATGCAGTTTTACTCTTAAAAAGCACATTGCTAAATAGCTAAATACATGCAGTATTTTATTTTATATATTTTTTAAATACATGCAGTAAGTAGGCCTACAGGTAGTTGGGATGCATGTCTGATGCCGTTTGAGGTCAGTCAATGTTATCCACAACAAACGTCATTTATATTTTAAAAGCTCACAAATACACCATAGTTTCTCGAAATACTGCTTAGATTACTGATTTTGAGATAATATTCATTATGGTCATCAAGGATGATTGACCCCTTTATCAATGTGAACTTCAGTCAAGGTTCAGCGATACAAGAGGCGCTGTTCCTTTCACGCTCTCTCGGCTTCGTGCAGACCAATGCAGCCAAGATTGGCGGGGCTTCGGTTTAGTCCTCCAATCAGAAAGCA
The DNA here is from genome assembly GCA_029718625.1 of Synaphobranchus kaupii. NCBI lineage: Eukaryota > Metazoa > Chordata > Actinopteri > Anguilliformes > Synaphobranchidae > Synaphobranchus > Synaphobranchus kaupii. The sequence continues at coordinate 109,190,990 of CM056379.1, read as the reverse complement.
CCTACTTGACACACCTCCCCACCCAACACTGGCGCAATATAGGCGGTGATGCTGATTTATTCAGACGGTGGCCAGAGAAGGAAACGCAGCGCTATTGTAGAAAAATAACAGAACGGAAAAGCACAAGCCTCAAACATTTTACCCGTAAGACGGACGGAGAGACCGAGAAATAACCCACGGTTAAAATATGTTTTTTTAACATTCGATATTGAAAGTTAATTAAAAAATAACGCTGATGCTAAGTCACTCAAACTGGGCGCCACGTTCCATTCAATTGACAGCAGTTTCTGTTTCAAAGTCTGCTGCCGTTTATTTGAGTCCCTGCTTGCTAGGCCAAGATGCGCTTACCCCTCAGGAGTGGGAGAGCACAGTCCTGCAGCTCCATGACAACGCCATCCAGGACTGGGAGCATAGGCGGTATGTCAAGCAGAACGAGGATGATAGGCTACATGGGGCAGAAACACGCCAAGTTACAGAGTGGTGGGGAAAGTCTCGGAAATAGCACATAGCCTAATTAAGGTTAGTTAAATGAAACACGTGTGCGTGCGTGCGTTAATGGTGCACATTGCAATACTAGACAGTTGTTTGTTTATCCAGCACAAGGCTGATTTCGTCAACGTCATATTTCTGTTTACGTAAGCACACACTACACAAACGCGTAGGAATGCACTGATATCAAAAACGTAACAGAGATTACCTTTAATTGCAGTGACAGCTGATGACAAAAAAAGGTTGAACTTGAAAATGTCCAGAAATTCACGTTGCGTCTGCCGCAGCAGATGAAACGTCATACCAAGGACAGACAGACATTTTTTTTACCTGATCCTTGCCGAAGACATCGCCCTTAGCAATGCTGTACAAAAGAGAGTAGGCAATCTGTCCAGCTGCCCCGGTCACGAGAACTCGAATTGGGTCAGACTGAAAAATATAGACGGAACTTGCATCAACACTGACAAAGACAATACGATTGCAAAATAATAGTTTTCCTTCTACATTTTATTAAAGAATGAGATAGACAGACAGACAGACAGATAGATAGATAGATAGATAGATAGATAGATAGATAGATAGATAGATAGATAGATAGATAGATAGATAGCCTACCTTGCTAAATATAAAATCAGATCACAGTGCAAAGTTGCTAGCAGTAGCGATCTACGTCGCTAGCTAAAGCATAGCCTACATTAGCCATGTTTAAACCCAGAGCTGGGGGAACTGAATCTGCCCTATGGATTGTATTATTGATCTCTTGCCAACTGGGCCTATGTGGCCATTAATTCTCAGCATAACAGTAACTATCTGGCCACCGACATTAGCCATACTGTAATCGCACAAAACATACTGTTATCATTAAGCACTGTAAGGCCTAATTCATATTTTTCAATGAATGATGCACGAATGAATAGAACGCTTTACACGTAACGCCACGCAGAGGTTATTCGGATGGATGGATGTATATATTATGCATATCTAATTAGCGAGCAAACGTTACAAATCTATCAAAATAGTTACACTAATTTACGCTAATTTACACTAGTTTACAGTTCCGTTATCTTGCGAGATCTGTCTGATGCTGGTTAGCTGTAATGGAACGTCGCGCTATTATAAGCACTATGGAATTTTTTTCTCGAAATGATGCAATTTATCATATAAACGCTATACAAGGCAATAAAAACATTAATATATAACATGATCGCTTACCATCTTGTATGATTCTCGATCTGGTACAACTGCTCTCCCACTTTGCACTCAACTGGAGGGTCACCTTTATTCTTGTACAGATATGGTCATAGGAGGCGAAAGCAAAGAATTCCAAGACTATGCTGGGAAGTGTAGTTCAATTTTAAGGCAGCTTGTACTCTGAACAAGACAATTTGATGAAGAGAAACACAATACCCATGATGAACCGCTGCATTGCCAGCCCCCTCTCCTGTCTGTAGACCCACCCACTACCAATTTTGGTAAATATAAAAAAAGCAGATTACGAATATGTTTTTTTCCCTCCCGCCACTCATCGTTTCAAGCCCTGATTGGCCCACATGCACACACAGACTATTTGAATCAATCAGCGTGAAATGCGTTGAGTTTTCATGAAAAAAAGCTAATTTTAATGGCGCCGCTTATGTAAATTATTTGATAGAAATTTATCAAATCTGTAATGCATTTTACACGTAATACAACCACACATTACTGTGATAGAGAATTTAGAGTTAATGATAGTTTATGAAAAAAGCAAACCTAGTGTTAATATGGAGATATGTCATCGGCAAGTTAACGTTAGTAGACTCTGTAATAGCGAATGATACAATGTTGCAGTAACTCGCTCGAAACAGTCCAACCCGGAAGCGACTGAAATAAGTTCATCATTCAAAATGTGATAGTTATCCTCCTTAGCTACTGAAGTATTTCTCGGAAGGTGACTCTACGAACACGATTCTGTACGTCCGAATCCTGCGTATAACAATTTAGGACTTTCATCTTGAATTTATTATTGGCGTAGTCTACTTGTTTTTACTGATAAACAAATTAAATTATTTACGAATGAGGTATGATTAGGCCATGTAAAAAAAAAAAGTTGTTGATCGTCTCTTTTTTTTTTTTTAAAGTCGTAGGGAGGGAGGTTTTTTTAAAATTTTTTTAAATTTAAGCACCAGGTACAGCGGACCGTAGAGAGAAATAAAGAGGACAGAATATATAGAACATTGCGTCTCTTCTGTTTAATTGTAGCCTGTCAACATCAGTTTTGCTCATATTGATTTTAATGTTTCATGTATTTTTGGTCAATAAATGTTCCTTGATTGAATTCATCAAACACCTGCGATAAAGTCATGTCGACCTCCACCGAACACCCAAACCAATCTTTAATCGGTGTACTGCACCCAGAACGGACTATTGTTAGCACAATAAAAGGCATTGTCGTAGAACGTTTTGTTAATATACCATAGACAATTGCATGTGTGAACTCTCGCTATTGTTATTAATAATAATAATAATGCATGGCATTTTATATAGCGCCTTTCTAGATACTCAAAGCGCTTTACAATGATGAGGGGGAAACTCGCCTCTACCACCACCATTGTGTAGCACCCACCTGGGTGATGCAACGGCAGCCATTTTGCGCCAGTATGCTCACCACACATCAGCTGAGGTGGAGAGGGAGAGAATAATTTTTTTAGCCAATTAAACTGGGGGATGATTAGGTGGCAGATTGAATGAGCCTGGGTTGGGAGTTTAGCCAGGACACCGGGGAAACCCCTACTCTTTACAATAAGTGTCATGGGATCTTTAATGACCACAGTGAGTCAGGACCTCGGTTTAACGTCTCATCCGAAAGACGACATCTCCTACAGAACAGTGTCCCCATCACTGCACTGGGGCATTGGGGTTTATTTGACCAGAGGGAAGACTGTCCCCTACTGGCCCACCAACACCACTTCCAGCAGCAACTTAGTTTTCCCCAGAGGTCTCCCATCCAAGTACTAACCAAGCCCACAACCTGCTTAGCTTCAGCCATTCAGCAGGCGCAGATTGCATAGTGGTATGGCTGCTATTGTTGATCAAAGATGGCGTGCATTGTTCATTAGCAACCCGTATGCTGCACATGCGCTCTAACAATTTTGCGTGGTGGTCGATAGAGGGCTAGGCCTAGTGGATCGGATAGGATCTCCTAGTGCGGTGTGAGTACGATTTTCTATCCAAATGGCTTAGAAATAGGATTTCCCCGTGTTTTCTGCAACTTCTGGCCATCGTCACGAAAAAATAAAAATAAGAAGTCATCAGGGCCTTTTTCGGATGTCGGGCGGGGACGATCAACAACTATTTTCTTTTACATGGCCTTAGGGTCAATGTACAACCTAAAGGGAGGCACAAATAGGCCTACTATACGAGTACATCTTTGATTTTGAATAGAGGGGAATCCTTCCTATAGTGCATACAGAAGATCAGTAGTGATTATTGCTAACCATAAATTAAAGTCAGTTATTACTGAATAGTAGCAAAAGTAATAGCATCAGCATTAATGGAGTATACAGTGCCAGAATTACCTGTCTCACCTGATATCCTATTAATATTTTAGTGGAACCCGGACTCGCATTCTCTCCCTCTCAAGTCTACATGTGTCAGAGCAGGTTCTGAGCACGTGCACTGGTATGTATACCTGAGCAATTGGGAGTAAAGTTGATTTTTTTCCTCCTTTATTGCACACTTTTCTACTTGTTGTGCAGTTGGATTTGCATAAAGAGTACCCTCGATATGTACCAGCAGCCGTGCCATGCCGTGGCCCAGGGGAGTAACCAGGAATTCTGGGAACCCCTAAAAGAATAATAAGCTGGACCCATTAGTGGGGGCCAAGTATATTGCAAATAATTTCTCCCGATTTACGACGGCGCTGCCTTAGCCTTCCGCTAACTGGTCAAAGCTTAGTGGGACTGGACTTGATTAGTATTGGAGACCATGGAAAAACCATGTTACTGCAACAACAGGTGCTGGTGGACCTATAAAGGGCAATCTTCGCTATATTCTGAGGACACTAGGAGGCAGGAAAGGCTGTCATTTGTCGATGTCATTTTTAGATGCTTGTATACCTGTGGACCTGTCCAGTTGTTCACATGGCAGTAACCCACCTGTGTGGTCTGCCTGCTTCTCATGACGTAACATTCATTTAGCAAACACTCTTCTTACCCAGCGAGACTGGCATAAAATATAATAAAAGACAGCATGGGATATGCCATAAACAATAGGCCATATTGTTTGACCTAGCATTTAATGTTAATGAGGTGAATAAAACATAGGTACATCAACCTGATTAGCATGAGACGTATCCCCAGGCCAACAAGGCAGGCGTCTGCTGGCATGTAAGAATTAGTCACTGTGTTAGGGGTGATGTGTGTATGCCTGTTACTGCATCTGATGCTGCCTTTATTGTCTGCCTGTTTACAAGCCTATATGTGCAGAATCTGAGTGCACACAACACGCACAGTAAAATGTTCCATGTTAAATAAAGTCTATAGCGCATTTTACTCTGATAAAGTGAATTTTACTCTGATAAAGTGCATTTTACACTGATAGAGTGCATTTTACACTGATATAGCGTATTGTACTCAGATACAGTGCATTTTACTCTGATAAAGTGAATTTTACTCTGATACAGTGCATTTTACTCTGATATAGCGCATTTTACTCTGATAGAGTGCATTTTACACTGATAGAGTGCATTTTACACTGATATAGCGCATTTTACTCTGATACAGTGCATTTTACTCTGATACAGTGCATTTTACTCTGATACAGTGCATTTTACACTGATAGAGTGCATTTTACTCTGATACAGCGCATTTTACACTGATACAGTGCATTTTACTCTGATATAGAGCATTTGACACTGATACAGTGCATTTTACTCTGATACAGTCCATTTTATTCTGATATAGCGCATTTTACTCTGATACAGTGCATTTTACACTGATAGAGTGAATTTTACTTTGATACAGTGCATTTTACACTGATACAGCGCATTTTACTCTGATACAGTCCATTTTACTCTGATATAGCGCATTTTACTCTGATACAGCGCATTTTACTCTGATATAGCGCATTTTACTCTGATAGAGTGCATTTTAATCTCATTGAGTACATGGGATCCCTACGTAACTCATATAAGCTCTGTTAGAGTTGAATGAACATTTCATTGCATTTTTACTGTGCATGCTCTGGTAAGTCACTCCCTGGCGCTGGGAGATCCCAATGGCCTGCCAACCTTTCCTGTACCCACATGCAGTGATAAGTAATTAGTGTTGAGCCAGCTGTGTACAGTGAACTCCATCTCTTAACAAGATCCCAATTAGTTCACAATTAAAACATTTCAATTCAAGCATATCATCACATCAGTCAAATACAGTTATCTGATATTGCTTCATGTGTTTTTCCCCCATGTAAAATGTTCTTATGGAGTGTCAAGCACAGGATGTTACCACAGTTGACTGAGCCACATAAGGACAGGGCATATTTGTGAGACATAGGCATGTACCACAACACTGGATTGTCTGGAAATACACTCTAGTTTACGCCAATTCACACTGAAGTATATCCATCCAGTAATGGCATGGCACCTAGGGGGGAAAATAAGGTATTTAAGGTTCAAAGACGCTGAATATCTGTGACTGGAGCTCTCCATGGTGCTGCTCCGCATTGCCCACCCCCGGCTTTTCCTAAACCTGGAGTACCAGCAAGAGACAGATAGTGAGAAATAACTCAACCTCTCACACAGAGCAGCTATTTCAGTATGCAGATCGTTATTAACGATGAATACCGAGGGAAATACACTCAGAAAGACGCACAGAAATACAAACAGACAAACGGCGAAATGCCATTTTAAAAATAACGTTCGCTGTGAGTTCATGCCAATGTTCTGCTACAGACTGCGGTTTTTAGAAGTATTTTTGGAGGAAGGGGGGAGGGGGTAACATTTTTAGTGTTCCAGTGCGGATCTATGTGTCCTCAACAGACCTCTGATGATGTTGCCGATATTATCCCGGAGAAGCGGCTTACCTGCGACAACACCGCCCTCACCACCAGATACATGGCTGTCAGTAGCGTCAACATCTCGAGAGTCCTCTGCGCTCGTCCCTCGTGTATGTCCGTCCGTCTTCCCCAATCACCGACCAGTTGGATCAAAGTCAAAAGGAGAGCGCGAGAGCTGCGGCCGGTGCGATTGTGTATGGTGAGCGCTAGAAAGCAATGCGAACACCGCGATCTTCAGTGACGGACGCGCGCTCTCTCTATATCGTCCCCCCACACTCAAACAGCAGGCTAAGTCCATTAATGAGCTTTAGGGGACAGAAATAGAGGTGCTGCCTGTACTCTTGGCAATTTCTGACTGTGATCTATATTATAAACACTGTATTGCAGTTGCGACTGTGAGGGTGACGTCACTGATATTTTGCTTCGCAGCAAGGGACTGCAGTAACGTTAAACGATACGGGCGTTTCATTAGCCTGTGACTCTAATGGGAGCGGTACTCGTCCGAAAGAAAGTGGTTGAGTAGGCTACTGTACCTGTCAACTTTTGAACTCTGACATACTGTAGGTGAGTGTGGAGATATAAGACTCTATGGACATACATTCCTGGAAACTATTTTGACTATATATTACATCAACATCCATGTGTTGTTTTACTATAAATAGGTGTTTCGAAGTTCATTTGAAACTGACCGGTAAATTGTGAAATGAATTATGACAACATGCTGCTACTACTAAGAACGGTCAGCCAGCCAATTGTAAATATAATTTCAGTTAAACGTAACCTCAGTTTGACCATTATCCTGTAATATTTTAGTTTTTTGCTGCACAGATTAGCAAGAATATAAAACATGATTTAATATAACCCAGTGTTCTTGCCATAATGAAACGACATTGTAAAATGTACAAAGATAATGCGAGCATATCATACATAAGTAGAAAGGAATCAGCTGCAGATGTATCATCCTAATTAAAATTAGAATCTATTTTAGTTATGAAAAACCAACTCAGTATTAAGGCAGTGAAGTTATCTGCCTTCCCTATTTGAAACTCCATCAATACACAGCAAAAATAGTGGTGTATACTGTATGTAACACACAAGGGCATGGCTGCTCAACCCTGCTCCTGGAGATCTACCGTCCTGTAGGATTTCACTCCAACCCTAACAAAGCACACCTCATTCAACAGCTAGAGATCTACCGTCCTGTAGATTTTCACTCCAACCCTAACAAAGCACACCTCATTCAACAGCTAGAGATCTACCGTCCTGTAGGTTTTCACTCCAACCCTAACAAAGCACACCTCATTCAACAGCTAGAGATCTCACTGAGCTGCTAATTAGTAGAATCAGGTGTGCCAAATTAGGGTTTAAATGAAAACCTGTAGGAAGGTAGATCTCTAGGAACAGGGTTGGACAGCCCTGCACTAGGGTGTTAAATGCACACCAGCAGTGTTAGATTTTCACCAGCATTTTTTCTGTGTGGTTTGCAAGGTGATTCATGCAATCATGTCCATGGAAAATTTGTGAAATTAACATCAGAATAATTTATTTCTTATAATAATAATAATAATAATAACAAATATAATTTCCTAATAATAATAATAATAATAATAATAATGAAATAGAAAATTGATCAGAGCTAAGTGGAAGTGTACTGGAATGTATCTTTTGAAGTACAGGTTACTGACACCTCCTTAAACATCCTGCATTGCTTAAGCAACCAATGCTTCTAGCTGGTCTTTATCATACATTTGTAACAAATGTATTTTCTCCTCCTGAAAGCACAGCATTCCCCACTCTACAGTTTTCACGTTTGACATCTCTGGGGGACGTGTGTGGCATTAACATAATCTTTTTCTCTTGCTGTGGCAGTTACACCCGGTGAAGGAGATGTTTCTCCCTGATGTCATTACACTGTTGCCTGAATGGAGAAACTGTTTGTTGTGTCACCACCAGCCCCTTGCTCTCAGGTTGTGTGGTGTCTGTCCACAGACATTGAAATGCAGGTTGGGTGTTGGAAAAGACACTTGTTTGTGTTTAGCAATGGGGTTGTTTCAGGACATTCTAAACGGGAAGAGATCTGATCGTAACACAACTTCTTTGCCTTTACCGGGACTTACTGAAAGGAAATCCATCACAAACATAAGAGTAGTCCAATGTTAATGAGTGAGTTATTCATATTTTTTAATTGAATGTAGGACATTTTAATTCTGTGTTTGCATGCACTCTGCTTATATTATGGTATCTTCCGATGTATGATGTGCAGCATTTTTTTTTGGATATATCTTAGCTTTATTGGACAGCACAGTGCAGAGAGATGGGAAGAAAAGGTTGCGTGACTGGATTTGAATTTGGGGTGCAATTTTTTGACGTATGAATTGTTTAATAAAGGTGCATATGCTTGGGAATTATGTTCTAATTGGCCAGTGATTTAAAGCTTTTCATTACTATCCTAACATCAGCAGGTCAACCTCCCACTCTGGGTAAGAGTTATTTCATATTGGCTTTTGGAGGCCAGATTTTACGTCACATTCACTCTTGATAACATCTTTCTGACCCCATCTGTCTGTTTTTCTCCTCCGTTTCTGCGGCTGCAGTTCTTCAAACACACGAACCTCACAAACAGAGGTGATTTCCAAGGACAAGGATGCAGAAGTATGCATGTTTCGGTGTGGCCAGCAGGTGTCGCCACTTGAACGTGGTAAACACATAGGGTAAACATCGATTCATTCATAGAGGGCGCTGTCCTGGTGTGACGTGAGCGGCGGTTGGTTTGTGCGAGGGTTCCATTACGAGGGATCAGTAGATGACAGAGTCTCATTCATCCCGAGCTGTGATTTATGCCTTGTGCTTTATTGGAAATCGAGTCCAATAAATGATCTCTGACACGGAAAGTTGGTGCGGAATTCACTTTATATTAATGACTCATAACGTAGCAAGAAATGTTTACGAGACATGGCAAGCGTTTCTATTGTGTGTTACTAGACACCTCAAGCTACCGTTGGGTACTTGATGTTGAGTAATCCCACATACACCAGCAGTTAACTCTAAAGCAGCTCTCGCATAATGACACAGATGCATGTTTACAGGACCTTATCTGTCCTGAAGCTCATTTCTGTGTGCTTTTTGATACAATTATATTATAATATATATAATTTGGCCTGGATTCCAACACTTTTTGTTATTATTGTAATGTAATTATTATGATGTTATATTATTATTATTATTATTATTATTATTATTATGTTGTACTTTATTGTACAGTACAGGTATAATGCTGAAAATAAATAGCGGGAAAAAAGACCGTTAAAGATAAGTTAAGACAAAGACAGAATTAAAAGTGTTTTACGTATCCACCTGCTGAACGACAATTATAGTTTGCTATTGTTAAAAGGTAAAACGTTAAACTTACAATCTACGTGTCACAATTCTGCCTGAGAACCACCAGAGGCCGCCAAATCCCCATTTCTAGTGTTTGCTTGTCTTGTCTCTCCCGTATGATCCCTTATGGAAATGTAATATACTGCAGTATATTTTAAATATATTGTGAAGATAATTTTGATATATTTACAATATACTGCAGCATATTCTTTTTCCATAGGAGATTAGCGTGTCATTATTGAATTATTGGTTAGTCTCGTCTGCACGTGTATTCCCATTAGTTCATTCTACTCACCTGAGTTCCTTATATGTATTAAAGTTCCTTGTCCACTGTCATTGCACTATTTGCCAGCCTCCTAGTACTTTGCTTAGCTCTCAAGTTAAATGTTAAATGTCCTCTTGCCTTGTTTTCTTGAGTTATTCCTTGCAATTGGGTCCTCGCTCTGAGACTTGTGACACTACGGTGCCCTATTAAAATGCTGTTAACATGGCTAGCCCGTGCCTACACATGCCATACATACAAATCTTTAAAAAACGATGTCAATCTTAAAGTCTATCTATATACATCATGCAACATTAAATGCTCATGGAATTTCAACATGGGACACATAACTAATGGACAGTGAACAACAGCTCCTTTCTGGACCTCCAATGATACAGACTCTGATAACAGTGGCTGGTTGCTTCATTGTACGGATGGTTTTCACGTAACAGTGTGTCTCCCGCCAATCAAATGCAAGCAGTCTAATAAACGGTGTAAATAAACAATGTTGTCGGTGCCCTGCCAGCTTGTCCATACCTGCTGATCTACAGACCCTGACTAAACGAAGAGCTAAAGTTTGACATTCCTCTCGCAGGCATTGTGCGCTAAAGAGGCCACGGTGGTTAGCCCTGAACAAGCTCTTACTCGTCAAGAGCTGTCTCGCGGTGTGCTGAAATCAAACTATTTACACTTTTTTTCCTCCCCTGAAGACAAACAGGCCCAAGGATGTGTCAATAACTTGTGTGTTATAAAGAAACGCTAACTCAACGCACTGTGTGTTGATTTTATCTGGTTGTTTTTGGAGTTTTAGCGTCTCTTTACATAGCAGAGGCCCGGCCACCCCCCCGGATCAGAAAGTCTGACGAAGCTCTGTTGGCTCACTGGCTCAGGAGCCGTAATGGAGGTATTGGTGGGGGCCAGTTTACATAATTCCACATTGCTCACAGCCCCTTAACACATCGCTGATGGATCCCCTCCATCCCCCTGTCAATCACTGCGACAGAAACGAAGAGGGAAAGAAAACAGCTCTGTATTCGCACTTTATAGAACAAAGGGCAGGAAACTAATCACTTCCTGTTGCCTCTATTCCAGGTAATTACACCTCTCTGGGGGGAAAAAAACCCTTTCAGCAGGTTGGGCAGCAGCAATAGGGAGAATGTACAGTGTGGCAGAATTAAGGTGTGAGATCACAAATATGTGCTCAGAGTGTTCTTTACTAAACATTCTAATGCTGATTGGGATGGCAGGTATGCCATCAGCCAAGTTATGGCCCTGTAAGCAAGCTTCACCCTTTAAGGTGTGAGGTCACAAATGTGATCAGAGTGTTCTTAACTAAATGTTCTAATGCCAATGTAACAATCAGTCCTGGTAAGCAATGAAGTTCTAGAACACTGCCTTAGAATTTTGAAAAAACATTCCAAGAAAACCTGCTCTTCAAAACCTGCTCTTCTCTGAGGTAGATTTCAGCCCAGCTCACACCCCCCCCTGGCCACTTCACTGGGCCTGAAAGGTTGCAAGTTTGCATCTTAGGGGAGGCACAGCCCTGGTACCCTGAAACAAGGTGCTTAATCTGCATTTCTTCGGTAAATATGCATTTGCGTAAAAGCAGTATGCTAGCTGCAAGATTTTGCAGGCTGAACTGGATAATGGTGACTGCTAAGCAAATGCACGATTACAGCTTTTCGGATTTTTGCCATCCATCCAAATGCATAACTCAAGCTCTCATTTGTTATGTCCTTTTCCTTCATTCCACCCCTGTTCAAAAGAAGGGATTATAAATGTTTTCTATGAGGAAAAAGGACGACAGGGAAGATGATAATATCTGGTGCCAGTTAACCCCGTACCCTTTATTTATGTCTGTCTACTGTGAAAACAAACGCATTGTGGGTGTAGTAGTCAAAACCACACGTAGCCAAAACCTGGAGCCAGAGAGTGGCGATCTGACTGGTGATGCCTGTAGCCGCGGAACGAACTTCTCGATAAGCGTGCGACAGAAAGGCAGAAGCTCGACGAGGCCGGCGATGATTCGCCAACGTCTGCTGCCGCGTTTTCCGTCCTGATAGAATGCCGACAACGTGAAGCCCGATACGCACTGCGTAAATCTGCGGGAAACGGCAGCGTGTCGCAAAACCGCCGACCCGCACCGATAGCCGGAGACTCTACTGAAGTGGTACTCGTCCCCCTCCAGCCGAGAAAACCATCACCGTCATCATCTGTGATCGATATCTCCGAGAGAGCGTGTCATCGCCTATACGCGCGGATACATTCCGCAAGGGATTCGCAGTGAAAGGCGGGAATGAAAATATGGCGGCAGCTTACGGGGCGAGAATGCGCCCGCGCTGATAACCGACGCTGATAACCTTCTCACCCTTCTGGTTGGGAACATACAGCAGCCTTATCGTTATGGTCCTTATCGTCGAACTGTTGTAATTCCTTGTTATTGCTGGGGGGGGTGGAGTCGGGGGATGTATTCAAAGTCAGTCTGAACCCCGACAGAGATTTTGAGAAATGCGAAAGACATTTGCTGCTGGAGATGTGTTCACATTCGACGAGGAGTTGCCAGTCCACTGTCTCTGTAAGCAACTCTGCATTTGGTCGTCTACTGTATCATTAACCACCATTGCGCATAGCGCGTGAATTTTGTTTCCAGGGTGACTTCCAAAGTCCAGAGATCAATTTATCCAATTTTATCACGCAGATGCATTTGGAGAACACCGGTGGCGCTTGACCCCCAGAAATCTTCTTTCATTTCTTTTGATCTATTTTGGATAGTTAAGTATCATGAGCTGCGTATTAGAGTTTGAATGCACAAGGGCTGTTCGGCTCTATAATTCTGATGTGCAGCGCTTTGATCCGCTCGCATTCTGAAGAGTCCACTGGCAAGTGCCCCCGAGATAAAGCTTCTCAGCATACCTGCCGTTGGCATGACTTAAAAAAAGGAGATGTCCACATCTTCCCTACACTACAGTCTTCTGCCCTTCACCCTGACTGTTAACATTACCGCTACTAGACCTGGGAATGCACAGGGAAAAACATGGCACTGCAAAGTATTTAAAAGTCTTGTAATTAAAAAAGAAAAGAAAAAGATGTACAGTATTTTTAGGGCTTTTCACTAGACAGCACAGTGTAGAGCAGGGGTCCTCAATCTTACCCAGAAAGGATTCTGCTAATCGACCAATCGAGTGTTCGCTAAGGAGCGAGGCAGGAAGAATGGGAGCAAGAGAGTCTGCATTTTAAAAAAAAGATGTTTCTTTATTGGACAGCACCGTGTAGAGAGACAGGGAGGGTGCGTCCCAATACTCATCCTCCACTACCACCTCCTGTCCTCCTTTCCTCCACTACCACCTCCTGTCCTCCTTTCCTCCACTACCACCTCCTGTCCTCTGTGCCCTGGAAACCCATCTTTGTGCTTTAATCTAATGTCACTGATTACATCTTAATTACATATTAAAAGTTACATATTAATAAATATCTCGACGCAAACCACAATTTCAGGTACATTCATCATATACTGTACATGCAACTGCTTGTACTTGAAACATACAGGAAGAATGGGGAGCGAGAGAGAGAGAGAGAGGGAGAGATGTGACAAAGGTCACACGGCCGGATTCGGACCGCTGACGTCACGGCCGTCTGAACGCCTCACTTTAGGCTACGCCACTGAGACGGCCCTTCCCCTCTGCATTGAGAATCATGAGTGAAGCGCAGTTTCTGGGTCGTTTGGATCCAAGGAATCGATGGCCAAGTGCAGAATGGCAGACTGCCTTCAGTGAACACATTTAGTCGATATAATGAGGCCGAGCATTAGCTTTAGCATTAGCATAAGCAGTGTCACGTGCGCTCGTCAATATAATGCGAGTGAGTGAGGACAGGTCAGAAACATTCCTTTAAAATGGCACTTTAATGAAACGACTTGTTTCCTGTTTTGTCATACGCTCTATGGCAGTGGTCCCCAACCCTGTTCCTGGAGATCTACCGTCCTTGTAGGTTTTTATTTCAACCCTAAGTTGGCACACCTGATTCTACTAATTAACAACTCAATGAGATCTCTAGCTTGTTGAAGGAGGTGTGCTTTGTTAGGGTTGGAGTGAAAACCTACAGGATGATAGATCTCCAGGAACAGGGTTGGGGACCACTGCTCTATAATAAGTGATCATTCCCTAAAGCACAGGGGCCGTGTCTGAATCAGCACGCTTGCCTACTATTGAGTATGCCAGTTGAGTATACTTTTTAAAGAAGCTGTTAAGTACGCGACAGCTCCGAAAATTGAGTGTTCTTAATATCCCCATATGATATGCTTATATCTGCACAATAAGCAAATGTGAACATGGGACATTTATTCTACATGGCGCTCATAGCCATTTTCTGACATAATTTGGCTTAAGAGGGTAAATAATCCATTAAAACATGAAAAGTGCAATTAAGAAAAGTTTACAGCTTTTTTTCTCGGATTGCAATTGTGGTTGGAACGAAAACCAGCACACAGGGGGGGCCCAGGACCGAGTTTGAGAACCACTGGGTTAAGGGATCGTATTCGAACACAGCCAAGGTCTTACTGGGAATCAGAATGAAGCGTGCAGATTTCATTTTAACCAGTAGAGGGTGCTGGCAAGTCACACACGGACATCTTGACATTCCAGCAAAGCTTGTTCATTTCCCTTTTCACTCCAAAATCAATATAGCTTTATAGCAATATATAGCAATATAAAACAGTACAACACTAATCTTGTGTTGAGCTCTTGAAAGAAATTGCCAAGTTACACCTCTCACTGAAATGTTAAATGTTTCACCCGACCCCGTGTTTATTAATTAAAATCCGCCAAACTGGTTCTGGCCCAAAACCTGGAGCTGCAATCTGGAGGTAGAAAAGGACTGAGACCCCAGCTCCGGAGTCAGGGCCCCAAATTTGTGGCTTTGTGTCTCGGACCGTTTGGGTGGTGTAGAATGTGTTTTTCGTTTTCTGGCGAAGACCATGCGGGAGGGATTAAGGCGCTATTTTGGGCCTGGCGCTGAGGTGCAGATGTTCAGTCCGATAGCGTCAGGCTCGCCAACCGATGGGGCGAGGGGGAGGGGATTGGCCCGCTTACACGCACAAAAGGAGGCGGCGCTTTGATCGGGTGACACACGTTGGCGGGCGGCAGGGTCACGTGATTGCAACGCCTTGCGCCGACATGTCTGGGGTAGCCGGAGAGAAACGGCACGTCTTGGCTTCTTCGGGAACGAACAGGAAGCGCCACGTGGCGTTCTGGGCGTGTTTAGCCTGGACTCAGACCCAGGGGCCACTGTGATTGGCCACAGAGACTCAGTGTGTGATTGGCTCTTCATTGACATTGCTTTGACATTGACATTGCATTATGGGCATTTAAGGAGATGCTCTTATCCAGAGCGACGTACACAGCTTTTGTTTACATAGTACACATTTATACAGCTGGATATATACTGAAGCAATTCAGGTTAAGCACCTTGCTCAAGAGTACAGCAGCAGTGGCCTCCCTGGGAATTGAACCTGCAACCTTTGCGTTATTAGGCCAGTTCACTGCTATACTACATTGATGTTAACTCTAAGAAGTACAGATGCTGATAAACATTCAGTGATTTAAAAATGCACACCCCTGTACACCAATTAAAGTTAAAGCTCCTGCAAAAATAGAGATTTTGGAGCCAGAGAGCCAGCCATCCCATAATACATGTTTTTCTCACTTGTGTTTATAAACACACTCTTTTGAAAAGCAAATAACAAAAAAATAAGGATGTTTGAAACAGGAAACCAGTCATTTTTTATTTACCATTCATGTTGTTATCCAGTGGAAGTTACCTTTAACTGCATTTATCCTATTTCTGTCAGGACAACTCACGTATTTAAATGACATGTTTAATGAATGAATGTGCTGCATAATTATTTTAGTTTGGCGGTGAATGGATCTGCTTTAGTACTGCTCCGGAGCACGGGCATCTCCCCCCGCTAAACAGGAGATGACCAGAAACCCCCCCCCCCCATACTAAAGCAGATCCAAACAACAGGTGGAAGCTGGGGTGGTGGAGGCTGACAGCAAATTTCTTTTAACACAAGCCGTAAGCAACAAAGAGCAGTGCATCAGCATTCAAGCAGTACAGAGAGAACTGATTCTTGGCTTAAAAAGGGCGCTCCATTAGAGGTGTGTGCATGTGATTGGTTTAAAAAGGGCGCTCCATTAGAGGTGTGTGCATGTGATTGGTTTAAAAAGGGCGCTGCATTAGAGGTGTGTGCATGTGATTGGTTTAAAAAGGGCACTCCATTAGAGGTGTGTGCATGTGATTGGTTGAGTATGTGACACGTGATTGCTAGCCGACCATGGTCGGCTACAGCGAGAGGTTCTCCGACAGAACTTGCTCTGCTGCACTTCGTGCGACGCTCATACCGATCCCATAGAAAAGCTCCAATGTCAGCTTAAGGAACATTATAAGCCATTATAACACCTGTCCACAATGCCAGGTACTCAAACCCCTTCTCAAATTAGCAGTCTAATTTGTTGAGTCGTGGCTGACTACTACGTCTGCAATATGGCGGGAAAATGACCTGCAATTATGGATAGAGCACTCCTCCTGGGCTGAGCTAAGTCAAACTGAAGCCGAAGACAACACACTTACCTGGACCCCTGCTTTCATCCCATCCCACCTTTGCTCCCTGGCTATGAAACACAGAGCGATTACTACAATTATATGTAAGGTTATGTCCCTACGTGGCGAGTTGTGGGAGTCAGAAGGCAGTGTAGTATAGTGGTCCGGGAACTGGCCATGTTAGTCAGAGGTTGCAGGTTCTCTTTCCGTTTGGGGGCAATGCTGTTGTACCTTTGATCAAAGGTACTTGACCGGAATTTCCTCACTAAATATCCAGCTAAGTGGATTTCAAGTTGTCTGGCTAAGGGAATCTGCTAAGTACACATTTCAGAGAAAATTATATGCAGACAATAGCTTTAATGATCAGGCACTTATATTAACTTTTCTCATCTCAGTCAGTTTCAGCTAAAAGAAAACTCTCTCACTCTATAATAAACACTTCTGTGGGCATCTCGATTTGCAGCCATTTTGAAAAACACGGGAAATGTACAGTGTCCTATCGCTATGATGCTATGGTATCCTTTTGAAATTTAGTGTGCGATATTGGCTTTATTCTACCTTTTTCTCCCTGCCTGACCAGGGGCACGCTATTCTGGGATTGATGCACCTGCTTCTGAAGTTCGATACTGGTGAAGCAGGGGTCATCTGCCTTTAGGTTCATAAGTACGGGGAGAAACACAAGTACTTTTAAATGACTGCACTCTCAGAAGAAAGGGTTCCAAAAGGCTCCTCTGTGCCTCAATAGAGGAACCCTATCCAGTTCAAGGGTTCTTTGTCAGACAAAATGGTTCAATCTGGGAGCTTTCACACTTTTCACACCTGCCATAAAGAACTAAAGCCAAAGAGCCCTTTTTTTCCCCTGAGATTGTAGGAAAAATCACACGCTCCCTTTCCTTCAGCCGGAATGGTCTTGTCTGGAATACCGCAGCATGACTGGCAGCAGTTTGAGAGGTGAAACTTCACACTGAGTCATTTTAATACTTTAACTGTCACCGTAAGTGAGTATCCAACGCGCACTCGTCACCCTGCGGGCAGTTGCCAGGGAAACGGGAGACAGGATCTAACAAGACGGGGCTCGGAGCTGTGAACCTCCTTAGCAGTTTCACTGCTGGCCTGAGGAGAATAACCTGCTTTTGGAGTTCACCTTCTTAAACAAAGATACGTGATTTGTAAAAACGCATGTTTTTTTTAAAGAAACGTGAGTTGACGTGAGAGTGGAGGGGTGGAGGGTGGAGGGTTGGGGGTTAGGGATTGTTGAAGAGAGTTGACTGTAGAGTTTTGCACGTGTGGTTGAGCGCTCAGGTGAGCTGTCATGTGGTGGAGAGGGGCCAGGTGTGTGTGTGTGGCGAACATCCCACCTTTCACGCACTTTCTCATGGAAGATTTTCCCGGTCGTACTCTATGTATGGGTGTTCTGGGATGCGAGCACAGCCACAATGGAGCCCTCAGATGAAGAAACTGCCACCAGTGACAGTTTCGCTTTTTTTTGAGTTGACTCTTGCGTGGACGTTTTGAGTTCTTATCAAAGCTACCCGCGCGCGGGTTCTGGAATGCTCTGAACTCACCATGCTACCCACTTAAAATGATTATGACCTCCTGGAATGGGGTTTTGTGCCAAGGCATTTAATACTGAAAAGGTGTTGACTGATCTTGTGACAGGATCCTACACACCTTTAGACAACGAGGCCGTGCTAATTTACCTGCAGCCCACAGGTAGACAGTGTCCTTGCATTCTATTGCATTCTAGGGCGGCAGTGTAGTATAATGGTTAAGGAACTGGACTTGTAACCGAAAGGTTGCAGGTTCGATTCCCAGGTAGGACACTGCCGTTGTACCCTTGAGCAAGGTACTTAACCTGAATTGCTTCAGTATATATCCAGCTGTATAAATGGATAAATGTAATAAGAAGTTGTGTAAGTCGCTCTGGATAAGAGCGTCTGCTAAATGCCTGTAATGTAATGTGATAGAGAAATAAACATCTCATATAGAAATAAACAAATAAACAAATCACGAGATGGGAGGCCGTTGGAGAGCTTTGCGTGTCTTGCATTTTAAATATGTGTCTCGCCAATATATATTGGTTTCGTTCCATTTTGAGATTCTGATCCTGGCAGCCGAAACATTCTCAATATTGAAAAAATTGTTAAGCAGTCAACCATGATAAAAAAAAAGAGAATTAAAAAATGTAATACTGTATTACAACTCTTTGATTCAATGACTACGTATTGTCCAGCTGAAAGGAGAGAATGCTGCCCCCTGCAGCCTGCTCTAGACATTACACCAAACTCAGAGATACTCAAATCTGGGCCTAGGGGCTAGCTGGTTTTATTTTATACTTGACAGTTAATTGACGATTAATGCCACTGATAAGG
>CM056379.1:109134362-109166862 GCA_029718625.1 Synaphobranchus kaupii | reverse complement strand
GAAAATACATAGTATTGTGTCTGAAGTTATTAATTTTGAAGAAAGTCATAGAAAGAAATCTGCAAATATACTATACATAGCCCCCAGCCCCAACCCTCCTACCAGTGTTCAACGTTCTCTTTAAAAACCAGCTAACCTTGTTTTTTTCATCTTGATACGATAAGGACTTTTCCTTATTTGCTCGGATTAAATAATAAACAAATAATAATAATCAATCTTTCTCATATCATCACTTAACTTCCTGTTCCTGTTCCCACCTCGTGCGCTCACTTGTTTTACATCATTTTTTTCCCTCGGGTGTGCCAAGATCATCAAATAAATTCTGACAGTTATGAAAGTGCTGCGGTGATTTTGGCACATCCTGAACCTATAATTTCAATCTCTCTGACTGACTGACAGGTAGCAATAAAAAAAAGAACGGCATGTATTCTTATGGGGGTGAGGTGTACAGAGTGCGTGTACTAGAGGCCTTTGACTAATGGAAAGTGGAAGGCGTATGGAGTCGGTCCTGAAAGGAGAGGTATGTTTGTGTGTGTATGTTTGTGTGCATATATGTGTTTGTGTGGGTGTACACGCCTGGGGCCACATGTATAAAACTCTGAGTAAAAGAATGCGTAAAAGAACGCTCAGGGTGAAATATGAAATCTGCTATAAAAAAGTTTAGCATTTTCTACCTCTGCCTTTCTGTCACGGTGTCGCCATATCACACTGACTCCAAACATTGCGTACGTATGGTGTCCATCGTGTGCAGAGGTACGCAGATTCTCACAGCACGTTTTGTATTATACATCTGAATATCTGTGTGGAAACTCATTTTTCTGCTGAGCACTGTTTATACATGTGGCCCCTGGTGTGTGCATGTGCATGTGGGTGTGGTTGTGGGGGGTGTATCTACAGTGAGAGGAACCTATAGTGCAGTCCAAAAGTATTTGGGCAGTGACACATTTTTAGTTGTTTTGGCTCTGTGCTCCAGAACATTGGATTTGAAATGGCACTATGACTATGAGGTTAAAGTGCAGACTTTCAGCTTTAATTTAAGCATTTTTACATCCATATCGGGGTGAACCGTGTAGCAATTGTAGCAATGTAAAAATAGTAATTTTTATACATAGTCCCCCCCATTTTTGGGGACCAAATGCAATTGGACAAATTAACATAAACTTAAATAAAGTCATTATGTTTAATGTTTGGTTGCATATCCTTTGCATGCCATGACTTCCTGATGTCTGTGACCCAACAACATCAAAAGACTCTTGATATCTTATTTCCAGGTACTCTTACAAGCGATGCTATAACCTTTCTGCAATTGAATGGATCTCTATGGGAATTGGGGGGGTGGGACTAGATTTAGCTGTAAATTATGCTGGAATAGTATGGAACACATGGTTGGTTAATATGGCTGTAAGTCATCAAGGGTCTGCGGTATCAAACGAGCCTCAAACCATCACTGCTGCCAGAAATACAGTAGATATGAATGGTTCACTTTACAGGTTTCTTTTCCTGACTTATTTTTTCATAAAGTTCAATAGAAAAATGAATCAGGAGAAACAACCCTTAAAGTGATCCATCCAGATCTACTGCATATCTGGCAGCAGAGTATGATTTTAGGCTTGTTTCATACCTCAGAACCGTATAAGCCATTTATATGCACAGATTTTCTTTTAGCCAACCTAACAAAATGTATTATTATTACTATTTTTCTATTCATATTTTTATTTTATTTTATTAAATCTCTGATGTACTTATAATACTTATGATATCTAAGTTGTGTGTATGAAAATATGTGTGCACAAATGCTGAAATGTTTTTAATTGTCATTATTATTATTTCTTCTTAGTCTTGTTTCATTTGTCACTGTGTTTAAAAAAAGGAAAATATACTTATTTAAAGATAATGGGCCTCATTTCCCAATCACTCTACAAACAAATTTGTTCTTAAAACTTTCTTTAAAATATTTTTACAAACATTTCAGGATTAAATGATATTTGCGCTCTAAGCTTCCGTTCTACTCAAGAAAGAAATACATTGGCGAAATGCCAGAATATTCATAAAAACATTTTAAAGAAAGTCTTAAGAACAAATTTGTTTGTAGAATGGTTAGTGAATGAGGCCCATTGCAATCTATAATTTCGGATGTATGCAAATGAAGTATGCTGAATTATATTGCAATTAAAGTGTTTTAAAAAGTAAAAATAATTTAGATGTGTGGATTCAGGTCTTTATGCCTGTGGTCAGATGAATGTAATGGGGGATTATATAGAGCAGGATCTCTTGGTATGGAGGCTTATGGGTAAAGCTTAATCTGTCTGCTGTTGTCTGCTTTTAAAGTCTTTTGTGTGTCAGAGCAGTAACAAGAAAGATGACTATGTGTTAATGCTAATTCTGGACCAGATTATGTCAAAAGTCATTAAATACTAATCTGTGTGTGTGTTTGTGTGTGCATATGAGTTAGTTTGCTTCTAGTATTCACTTTATAATTAAAACCATGTTTACTTGTTAAAAGAACACTCCAAGCACTATAGGCTACAGTTACACTAGTAACTTCAATGCTACATCCGATATCACTCGGCTGCATTAAGTGACAGGTTTGGACGCGCACAAATCGGATTTTGTTTGCATCGGGATGGGATCTGCCAAAACGCTTGGCGAGGTGGCCTAACACACTTTGAGATCAGATTTGCTTGCAGACTCTGGACGTAATCGGACCTCTCAGAACGCATTCACCCGAAAAGGCGTCAATAATCACGCCCCGTGTTTTACTAGTGTTCTCTCACTCCCAGGCTTCTGGGAGTGGAGGGCATCAAACGCCTCATGGACTATATATGACCCACTGATGCTTCGCTCACCCCAAACCGAATGAGCAATGGCACAGTAGCACAACTACACAATCTGAACTCCAAACTGCGATCTGATCACAGAGGTCCCATTGAACTGTCAAATGTGGACACAACTCAAATCTGGCCGGATGTGATCGGATGTTGGAATTCCGATTCCGGAAGCCGCATGAACTCACTAGTGTAATTGTAGCCTGTAGACAGTTAAATTAGTTTTCTTTCCAGAAATCCATCTCAACAGTTGGAACGGTGACATCTTTAAAAAACAAATACCATGAAAAAGTATACATAATGTAGGTGAGGCGCTAAACTTCAGGAATCAGAGAACTATTCAAATATTTGTCTGTGGTTACCACAGTGTGAAGCCTTCATATTTGCGGTTTTGAGAGACATATCAAATTGCCTCCTGAAGACACTTTGCATAATAGATTCATGCCCCCCGTCACAAGTCAAACTGCGTGTGTGACGACGTATCGCCATTGTGCTGTAGAACAGGCTCTTCTGAAACAGGGATCTCTGAAGGCGAGGTTAAAAGAGAAGGTTAAAAATTAAGAACAAAAGAAGGTCCCGGGTCCTTCAGAATGACTTGAAAGTTGCCTGTTTCATTTTTTTTTCTTGCTTTGAAGTGAAATATGTAGGTGAGGGGAAGGGGGGGAGGGGGGGGGGGGGGGGGGGGTGGCGGTTAGAAGGAGCCCCACCCAGTGTGATTGGACAGGTAGTGAGAAAAACTCACCTCTGGGTCAGGCAAGGCCCTGGTGGGGACGTGATGGGGCGGAGGACAGGGATTAGAATTTGTCAGAAATTTTCTGTACCTGGGCCCATAGCTAAAACACCGGGCCTTCAACTGAGCTGAAAGGGGGTTGGGGTTGGGGTTGGGGGGGGTGGAGGGAGGGAACATGGTGAAGCTCTGACAGTTTGAAATTGTTGAATAAACAGGGAAGTTTTGTAACGTGACAGCACTGAATGACTGGTACTCTGAATGAACTCTTCTCTGGTTTCTTCCTCCCTTTCTCCGCCTGGACCTCTTAATTTCCAACCCCAGGACAAAGGCCGGCGAACGAAGGTCCGTATTTTATTTTGTTTCGCTTAATTGCAGGTAACGGCGCTGACCTTCGGTCTCACGAGCACGCTCGGTCGGATCTGCCTCTTGGCTCGTTTACAAACCGGAAAACTCTGCTTCCTTGGATTGCATTTCTGTGCAGGAGGAGCCTGCATGGTGTGTCTCACCTTTATTTTACAGGTGCGAATGCATGCGTGTACAAACCTCCCGTTTACCTGTGTCTGTACAGGTGTGTGTAATGTGCGGTTTCACACACAGTGCACATGCACAAACAGACAGTACATGCATGCCCATTAAGATACACACACATACACAACACACACAACACAACATATTTCACACTGAAGCAGGCACCTTCACACAAAACTCAATAAAGGCATGTGAAGTACAAATGAAAGCTTGCCAAACCTTACAGACCTTACAAACCTTACAAACCTTACAAACCTTACAGACCTTACAAACCTTACAGACCTTACAAACCTAAGGGAAAGCAGGGAGGACTGGAAGAGCAGTAATTGGAGTTGCATTTTATCCTAAAACACATTAGAAATCTACGGGAAACTACGGGGGCAGTTCAGTAATTTAGGGTTGTAATTTGTCACATTATGCCCTGGCCATCACCCCCTTCAGCAGTAACCTAATATGTGGGGTGTTAGGTTTCATGCGTTCGACCCACAATGCACTTTGTGCGTGTGGGCGAGCTCTCCGTCCATGGGCCACCAGTGTGAAAACAATGTTCGCAAACAAATAGCGGGCTATGTAATTTGCTTACGGTTTCGCTAGATAAACACGGATGAACTGAGAAAAACATTACGCAAAAAAACAACAGTATTTTCTGTCATAACAGGATAACCAACATTAAGCCGACATTCAAATCCGACAACTCCCGGGCAGGCGTATCCAAACGAAGTAGCAGGATTATTGTATCGTATTTCAGCTGCAATTGGAGTTTTGCTGCGGGAAGAGTTGAAATCATTTTTTTTTCTTCATAATTTATTTATTTTTTACTCTTCTCTTCGTCCAAGTTTATGTTAGAAACCTTACAGGCCCCGGCATGTTCACGGTTAATGTTTTTTCAGTTTGTAATCCGCTAATCTGGCAGTATTCACTTCTTTATTGTTTAAGAAGCCTCGCCGTGCTCACCGTCACCCGGTGACTGCATGATTGACAGGTGCTTTGTTGCAGAGTCCGATGACACACGTCACTCTTTTCCTGCTCTGTCTCTTTTCTTCCAGAAACATTTTCAGATTCCGTGCATCATCGTTTTTTGGGTCGGTGTGCGTTGTGCTATAAATGCCGTCTGAAACGTGTGCAAGTGCATTGTGGGTAGAACACAGGAATTTGGAGGCGGGATACTGATTTATTTCTGTACCCCTCCACTCCCCTCCCCATAGAGCTGATGGTATTTATCCAGAGATATTTCTTGGGCACTAACATATTACTTGAAATGTATGTCATACAGTCATAAGCATGACTACACCTGTTATAATGACACGACAAGTTTTTACAGCATATGACCAAGGTCATACCACTTAAGCGTTGCTCAAAATGCTTTTCATTACCACCTTAATGTTTACTTTGATCTATAGCTTTATAATTTTGTGCTAGTATTTAAGAAATATCACACGAGAGGGAGTGCTGTTATACTGTATATCAGCATGGCTGTGACTTATTCGTAGGCATGAGGCTGCATGCAGAGTGCTGAAGATAATCATAACTATGCTGACATACAGCATAACAGCACGACCTCCAGTGTGATATTGCTTTTATACAACAGTTCAACTAGCCTATAAAATATCTATCAAGTAATGATTGACAACATACTATGATTTTGTTATTTCAACCAACAAATATAGTTCTTTCAGAATTCCATAAAAAAAAATCTTTTTTACATTTCTCCCCCCCCCCCCCCCCCCAAAAAAAATGTATCAATTAGAATGTAAACAAAGTGAAGTGATCCCGGACAGTGATGACGTTTGATTGATGTTATACTGGATATCATTCAGCACTCATGGAATGTGGCCTCGGCCAATCATAATGTGTGTTCAGAACTAATTATTGTGTAAATTCTAATATATACTTTAATAAGTTCATAAGTTCTTTTATTACTGAATTACTTATTATTTTTTACTGAAGTTCCCTAGCGGGAAAATAAAAGTTATTCCCTTCTATTCTATTAAAGCAACCCTCATGTCCATTTTTGGAGGCAATCAATGAATTTGTCCTTGACTCATCTTGCCCCTCATAATTGCTAGAGTAAGCAATCAAAAGCCTGTCAAATTCTCTCCCATTTGGAAGGAGATGTTAGGAAAGAGAAACCGGCTTTTGATGGGGAGGAATGAATAATATTGCGGGTAATGGAGTGAGCCAAATTAAATTAAATATCGCCACTTCTGCAAAATACTGGTTTTCTTCAAAAGATGGGAGTTGCAAAAAAAAAATAAAAATAAAATTCAGCTTTAAAAAAAAAAAAAAAAAGGCTGACTTCTTTTAAAAGCCGGTTTAATAGATGAAAAAAATCCTCTTATGTCAGTAAACTTGTTAAGCAGCAGGACTGGGCACAGCGTTTCCGTGTGCCAACACCTTTTGCTTTTATTTTGGAACATCAGGTCTGGAGATAACGTGGCACTCTTGGTGCTGACGCTGTGACATCGGCAGGAATGAAGGCGTTGCAGCCCTTAATGTATACAATCGAGAAACTCCGAAATGCAACTGAGTGTCAGCAATTTCGACCGAGGTATGTTAATAGAATATGGAATATTTAGCCTCCATTGTATGTGTGTGTGTGTGTGTGTGTGTGTGCGTGTGCAGGTGTGTAGACCTACATACGCATGCATGTAATTGCATATGTGAGTGTAGGAACATGTGTTTTGCAGGTGTCTGCGTGACTGAGAGTGCGTGTTTATTTTGCTACAACACGTGCCCGTCTGTGTGTTTTAAATGTGTGCGGGCGTATGTGCGTGTTTCTACTGAACTTTGTCAGTGTGTGTGTGTGTGCAATGTGCAGGCCTAGAAATAAATACCATGCTCCAGTGCCTCCTCCAAACAAGGATTTTTAAAATGTATTTATTTAACCAGGAAGTTTTTAAAAAAGGACGATTTGATGAAGATGTCATGATATGGAATATCTTGGCATGTTGAGGAGTCCCCTGATGATGTCACCCACAAACCCTGTGATCCTTTTGAGAACTCCCTGCGTCTCTGTTAATAGAGTGCTGGTATCAGTGTGTGTGAACCAAAATGGCATTACATAATTACATAACATAGCATTCATTTGGCAGACTCTTTAATCCAAAGTGACGTGCAATACGTGCATACCGAAGGTCATTGGAACAACTACAAACAGGTCCGACCGAACGTACAGTTCTGTCAAACAGCTACAGAAAACTCATTCACTGACGGGAGTTTTTCGTCCTCGATATGAAAAAAGTATTGTATGTAATATGCGATTCTTCTCGCTGGCTACATATGTACGTTTGTTTTTCCACTCGATCACTGTCTTGTCCAGTAAGCTATGTTAGATATGGTTATTTTCACATTTTGAATGCATTTCACACACTGTAGTGTAAGCATTCATTGCTCAGTTATGTTTTATGTTTTATGTACTGACTTTCATTGAAGCTAGAACATTTGGCAGCATTTTCCTGTTGGTGGAATATTATTTTATTGTAATGTTATCGTACATACTATAGACTTTAGGGTTAGTATCATCCTGGGCTATACTTGTCACAGAAGGCATGGAAAATATGGAAAATACTCATTCCAATTTACTGTACGCTAATATGTGCTAGATGAATGTAAAAATTTTACTTGGAGTCATTATGAATGGGAACATGGGAACATAAAAAGAAACTACAGAAAAATACGATTCCAGGGCAAAAGTATACATACTGTATGTACATACTGTAGAGTGCAGGAAAAAGTAATGTTTTATTGAGGTACAAGAGTGAATGATTAGGCTACATATTTAGGTGTGTGTAA
The DNA here is from genome assembly GCA_029718625.1 of Synaphobranchus kaupii. NCBI lineage: Eukaryota > Metazoa > Chordata > Actinopteri > Anguilliformes > Synaphobranchidae > Synaphobranchus > Synaphobranchus kaupii. Next base: position 109,158,987 of record CM056379.1, on the reverse strand, counting down.
CAGTGTGACATCAATGTTTTCATCTTAAACTATCAGAAGGGGCAAATGCATATGCTTTATAATGGACAAAATTAATTTTATTCATTTTATGACAGGTTTTGTATAGGGTTTTGGACCCATAGCTATCTAACCCCCCTCATACTGATGAAAATATAGTAATTCCCACTTGAAATGATGGACAAAAATATTTTATGATCCAAAACAGTTGATTTGTATTAAATATATCATAATTTTATGATTTAGAGCAGTGCACAATTTAGCCATTTGGATAGATTTGGAGACACTAATGGACAACAGGGTACACTGCCTATATTTTGCATCATAGATCTTTATTAGTTCTGCATATCATCCTCCGATTTTGCATACTTGTGGGCACGTAGAAAAACTTTTTTTTATTATTATTATTTTTTTGCATTTTTCCAAAGTTTCTTTGCATTTGACTTAAATTATGAAAATAAACAAATCTAAGTTTGTATTGTAAATGGTACAACTGTCTTCTTTCATTTAAGCCATTTATCAAGTTTCTGTGAATCTGTTTCTTTTCAGAGCACCCCCAAAATAGGTGAGAATTGACCAAATTTGCCATCTGCGCTAAGGGGTTATGGCTAACTCATTAAGACACGATGAGCTACAACATCGCAATCAAGACATTGAGGAGCAACAAAACCTTCAGTGTCTGTGACCTGAAATGGCCTGACTATTCCTGGCAAACTCTCTCCTGGCGTAAGTTCAAGTTGAGATGGCAGGAATAGCAGAGGTGACAGTTCAGGTGCATGGGTGTGTACGGACAAACATGCAAACAGACAGTGGAGCCGCTCCTCGCATTTGTAGAACAATGCAAATTACCCTCATGTCTCTGTGCCTTGATAACAATAAGTTCATATATAAAATCGTTCACTGTGTAATTACATAGAAGATGAATTGCATAACGTTCCATTGCAAAAGGTCAGCGAAAACAATGTTTGCCGTACTTGGCAGAAGTTCATTGCAGAAACGGGCCCTCACATGCAAATCTTTCTTGTCTGCGTGACTAATTAATGCTAACTTACATGTAGTTATATTTTAATCATCACTGTATTTGATGTTGGTTTAACGGCTGAAAGCCACTGAAAAAAAGGAGCCCCATGACTCAAGGAAACTTGCAAATGAAGGAAAATGTACGCAGTATTTTTATAATCAGGACAGTATTTTACAGTGATCGATTACTTTTGCCTTCATCCTCTCTTGAGTGAGATCTTAGTGACACACGTTCCAGCGAAGCGGGTTTTCTGTTTAGCTGCAGTCGTACGTTGTGTTTGTGTGGACCTCTGTATACAGGGCCTTGTGAGACACAGAGCTGGCCCTAGGGTCTTGGGTCTTTGTGGCCCTAAACATGACTGCTTTTGTGGCCCCAAAGTGCTCCAACATAAATCACACCCACCACTTCACAGATGAATTGTGTGGCCCCAGGGATGGCTGTGACCCCAAACGACAGCATAGAGTGTTTATGTGACTGTGCCATATTTTGTAACATAGAAATATAACAATAATGATTATATTGATAACAATAATAATGTATTTTTTAAGTACACATAACTAAAACAGATAAGGGACAACTATATTAACAATTGGTACAATCACAATGTGGCATTTCCTTATCAGGAGGATTTCAGAAAGGCGTCGTCGCCGCTGGAAACTGAGCTCCACCTGCAACCTTGCCGAGACCATTACAGGTGCACCACCTTTTTAGGGACACTGTGTTGTATGAGGCGCCATGTCTGAGGTCCCTGTTCAGCACGGTCGTTAGAGATCACGGCTCTCTTTTCATAGCATCCTGGCCAAATTCATAATTCATCATTTAGGCGGTCCTCTCTCTCAAACTGGCCACCCAGTCATTCACACGGCCTAATTAGCAGAAATCAATCCACCTCCAAGTGTCTGGTGTTTGTCTCGGCGGTGGCAGTTGAGGTAAGGTTGCTCTTGATAAGAAAAAAGCTCTCGCTAAACATAAAGAACAAATCCATATTAATTGCAGTTAAGTAGAGCTTTTCTGCAGTGTTGATGTTTAAGAATACAGTTGAACCAAGAAAATATTGTATTTGTGGGGTTCGTCTTACCGCAATTATCCGGCCCATTGTGTAACACAAGCCACCAAGGACCAATGCATTTATTCCTCATTGTGAGGGCTCAGATTACCAACATATGTTTTTCTCAAGGAGGAGGCCGGAACAACATCTTTGTGTGAAGCTATTTAGCAGTGTGAGCTGTATGCGGGAAAATGTTTTGTGTTACATCAACTCTGATAAAGTCATATAAACTATGTCGTATAGCTGAGTCAACACTGAATATTTAACCGTGTGGTTAATTTAACTATAGCACAAACAGTAACAGTTCTGTCATACCAGGGGTGTCCGTGTTGGTACAGCCTGTGTCCACACGTGTTTCTATGTGTGTATGCATACAGTATGTGTCAATATGTGTAATAGCAGGCCGTCGATAAATAAACACCATGCACCAGTGACTTCTCACGTCAGTTTACGTGTACCTGCGAGCTCACGTCAATGAGCGCACAGGTAAACTTCAGTCAAGGTTCAGAAATAACCGTAATAAATGCCAACATTTGTGGCTCCAACAAACTCCTCACCACCAACTTAGGGCCTGATTTACTAAGACCTTTAGCGGGTGCAAAACCATTTAGCACACGCAAAACCAATAACGTGACCAATGATTGGTGCAAATCAAATTCCATGACCAATCATTGGTCACGTTATTGGTTTTGCGTGTGCTAAAGGTCTTAGTCTTAGATTTTTGTATCCATATACATCATATCGGTCCTGCTGATTATAAAGGTGATTCTTTAAAACGCAGTAACATGTCCAATGTTAATTCAACCCTAACAGAGTACATATGAGTCCAATAGGGACTATATGAAATCATACTGTGCATGCTAATTACGTCCTACATGCATATTACTGTCTATGGGCTTAGTTTCAAGCACATGTACTATATTGCCAAATATAATTAAATGCTCCGTGCTCTGTGAAATTAATAAATGTATTTATTTGCTACGCTATGCCTTCTACCTGGGCTGCCCAACCCTGTTCCTGGAGATCTACCATCCTGTAGGTTCTCATTTCAACCCTAATTTGGCACACCTGATTCTACTAATTAGCAGCTCAACTAGATCTCTAGCTGTTGAATGAGGGTGTGCTTTTTTTAGGGTTGGAGTGAAAATCTACAAGACGGTAGATCTCCAGGAACAGGGTTGAGCAGCCCTTGCCTTACACTGTGAAAAACCCCTAATCTCAGCATTGTATGAGTTGGGGTGGGGGGTGCAGATGAGCTACGGACGCCCCCCTTCCCCTCGCCTTAGTAATACCCCCCCGCCCACCCCATCCCACCCCAGCCCGGGCTCTTATCTCTGGCCCTATGCAGGCAGATGGGGCTGTTCCCGCACAGATAGCGATTGTTTGTCCTGCGGTGTTGCGCCGCTGATCCGCTCACTTCAAACAGCGCTCCGCTCGTTTTCCCGCCTTTATTCTCCTTCGCCAGACACTGATACTGGCGCGTTGCATCGCCGCGGTGACCAGGTAAATGCGCACGTACCGCGCATTCAGATATGACACGTTACGTCCCGCTATATTTCCTCTCTATTGAGAGATTTCCTCCTTCTCTACAACAATGGCCGTTGCATCGCAGCGTGGTGAATTCCACCGTATTTTCAGTAACCGTGTCCTCATTCACGAGATTTGTACAGCAATGGCTAGATTAAAAGGAAGGAATGTAACATCACAGTGTTCTGTATTTAAAGAGAAATATGAAGTTGCTGTGTTATGGTATGCCTATGGGCCAGCTCACTATGATGCTTTGATGCTTTATTATAACAAATACCCCAGGCAAATAAGGTAACACATTATTGTTACCCGTGAACATGTTAAACTGTAATGCTGTTTTATTTAATATGTGTGTTGGGCACAGTATGTATGAACCCTTTCACAGGTTAAAGTTCATGGGGTCACAGGGTCATGGGGTCCTCCTGGCCACTAGGCGGTGTAGAGAGAGGAGTTAGTTGGACATTATGGGGCCATTAGGGGTGTGTCCCAATACTCGAAAAATGCATCCTCCTTCCCTCCACTACCACCTCCTCTCCTCCGTGCCCTGGAAACCCATCTTTGTGTCCTAATCTAATGTTGCTGATTACATATTAATTACATATTAATGGTTACATTTTAATGTATGATGTCTCGACGCAAACTGCAATATCAGGCACACTGTATACTGTACATACTTGTATGTGAAACAGTAGGAGTGCAGTAGGAGACGAGTGGAGGAGATGAGTGGAGGAAAAGAGGTGAGGAGTGAAGAATATGGGGACACAGCCCCCTTATTTAAATGACTGCGGCAGAACAGTAGACTCCAAAATGTACCATTGTAACGTAAACCCTCACAGAGTGGGCCAATGGCGGTAGAGCTGTATACACTGCCCTACTGTGACATCACGTGTTTACCACACCCCCATTAAGGCCAAGGACCTGTCTGGCATGGGCAGAATAAGGGTGTGTGTACTCTTTGTGAAGAAATGCAAAACATAGGGTGGAGGGAAAAAAATTAATCTGAAAATATTTTTCTGGATTTCAACAGATGATTGGGTTCATTTTTTCTGCAAGAAAGCAGTTCTGAGTTGTGCATCTGTACAGTCTTATTTTTTGTTTTTGTTTTTAAAGCTTTGGGAGAAGAAGGAACAGTCTGCTTTCTCTAAAGATAAACAGAAGTCAAGCTGAATAGTTTCTGTCTTATACTTGTTGTGTTTCTTTGAAAAGGATTACAGCATTTAAGCCTTCTTTGTGTAAAAGGGATTTTTTTTTAGACTTGTGTCAATGAGTCACAGACTCCTGTGAGACTGCTGCCTTCTCGGCTTTTCAGTAACTCTACAATTAGTAACCCAAAGATATCAGTGCCTAAAACACAACACTGTATCCGGCTGCTAAACTGTGTGATTATACTCTCTGGCTACAAGTCTTATGATATTATTATGAGCCAGAATGACAGACTATTAGTGCGATTTATGTGCCATTGATTTATTATTCATTTATTTTAGCCTTGCCGATTACTCTGATCCTCTGTGAGTATTATTTGTTTAGGCTTTGAGTGGAGCTTGTGCTGATGAACACCAGGGAAGTAGAGAGAGATAGAGAGAGGGAGAGGGAGCGAGAGATTCGACTGAGATGAGGGATGAAAAATAATTCTAGAATAGTTAGTTTTGGGGGTGCTCCAGACTGTGACAATGTGAGGATGGGCTTTTTGAAAACCGTGTTATTTGTACAGGTGCAGATATTCAATTCACCAGATTCACCACCAAGCGAGCACCTATCAGACCACCGGCGTATTGCAAGTCAGCGATATGGTGATCCGCTAGCAGCATGGCCATTCATCAAATACTTCCCATTCTTTTCGCAGTTGATGTCCTCTTCTCGACTGCCTTGCCTCAATGATCCACCATAGTGCCGATTTGTAAAACACTGGCGGACTGGCGGCTGTGCCGACGGTGGTCTGCTACACTTTTACGTTAGCCGCCTGGTTGGATCCTGCAGCATTCTTTCCTCGTTTCAAACCATTTTAAGGTGTAAGATCACAAATATGTGATTCGAATGGTCTTAACATTCTAATGCTGATATAATAGCCACTGCTGGTAATTGAAAGCAACGGAGTTCTAGAACACTGACTAAGAATTTTGAGAAAAAAAAACATTCCAAAAAAAAAAAAAAGCTACTCTTCAAAGGGTTCATTTTTAACAGTCCTTAATCAAGAGGGTGTTTCCTCGCTCAGCAAACCTCCTCTGGGTATGTCTGGTGTCCCTTCCATTCCCATCTTCAGAGGGGAGTGAAGCTCTCTCTTTCTCTCTCTCTCTCTCTCTTTCTGAAATCCTTTTAATTCAGAGGATTATGAGAGTATCACTTGATAACTCTGAGATGGAACCAGAGAAGGAGGGGGACAGAGAGAGAGAGAGAGAGAGAGAGAGACAGACAGACAGACAGAAAGAGAGAGAGTTATATTTTATCATCCATAGTGTGCAAATCAATTTTCACCTGTTTTCATCCTCTAAGTCTGATGAGGGAGCAATTTGTGCTGAGAGTGTGTATATATGTGCACACGTGTGTGTGTGTGTGTGTGTGTGTGTGTGCGTGCGCGCGTGTATGTGTGTGTGTGTGTGTGTGTGTGTGTGTGTGAAGTTCTGTGAACATAAGACACAGGACCTTGTGGTGGTGCACTGGCACGCTCTGTCCACCAGAGGGAGAGCCTGGCTTGTGCTGCTCATCCCAAACGGGGCTCCCCATTCCCCAAGCAGGTACCTCCTGCCGGAATCTGGCCCCTCTCAGTGCACAGTAGCGTTCCCTCTATCTGATTAGCGTCCCTAATCCTGGAAGTGGACCGACGGTGCCTCCTGCACGGATCGCTTCCTGTTCTGGGGGCTGGTATCTGGGCCAGGCCTGTGTAAAACCTTTGTGTTGGGTGTGGTTGTAATATAGTGTCCGGGAAAAGGCGCTGACGGACGGGATTTGGTTTCTGGGCATTCCTGACCGAGGCTCGGACGAGGGAGCGCTGGGAAATTGGGCCCACCTGCCGAGGAGCCCTTAGCACGGTTCTCAGGAAGCTTCACACACCGACACACAAATGCACGCACATTTGCACAGACACAAATGAATATATCTATATGTGCGTGCATGTGCAAATGCACACACACGTAAATGTGTGCGTGTGTACACACACCCACACAAGTACTGTACTTGCACGCGTATGCACTCACACAAACGCACATTGTGACGCACACACACACATACGTACATGCACAAACATACACAAACATGCACAAACATACACAAACATACACAGAGATACGTGCGTGTACATTCATGTGCGTCTCCTCATTTTGGGATCAAACCTGCACCTTGCTGCTCCATTAGGCCCCAGTGTGAACATGGCCACCTTCCAGGAGGAGACTGCAAACCTTCTTATCAGGAGACAAACACACCCTGTCATCACCCCCCCACACACACACACACACACACTTCCAACCTCTACATTTACAAGCATTTTCTCTTTCTGAAAAGGAAAATTTCTTAACGGTTATAAAAATAAAAAAAACTGATTGAGTTTGATTACTGCATCTTAAGAGAACAGAAAACATCTTCCACATCAATGCTTTGCGTGCATGAATAGCTGGAACGTAGAGAGTTTGATTAAATATTTATTTTTGTATGGAGGGGGGGTTGGGGAAGTTTTTAAGTCCAGTGAAACTGGTTTTTAGAGAGTTACAGAATTGGTCACTGCGCTTTGGATTAGCTCATTGAATTTTGTTTTGCATTTCAGCGACTCGTGTTCTTGATAAAATAGCATATAAATAGTACAGAAGGTCAGAATAGAATAAAAGCAAGTCAGGTGCAGGTAGAAGAAAGAAAACATTTAGAACCAGATTTAGTAACACTGTATGACATTAAGAATATGTTGATACTTGCCGATTTTTTTTTGGACTGGCACCATTCATAAGTGTGTATGTGTGTGTGTGTGTGTGTGTGTGTGTGTGTGTGTGTGTGTGTGTGTGTACTTTCATGTGTATTTTCCCTATTGTGTAGAGTATGATATTTTTAGATATCATATAATTGTATGATTGCCATAGTTACATTAATGCTTAATGTAACTATATAGTGGTTGGCAAGAAAGGCCAATCACAATAGAAAATAGTGTGACTGAAACACTCACCCATTGTTGCTGTTTTCAGGGGCTTATTACACTGAGGACTGAAATATTACTGGGGCCTCTGATGTAACGTTCTGGCAAGGCTTTGACTGCCTGCCAAACGCTCTCTGCAGATTAGTATGAGAAAGGGGCCAATCAGCAGTGCTCACACCGTATGCTTATGTGTTTGTTCCCCCCAAATTGTGGTTCAGGGCCAGGAAAATTTTATATTTTCTAGCTCCAACTTTCTGCCTACAAGATGAGGTATCCCATCATGCATGTCCATGGAATAAATCATTTTTATTGGCTGTAAAAGACAGCCCCCATCGACACCAACCAATCCCATAAAACCCCGTCCTTTCGACACAGTTTGGAGTTTTTCTCTAATGAACATACAGTCAGGTCCTTAATTATTGGTAACCTTTAAAAAAAATGAGCAAACAAAAGATGTATTAAATAAACAACAAAAGTAATGAGTTATATTACATGCTCAAAAATAGAAAATTATATTATTTTATGGTAAAACAAGAGAAATGTTAAGAGAATATATTCCTGAAAAATTGGTCATCTTTATCAAGGGTACCTAATCAGGCCTCACGGCTGAAATTAGTTTTATTTAAACGGACGCATTAAATCTAAATAAAATGTGAATGAGGTCAGTTTCAAGTTCACAAGGGACCTCTGTCTCCTGATGTAAGGAAGTAAGAGGAATCTGTGTTTCCCAGAAAAAGCAAGTTCACAGCTGTCCCCCTGTCCGATTCCCTCAACACCCCCTCACGTACCCCCTTCCTATAAGTGACAGGGGAGCATTTTCACTGGTCACATGACCCCTCCCCCCTGCTCTTGCCCCGGGACACCCCAGGACTGGTGTAAGAGGAGGCCGATAGGTTTTCACATAAAATTCCCTTTCAGAAGTCCTGATTGATAACAAACAAGTGCATTCTCCTGCCCCCCCCCCCCCCCCCACCCGACCCCTTCCTCCCGCTCGTCTCTGTCATCAGCCTCAATATTTGAGCAGATCAGTGTGCAGGAGTAGCAGGTAAGCCCCTCACCCTCCACCTCTCCACCCCCCATTTTGGCCTTCCATCTGATGCACAGATGTAGCTTTGTGTGACCAACCCCCCCCTCCCCCTAATCTGCCCCTGCCCCCCCATCTGAAACCAAAGACCCTCCCCTCCACGGGCCTGGGAACAGCTGACCCCCCCCCCCCCCCACACACACACACACACACACACTTCCTCCTGCCATAGCCACGGCAACCTGGCCCTGTACCTCTTCCACAGGTGCCTGATGAGACACTCCTGGAAACACCCCAAAAACTTTCTAGGATTGCCACGTACGCAAAAGAGACTACCTGTAAAAATAAAGAATATTAAATAAATAAATAAATAAAATTAAATAACAATGTGAGAACAGAAGAATACGTAATTACAAGAACAGGTTATTCAGCCCAAGTAGATTTTAGTGCCGTTTTATCTACAAATTAGAGAACATCTAGTACTGCACCAAAGCCACCCTCAGGGTCTCTGCCTGACTGTACTACATTACCCAGCAGGCTGTGCCCACACATTGACAGGGACTTTTTTCCTCTTACTTAAGTCTCTTTGATTGAAGACCTCAACGAAAACTCACAGAGCCCATAAAAACAAAAATGGTTAAACAGCAAAGACAAAAAACAAAGAATTTAAACACCCACAAACAAAAAATTGAGAAAAATGTTTTTTTTAAAAAGTTTAAGTAAAAAAACAACAAATAAAACAACAACAACAACAACAACACAATAGTCCTCATACACAGTCATTCGACCAGAACAGGACAGAAAAGTATTCTTCAAACTTCAGATGCAAAAATGAAATGACGTTCACTTTTTTCCAAGAGATTGTACATCCACTCATGGGCTTTTAGTGCGAGGAGGGAAAACATCACCATCACCATCAGAGACCTGCTGACATCCTCAGCGATTGTGACTAATTACACCTCACCTCACTCACACCCTCTCCTGATATCCCAGCATGCTCGGGTGCTGAGTTCCCAGGCTCTGACTCCCAGAGATTCCCACAGCTGCAGGTAATTGGCGGTAAAAGCCCAATGGATGTGATGTTCATGGGGTTTTTCTCTCCTCACTGGAGAAGTGATAACAGAAGAGTGTGGGGACTGTCAAAACACTTAATTGTTTTGTTATCCAAGAGGCGTCTTTGGCTTGCCTGACTCAAAATGCCATGTGGAACACGCAACTCTGCTGTGTTTGGTTTTAAATTTGCTGGCCAAACGACCAATCACGTGGTGTGAGATAAGAATCCGGGTTTGACAATCAGGTAAATTCAGCTAAATTCAGATAACATTTTTTTTCAATGATGGAACATCTTGTGTGGCAGGTGGAATCACATTCATAAACGCAATTAGCACAGCATATGCTAAAATACCTACAGGTAAGAATAAGTGAGTAATAACATGATAAAAAAAATGTGCCTATATGTAATTATACTATTTAATTACCAGTAACATGAAAGATCATTTTCTTGTTACTGCTTTGTAAGATGGGCTGTAATTGCAGTGCAATTACTTCAAATAACCGCCTGATTGTCAGGTTTGTTTTTTTAAATCATACACTAATACTATCCACTGGAAAGGCCATATTGATGTTAAAAAGTTATTTTCTCCAACCATTTGAAAAACTCTAATTTTGTGTCATAAAATGGCAAATGTACAGTAACAACCTTTATTGAGGAAAAAAGTTTTTAAAGTCGGATGAGGGACACAGTTTTGCACATAAGCAACAAGTGCTGGGCCACACATGTTGCCCACATTGTTAGATAAAGGAAACACTAATTATGGGTGCATGGGGTGTGTGTATGCATGTTCATTCTATATTTAAGTCTCCATATAAGTACAGAATTAGTGTTTCTTGAAACATGTGGCATAATAAATCAAATGATGCGTTTCAGTGTTATTTTAATTGCTGTTCAGATCTCTAAATCTGGGGTATAACATTCTCTCAGGCAAAAACAAGAAATGCAAATTGCAGTATGTACATTTTCTCAAAATGTTTAATTAGTTTCGTAAACAGATTAATTTTTTAAGGGGGCTTAAATGCTTTATTGCTTTGTACGGCACTCGTTAACAGTTCAGTCAGACGAAGGGAAATTTCCTGTCTCTGGTCTTGAAAAAAACACCAAACCCCCTCAGGCATTCGTCTCTCCCAGAGAAGTAAGCCTTGTGTAATCCATACGAGCTCCAGCATCAGTAAGCTAACAGAACTACACTTTTGCAGGGTTAGCTGGAAGATCATCCTGGAGGCAGTGAGGCAAGGAGAGGATTGTGGGAAATGTAGTGAAGTTACCAAAAGGGAATTTTCTTTTGCAGGGTTATGGCTGGAGTCTGCGAAGATTCTGCTACATCTACATAAGTGCCCTCCTCGGCTGCATCCAAACTGTATAATGTTACAGCATACTGTTTAGTGACATGAAGTATGTGAAAAATATTATCCATACTATTATCAACAAAAGCCCCAGAAATAAGTATATCATCCTGGGATATTAAGAACACTCATTTTTCAGAACTGTCACTTATACTCAACTGGCATACTCAATAGTAGGCAAGTGTGCTGATTCGGACACGGCCCTAGTTACCACAAGGTTACCAAGCTACCTAGTTCTTCTGCAGAAAGCCTGGGGTGCGTCCCAATACTCGAAAAATGCATGCTCCTTTCCTCCTCTACCACCTCCTCTCCTCCTTGCCCTGGAAACGGATCTTTGTGTTTTAATCTAATGTTGCTGATTTGGCTACATATTACTTATAAATAGTTACAAATTGATTAATGTCTGGACGCAAACCGCAATGTCAAGTACGTTGTATACTGTACTTTTAGGGCTTTGCTTTATTGGACAGCACAGTGTAGAGAGACAGGAAGAATGGGGAGAGAGAGAGAGAGGGAGAGACATGCGACAAAGGTCGCGCGGTCGGATTCGAACCGCCGTCGTCGCGGCTCGCAACGCGCATGCGGATAGCGCTCTACGCGTTCTACGTCACCCAGACGCCCCACACATTTTCAATGTATTTGAAATATTGGCCAGCCCTGCCCCCGCCCACAGTCAGAGCTGGTGCAACGGTACGTGAGTACACCCTCGGAGCAGCTCCGGGAGGAAGCAGGCTTTCAACGGATGGACGGGGTGGGGGGGGGGCTACCCTCATAATTACAGGGCTCTCTTTCACTTTCAGACGTTCCATTGAAGGGGTGTGGGGGTCAAGCCTGCCTCCCCTCACAGAAATAGAGCAGCCCCCCCTTTTTACATATGATTCCATAAAATTCAGGTCGACACGTAGATTCAACCAGGGCTTCGTTTAAAAAAATTAAAAAAATTTTATGTGTATAAAAATTATTATTATTTTTTTTTAAAAGCATTAACCCCGTTTTAATGGATGAAGCCAGAGTGGTGAGATCACAATTTGGATGAGCCTGATTATTCCCTAAACACAATACATAAATGCACCGGGTCCTTAACACCCATTGCACCCTGGCATTATCGCATTACTGTCGGCCTTTGTTGCCGGGCAGACGGGAATATGAAAGCAATCTATCCTGCAGCGAGGCGGGCTCCAGAAGCCAGGGCCTGATAAGGGGAACCCCTCGGCTTCGGCTAGTGTCTGGTCCAACGGGCTAAGCTTTGAGTCTAATCCCCTGGAAAGTGGTTAGATTATTGCTGACCAGCAAACGCAACGCAAGATGGCAAGTTTTTTTTTTTTGGAGAGGTGGGGGTTGAAAAAAAAAGATGTGTATTTTTATCTTGGTGTTTGTTTACTTATTTATTTTGCAATCCAACCGCTGTTAATTTTTGACTTCTTCTTACCCCCTTTTTTATTGGCGGCAAAAGTGTATATTTTATTTATTTATTACAGCCGTTGCTTTTTAAACTTCTAGCCATGGCTGCATTGCTCCTGTAATTAACCTGATAGTGGCTAGATAGAGCTGTGGAAAAGAAGAGAGAGAGAGAGAGAAAGAGACAGAGAGAGACAGAGAGAGAGACACCATTGTGTTGTATCTCCAGTTCTCCGGAGGATTTTGTCTCTGTGAAATCCATTGACATTTGGAGAGTATATGTCATTCCCCTTAGTTATCTATTTGTGTACCTGCCCACTCACCTGGGAATCTGTTAGGAATCTCAGCCGTCGCCAGGGAGACCAAGGCTGTGCCTATTTAACTCCAGGCCGTAAACTGGAGTGAAGCACAAACAGGAATAAAACACGAAAAAAATGTTTTTGTTTTTTCTTTATACAAAACTCCAAGTACAAAATGATCTTTGGACTGCACTCAAAATGGCGGATGTACAGGTTGATTTGCAGGTGGCACAAGTAGCACTGGCACGACAACAAAACAAAAATCCACAAAATCCTGTATAACTTGAAATACATACATGAAATTCCCATATACAAGCCCATTTAAATACTGTATGTCTGCACCTTTATTATGTACACACACACACGCACATAGTCAGCCACTCACCTCAGGTGCCACACACACATATATCCAGCCACTCACCTGAGGTGCCACACACACACACACAAACCCAGCCACTCACCTGAGGTGCCACACACGCACACACAAACCCAGCCACTCACCTGAGGTGCCACACACGCACACACAAACCCAGCCACTCACCTGAGGTGCCACACACGCACACACAAACCCAGCCACTCACCTGAGGTGATAATGCCTGGTCTGTTTGTGATGACTGGATAAAACAGACAGAGCAAAAATAGAAACATGCAGATTGATTAATAAATGGACCACGTCTCTTTCTTTCTCACTCATTCTCTCTCCTTTTTTCTCTCTTTCTCTCCCCCTCTTTCTACCTTATTCTCTCTCTCTTCTTCCCATCCACCATCCTTCCAAACTACTCCGCTCTCTCCACATATCAGATAGTGCACCAATCAAGCATCCACGGGCCTGAAAGAATCGGGCCATTTCAATGGTGAAGGTTAATATTGGACAATATTGAAGCCTTAGAAATATAAAGGTCCTGCAGGCTTGTGGGGATACACCAGCAAGCTGAAGTACCCATTAAATAGTAATTAGTCAGTGAGGATATTGGGGTCCGTGTGAAAGACTTCACAGCGTGGGGCTGCAGTCAAGAAAGAGCCCCATTAATTTTTTCTCAGCCGGGCGAATGTGCATGAAAGGTAACATTTTTAGGGGCGCGGAACGGTTTGATTCAGGCAGTGGGGCTCTCACTGCCTTGCCTCTCACAAGCCGAGGATAATCCCGAGCCATCGCTTCTCTTCACAGACGAATCAAGCGATGTCAGATGCGGACGGTCGCAAATTGCCGAGCAGACTTAAGCGGGGAGGCTCTGTACCTCTTTAAATATATGCAAAGTGTTTTGATGCGAAATGTTTGCAGGGTGAGGAAGGCGAAAGCTTTAAAAAAAGGGGAGAAATCTTACAATTACACACACAAGTTATGAGAACAAAATTCAAAAAGAACAAATAAAAAAATAAGTAAATAAATAAATGGTTCCGTATATTCGCTGAGCTCGGAGAACAGTGTGTGTTTATCTCTATTATTATTTTATTTTTCTACGCTTAAAGAATATTAAAGTCTCCTTTCCTTGCATCTTTTCTAATTAAAGTGTTTGTTGTCATTTTCAGACGCGGGGTGTGAAATTAAGCTAGCAGTTTATGTAAGACCCGTGGAGGATATCAAACACTCCCCTCATCAGAGAGACGGGGACTTCAGTCACTTCAACCTCATATATATGTTCCTATTGTTGAGTTTGCTATCTGCATGCTAAGCCAATTTTCTACTTAGTCTCCTGTATTTAAAAAGTGTTATTTAGTTCCGTATGTGGTCTTAATTCTTACCCCCCGACCGATAAGCCCTGCCATCGCACTCAGGGAAAAATATATGCTCAATTATGCAGGAATTTAACATTTCAAATTACTCTTGGTCCCAGAATTTAATAATCCGCATAAGAAATGCAAAGACTGAAAAACATTGATTTGAGGTCTGGTGGTTTTTTCCCCCCAATTTCTATATTGTTTGTTTTTCTTGCTGAAAACATGCTTCTTCCAGTGATTTAACTGCCTTTTAATTATTAGAGATGTATTCATGAAAAGGTGATGTAAAAAACGAGGTGATGGAGGTACCGTTATGGGTCTTATCATTTCGCTCAAAAGGAAAGTTTTTTTTTTTTTTTTTTTACAATCAATTCCTAGCATCCATATCAAATTAATATAAATTAATAAAAATCCATAACCTATATGATAGACATAATACTGAATTTTGCAGGTAACTAGGCAACTCACAAAAGTGTACATAGCTTTTTACTCCATGGGCCAGGTGCCAAGATGCCAACCGGTTACCATGGTTATCAAGGAGTCTGTTGAGGTCATAGATGTTGTATTAGTGGTTTATTGTTATCAATGCTCACTTACATATACAGTATGCTATATATATATATATATATATATATATATATATATATATATATATGCAGAGCTAATGCATCATTTCCATGTGTGAGCAAGCAAGTGGAAACCACGAGGACTGATGAATTTTCCATATTAATATCTGATTAATATGTTCCATATGTTGTTGCTTGGTATAATGTCATTATTTTATGTTTGTGCATATAATTCACATAGTTTATGTACTAACAAGGGTTTTGTTAAAGAAAAAACACTTGCTGAGAATATTGAAATCTTTCCATATGGTGGTAAACTTGTTTAATTTAGAAATTTAGTTAAACACTACCCCTTAACCCCTAAGAAAAATATCCAAACATCTATGTGCATGCACAATGTTGTTTTCAGGATATTAATGCCGGGTTCTGATGTTTGTAATGTCACTGTCTTGTTGGGTAACATTTGTGCTTTTGCCAGGGCCCCGTTGCAAGAGATGTTGATCTCAATGGTTAAATAAAGGTTAAATAAATAGAATAAATAAGGTTTTGGGGAGAACAGGATCAGATAATGATTCTGTTTATCTAACCTGACGGGAGTTATCATTGTGTGGAAACGGCCATTGCCATTGTATGGCCATTGTAAAGGATCATTCTGGCCTTTGTGAAGCTGAACACGCCTGTTCCCTGTTCACATGTTTCTCTCTCGTTCCTGCAGCTCGTCCTCCTCCTCTTCTTCAATCTCTTCATCCTTCCTTCTATCTGTCTGTCGGTGCATCCTACCTTCACTTTTCCTTTCTCTCATTCACTCCATCTTTCTCAGTATTCCTTCCCCTTTCCCTGTGTATTCCTCCATTTCTCTGTCCCTCCCGCCCTTCCTCTCTCTCTCCCTCTCTCTCTCTCTCTCTGTTCTGTGAGCTGGAAAATTGGCTCAAAGCTGGGCCACTGCTGTGAACAAGGGCCGGTTGCTCAGCTGGATGACCTGGGGTTTATCTTTTCCAAGTACAAAAAAAAGTAAAGTAAAGAAAAGACAAAGGGGAAAAGGAAAAGAATAGTTTTGAGCGGTAACTAAGAGAAACCCATTTTCCATAGTTACCGACTTTCCCTTCTCTTTGTGGCAGAGCGGTCGGCGCTCTTTACGTTTGGGGCTCCCGTGATGAGACGCCCCAAACTTAGCAGGAGTTTTGAGCTTTCACAATGGTTTCAACTCAGTTTGGAAATTTTGATACATATTGCCTCATAGTCAAGCCTGGCTTAAGTATTTTTTTCATCCATGTATCAGAAGCTTTCCTCGAGCTACTCAACTCCAGGTCCTGCGGGCCGCAGTGTAGGCAGATATTCACTCCAACCACGCAGTGATAGTTACATCGGCTGAGAGCATTCTGATCACATGTTTGTGCTCTTACACCTTAAAGGGTTAAATAAAGTGAGAATAGAAGTTCGCATGAAATCTACAAAAACAAACTGGCCCTTGTTCCGCACCTAGCTCTGGTCTTAAGGGGCCACTCTTTATCTTTGTACCAATCACAGAGCTGCCCGTCACGGAGCCCATCACACAGGGTGAGTGCAGAGTTCAGGGTTCGACTAACCAGGGCGTGAGAGGAAGGCCCAGGCCGGTTGTGGTCAGAGCCCATGGGCCGGCGGCATTTCAGCAAGCCCCTCCCCAGAAACCGGCCTCCGGCAGCAAGGCCCTGCCAGAGCATGAGGATGTGGGATAGCTGGCGGAGGTCTGGATCTCCACCCCACCCCACCCTGCCCGCCTCACAAACCCCCCCCCCCCCCAACCCCACCCTGCCCGCCTCACAACCCCCCCCCCCCCCCCCCCCCCCCCCCTCCGCCCCCAGGGGGGCACAGGATCTGGCCCAGGGGATAATGGGGGAGACGTGTCCTCATCCTGACTGGCAGCCAGCTTAACTCCGCTGACAAACTGCAGCTTTAGGCGCCAGGGCCATCCCCCCCATCCCGCCAGCCGGCCTCGCGATCACCGGCCCGATTCAACAACGTTCCTCTTTCAGTGCTGTGGGAGATGATCGTGTCTGTGCAATATTCCAGCTGCGTGCAGCAGTAGTGTGTGTGTGTGACTCGGTCTGCAGTGACTCGTGACTGCAGTGACTCGGTCTGTAGTGACTCAGTCTATAGTGACTCGGTCTGCAATGACTCATGACCACAGTGATTCAGTCTGTAGTGACTCGGTCTGCAATGACTCGTGACTGCCGTGACTCAGTCTGTAGTGACTCGGTCCACAGTGACTCATGACCACAGTGATTCAGTCTGTAGTGACTCAGTCTGTAGTGACTCGGTCCGCAGTGACTCATGACCACAGTGATTCAGTCTGTAGTGACTCGGTCCGCAGTGACTCATGACTGCAGTGACTCGTGACTGCGTAGCACTCTAATTAACTGACGGTGGACAATTGCAGGAAATACAGGAGAGGACTGAATTGCAGCAATGTGGCAGACCTACAGAAATTATTAAACATAGTTTTACCCCTGAAATGTCTCTGGAGTTACTTGAGACGTATTTTCTTGCCTTGGACCATGAATCCCTGAATACCCCTATACCACTCATTGTAATACTGGTTATCAAAAACTTATAGAAGTATTTAAAATATTAATTAAATATGTCTAGAAAACAAATGTCCTAACTGTCTGAGCCAACTGAAAATATACAGTACATACTGAAATGATATAAAAATCCAAGAAGGTTTTCCATTTAATAATGTAGGAAATGTCCAAATTTAGAGAAATGAAAAGACAAAAATACAATATGTTCGATACTAATAAAAATTTGCCGTATCAACTAATATGGATTAGTAATAAGCATGTTTGTTCATTCTTAATTAGGATTTTTTTCGTGCATTAAAAACTAATGAAGTTAAACAGTACAGAGGTATAGAAGAGATTCTCTGGTCTTATCGGTCAGTATCATTTGATAGTTGAGTTCCACTTTGGTCAGACGGAACAGTGACTCTTGGAGAGGTCACTCAATATTTCCCCCCAGGACAACCCCCCCCCCCCCCAAGTGCATTCTGGGACATGTTTTTCCCAATAAATCATTTACAGTATCTGTGTGTCCTCGGGGGCTTAGATAAAGTTTGCCAATCAAACCTGCCCAGCTGTCTGCGTTTAATTGTGAGTTTAGAGGAGGATGTTACCCAGTGCTGATCTACTGAAGCTTGAAACAGAGAGAGAGAGAGAGAGAGAAAGAAAGAAAGAAAGAAAGAAAGAAAGAAAGAAAGAAAGAAAGAAAGAAAGAAAGAAAGAAAGAAAGAAAGAAAGAAAGAAAGAAAGAAAAAAAAAAAAAAAAGAGGGAATGTGAGTTTAGAGGAGGATGTCACCCGGTGCTGATCAACTGAAGCTTGAAACAGACAGAGAGAGAGAGAGAGAGAGAGAGAGAGAGAGAGAGAGAGAGAGGGGGGGAAATGAAATACTTCCTGCCGACTGATGGCACGCCAGCGTTTCCGATGAAGGAAGTAGACACACGCGTGCGTCTGATAAGTCACAGGTTTTTGTTCACCTGCATCTCGCAGCACCTGTCCTGTGCTCTCTCTCCGTTATCTGGCGACTTCCTTCATTAGACCCTGGCGCTTGCAGCCAATCACAGCATTGGCTGCTCTCCAGATTTCTGCTTTCTCCACTCTTTATCTCTCTCCCCCTCCTTTTCTCTCCTCTTTTTTCTTTTTGCGTGCCTCAGAGGGTTATCTCATCTGGGCACTCGTCTGAGGGGGCAGGGGACTGGCCCTTTCTGGATTAGAATGAGGATACCTGCTCTGGAGAATTAGTTAATACACATTAAAAAAGATATTTGGAACGTTTTCTTTTTTTTTTATATTGACCCCCTAACAGCACCTTACTCTAGAACAGTGGTTCCCAAACTCGGTCCTCGGGGACCACTGTGTATGCTGGTTTGCGTTCCAACCACAATTGCAATCCCAAAATCCTAACAAGCTGTTCATTTTTCTTAATTAGGTGCTTTTCATGTTTAGAGGGATTATTTACTCTCTTAAACCACATCATGTCAGAAATAACTATGCATGCCATGAAGAATAAAAATTCCCATGTTCCTACTGTGCTTATTGGGCTGTTTTGCAAATAGGTAAAAAACATTTTAAACTGATCAAATTAAAGACTGGGCTGAATCAATTGGCTCCTAATTAGGTAGTTGAAAACGTGAGTTTTTAAGTTCTCTCATCAAGTTTTTCTTAAATGTATTAACACTGCAAGTTTGGCTTGTTATCATTTTCTTTGTCTTTTTTTCATTATTTATCAAATGGTTAGTTTTAGTGGCCATATATCCACAATTTCACCAATTAGGAGCCTATTGATTCACCTCAGTCTTTAATTTTATTTAATAAAATAAAATAAATTTGGTCAGTTAAAAAATGTATTATTTTTTTTTTGCCCCTTTTTGTAATTATTTGCAATATAGCACAATGAGAATATTGAACTTTTATTATTCATGACATGCATAGCTATTGCTAACATAATGTGACTTAAGAGGGTAAATAATCCCTCTAAATATGACAAACACCTAATTAAGAACAATTGACATCTTGTTAAAATTCCGGGATTGCAATTGTGGTTGGAACGAAAACCAGCATACACAGTGGTCCCAGAGGACCGAGTTTGGGAACCACTGCTCTAGAATATCTTAAAGGTCTTAGATGAAGAAAATCACCTATTTGAAATTACACAAAAACATTTCATTTCAGGTCATATAGACCCTATATAATAGAAAGGTTAAAAACACACTATGAGGAGGTATCTGCACGTGAGAGGGACAAATTCATACATGCAAAATGAAGGCAGAGACGTGCGGTTAAATTGACTATTTCAGTTTAGTGCTTTATCGCGTGCGACGTGTTTGAATGTTTCGCCAACTTTAATAGCGCACTTTGGTCCCTTAACAGTGCACATTCTGTCCCTAAAAGAAATGTGTTGTGTTGATGTAACACTGTGAACTTTTTAAAAAACATTATAATTTACAACACTACATTTTTATTTGTTGCCAGGTACATACTGTACATACCTGCAATGTCTCACCTTAGGGCCAGGTTGTATTGTGGTTTCTGCAGTGTTTTAAGCGTTTGATTCTTTAGCAAGAGCAAACATTGATGTATTGTCAGGTAGGACACTGCCATTGTACCCTTGAGCAAGGTACTCAACCTGAATTGATTCAGTGTATATCCAGCTGTGTAAAATGGATACTATGTATTAAATATATGTTTAAAAAATGGATAAGAGCGTCTGCTAAATGCCTGTAATGTAATATAATATCTCAGAACCTTCTGTTTGTCTGCAGGTATGCAGGTATCTATGATGACAGGTACACAGCAACAACTCTGGTGTAAATCTAACACTGTTGGTGTACATTTAACACCCTATGGTTGTTACCCTGTTTTATGCAGGCGGTATAAAGCTGCAAGATTTCAAAACTTAAAGCAGGAAAGCTCTGCTCTCTTATAAAGGCAAGGTGGTGTATTCAAAAAATAAAGTCTTAGAGGAGGGGGGGTTATCCTTAAGTAACTTCTCTACACTCTTAGAAGAAAGGGTTCCAAAAGGCTCCTCTGTGTCTCCATAAAGGAAGCCTATCTAGTTCGAGGGTTCTTTGTCGGCCAAAATGGTTCAATCTTGGAGCTTTCACACTTTTCACGCCTACCATAGAGAGTTCCATAAAAAAAACTAAAAAGGGTTCCCCTATGAAGAGAAGCCAAAGAGAAAACTTGTTTTGTTTTGTGCATTCCAGAACGGAACAGTCAGCTCCTGTTCTGGAATGCACAAGGTCAAGATGCAGCCGGGAGTCCGACCAATATTTCTTTTCTACCGGGTGTGATTCAATACCGAAGGATTAGACGGGTGCTGAATAATTAACTGCCGGGGTTTTTGTGTGCGTACTGGCAGCGGAGGTGTCGGCTGCCGTTGGTAATTACAGCTCATTGTGATCAAGGACCGCTCAGCTCTGCGTCTCCCGTCAGCGCCATGGAAACACGCCGCGCCGTGAAAAGTGCCCCGTCCACCAGTAGCGTTAACTCTCCCACAAACACGACATTTACGAAATGGGACTTCATGCATTTTCAATGTGTTTACCGCCGAGATACAAAAATAAATAAAACAATAAAACTAAACGAAACAACAAATAAAGCGGGAAGTATAGGCCTACAGTAATTTCGAGACATTTAATATGCGCGACCAAAAAGTCGGCATTGGTGCCGGGAAACAAGCCAATCATAAAACGGGGGAACGTTTCAAACACAGTTTAAGTCTCGCGATATAAATTTTATTAACTGCACAAAGTATTATGTGTGGGGAAGTTATTGGAAGCAATTTTACTCAGTCTGACTCGTAAATTCTGGAACAGGTTCATCGGGTTTAAAGTGGCGGTGGAAAGACACAGGGTGCTACTGAGGCAGTATATGGGCCTATTCATGTGTTGTGCATGCCAAGGGTTTTAAATGACTGAGCCTCGTTGATTGATTTTATTATTTCACAAAAAATATAACACAAATATCTCTGAAGACATATGGCATAACGATTGAACTTAAAATGATCAAGGACAACAATAATTATTAAATTGTAGCAGGCAGGCGGAAATGCCAAGAACGCTTTGAGACTATAACGGATAACATAGTATGCTGCACAAGAACGCAGGAAATACATAAGATCTGCAATATAAAGGCATAAATTCTTGGCCTGAATTTCCTTAGTAGAACCTCCAGCTCAGCTGTACAATATGAATATCAATGTGCAAAATACGGAGCATGTAATCTGCCTTTGATGAAGCTATATAAACCCATGATGTCAAATAGAGGACACTAAACGTGTGATTGTTGTGTTTTGCTCTGTAAAGAGCGCAAATTGGTGTCATGCTGAGAGTGAAGGAGTCGCCCTGCTGTGTGACGTAGTACGTACCATAGATGTGTGAGGGATACCATAGATGCACTTGGCATGACAGACGGGAGCACCAATAGGGGAACCCTATCCCAACATGAAAGAAAGAGTTTTTGTCAGTTTACTCCTCCAAATCAGGCTTGATGAAATCTCCCCCCCCCCCCCCCCCCCTCTTTCCTCCACAGCAATGAGCTATAAACTGCATATATCTTCTCTTTGATTGAAATCAATTAAGAACATTTAAGTCCTTTTTCATTTTAAAATAGCCATGCAGGAACTAAAAAGGACAGATTCTCTTGAATCATGGACTGATTTCTTCTCTCTCTCTCTCTCTCTCTCTCCCTCTCTCTCCCACTCTTTTTATCTCTCTCTCTCTTCCTCTCTATTGTCCTGTCATTTTCTTCTCTCTCCCACTCTTTTTCCATCTCATCTCTCTCTCTCTCTCGTTTCTCTGCATGTGCTGGAGGGATCTTGACTCGCCTTACAGAGCTGTGCTCTCTGCATATTTTAAAACCCGTCGTGTGGCAAACTTCCCTTTGTGGTATCCGCCCCCAAACTGGTGTGTTTCCACTCTGGAAGATGTGATGTTGGGGTGCTTTGAGTTCTATACGGGACCCACGTCTCCTATTAGTCACACCGCAGGTGTCAAACTGCAGTCCTGGACGGCCGCAGTGCCTGCTAAGTCATCGATTGGCTAAATTATCCAACCACCTTGTTCTCAAGGCCTTAATTGGCAGCTGATTGAAAGGAAACCACAAAAAGCCCACAGACACTGCGGCCCCCTGGGAATTTGAGTTTCACCCCTGATTTACCCCCATCTGACTGAAGGTAACGGCGAGGCCCTGGGGGAGCGTAACACTGCATCTGCACTAAGAGACGCTTTGAGAAAGTCAAATTTAAACTATCACATCTGTCTGTCACCTGCCAGGCTGTAACTCCTCCCACCTATGACTCAAAACTGATTTATGATGCATTGTGGGAAATGAAGTTCATGGATAGAAAGAAAAAAAAGATAGTCCTTCAACATATCCAAACGCAGCCAATAGGCAATTAAACACCTGGTGTGGTTCCACAGAACAGAGAGTGTTAAGGTAGATTATATTTCCATCTGCCCCTGCTGACCAATGTCAATCTTCTTCAGGTCAAATCTTCAGCTTGGCTGGGGGGCGGCCCTTGTGCCTGTCCGTACCCTCTCCAGGTCCCTGTTAATTGGCTAATTGGTCCCTGTCCCAAGTTCTCAGGTGAGGACCAAGGAGGACTCCAGAGATCGATATACAGTAAGGTGAAATTTCCCATCGTTTCAGTTTTCTTGCCCTTCATTGTTTGTCTGTGGATGTGAGTAAGAACATCACAAAGCACTGAGCTCAGAGCATATTCATGGTTCATCACAGGCTTGTTTTCTTTTGAACCCAAATGCGAAATTGCATGTTATTTATGGGGCCACTTTACTGAATGCTTGGGGCCACAAAGTTAAATACTTATTTCATAGTTTTTATAAACGTATTCAGAGAAAAAAAGTACTTCAAAGGAACACATCTTTCATATAATATTTTTCAAAATAGCTAATAAGGCTAAAGGGAAAACTGGTGCTAATCGGTCTATAATGCACATATGGTTTTAAAGCTAATTACACAGTGACTGACTGTTTTCCCCGGTTTTGTGTCCCTTCAAAACACACAAAACAAAATGCGTTTGTGTATGGAAGTGATTGTCTAAAGTACACAAACTGCACTGTCTACCTAAAGTTCTCTGAATTAAAGCTTCCCGTTTAAACCTTCAAATACTTATTAAAGCTTCAAATCCCTTTATTAATCATGTCGTTCTTTCTTCTTGTTTTATTTGCTACTTTCGCGAGAGGACAAACATTGAGCTGCGCTTACAAGTTTGGCTCCTTTTTGCTTCCGCGCTGCTTTGAGAAGAAAACACAGATGGCTGCTTATCAACCACCTGCATTCTTCTCCACCTCTGCGTGAAATAGGAATAGGTATTTCTTTGTTTGTGTTTGTTGCCTGTTTTGTTTCATGTCCGCTTCACAGAGGCAATGTTGTGTGGCTTGTATTGAGGTCATATCTAGTCTTCCAGCTGTAATCGGTACGTTTGTATAGGGGGGCTGGCACTCTCCTCCAAGTTATTAAAGTCTGTTTTACATATTTTATCATAGACAGTGTGATTGAGTGCCATGTTTTACACTTTGTTTGCCACCACTCTTCGACGGCTCTTAAAAATTGCGGCCCCTTGCCTAATTGGAACATGTTCATCCAACCGAACCAACGTTGGTAACAGTCCGTCGCAATGTGTGGGTTGACGTTCTGTTCCGGGCAAGATATTGGCATGGTACGGTGATTTACAAAAGATACTTATAGATGCCTCGGCAGCTTTACTGTACGTAATTGTCAAGCCCCATTTTGATAAGAGCTAATAAGGCCTTTGATTTTTTTTTTTTTTACAATGTCAGTGAGACAAGCAAAGCAAATTAATATCTTCAATTCAGCTCACCACTTCTTTTCATAGGTGCGTAATATTGTCAATATTTCATCTTCAGACTTTTCTCCTTTTTTTAAGGACAGGAATTAGGATTTAGAAATTTAAGTTTATATACAGTACATGACTTATTGACTTGGTCCTGGG
>CM056379.1:109126540-109133862 GCA_029718625.1 Synaphobranchus kaupii | reverse complement strand
TTTAACACACAGTTGTATGATGGCACTGGAGGGAAGGGGCAAGTGCTGGTAATGAAACCCCCCCCTCCTCCAAAAAAATACAAGTGGCACTGATTGATGGGCTCACTCCTGATTGGACAGAACCCGTTGCAGAATTTCATGCCAGCTTCTGCCCAATTAAATGACAGGATCAGCCCAATCATTTATGTGATTTGACATTTTACCTCCAGGTATTGATAAGCTCATGACAGACATCTGAAGGCTGTTCTTGTGTGTGATTCTATTGCAGGTTAACTGATGAGTTGATTGGAGCGGGGGCACGCAGCTAATTAGTGAACTAAGCCAAGGTAATTGGTCGGAAAAAAACTTGCATACTGTACACAGCTGCCATGGATGAAAAGGGGTTCCCCCTCGCTGAAAGGCATATGTAGATTCTGAGGGGTGACGTGTGCGTGTGTGCGTGTGTGCA
Source organism: Synaphobranchus kaupii (assembly GCA_029718625.1). NCBI lineage: Eukaryota > Metazoa > Chordata > Actinopteri > Anguilliformes > Synaphobranchidae > Synaphobranchus > Synaphobranchus kaupii. The sequence goes on along the minus strand of CM056379.1, from coordinate 109,133,414 downwards.
CGTGTGTGTCTGTGTGTGAGAGAGAGGGGAGGGGGGATCCTCACCTGGTCTTGTCTCCACGTACTGGCTGAAGGACTTAAGCTGCGTTTTTCGGACCGCGGACTCTTTGTTGAAGACCACAGGACTGCGCAGTCGCTCGGTCGCTCTGCGCAGACGCTCTGCACGCAGGTCCTCCACGTTGTTCTTGGAGGAGGAAGAGAAGGAGGAGAAGAAGAGGAAAGGTCACACAGAAATCAGCAACAGAGCTGCACGGTGTAAATGCTGGGGCACATTGCTAGGCCTTCCAGAAAATTCCGGTTTAGATCCAACCAGCTCCACACTTTGTGCGAATGCCTGGTTTCCTTTTGCTCGAGGAAGAAAAAATAATGAAGACAGACACACACACACACACACACACACACACACACACACACACAACAATGTGCAATTAAGTTAACTTTCAACAAAACCTCAACCAGAAAATGTATTCAGATTATGCTAATTGGACGTTGTATTGTTTTCAGCGTGTTAACAGCCTGCACTCTCCACGCCAGGTTTCCCAATCACGTGCTGTGCTGAAATGCATTGTGGGAGCAAGCGGAATGGAAGCAGCGGCAGGCAAACCAGAGTAAAATTATCAGCATTAAGAGGGGGGGGGGGGTAGATATGCTACCGCGCGGCTGAGGGAGGGACAAGTCACTACAAGCGCCGGCTCGTCTGCGTGTGCTCGGAGCCGACTGCTAATCAAGACGGACACGTAGCTTTCTTAATAGGCACTGAAATGGCACCGCAATTAGGTCGACTTCAAAATCCACTTAACTCAACCACCTCCAACGACATCTGCGGGTTAAAAAAAAATCAAAGGCCCTTTGATTGAATTATTTATCCAGCCAGTGTTGTTGTTTTTTTTTTTGTTTTTTTTACCCTTTTATTAATCAGATAATGTTCCCTAGCATTTCCATAAATACAGTCATGCCGGAATATTCCCTCACAGGCTGTGAGACCGCTCAGGACGTACGCTGTCGCAGCAGAGCGCCATTCCCGCGGACAGCAGGCGGAAGCTGGGGGGGGGGGGGGGGGGGGCGTGTGTAAAGGAAGCTGTGTGCAGAAGCACTCGCGTTTATACAGCTTTATGGGGACCACAGAACATTTCCTTCTCTGCGTGTTAAACGTTCAAAGAGAAACAAACCCGGATTCAAACAAGGTGCTGGAATTGAACTCTCCCCAAGGACAGGCCCCGTTTCGTCCCACGAGCGTGCACGTGCACAAGCACACACACACACACACACACACACACACACACACACACACATACACATACACGCGTGTATGCGCACTTGCACACGCACATATGCACACACACACACACACCTGCAAACATACGCGTGCACGTATACACACATGCAAACACACCCCTTCCCTCCACCCTCTGACACCCCTGTAAACAACTGATACCGCCATGAAGGGGTACCCCTGGTAATGCAAACCCGCGCGTTCTGCTCCTGTATCTATTATCGCGATTAGGACGATGATTGTTAGCGGTAATTTGGCCTGGGGTCAGGATGCGTGACTAATGACGCGGGCCGCTGAACGCCGCAGCCCGTTATCGCGCCTCTCCAAGGCGGCGGCCTCCTTTCGCATAGAAACAATCGCTAATGAGGGCGTCGGTCTCCCGAGGCCCATCCTCCCGCCTCAAGGAGCTCTGGGACACCAAGTCCTCCAGGGAGGGTAAACAGTTTATCCCTCTTTTGTAAAAGAAAAAAAAAAAAGAAAAAAAAAAATGCCTTCGGGCCTCCTTTGCAAGACAGCTTGAAGTGCATTTTTGATTTGCTTAGTTTTAGGTGGATGGGAAAAGGAAGGGGTGGGGGGTGGGGGCAATTTCAGGGCTTACAACAAAGAACTAAAGAAAGCCAACAACCAAAACAAGAAATGCAAACAGCAGCTCCACGACAATCTCACACCCAGAGATTCAGGCTCCGCAATAATCTTTCACAGCAAGTTTGTTTCAATTATTGCCGAAACCCGCCACACGCTCTCTGAAATTGTGCCTCGGCTCGTCGCAGTCCGCCTCGTTGCATGTTGGGTAATTGCTCATGCATGCGCCTACGAGCTCAGGCAATCAGCTCCCACCAGGTGAACTCGTTTCTGCCAAAGTCTCTGGGTTTTTTTCGCGAGCCAAGTTTACAAGGAGGAACTGCCGACGGCCAATGAGAAATGGCTCCTCACCTACTCCTTCCCTGCATCTGGCCAGCAGTTTCCCCGTAAGAACGGCAACAGCATGCGGAGATTTGTGGAAAAACGCGGGTCGCAATGGCGACGAGATGTGATGAAGCCATCAAAAGCAGTGAGGAGCTAACAGAGCCGTAGAGTTTTAACTGATTGACACCCGATTACAAAACCGGTGTGGTTTGAGACTCTGGCTCCAGCAATAAAGCCACTGAAAGTATCGGCAGCCAGACCATAGTGTGGAAGGTACACTAGCAGCACCTCCCCTTCAGTTATCAAGACAATATTGCTATATATTCAATAATTATTATTATTATTTTTTTTTTTTTATGTGCCAGAGGTGAGAGAGGAATGGAGGCTCCAAAACAAATAAAATATCTCCATCCATGTACACTGATCTAGCAGATACAGCTGCTGTGTGCTAGCTATGGTCATTTAAGCCTCATCGGCTCCAAGATGGTGTATTTCAGACCTGGGTTCAAACAGTATAGGTTTTGGATTCAAATACTTTTCTGTGCTCTACTGATCTTGCCTGGTGCATTTGAGCCAGCTAGGAGGAGCATATGGGCGGAGTGTACACTTTTGGGATCATTTAAATTGTTCCAATACACCACGCTTAGTCAAATGCAGAAAAAGTATTGAATCCAAAACATATACTATTTGAACCCGGGTCTAGTGTATATTTATCTGTGCGTTCGTGTTGAAGAATCCCAGTTGTGGAAACCCAGAGAGATCCCGAAAACCAACTGCATCAGAACCCAGGACTGAATCTTGCCAAAAACCAATCAGTGGTAACGTTGAGACAAATAAATCACTGGTTATCATCACATTTACCGAGGGCTTTAGAGTAACACGAAAGGCCCTTCGCTAACAATTCAGAACAAATTCAACATTATTCGACAGCCGCCTACTCCTGTCAACAGTGACTGAGGCCTCTTATTTGGCTCTTAACTTCAAAAAGGTCACAGTGGAGTCCAGCTCTCGACTCCCTGTGCGACTGTGAGCAGCGGGATTATGCCCAGACATGTTCCAGGGCTTTATTAGCCTTTAATCTTCAGGCCAAAACGATAATAAACACTCTCTTATTTATAGAGGGTCATGAGAATGTAAAGTAACTCTTGCAGCAGGCGTTAGGGCGTCAGAAGCTCTTTAAACTGGGGGTATTTACCTGCACCCCCAAAGGTCTGCAGGCTGCAGGGACTAAGACTGTGTGAGTAATTAGAGGGGCAAACATAGAGAATCACATCACTCCTGAGCACTCTTAGGATTTAATCCAACCAGTAAGTGTGAGTGTGTGTGAGTGTGTGTGTGTGTGTGTGTGTCTGCATGTTTCTGTGTGTGTGTGTGTGTGTGTGTGTGTGTGTGTATGTGCGCGCATGTGTGTGTGTGTGTATGCGTATGTGTGTGTATGCGTATGTGTGTGTGTGTGTGTGTGTGTGTATGCGCACGCGCGTGTGTGTGTGTGTGTGTGTGTGTGTGTGTGTGTGTGTGTGTATGTGCGCGCATGTGTGTGTGTGTGTGTATGTGCGCGCATGTGTGTGTGTGTGTGTGTGTATGCGCGCGCGTGTGTGTGTGTGTGTGTGTGTGTGTATGTGCGCGCATGTGTGTGTGTGTGTGTATGCGCGCGTGTGTGTGTGTGTGTGTGTGTGTGTGTGTGTATGTGCGCGCATGTGTGTGTGTGTGTATGCGCGCGTGTGTGTGTGTGTGTATGCGCGCGTGTGTGTGTGTGTGTATGCGCGCGTGTGTGTGTGTGTGTATGCGCGCATGTGTGTGTGTGTGTATGCGCGCGTGTGTGTGTGTGTGTGTGTGTATGTGCGCGCGCGTGTGTGTGTGTGTGTGTATGCGCGCGCATGTGTGTGTGTGTGTGTGTATGCGCGCATGTGTGTGTGTGTGTGTGTGTGTATGCGCGTGTGTGTGTGTGTGTGTGTATGCGCGCGCATGTGTGTGTGTGTGTGTGTATGCGCGCATGTGTGTGTGTGTGTGTGTGTGTGTGTATGCGCGCGCATGTGTGTGTGTGTGTGTGTATGCGCGCATGTGTGTGTGTGTGTGTGTGTGTGTATGCGCGTGTGTGTGTGTGTGTGTGTGTGTGTGTATGCGCGCATGTGTGTGTGTGTGTGTGTGTATGCGCGTGTGTGTGTGTGTGTGTGTGTGTGTATGCGCGCATGTGTGTGTGTGTGTGTGTGTATGCGCGCGTGTGTGTGTGTGTGTGTGTGTGTGTATGCGCGCGTGTGTGTGTGTGTGTGTATGCGCGTGTGTGTGTGTGTGTGTGTGTGTGTATGCGCGTGTGTGTGTGTGTGTGTGTGTGTGTGTGTATGCGCGCGTGTGTGTGTGTGTGTGTGTGTGTGTATGCGCGCGTGTGTGTGTGTGTGTGTGTGTGTATGCGCGCATGTGTGTGTGTGTGTGTGTGTATGCGCGTGTGTGTGTGTGTGTGTGTGTGTGTGTATGCGCGCATGTGTGTGTGTGTGTGTGTGTGTATGCGCGCGTGTGTGTGTGTGTGTGTGTGTGTGTATGCGCGCGTGTGTGTGTGTGTGTGTATGCGCGTGTGTGTGTGTGTGTGTGTGTGTATGCGCGTGTGTGTGTGTGTGTGTATGCGCGCGCGTGTGTGTGTGTGTGTGTGTGTATGCGCGCGTGTGTGTGTGCGTGTGCGTGTATGTGCGTGTGTATGCGCGCGTGTGTGCGTGTGTGCGTGTGTGTGTGTGTGTGTGTGTGCGTGTGTGTGTGTGTGTGTGCGTGTGTGCGTGTGTGTGTGTGTGTGTGCGCGCGTGTGTGCGTGTGTGTGTGTGTGTGTGCGCGCGTGTGTGTGCGTGTGTGTGTGTGTGTGTGCGCGCGTGTGTGCGTGTGTGTGTGTGTGTGTGCGCGCGTGTGTGCGTGTACCGGGTGAAGTGGGCGTTACCTGGGTGCCATCTTGCTGCGGTCTCTCCCCTGGGCTCTGTGGCGACGTGGAGGAGGACGACGGCGGCGACGGCGAGTTGGCGGTCAGCGGCCGCGCCTCCAGGAGCCTCTTGGGCCGCGGTTCCGCTCCGTGCTTGCTGTTCTGCACACCTGCCGAACCAGGGGCGGGGAAACGACCAGGTGAGACCACTCAAAGAACAGGGAGGGGGGCGGGGATTAGGAGATGAGTGACACATGGTACCCAGCACAGGACTGCTACTGCAACTTAGAACAGAAGCAGCTGTTCTTTCACACTCTGATGCTATGAAATGCTACGCTACGCTCCGTCATTGCAAATGTTCCAGAATGTTCCAGAACAGGTTAAATGGGGGGGGGGGGGTTATGCTAAAATAGAAAATAGATCCAGATCAAAAGGAAAACTTTTTCATCTTCCTCTCCTTCATCACCACTTCTCCTCATCCTCCTCTCCTTCCTCACCAACTCTCCCCCTTATCCTCCCCTTCTCCACACACACCAGGTTCTCCCAGATCCTTGGCCATGCCGAAAACAGAGGCCAGCTCCTCCACACCTGGCTGCCGAAGATATGCTCTTCACCAAAGCCTTGGGTGCGGTTTTTACTGAAGCTGCCATAGTGCTTTTCCGGGCCCTTCTACACCGTGTACACATACAGCCTCCAGAAAGCCCTGCACACACAGAGCTGCTCTCTGATGTTGACTGATGTGTCCTGGGCGCTGGAAGAGAGGCCGGCCGCCCTGTTCCAGTTGCTCTGTGAGGCTCCGCGCCCCTCTACCTGGGCCCTGCTGGCACGCTGGGGCGGTGGTAACATCAAAGAGCGGCCCCGTTTCACAAAATCCATTCAGCGGAGCGTGGTCGAGGCTGGCCGACGGCAGCGGCGGACAGCGTCAAAGCCACGCCCATCTATGAGCGTTGTGAGTTTGGGCCGCTAACAGGAGCCCATTCCTGAAACGGGTAACCGATACGGACCCATGAGGAGTAGGAAGCAGAGCGGGATCATGGGAAAGGTAGTTTGGTTTGGGTCTATGGTAAAATAAACCCCAGGTTGAGTGTCTGTCTAGCCACATCAACCTATGTCAACGCAAGTGACTGAGAGTCCCATTCGGTGCATCTAACTCAGGGGTGTCCGGCCCTTTTCGGATAAGATTGGCGTGGGGAACCTGATTTAACTAATCAACTAATCATGGACTTCAATCAAGATCTTTACGTAGAATCAGGTGTATTAGCGCGGGGCTAAAAGAAAAGCCTGCAACCACATCGGCCCTTTTCGGAAGAGAATATACACCCCCTGCTCTAACTAAACATATTTCCTGGGGTTCACTTACAAAATGTGAACCGACCTGTTCTCCTGAGGTAGACCTACACTTTATTTCCGGTTCAATTTATACAGCAACTACGATAGATTAAATGAAACTTAATCTCAAAACCTGTAGCTCGCGTTGAGAGTACAGTGAGTGGCATTCGAAAGGCATGCAGAGGAGGTGACAGGATTACCATGACGACGTCACACAGGATAAACGTGCAGCGGAGGTGACAGGATTGCCATAACGACGTCACACGGGACAAACATGCAGAGGAGGTGACAGGATTGCCATGACGACGTCACACAGGATGAACATGCAGCGGTGGTGACAGGTAGGCAGATAACAGGTAATAACGTGCCTCGGGTGAAAGTGCTGTGGGTTAATTATTTACCGACAGAAGCAAGGTCACGGCTGAGGTTAGTAAGATCATCTTCCTCTACGGAGGGGCAGTCAAGAGC
>CM056379.1:109066540-109121540 GCA_029718625.1 Synaphobranchus kaupii | reverse complement strand
TCATAAACCAGTCCTTCGTTTCGACACAATAAGACAGTGCTCTACACGCGGGCAGAGGCGTAGCTCGCAAACCTCAGTATTGGATTTCAGACCAGTTCTAACCCTTCTCTCGCTTTATCTCACAGGTTTTGGCGCAAAGACCTCGACAGTGGCACTCATATAAATCGCTACTTCGCCAATCTCCAGCTCTTGTAGTGGTTTGCTTAGCACGTGAAACGCGCTTCTGTAGGTCACTTTAGCGAAGAGCACGTGCCGAATGACTGAAACGTAAATTGCGGTTTGTAGCGGAAGCGCTCTCGTTCATTTGCCCCGCCTGTCTTTTCCGTAACCCCCCCCACACTCAACAACAAACGCTTAAGGCTTTTCAGAGCTGGTCAAACCAGGCAATTTAGCTTAAGCATTAACCATTAACAAAACAACACCAGCACACACACACACAGACACACACAAAAACTAATTAGGTACAATTCACCTATTTCCATGTAAATTGTTTGTTTGTAGCCATTGTTTGAGGACACAATGGGGCTGAATATGCTAATGAACGCATCCAAATAACATCCATCTTAATGGGAGTCTGTTTATAGCCATTAGGCCCAGAGGCGTCGCTGGGATTCAGTCCTCGGGGGGTTAAGGGCAGATTTGGAGGCATCTGAAGCCCCCGCAATAGGGCAGGTTACACAGGGAAAGCCCCGGTAAGGGCAAACAAACCCTCTGTCACACACCGCTATCCTGAGTCTGAGTGACACTGTTTCCCTATCAGATTGGACTCATTGACTTTTGGGCTAATGCATCCCTGTGAAGAATGAGCAACACAGCATTGAGAGGGAGGGAGAGAGAGAGAGGGGGGGGGAGGGGGGGGAGAGAGAGAGAGGGAGGGAGGGGGGGAGAGAGAGAGAGGGAGGGAGGGGGGGGGAGAGAGAGAGGGAGGGAGGGAGGGGGCGAGAGAGAGTGAGTGTACGAGGGTGTGTGTGTGCGTGTATAAATGTGTGTATGTGTGTGTGCATGCGTGAGAATGTGTGTGTGCGTACGGGCGTACGAGAGAGAATGCGTGGGAACATGTGCGTGTGTATGAGTGATTGTATGAGAGTGGGTGGATGCTTGCCAGCAGATTCCACAGATTTACGTCAGTTTGAACCAGGTATGAGGCGGGTATGAGCCAGGTATGAGGCGGGTTGGGACAGAGGGGACTGACTGGCTGTGTCTGTCGGGACGGTTTAAGCCACACTGATATCGCCTAATACAGTTACATGCGACAAGAGATCTCATCTTCTCCGGATCCAAATGACATGCAGAACATGTCTATGGCATTATATTTAGGGAAAGTTTGGATTGTAAACAATGAATTAATTAAAAAGAGAGATATTCTTTGGACTCCGTTCCTTTCCCAGGCTTAACAGGAGAGAAATTAATTCATTTCACTCTCTATGGTTATTCTGCATTTAAATATCCACTGGATTAAAACCCCCAGAATATTCAAGCTACAATCGAGCAGAACTCCCTGGCAACTGCGGTCATTTTAACACGTGTAACCACGCAAACGTACATTTTAATCACCTTATCTTCTCTTATTTGATTTACATTAAAAAAATGTATTAATTCATGGCACATGACTCCACGTTGCATTTTTGATGTGGTTTCATTGGTTCCTTCTTCCATTTTCTTGCTCATATTTCCTGCAATCCTATTCGGTGATGTTCAGAGCGACCTGGATGTGACGGGTGAAATTTCGATGTGACTGGCACATCTCCCGTCTCTGCGAATTGCCAATTCAAGGGCCAGGAATTACCGCTTCAGCCCTTTACATCCGCTGACAGCAACCAACACACCGCTATTAGCCGTTTAACACCCTTTGAGGAGTAGGTTTTTCCAGAATGTTCCTTTAAAAAAATCCAAGTCAGTGTTCTAGAACTCCATCGCTTTCAATCACCAGTAGTGATTGTTACATCAGCATTAGAATGTTCAGCTAAGAACATTCTAAATAACATATTTGTGATGTCACACCTTAAAGGGTTAAAAGAGAGAGAGATAATTCTCTCTGTCCACGCACGGGCAGGGATTACCGCGATGTACAATTTTCACCGAATACAGAATATGCAAAAAACAGTAACGGAGGGGAATGAAAAGAGATTTAGGGCAATGCTGAGGTTTCTGCTCTGTCTATGAGCAAGATATGCTCCTATGTTAGAAGGACAGGATTTACCGTTACTTATTAATATTTTTCCTTTCTGTTCCGATTAGTTATTCAAACCAATGCGACCCTTTAGGGCCTCAAACCCATTCTCCTGTTCGGCCATCCATGTCCGGCAAGAGAATTAAACTCTCCAGTAACACGCAGCTGGAAAAGGATTATTCTGCGTGTGTTTAAGCATATACAGTATATGCATGTGTATATGCATGTGTGTATGGTCATACCGCAGATTGAGAGGCCAGAAGTCTAAATTTAGCTCTACACGTCCATTCCCCTGTCTCAGGATGTAGAGCTGGGGAAACTCGTACGCGTTTTGCCCAATTATAGACTGCGGCTAGAACAGAGCAATTTGAGGAATTTTATACATTTTCCTGCTTTTAAGAGCAAATTCTCATTTCAGGACTATCGCTGAAGGGGTTTGCTCAAAGTGTGTGCGGCTGATTTCTGTTGAAACTTTAGCATGATATCACTAGTCACTTTCATACATTTCTCCCCGTTACCTCATTCCAGTTGGAAAGCTTTCCTCGTACAACTAAACGGTATCTTTGCCGTTTTCTTCGTTCCCCCTTCGCCGTGTGGGCACCCGCTGCTCTGTTACGGGCCGATGACGGGTGGTGGCGGGCGGGGGAAGGGGGGGGACGCCCAGCCGCTGAAGCGCAAGGCTTCGGTCCCAAATCACCCTGGCGTCTCATCGCACGGCGGGAGATAGATCTGTCAGAACGCACTTGCCTTTCAGACGCTGGAGAGCGTTTCGGCTCGCCGCCGTCCGCCCCCAACCAAACCCCCACCCCCCTCCCTCCCTCTCCCCTAAACAAAGGCCGCCCACATCCGTCGCACAAACAGTGAGAAAATCCAGGCACCTTCGCAGGCTGGAAACATCCCGGGATACGAGGACAAAACGGTGCCAGCCGCAGAACCAGGTGGTTCAAACACAGTAATGGCTATAATGTTACTCATATGTAATCGTGGTTAATACCAAATATTAAAAAGAGCAACAATAAGAGTACGAGACAGTTCTATTCATTCTACACATTCGAGTAGGTGGCATATAACTGCATTAAAACAAGCCAGTTGTTCTTTTATTCAGAATGTTGCCAATGTATTGATTTTCATTCAGTAAAGTCTGGTCCAACTTTTGTTTTTCTAAATATAAATATGATACTCAAAAAAAGGGTAACAGGTCTTTTTTCTTCATTTTTTTCCCTCTCAGCCGTGTGTCTTTCCTCGCTTCTTGAAACAGAAAACAACAACGGCGTCTGATCTCGACCTCGCCATCTCTCCCGTAATGAGAAAACTTCACCTTGTGTTCCTGCCAATTCTTAAAGAATTCGTTTTTTTTTTTTTTTTCTTTCTTTCTGCTTTTGCTGTTGTTCCTGCAAATCCAATTACAGATTGTTGAGCGGCTAGCGGAGTTAGCTTATTGAGGAGTGTCACAGCGCTAAGTCGCGTGTGTGTGTTTCAGTTTGTAATGTGCTCTGAGCCACCGTGGAGGTGTCAACTTAAAATGCAAGTAAGTAGCTGAACGGGGGGCTAATCCCCGGCGATTGCCCCCCCCCCCCCCCCCCAAGAGCCCCGCAGCCAAATTGCACCGGCGATGAATGGCGGAGCGCGAACGCGCGGATTCGGCGGCTCTTATCAGCCCGCTCCAGATGGGGGCCAGGGATCAATGGGCACGAGAACGCGATCAATGCATTTGATAAAGAATTAAGGGGAAAACTGTACATGCTATCAAAGAACTTTGTACATTGACACAATTATGATTCTGCGTGTGCGCACCCATGATACTGGAGGCGGGGCGATAACGACACGCGCGACACGGGTGGAGTAACGGCCGGTGGGGGGGGGGGGGGGTGATCTACGGGCCGTGTCCTCAGAGCCGGGAGAGATGGACATGTAGTTCAGGAACCTTTCAGGAGAGAGAGAACACTTCAAAAAGAGGAGGTGTGTGTGTGTGTGTGTGTGTGTGTGTGCGTGGGGGGGGGGGATTTGTTATTACGAGTGTTGGGAGAGAAGCCAGTGGCCAGGGTTGTCCTTCTGGGAGATGACATTTAACGTGTCTACCGAGGGCAGTTAAAAATCTTTAAGGAACACCGAGGGTGGCGGCTGGTGGCGAGAGAGGGGGGGGGGAGTTAGAGGGGGCGGTAGATAAATAAACGAAAAAATAAATAAATAAAGGAGGAAGCTTGTAAACACCTTCAGCGAGCGCACGGCACAGCGGCTTTACTGAGCGATACGCGGCAGAGAGAAAGACACGAACAACAAAAAAAAAACACTTGTATTTAAATATTAATTTGCCCTAACCTCGGGTGTGCCCGCGCTGCGTGTATAGGTGGCGTATTTACATTTGAATGTCATCGCACTCACCGAGAACCAGTTTGGTTTAACAACATTTCTTCTGAGGTAAAAACCGGTAAAAGAGGACGGACAGTAACGAGGCGCAGCACAGAAGAGTCACGGCTGCGCTCGCTTAATCTGAAGTGTTCAAACCTGAATTACCATGCAGGCGTACCGAACAGGACCTGCGGCATATTTCACTCTGACTTCTGACACGGCTTTAACACCGCGCAGGAGTACTTCTCATGATTTATCGACAAATGACACGTACATAAAATGATATGCCCGTTAAGATTTACAGGTAAAAAAATAACACTTCACAGCCAAGGGGAACTAATCCTCATGTAGTATTGTGTGTTGGATTTTAATATCAAGGCATAAATCACGGCTGTAACTGTCCCGTCGTCTTGCCAACAGCTCACTGCTCTGTTTATGCTGAAGAAGGCCGCTCCGCTTTTCCTGGGAAGCCTGAGCATAGGAACGCACTGCATTCTCAGAGCCTGTTAAAAACGCTGCACTCACTTATCATATCTGTGATGGCTTCCGCTACATCAGGGCTAAAATCGGATTTATTTGGATTACAGGTCAAGCTCTCCTTCTCTCTCTCCCACTCCCTTCCACACAATTTAAAAAAAAAGCACAAATAGAAAATCACAAATACCCATGAAAAGAAAGCAATCAGCGATGACAACCTGCTCACTCCAGACACAGGAGAAAGCGGGGAGGTTGGTCCGGCCCAACCAGCCAATCACACAGCCAGCCATCCTGCCAGTCAGTTAGTCAGCCTAACTAGCCAGTCAGCCAACCAGCCAGTCAGTCAACCAGCCAACCATCCGATAAGCTAGCCAGCCATTCAGCCTAACCAGCCAGTCAGTCAACCAGCCAATCATCCGATAAGCTAGCTAGCCAGCAAGTCAGCCTAACCAGCCAGTCAGCCAACCAGACAGACAGACACCCAGTCAGTCAGTCAGCCCAACAAGACAGACATCCAACCAGCCAGTCAGTCAGTCAGTCAGAAAACCACAGACATCCAGGTAGCCAGTCAGCCAGCCAGACAGACATCCAACCAGCCAGTCAGTCAGTCAGCCAGTGAGCCACACAACCATCCAGTAAGCCGGCCAGCTAGCCAGTCAGTCCTCCAGCCGGCCATCACGGCCCTGATGGCTGGATCAGCCCTCACAGAGCAGCAGGGAGAGCAGCTTCTCTCACAGCGGATTCCCAATTTTGAGGAGCCCCTTTGATCAGGCCAAGGTTTCAGGCCAAGTCACCAATGTCAACCGACGGGGCGGCACAAAAAACACCCTGACGCCCATTCCCGAATTCCCAGCAAACTATTGGCCTTCATTCAGGCAGCCATCTTCTACAAAGTGAGGGAAAAATAGGCAACTGTAGGAAAATAAGTGCAGGACGGCCATTACTGCAGCCAGAGCGCAGAGACAGGCGGCCATGTTGGGCAGGACAGAGAAGGTAGCATATTAGCATTTTAAAGTGCAGTGTTTGGGAAAGAAAAAAAAAAAAACTTGTGCGCTGCCTTCGCAGAGAAAAGAAGATAAGGGGGTCCTTGGCGTGTTTGTTGGTGCCCGACCAAACCGGCGAGTTAGCAGGGAGGTCTGGAGCCTTAATTGGCCCATTTAAATCTGAATTTCAAGCCCACAAGTTTACACCAATTGAGTTTAAAAAATTATTATTTTTTAAAAAAAATCATTATTGTCCCACAACCAGCCTTCCCTTCAGGATTAAAATCTCCAGAGGTCTGATAAAAAAAATGTAAAAAAGAAAGTGAATGGAAGGCTCTTAGTCGCACACCACCATAAGCTTCAGTTTAAAAAAAAAAAAAAAAAACTGTCGCAAAGAAAATAGAAGATTATGTTACACTCTTCCCACATAGTTGTGTCTGCAGCCCCCACCACCCCCCCCCCTCGAAAAAAAAAAATAAAATACATTTAATAAACGAAGTAAGAGGATGGGGGGGGGGGGGGGGGGGTGGAGGGGTTGAGGGTTCAAAGGTTTGGTCTGTGACGCCCCCACTTTGACAGTGAGGGTCAGAGACAATTCAAGAGAAGTCACCACTCCACTATCGGGGGGGGGGGCCTCGTCGGTGAAAATCAAACAGAGCCCAATTAAACTAATCATAACGTCCCATTGAGCAGGGGGGGGGCAGGGCACCCCCCCCCCCCCCCCCAGTCGGAGCATTTCCCCCCCACTCAGCGGCCATTTTAATTACCCTGGCCAGAGCTCTGTGAAATTGCTGTCCACATCTCACTAATGGCAGAGGAAAGATCTGGAAGAACGTTTTTTCGCTCGCTTGGGCCTCTGCTATGTTTCCCCCCCACCCCCGCGAACCCAGAAGAACAAAATGAATTCCACTGAGCCGCTCAAACGCACAGTCTGGGGGTGAAACGCACCCGAGCCCCAGATTCCCTCCCTATCGCTCATTTTCCCCCAAGAGCCACGATCCTGGGAGAAAAAGACAGAGACACTTTCAAGAAACGGAAAATTAAGGGTGCGGGGAGGCGGGTGGCGGGGAGGTGGGTGGCGGGTGGGTCATGTGTTCGTGTTCTTTTTTTTTTTTTTCTTTAATGACTGTTCATTAATTACCAATTAGCTTTCAGCAGGGGGCGTGACATTACAAGGGATCCGACTAAAAGTCCTAATAGATTAGGAAGCCCACCTAGGCAGGGGCGTCTGGAGAGAAGGACAAAACGATTAAAAACTGTGGAGCCGCTACTGAGGGGCAGAAAACGCTGACGGGTGTGTGGGAAGAGCGTAAAGCGTGGGGGGGGGCGGTGAGGTGCAAACTCACGCCAGAATAAAAATGTTAAAAATGGGAGGAGAGAGAGGGGTCCCGGCCCGGCACAACGGGACACGATTAGAGCCGCTCAGGCGATGAGCACGGAAAGGGCCCGGGACACGAAGGTGGTCTTCATTCCCGAAGACCCCGGCATTCCCCCGCCCGGCGCTCAAACCTGCACCCGTTCTCCCGCCCAATCCTGCCCCTCCCTTCTTTCTCGCTTGCATGTGACCAAACCGCCATTTCGCTGGAATAACGAAACGAAGCCGCAAACACAACCGCTGGGGCCCGCCTTGCCTGATGATGGCGGCGGCGATTTGCTCGCCAATCAAAACAAAGACATCTAGTAATCTAATCTAAATCGCTGACAATTATCTGGCCGGTCAGGCCCGAGGGATTTGTTTTGATCAATGCTCCTTCTAAAACTGAAACGATTAAATATTTCACCACGCTAATGCACGGCGGCCTCGTTAAAGAGTCGTCCTTGGGAAAGACGACGTGGCGACAAAAGTGGGCCAATTTAGAGGGAAAGAGCCCCCCTAACGGGGATGAGAGGACACCCGCTTCTCGTTGCAGTGCCGAGAACTCTACTTTCAGAAGCTTTGAAAATTTCACACCGGTTAAATGTTTTTTAAAAAGCCATTCCTCTTCGGAGTGCTTTGAACAGGGTTGGTCTCGGAGGTTGTCGTTCATTTTCTCAGGGTTGGTCTCGGAGGTTGTCGTTCATTTTCTGGATAACGCCGAAATGGCTCTCCAAGGCAGGTCTGTGTTCAGAAGACTTAATTCAAGGGCATTCCACTGCCCTTTAAAAATTCATACGCCAAACAAACAGTGAGGCAATCCTGTCTCACCCAAGCAAAGAAACCTCCACTAAATATTTATGCAAAGCAGATAATTATTCAAGCGATCGGAATGGTCGCAATTACCTGAGATAGCACGCATCGTACGTCCCCATAGTGAAAATAACTATAGCTCAAGATACTATGTAGCTATGCACACTTTGTAGGACGTCCTACAAACAGTTATACATATTAAAATATTAAAACACGTGTATGAATTATAGAGGTGTACTGTGTGTGACCATCCACTGAGAATGGGTGCTAAACGGGAACTCACACACTCCACTCACACACTCACAAGCATGGACAATCGCATGCACAAATACACACAGACACTCGCTTGCACATGCACAGACATACACACACACAGACAGACACACACCTGAACCCATGCCTGAAATTAAAGTCCCGGTTTAATCCCTCGTCACCAGCAAAGGGGTTTCTTCATTTCACATTTACATTCCCCAAAAATGATCACCATCTCCTGCACCTCTTTCATCTTCTCTAATATCACCACGGCGATGATTCATCCAATATTAAGAAGCGGGGGGGGGGGGGGGGGGGGGGGGGGGGGGGGGGTTGGGCACAACAGTAAATGGTGCGTTAGGGTTAATCAGACTAATTACTGGCAGGGGCAGCACGGTTCCCGTTAAGTGTGACTATAGATTATTCACGGAGGCGAGCGTGCTCTCTCTAGCGGTTATCTAATTTAGCCTTCACACCATGTAAACCAGCAGACCCCCCCCCCCCCCTACGGCTGTGGACCAATCATTGGCTCTGAAAAAGGGGAGAAGGGAGGCGCTCTTCTCAGCGTTGCCAATTTAGCGGCTATATTACGAGATTTAGCGAGTTTATGGATCCCCACCCCCCAAGCAATTTTTCCTCCAAAAAGGGACAGCAACAAAACCAGAATATTTAAACCGGCCTATATTCTTACAAAATGGAAATTGACAAAAGTGGTTTACATTTTTGAAAAAAGATTATAGGTTTCCTAAACATCCGTGCTAATAAAAATGCGACATCCACAAATATTTTAATTCTCTGTACTAAATAAAATGACTTCAGGGCTCAAATCTGATAACGAGTGCATTATCATAATGAGTGCATCATTACGTCATCTCGTGAATAGAGTCTGACCAATCACTCGCAACACCCCTGGGGGTCTTCCCCATGCCACATTCATACACACAAAGCAATGGAGTCCCTCGCCCTAAGACCGTTGCCTACGGTGACCAAACCCCTGTTTCACACCCCCCCCCCCCCCCTTCCAGTCTCACGGTTCCCCTGACTTACATCGATAACTTGCGTGGTGCGGGGCGGGACGGCAGTGATGGCGTTGGTGGCGTGCTTGTTTCCCGCCTTCATGGCGGCGTCCCTTCGGGCCTGCTCCAGGAGAAGCCTGGCTCTTTCCTTCAGCTCCTCCTGACGCGACTGCACCTTCTGTGGGGGGTAGGAGCGGAGCCAGTTTAGGGTCCCGTTTACACAACCACAACTGGACTGAGGAACAAAATACAAAATATTTTGAGACTGAGGGTCGACTGAAACGCCTACAAGGCCAACGGATGGTTCCCGTGGGGTTAAAGCGAAGCAAAATAATTAACATCGGTGTATTCGATTTGTCTTGTGCGGACTCATTTCTACCCTACCATGGTAAAAGCCCATTCGGTAGCCTCGGAAGACTAGCCCTACCATGGTAAGAGCCTATTCGGTGGCCACGGAAGACCAGACTTACCATGGTAAAAAAAGATCAGCCCTACCATGGTAAGAGCCCATTTGGTAGCCTTGGAAGACTGGCCCTACCATGGTAAGAGCCTATTCGGTGGCCTTGGAAGACCAGACTTACCATGGTAAAAAAAAGATCAGCCCTACCATGGTAAGAGCCCATTTGGTAGCCTTGGAAGACTGACCCACAGACCCCGGCTGTGCGAATCTGGTGTGGAAGGCTGTTACAAATGACCTGTGACAGGTGGGCTTGGATTTTGGATGCATATGGTGACCTGCTCTCTGGCCTGGACTCCAGACTAAAGCTAACCGGGTCAGGTCAGCTGGCCACACCCACACATTAATGACCAGCTTAGCCTCAGCAATATACCCTCTATCTTAGCATTGAACTCTTTAAGCAAAAATCTTTTGTAAAATACAAAAAAAAGAAAAAGAAATAATCATTTAAAACCTGATCAATGTTCCCTTTCCTTCCTGGGGAGGTTAAAAGAGGAGAAGATATGATTTTTCAATGGTAAGTATTTCCGAAAAACCTGCATCATATGGGTTTATTGGGATGTTTGTAGTACCCACCTTCTCCTCTGGAGCGTTCAATTTCAGGATAGCTGATGTTTGCTGAAAAACAAAAAGAACAGCCTTCACTTTCTGGCTTTTTGGGAACAGGTTTTACCGGATTGCTTCTGCAAGCATCCAATATGATATTTTAACATTAGTGTTAGTATCCATCACCAACGTTCTTAAACATGGAATAAAGGGTTTCAAACCACCGGAAAGCAGTTTTTCATTACTTGGCTCAATGAGCACCAGATTTATAAATATCGGTTTTTCTGTGTACGATGCCGACACACACATTCCCCTCCAGCGGTTGATCCTATCACGCCTCATATCGACAGTAATCCATGGACAAGGACAGACTGTCTAACACGGAGAGAGAATTTAAAAACTTTGCTTGGGTTTCAGACACGGCGCAGTAGCGCGGAGTCTGAGCTTTCCAAATTGGACAAATGAAACGACAAAATAAAAAATCAATTTTGCTGAATCACTGTTGCAGGGCACAGACCTAAATGCCTCGCTGATCAACTTCAGTCAAGGAAATTATCCCGCGAGGCATACCAGAATATTCAACACGCCCAGGTGCCTGTGCGCCAAGCAATGCTGTCAATGTCAGAGAAACAAACAAAAACAAAATGGCTGCCGTTATTTTTATTAACCTTGAAGTGTATTCTATGCAAATCAAAAATGTATATTTGGTGGGAGATTGATTCAGACAGAGCAAAACCTACAGAGCAGCACTCCATATATTTTTTTTTTAACCGATTAATCACCTGATTTTTTTCCTGATGAATCAGATGTGATCTTAAACAGGCAATACTGATTTTTAGTGTGCTAAGTGTCTCTGGGTACTGCAAGTAGTTTGCTTTATTGCTGAACAATCTCTCCTGCTATCAGGGGTCAAATAGTTCTGAATATGTCCTCTGCTCCGGTTGAGTTATTTTGGGTATGAAAATGAGGAAATATCAGATCCCCAAAGTCCCCTGCAGCAGGGGCGGCGTGTGGGTACCTGTACGTGCTTGGGGGGCGTGGCTACATCCACGTGGTTGTGGCGCACCGAGGCGTCAGGGGCGGAGTCAGACTCGGAGTTCCGCAGGCTGGCCCTTTTCTTCTTGATGAGGTCGGCGTCTCGGTTGTAAGAGAAGCCCAGTTTGTGGGGCGGGGAAGACCCAGCTTTGTGAGAGGGGGAGCCGGGCTCCGCCCCCGCGACCACGGCCCTGCCGTCCACCTGTCCCGTCCCCGCCCTCTCGCTGGAGCTCGTGGATCGGGGGACCCCCTCCTGTTCCCCTCTCCCCGCGTCCACCTCACTGAAGTCCAGAACGTTCACCTTTAGCAGCGTCCGTTTGCCCGGCACCGGCCGGGACTGCGCCGAATCCGTACCGCCGCTACCGACCGGGGACCTCGGAGCTGGCGTTGGCGTTGGGGCAGGGTCAGAGGTCAAACTTTTTGGTGGCGACCCCTGGCTGGCGACAGCGGGGAGGGAGCGTAGGGCTGGGATCCGGCCCACCGGCGGCTCCTCGGCAGCGGACACGGCCACAGAAACGGCGGGAGTCCCGGTGCGCGGCGCGTCCTCTGCCTCGCGCGGCCCGGCCACGCCCGGCTGGCTCGCCCCGTTGGCCACGGCGGCGACGGGCTCCGCCTCAGTCTCGTTCTCGTTCTCCCGGTGGACGTCGTTGACCTCGGCGTAGAACTGGTCCTGGTCGATGGAGCTGTTGGTGTCCGTCTCGAAGTCGCCCACCTTGTAGGTGCTGCGGCTGCTGTTGGCCTCGATTTGGACCACGTTCAGCTCTTCGCCGCTAAAGTGCGCGCGGATCTGGTACAGGTACGTCATCACCGTCAGCTTGTCCGGGATCGCCAGCAGAACCATGTCCGCCGGCTCCAGCAGCCTGGAGATGCCCAAACTGGCGAACCCGTCATACGCCTTGGGACAGGGGGAGGAAGAGAAGATTACCTTTTACCGCCAGAACACACCCAGCGCCTTTCTCCTTACACTTATATACCATTTAACGTTTATTTGCTGAATACACATAAATACAAACCTTTAACCCAGCAAGTTGAGTGGTGACAGCTGATAAATGATTGAACCAATCAGCTAAGTCTAATCTAAAAGACTGTGACCTCAGACGTAGCCTGAGCCTCCAAGATTGCACCAAATGTCTTGTTAACCGGACACAGATGGGCTCGTGTCCGAATCTGAGCCCTATATACTGCGTCCTGTGTATGTGTACTAGCTTACTGTTTAGTGACATGCAGTATGCAAAAAATATCCTCCATACTATTATCAGCGAAAACCCAGAAATAAGTACATCATCTGGGGATTTTAAGTATACTACATTCAGAGAACATTTCGCCTACTTAACTTTCTCATCCAGTGTACTCAACAAGCATACTCAATAGTTAAGGGGGCATCTACGGTACAGGGCCTGTCATAGCGAAACGCCACACAGATGCAGGTCCACCTAGCAGGCAGGTGTAAACAGATGCCCCGGGGGGTACTAGAACCCAGCTGCCTCGGACTGTATCGGGAAAAGGGACAATCAGGAATGACTGGGACGAGCAGCGCGGCGACAGGGAATGTCGAGGATGGTTCCCGGAGATAAGGGAGGGAGACGGTGAACCAATCCAACCTGCCCCTTATCGTAGCCCATCACCCCCCCCACTCCCCACTCCATTCTTTATTTACCCCCTTTCACACCCCCTGCTGATGAAAACATACAGGCAAGGTAATCAATCCCAGAGCATCTGGGCCACAGTCCGTTTATCTCATAACAAATAAAATTTGAGGGGAAAACGGCAGTAGAAGCCCCCCCCCCCCCCCCCCCCCCCTCCTCCTCCTCCTCCTCCTCCTCCTCCTCCTCCCCTCCCCCGGCCCGTATCATGGCTTGTATCTGGAGCTGGCTGATAGCATCCGTAATTCCAACCTGCAGCCGAAGCCTGTTGCCGTCCGGCATCTCGGTGGGCCTTCCATTTTGGACACAGGACGGGTTCATCAAGTTCTCACCTTGCCCCCCCACACCCCCGCACCCACCCTCTCCCCTCAGCCACTTCAATAATTGAGGTAGGCCCATTCTCAATTTACAATTAATTACCACTTTTTTTCCTCCCACCTCATTTCATCCCCTACACATTTCTTTTTTTCCTCCTCTTCTTTTTTTCCCCTCTTCGAGCTCACCTTTCAACGCTCTAACAATGGACAACTGGGAACGAGAGATTTGCACCGGGGCAAAAAAAAATGTAAAGGAGGAAGAGTGGGGGTGGGGGCGGAGGAGGAGGAGGAAGAGAGGAGGAAGAAAGAAAAGAGGAGTGTGCAGTTACAGCGCTTCGTTTAAAGTTCTCGTTTTTCCCCCGCGTTCTCAAACGCCTCTCTGAAAGGTGCGGACGGGTCCCCTGATTGAGTTTCTCACACTCATTCAGGGACACCAAGTGTGTTATTGTTCACTTGGCATTGAGCGCATTCTCTCAGAGACAGCCACAAGCTGGCATCTCAATAGGCGGGGGGGAGAGTTTGGGTGTTCATTTCAATGTATACGGTATAGCTTTTTACTTTTTTTTTTGACGTACGCTCAAGACGAGAGTTCAGCATAAATGGATTGCTGACATCTATTGGCCAGATTCACTAAAGGGGTTTTGCACGCGCAAATCAAATGAGTAGAAAAGATTGTCGGTTTTGCCGCAGCCCAACAGGCCTAAACCGTCAGTGAATATGAGCCTTGTGTCTGATGCTATCTGCGAGCGGTTGCCAGGCTTTGTACAGTTTCCCCGTCTTCGGCAGTGTTCACCTCCAGGCCGAACGGAGGGATTTCTGCACAGAGAGCTGGAGAGAGGTCTGAGAGGAGCATTGTCTGTTTTTTGACCTGCAAAGCCAGCTCTGAAAAGTGCTCCCTCAGAGTGATTGACATCCGTCAGCTGCTGTCACTCAACGGCTCTGCCACAGGCCATGGTCTGAACATTTCCCCAATTACACTCAACAGTAACATACTGGCGTAGATCAGATATCCTGGGAAATTACCTCTCTCATACACACACACACACACACACACACACACACACACACACACACACACGCACGCGCGCACGCACGCACACACACTCACGCGCACGCACGCACACACACACCATGGTCTGAACATTTCCCATTACACTCAACAGCAACATATTCACATACATCAGATATCCTAGGAAATTACCTCTCCCTCTTCTCCACCTCTCCCATACACACACTCTAACGCACACACACACACACTCTAACGCACGCACACTCTAACACACTAACACACTCTCTAACACACACACTAACACACTTGCACACATACTCTAACACACACACACACACACACACACACACACACACACACTCAAACACACATACTCTCTAACACACACACACTAACACACACACACAATCACACACGCACACAATCACACACGCACACAAACTTTTAATTCTGTGAATATAGATGGTTTAGGGTTATACCTTACATGATTTTTAATTCTAATCCCAGATTCAGTTGAAGATACACTCTTTCATAGATTTGGAAAATCAATAGGGAACAGAATGGGATATTATATCCCATTCCCTTCCGTTCCCAATCGATTTTCCAAATCTATGAAAGTGTATTTTCAACTGAATCTGGGATTAGAATGAAAAATCATTCGTACAGAGGAGGCCATCTAATGGTGAATCACTAACAGTGTCAGTGACCGCCAGACTGCTGGTCCCACACTCCCAACCCCCGCCCCTGTTCCCCTAAGAGAGCAAGCCCTTAACCTTTCCTGGCCCCACTGCAGTCACCTGTGACTGGGCCTTAACCAGCCTCCCTGTTTACCAGCTGGGGGGGGGGGGGGGTGTCTGTCACTCAGGCCCTGCATTGTGGCTTAATTGGGGAGGAGGGGCAGGAGGGGAGGAGGCGAGGGGGGGCGCTACATCTGCCCAGGCCTTTCTGCGTAGGCCCATTGTCCCCCCCCCCCCCCCCCCCCCGTGTGGCATTTGGCACAAACAGGGGCGCTGGGGCGGGGTGGGGGTTATCGTACTGAGGAAACAAACCCGCAGGAAGGAAGAGACCCCCCTTGCCTGGGGGGGGGGGGCAGGGGGTGAAAGTGATGATGACAGAGTATATGAGCTCGGGGGGGGGGCACAATGGACAATACACTGCCTTGCTTCAAGTCTGACTCGCTCTAGGGAAAAGGGTGAGGAAAGATATTTGTCATTTTCATTTTCACTGGTCTCAGTTGCTTTTACATGCGTCTATCACTACTCATTTCATTAGATTAACTTATATGTAATTACTATTATTAAAGGCATAGAAAAATAACCAGTCCTTAATTGTGTCATTTTGAGGGGTCTGGAATGCGCCATTTTCTAAAAAAAAGTTTACGTGTGCTACATAAAAATCATAAATTAATAAATGCTATATTTATACAGGTTAGGTTGACTGAGCACGCATGCTGTTTTACAGCAACGCCCTGGTAACACCCCCCAGTTAGCCTAACACGCACGTCTTTGGATAGTTCCTGGACTATAAACTCGGCCTGGAGATGCACTTGAGACGGGAGGCTGTAGCATCATGTGGCTGGATTTGTCAGGTCAGAACTAAACAAGATGAATGGCCTGGTGAATGAGGAGCAGGGAAGCGCGTGTTTAACAGCAGTGATAATAACAGACACACAGAAAGAACCGCCCATCACTCCGCGCTGAAGGTGTCGGGATCGCAGCCCTATAGGTCAAACAGCCCATCACTCAGCGAAGAAGGTGTCGGGATCGCAGCCCATTGGCTGGCTCATGCCGAGCGATTTGCCCTATAGGTCCAACAGCCTAACACTTAACACAAAAGGTGTTGGGATCGCAGCCCTATAGGCCAAACCGGAACAAACGCACATTCAGAAAGCCTATTGGCCATTTGCTTTACACCGGGCGTATCTCAGCAGGGGGATGAGCAAAGAGCACCAGAAACAAAATAAATAAAATAAAAAAACATTTTTAAAAGAGGAGGAGTCTGCGAATGCTGTCTGGGAATGCCGTGAACACAAAATGCTCCGGCTCTAAACCGGATGACGACAGCGTTACGGCGCAGGGAACATGGAACCCATGGAACCCGGTTTCCATGGCGCTAAGGCGGCGGGTGGGCGAGAGTTCCCAGACGGCAGTTAGAACCACATTCACTGCAGGGTTTAAATTGTGATGCTATCTGACCATTGGCAGGTGTCAGCCCCCCCCCCCCCCCCAATGTGTTCCTGAGGGGTAAAGGAGCAAACGGGAAAAGTCAAATAACGTTCAAAATGCCCTTCTCCATCTGACAGAGTGGCCTCCTACACTGTGGCACAATTAAAACAACGAGGGAGGGAGGGAGGGAGGGAGAGAGAGAGAGAGAGAGAGAGAGAGAGAGAGAGAGTGAGAGGAGGGAGAGAGAGAAACAGAGACAGGGAGACAGAGAGAAAGAGAGACAGAGAGAAGGAAGAGAGGAGAGAGAGAGGAAAGGAGGGAGGGAAAGTGAGAGATAGAAAGAGAGAGAGAGAGAAAGAGAATACCCTGGTCCTCACCTTCTTGTTGTTTTCCTTGATATCCAGAGGATTGAGGGACTTGTAATCACTGTGTGGAAGAAAAGAAACAGAACAACAGAAACACTTTAAAAAGGCCAGACATGCAAAAAAAAAAAAAAAAAGCTAAAAAATAAACACCAATTCACGTACGTGATCTTCAACGGCCCGATAGTGCGACGGGCAATTTCACAGTTGTGCGATCACCAAAATGCAGTCGAAAATAATAAAACAACTTCAACTAACCACCGAACACACGAGTGCTTTTATTTAATTCGCTTTTCACTTGGTAAAACGGTAAACTTTCTTCCCGGAAAAAAAAGATGTTTACCACGTTGGGATGCAGGACCTGGCACCGTCGCATGTCTCCCTCTGCATGCAAGGCCATGCGCGTCTGCATGGCAGCGTGTCGGCGCAGCTACTCACATGCAGTCGGGTCTGAAGTGGTTGAGCAGGGCGCAGAAGGCCAAGCCGTTCCTCCAGGACGTGGTGAAGTTGGTGATTTTCACGCCCCTGTAGGTTTTGGTCACCTCCCTGCACCAGACCAGCAGGGACTGGGTGGCGTTGGGCTTCTTCCCCATCAGAGGACTGGGGATGGGGCTCGGCTGGGGGAACAAAAATCACCGAAAATCACCGTACAGTGCCGCCGTGGAGATCCACCACCACCATCTCCCATGAATCAGGTTATGGTGACTTTCACAGTCATTAGGGCAAGCTGGTCGACTCACTGAACCGCAGAATAAAATGTAGACCTGAGGGTTGGTTTGCCCCCCACCCCATTTCTTCATTTAGAAAATTTGAGATCATTTTCCTGAAATTTGGTTTTAACAGTAATTAATTTGAACTGTGAAACCACCATCGTTTTAAAAAAAAAAAAAACACAAAAAAAAAACTGTTCTAATAGTGGAGATCTGTAATAATTTAATACGTTTCTTTATCTGAGTTAATTAACGGAATCACAATATGCTGGCTGTTGAACCTTAATAAAGGAAACGTGTCAGCCGCGGGGTGCATTTTATTTAATCTAGACCAAAGAGGGGTTCGGCTACGGATGAACAAAGCCTTATGAGAACACACAAACGCAAGGGCACACACCCTAATGAGTGGGGTCAAATGTTAAACCCAGAGTACAGCCATGGATAATGTCAACATATTATTAATTATCTCCGGCTTTGAAGGCTTATCAAGAGCGGCATTAGCGAATGCGAGCGTCTCGGAGTGGAGCTTTTTAAGCCCAGAAAAAGCAGAGCGGCCTGCAGGAGCCTAAGCGTGTGGAGGGCGTGCTGTAATCTCGCTACGGCACGAAACATCCGAGCGCCGCCTAATTACCGCTTTTAATTGAAACGCCCGTATACGTGTATAACGGTACGCTCAAAACAATCGGCGACAGGATGGCCGCGATCGTCCGAGCACGGCCTCGGGTGGTTACGGCGGCTCTTGGTTATCGTCCTCCATCGCCGGTAAACGACGGGTCGCGTTGACGGACCCGTGGCAAAGGAGCCCAAAGATGAGCTGGCCAATCAGAATCAGCAGCGGCCTAACGGCGCCCCCTGTTGGCCGGCCCTCGTCGGAGGCCCAGCCATTTTATCCAATGGAGGGAAGCCACGTAGCTGCACTTTACGGTACTACACCCTCACCAGCAATGTTCAACTGGAGCAACCCAGCGTTACACCTGTACTGTGGCCACCTAGAGAGGCCTGACTACCTGCAGAGATGCGGGACATCCATTTCCTTCTTTAGTGACACAGTACATGACCGCCAGGAAGGCACCCCATTGGGCGATTTCTGTTACAGTCGGGGGTGGGGCCTGGGAGGGTGTGTAAACGGGGAACGCTAAGCTCAGTGACCCACCCCCCCCCCCCCGCCCCGCCCTCAGGACGCCGCTGAGGAGGGAAGGGAGAGCCGAATATTCTACCCTGGGGCTCTGTACACAGGCCCGGAGGCTCAACACAGCATCAGCTGCCATGTCTCCATCGCGTAGCCAAAGGCTATACCACGGCGTGCTGATTCTGTGTACAGCTCTAGCCTTTAGCCTTCCCATAACCCCCCCCAAACCCCGTAACCCTGACAACACCCACCGCTGTAAGAGAGCTGGGGAGAGAGAGGGCGACTCTCCGGATTCCTTGTTACAGAGAGAGAGAGAGATTTATTTTATTTTATTTTTATTTTCTGAAATACTTTAATGGTTTACATTATGATAAAATGACTTCTCAGTAATCTTTTTAGCATGCTAAAAAGATGGTATACATGGTGTAAAAAGTTGTGATGTTCACATTTTTAAAAAGGAAATTTATCTAAAAATATCAGCAAAGATTAAATCTTCATCGCTGATGGAGCAGATAACCTCATTAAAACACCACTGTTGAATAAAACCGTCTATGTCACTCAGCGCTTTGCAAAATCTAAAATCAACCCACACTCAGGCTCGAACCAGTGAAACAAACAACTGAACAATGTCATGTCTTTTACTTTTTTTAACCCAATCTCTTCTGCTTTTATAGATGGAAAATGTTGCGTCCCCCAGTATATAAGTTAAAAGCTGCCAGAGAGAGAGAGAGACACAAACAGAGAGAGAGAGAGAAAAGAGAACTTTCGTTTCAAGTGACATAAACGTAACAGTCTAATTTCAGAGGATTACCAGACAGGGCCTATTAAAGCAATTAGAGGCCAGCACACTTTAAAACTGCAAATGCACTCCAGGCGACAGGACTTCAGAATTTTCTGGAAGCTCTGGTACTTGAGAGCAGAAAGAAAGCTGAATAACTTCACCCTTTCCACAGCAGAGACGCTTCAAAGCAGTGGGAACTTTGCAGTCAAATACGTTTGCCCTGCTTAACCTATATTACTTAGCCTATATTACTTAACCCATGTTACATACCCTGTATTACTTAAGCCATGTTACTTAGCCTATATTACTTAACCCATGTTACTTAGCCTAATTGAACTTTGAACCTTTGGGTTACAAACCCAAGATAACTGATCACAGAAATGATATATATTACTTGGCCTATATTTCTTAACCCATGTTACTTAACCTACAGTACATTACTTAGCCTATATTACTTAACCCACGTTACTTAGCCGATATTACTTCATGACAAATTCTCACGGATTTATCCATATCAAACGTTTTAGGATGTCCCACACCGTAGGGCACCGTCAACAAATTTAGAGACGTTGACAGGACCGGTGTGGAACGAAATGTGGGGGGAAAAAATGCTTGGGGAGAACGAGACTGTGACTTGGGGATAGCAGATAGGTCTCAGTTCTTAACGCATAAAACACACTTACTGCTTAACACGAAAAACACACTTACTAAACACTGCTTATTGTTTAATGCACAAAACACATCTACTGCTTAACGCGAAAAAAACATCTACTGCCTAACGCGCAAAGCACTTATTGCTTAACACGCTGGAGAGGAAGAGACAGCTCAGTGCTTCTACAGAGGACCTGGACACTCGAACCCAGCTCAGCGCTCATTAACACAGGCCTGTGCTCGGGCAGAGAGGGGGACAGAGAAACGGACATTTTGCTTAATCTGCTGAACCGTTTTCACACAAAAGGCGGTGAGACTCGTGAGTTGTAGTAAAAATCCCAGCCAACAAAATCACTATCGTCGTGGTTTCAGTTCATGTCTGCGCCCGGGGAGGATGTTCGCACTTCACACAATATAAATAATTTCAAATTTTATAATAAAATTTAAAACAAAACAGCTCTTCAAACGCCTTCTCTAGACGTGCACACCCAATACGTTGCCTGGCGCCTTCTTCCTTCGGGGTATTTGAGGCATTTTAAAATTGCATGATTTCAAATCATTAGCATGCCCAAATTCCATCTTAAAGCAAAGGCAAGAATGTAAATGTGCCACTGATCATAAACCAGAACTACTTGCACAGATGGCAGTTTAACATGCAATCCATGTATACAGCTTGATTTATTATTATGATTATTATTATTATTATTTATTTTTATTTTTTTTAACTCAAGTAATTGAGGTTAAGCACCTTGCTGAAAGATACAAGGGAGGCGGCCCAGCCAGGAATCAACCCCACAACCTTTGTGTTACGAGCCTGGTTCTCTAATCATTATACTGCTCTGCTGCATTATGTCACAAGCTGTCTGCATTGAGGCGACGTTGACTCCCTCTACTCTTCAAAACTGGTAATCCACTCCACGGTCCCAGGACGTGACACTCAAAAATGCACCAATACAACCCCGCACGACACGGCGCCCTTTGACAGACCAGGAAACGCCAAAGCATGTTTGTACAGACTTTGCATGTCTGTTTACCCTTTTGAGGTGCGTTACCTCAGGCAAAAGAAACAGGTTTGTGAGACACCCTTCAGTGTTATTAAAAAAAAAAAAAAAAAAATTTCCCTCTACTTTTTGGCGAGACGAATCAAAGAGAGATGTCAGGCCCCCCATGTATACCCCCCCCTTCCAAGTTCAAAGGTTAACTGACAACTCTACTGACTATAACAAGGCCACACAACGCTGGCGTCTGATGCACCTTTTGGCCACGATGTAACTTCTGCTGCTATTTCGCTTTGACCAAACTCTCAACTGC
Source organism: Synaphobranchus kaupii (assembly GCA_029718625.1). Classification (NCBI taxonomy): domain Eukaryota; kingdom Metazoa; phylum Chordata; class Actinopteri; order Anguilliformes; family Synaphobranchidae; genus Synaphobranchus; species Synaphobranchus kaupii. Next base: position 109,100,010 of record CM056379.1, on the reverse strand, counting down.
TTCATCACATCTTTGTGTAAATAAATAAATAAATAAATAAATGGCTTCACCACAGTGTTCACGTTACCACTAGAAACGGCAAGCCACTTGAAATTTTTTGCGAGCAGAAGAAAGTCCAATTAAAAGTTAAATTATGCGATGGGAGAGCTCATCTGGAACAAGAGCGGAGACGAAGGGGGGGTGTGGGGGGGCTCAAAGCGGGACGATGAGCGTTACAGAAACAAATGATTAAACGGCCAAAGTCATTATGACATTCTAACTCATATTTCCCGCCTAATCGCGAGCACCGTTTTCAAAAGGGGACAACTAAATCCTACTTAAAAATAGAGCCTCACGCTGGACTTCCCCTGGTTAATTCCACCGCTGAACAGTCATATCGAACCCGAAAGCGGTTAATGCGTCACTTAACAGAACAGCTTCTATAAGTTTAAGGGGACTAAACAAAAAAAAATAAAATAAAAAAAAGCTTAAAAAAAGGTGCAAACTGGTTTTCTTGCAGTCGCATTCCTACCCTTTCTATTTTTGTATAACACTTCCTATGACTGTAGCTTCATAAGAACTATAAAACTCCATAAGCAGCAAACCACTCCTTCATAAGCACTCCATAAATATTAATAAATGCTTATGTCAATAACCGCAAATAGGAATTTTGTCTTTTATGTCACCAGTGACGCAGAAAGTGCATAACTACGGCATACCAAGTGACACACCACATGCCAGTTATCGGTTATAGACTATGTAGCTCTTATTAAGGAGTTATAGAACTCTTAAGAAGCAACATTAATATAAAGGGTTAATATCCTTAACTGCCCCATCTCACAGGACGGTTAATTTTAGACGTTCTTTTTACAAGCGTTTCATAAGGCTTTGTAACGGAAGGTTCTTTCTGCAGCCAAAATTTCAAACACAAAAAAAAGATAACAGCGTGACTAAATTCTACTTGGGGGCCCGCTCGACAAAGTGGAAAAAAAAAAAGGGTGGGGGCTTAAAATGGCAAGAAAAACGCAAAAATTAAATAAATTTGAGGGAAGCGAGAAGCGGAAGCCGCGCGGTTTGGCCCCTCCGTAGCGGGGCCCGAATGAATGACACGGGATAATAACGTGTAAGCCACGGCTTAAGACCGTCGTGAGAGGCGGGCGGTGGCGGCGGGCCTCGGAGTGGGGCGCATCCCACAATCCCCGCTCGGGAAAATTAGTTCGGCTCCAAAAAGGCCCAGGGTGTTTAAAAAAAATAAAATAAAAATCAGGCAGACAGGCAGGGCACCTGAAAGACCGGGGCCCTTTTAAATTCCGCCCACTGTTTCTGGCCCCGAAACAAACGCGCAAGCGATTATTCCGCGAACATTACATTCCCTGGGGGGGGAATAAATAAAGACATGACTGCATAATCAGGACAAATTCCCATAAATCTTTCCTGATCTGTCAACTCAATGAAAAAAAAAAAAAAGGAAAGCAGGGTTTAAAAGGCAAATTCCCCCCAAATCTGCAAGGTATCGACCTCCTTTAAGTGCCGCCTTCGACAAATTAGGGGCGCCTAAGTTCACTCGCTCCATCTGATAAAAGAGCCCGTTTATCAATTAATCAGAGATTCACCTGAAACTCATTAAGGCAGTACTCCCGCCAATTACGCTTTGCGGGAGAATAAACATGCGGCCGCGATCCGATTCGCCGTTGTCCTGACGATCTGCTTGTGCGTGATGGGAGGGCAGATAGCCACAAAGCAATTAAAAGAAATATAATTACAAAGTCACCCCTCTAAAGAAGGGCTTGATCAAAGAGCGAGCGCGCCCCGTCGATAAGTCCGTAAACACGGGGCAAGTGAGCGAGAGAGAGGGGTGATCGATGAGGCTCTGAAAGACCTTCTTTAGCGCCGCTGGTTTTAGCGAAATCGAAAAGCCGTCGAGACTGACAGGAGATGAGGGACAGGCACACTTTGGCGGACTAAGAGAATTTGACACCATGGCCACTGGTCGCTTAAAGAGCTGTGGGCGGCAGTGTAGTATAATGGTTAAGGAACAGGACTTGTAACCGAAAGGTTGCAGGTTCGATTCCCAGCCGGACACTGCCGTTGTACCCTTGAGCAAGGTACTTAACCTGAATTGCTTCAGTATATATCCAGCTGTATGAATGGATAAATGTAATAAGAAGTTGTGTAAGTCGCTCTGGATAAGAGCGTCTGCTAAATGCCTATAATGTATAATGTAACATCCAGGAAAAACCTGCACCCCGGTCGTTTCCGCTACCGTTTTCCCTATGCAAACAGCCATGCCAAATAGAGGACAAAGGGCGGGATTCAATCGAAAAATTTGTCCATAACTTTGAAAAACAACTAATTTCTCGAACAACTAATAGCATTCTCGGGCCCCCCCCCCCCCTCCACAGTTTGGCTAGTTCAGCGATCACAAAGACTAACTTGCCAAACTGAGTTTGTGAAGAAAGAAAAACAAGTCAGATTTATATTTACTTGCAAGTCAAAGTTAAGGGCGGATGTTGATTGAATACAGGCCAAAGTTTTTTTTACGTGACCAAGCAATGAAATTATCCCTGGAGTGCTTTTCAGGCGACGCCTTCATTATCTATTCGCATATTCAAGGTCACAGCAGCCCTGTGAAGCCGAACGGCGATGGCGGTTTCAGCGCTCTCCCGTTCCGTCTGGCTTTTTTAAATTCTCTCGGCTGTCGCGTCTCCCCCCTCCGGGACGGTGAGAACCGCAACCGTGCCGGGCGTTTCGGTGATCTTTTCTGCCGGCGCGGAACGATGACACCGCCCCAAGGACCGACGTGGCTCTGGGCCTAGAGGCAGGCGCGTCTTTCACGGGGAGAGACTGAGGCGCAATACGGAAAATTTTAGAACAAAAAAAAACGACCAGAGCAACAAAAACAACCAGGAGGAGGAGGACGGGGGGTGGGGGGTGGGGCGTGGGGGCTCACGGGTTGTCCTCCGAGGGCAGGAGGGGATTAGAGCGTGTATCGACACGCACGCCGCGGCACAGCTCACTTCTGTCGCCAACGGGAGACGGATTCAATATCGCGCCTTCGGTCAGGTTTGGCCGCTTTTCTAATTCCTTAACTTTTTAGTCACAAAAAAAAAAATACCGTCTTTGCAACACAGGTAGAAAACTAGCAATGTTCCGGGTTATTTTCTAATGACTAAAGCAGTTGAAAATAGATAAACAGTAGTTAGGAAGAAGGTGCAAGGCACAAAATACCGTATATTCCATTAGTAAAAGGTGATGTATTCGGCGACTAGTGCCTTAATTAAGGCATCCCCTTTAAGACAGCGGAAAAAATACAGCCGGAGAAGAAGGAGTTGCTTAAGAAAAAGCCAGTCTTCACAAATGATTTTTACTGAACTATAACTGACCAACAAGACAAGGAAAGGCCCAATCCTCCATCCCTTGTTTCACAATCACACACGCACGCACGCACGCACACACACACACACACACACACACACACACACACAGAATATAAGCCTTCTGCATTAGACTAAATTGCTGACATGGATACACACCTGCAAACACACTTAGTAAGCAGCACAAAGTTCCAAGAGTCAAACTTCCCCTTTCCCTTTCTCAATGACTTCCTTTAAACATGGGCCAAGCACAGGCTCTTTCATTTAATTAAAATGTGATAGTGACCACTTCAGCTCGGGGACAGGGGACAGGGGATAGGGGATAGGGGGGGGGGGGCTAACTGAGTGGTATATTCCCTGCTTATGATCCCGGTCAACAGCAGCAATATTGATCTTTAGAGGGGGGTCCGCTGAAGGGGAGGTCTCCCCTGGGCATTCAGGCCACACACCTGAGAGTCCGGGACGGATAAACCCAGATTAAGCTAAAGTTACCCCCTCTCTCTGCCTCTCTCTCTCCCTCTCTCTCTCTCTCTCTCTCTCTCTGTCCGTCGCCGTCTCCCTCTCTCCCTCTGCCATGTCACTGAAAACCTCTAACAGGCAACCGAGGCCGTGGACAAAGCCCCTATTGGGCTTCCTTAATAAACGCCATTAGCCTTCAAACATCAAACACGAGGGGATTATGAGATTTCCAAAAATTTTGTAGTCTGAGGGACTTCCTCACTCAAACAGGTATTCTTTTCTGGGAGATTACGCTACAATTTGTCCCCCTCCCCCTCTTCTCTCTGTCTCTCTCTCTCTCTAACTCTCTCCATTTTTTTTTTTTTTCTGTGTGCTCGCTTCCTCGTTTTCGCCGTCGTCTCCTGCTTCCGAAAAAGCGGTAATCCCCCGGCGGATGAAACCGAGGATTTACCAAAAAGGGAGATTTGCGGAGCGCTTTGTAAACGCTTTCATACGAGGCCTGCGTGGGTATTGGAGAGCTCTCCAAGCGCTTAACACATGAACCGCGTGCACACAATGAGGGAGTGCGTTTAGAGAAGAAAGGCCGGCACGTTACTGTAACCTGCTCACAATATCACCTGTGCCCCACCTGTTTCTATAGGGGTGGGTTACTGACAAGCCACCTCCCATGATGTCAACTCAAACACTTTAAGAGACACATATAATATTAAGACTTTAATTTGTTCTAAATATAATAATTAAATGCAGTGTTTCCCATTAATGTATTAAACTGTGGTGGCTCGCCAGTTTAATTTCTACAGCCACAGTATCAAATTGACGAAAAATTCTGTAATATTGAGGTTTGCTTACGGAACTAAAGACGGATGAGCGCAGGGGAAAGAAGAGCAGTCGTCCTACAGCCCAGGGACTCACCCTCCTAACGTTTCACACACTAACAGCCCTCGTTACGGCCCTCTGCGGACGCGCTGGAGGTCCAGAAGAGGTCCAGCCCCACCGCACAGACGCTCCCGTTTCTCTCTGTCCGGCCTGCCGGCGTGGACCGCTAACGGCCTGTAGGGGGCGGAGCCTGCGTGGACCGCTAACGGCCTGTAGGGGGCGGACCGCTAACGGCCTGTAGGGGGCGGAACCTGCGTGGACCGCTAACGGCCTGTAGGGGGCAAAGCCTGCGTGGACTGCTAACGGCCTGTAGGGGGCGGAGCCTGCGTGGACTGCTAACGGCCTGTAGGGGGCGGAGCCTGCGTGGACTGCTAACGGCCTGTAGGGGGCGGAGCCTGGGTTGACTGACGCACAGGAACACCCTCTCTGGAACTACACGGCCATTTTCTAGCATCCCTCTACTGCCTATCCTTTATTACATTGAGACGTGTGCATTTAGCAGGGCCACTCACACAGACTACCGTCTTTACATGCGACCCGCTGATATACCTGGATATTTACTGAAGCAATTCAGGTTAAGTACCTTTTAACGACCGTGGCACACCTGGGAACAGAGCCTGCACCTTTTGAATAACGAGCCCAGTTCCCTAACGTCTCCATTCAACTCAATCCTCAATATCGTAGGCCCAACACACCTCAGGATCCATACAGCGTGGTAGCTGGCAGAAATCCTCTACCGCCCAATTAAGAAAATATTGCCACTGGAATCAATTAATTAGTGATGTTAATTGGATTGTAATTGTGCACAGCGCACTTCAGAAGTTGCAGGAAACCGTGTAGACCCCCCCCCAAGGCTCCCACTGTGTCTCTTTCTCTCCCTGGAAACGCCATTTAATTTGCGTTCATTTGATGAATTAAGATTGTACACAGAGAGCCGCGCAAAAAATAAATAAGTATATAAATAATTTAAAAGTCAAGCGGTTTCTCCTCCAGTGGTCTCCACTCAGAGCGAACACAGGCCTCACACAGACGGTCTGAAGAGTACGTTCGTCGATGCGTTATTTGACGCTGCTCTTCAGAAAAAAAACGCCCAGATAAGATGCAAGAAGCAGTGAAAGGAACCTGCCCAGCCCTGTCTTGAATCTTTAACAGAAATAAACATCATTGACTTTTATTAAATCTGAACTGACCAATGGGAGGAAAGACCCCACGGATGAATGCGAGCGAGTTTGAGGGTTCGGGGGCTGCAGTAGCCAAGAGGCGGTCGGCACACTTTCTCAGGTTTCCCCGAGTCACTCACGTTCCCCTTTTAAAATAATCCTGGGAACGGGCACTGCTGAATCCCGGTCAACTCGACCCCCCCTCCTTATCCTGCACACCACCCCCCAAACCACCATGCTAAGACAAAAGATCCTGACTGCACCATACTGCTTAGTTCATAGAAGCGACAAAAAAAAGTACAAAATTCTAATAAAATACTTCTAGAATGCGTTTTTGTACAATGGGGCAGAGGGGTGGATGAGGCCTTTGGGACAGGGGTGGGAAACCCCAATCGGTCGCCGCCGACCACGTAAACAGCGGCGTGAAGCGCGAGCCCGCGGGGAAAAGACGCCAAACGGGGAGCGAGGGCGACGGCAGACCGTCCCGACTCTTCTGGGTCGGATTACCCCCCCCCCCCCACTCGACAGGGGCGGAGACGATTAAAGGCTCCAAACTCGACCAAAACAAACGGCTTTCAAAACGCCCCGATGTGAAGAGGGTCCGCTGACGAAGAAAGCCCACGAGGGATTATTCAAAAAACACATTTTTACAAGAGCATACGCAAGCGCGGGGAGCTGTAACCGGACACGGCAGCCATGCCACATGCCTGCAGTAAACCAGAGGGAAATACGAGTTCAATTTTGAAAACATTCAAAGAAGGCCACTGTGCCATAGAAGGAATCTAAAACTATTCATAATCAAAAATGTGTGAGTGCAATATGATCAGAAATTTATTTTATTATAATTATTTTATTTTTTTTACAAAATCATTACATACTAAAAAAAGTTTTAAAAAGGTCAGCAGAAACAAGCCCCCTGCAAACGTAGAGAGATGGACAAAAACAGACGAGTGAAATGGACAGTACGACCGAGCGCAGCCCAGCTCAAACACTCAGGGTCTCCCTGGAGATAACACACCTTCACATACTGGCTGTAAGACAGGCTAATTAACGATGCTAACATAAACGCTCCTGTGAATGCGCGTACAGCCTGTGTTATACGCACATATACACACACGCGTACCTGTTCACTCTTTAACCTGTGTAAACAACAGCCGCAGAGGCTGTGGGTGTGATACACGGATCTCTGACTACACCCAGCAGAGCCTGGGCTTTTACACCGTGTACAGGGGATTAGAGTGGCGAGACAAATAAATGGAAATCACGCCAAGGATATTAAATAGGTGTGATCTTATCGAGGCGAATCAAACGCATGAAACGGATGGAGGGAGGGAAAGAGGGAGAGAGGGAGAGAGAGAGAGGGGGAAATAAAACACATTTACTTTGTGCCACACAGCATTCCACGGCAGGCCGTTCATACATTTGCCATTTAAAATATTTTTCCTTATTTTCTCAACTCAAATGTGTCCGTTTGGATTCTCTGGGGCAGGGATGGGCAACTCCGGGACTTGGGGGGGTTGGTCTGTATGCAGGTTTTTTGCTGCCACCAGTTACCCTGGCTCAATCAGCTAATTAGTCATATACACCAACACCGACTCACTCGTAAATTAGACCACAATAAAACGCTACAATACGTGCATACAGGCACGGAAACATTCATTGGCTGCTGTTCATATGTTGCTAAAATATCAGATCATATTTGGCTAATTAAATAATTGGTAACTGGCGGCAGTAAAAACCTGCATACACAGAGTCTCATGTTCCGGGGTGACGCACCCCACCTTCCTGAACCGGGCCCTTGGAGCTCAGAAGCATCTGCACCCCACCCCCTCCCCCTCCCCCACGTTCAAAGTGGGGCTGCATCTGTTACTCCTTCACCCCCCACCCCTCCGCCCTTAATCCGTTTTGACTTTATTCATGCAAAGGTCATGTGGAATTGTACAAACGGAGCAGGTCCATGGCGGCAGCAGGAGAAGCAGGCTCGGACATTCAGCAGAAGTACGACGGAGTAATCCTACAGGAAAGGGCAGGGGGCAGGGCGGGGCGGGGCGGGGCGGGGCTTCCGAGTGTGTGTCTGCGCTATCCAGGAGATGCCGGGTGTGTTTAAAGCACCTGTAACATCCTCTGGATCTATTTTGGAGGGAAATGTCTTTTCACTACCAAGTGCCACTCATTTTATCTTCTCCCCAGGTGAGAACAAGCCTTCTTCAGATAGCTGTTAATTATTCTTTTATTTATTTATCACTAGATCATAATTAAGGCAAATACTCTTTGTTTAGAAACACCGTGAACAGCAGTTAACATGCTTTGTCACCGAGATAAAAATGTTTTCATAAATTTTGACATTTCTTGGAATTTAGTCCATTCATATTAGTTATGATCCCAACCCCTTACGGGGGCCATAACTGAAAACTAAAATAAATGGTTATACGAGCACCAGGGACAACTGTTCTCCTCTTGTGTTTCATAACGGGCTTTACCATTTGTATAATTTTTTCATAAAGCAAACTATTACTTCATATCGCATCACTGACGACCAAAATGTAATGGAAAAGGCGCAAGGCAGACGTGCCCCGGCCAATGTTAGCCATTAACCCCGGTTCTAACGATACTCACAATGACAAGGGACACGTCCGCCATTTTCCGATTCATTTATTTATTTATTTATTTATTTTCATTTTTTTTCTCCCCCGTTGGATAACCTCTTGCTCTTAACCTCCACCCCCACTCCCTTTATCCCGGGACGGCCCATCACAGGCCAGTGAGCCAGGCTAATTAAACCCCGTTTAGGGCCAGAGGTACTCCCCCCCCTATGCGGACACGCACACAAGTGCAACTGGGTGATAACGGCTTTGGGGTAATTAAATACAGCCCCGCCTTATTGCACCGGAAAGTAAAAACAGCCGGGGATGAGCACGGGGATGCGGAAATGGGGGGGGGGGGGGGGGTCAGCTGGCTGGAATAAACAGGCCATATTTAAACCTCTCTCTTTCTCCCTCTCCTTCACTGTCCCTCTCTCTCTGCCTCCCTACTCTCCCCATTTCTTCCCCTTCTCCTCTTCTCCCTCCCTCCCCCTCTCCCCGTTTCTCCCGCTCCCTCCCTCCCTCTCCCTCCAGGCCGGCTCATTGGTCCACGGACGCTGTCATTCAGACCCACTGGCCCGGCTCTCATTGCCACATGTGTGGCCAGCCAGCGCCCCGTTTAATTACATCCGCCAACGCACCAGAGAGGGAGAGAGGAGGGAAGAAATAAATAAGTACGGATGCATAAATGCAGATATATATTCAAATAAGAACATGCATAGGCAAATTCTGCAGTAGCGGAAAGTGTGTGGGGGTGTGGGGCGGGAGCACAGGTTCCGAAAATCAGAACAAGCCTCTCCCTGCTGCGAATAGACCCCTTGTAAATCGAGCATTTGAACCAGAAGTGTGTGTTGAAATTAACAGGTCAAACCCCTGGATAGGACACCAGTACCGGACCTACGATCACATTGGATAACGTCGATAACCAGAGCGACCTTCCGGAAGGTTCCGCGGGGGGCGTTAGACCTGAACAGGAAAACGGGAAGCCCGGCTCACCTTTGGAGAGGAGGAGGCCAGCTCCTTCCCCACGTCAGCAGCTAGACCATCAGACCTGAGCAGGAAGCAGGAAGCAGGAAACACGGCTCACCTTAGGAGAGGAGGAGACCAGCTCCTTCCCCACAACGGCGGCTACGGAGACAGGCCCGCTGGCGGCCCGCTCGGGGGCCGTCTTTGGCGTGGCGGAGGGCAAGGGGACGGCCACGGGGGGAGCGGGGGCCTTCCTCTTCGTCCGGCTCTCCAGGCTGTTCTCCGGGGAAGCCGCCACCGGGGCGGGCGTGGCCTGGCCAGGGCCCTTGGGCTCGTAGAAGGGGTTTGACCTGTGGAGCACACCCACCGTGTCTCAACTGCCAACTGCACACCTTCAATTCACAATTATAACTTGCAGACTCTTTATCCACTGTGTATTAAAGAAAATTAATTCAGTTGCTAAAGTGCGCAGGACAATACTTACAAAATCCTATCAAAAACAAATTAAATCTTTCTTTTAGAATAGCTGTGACTATTCAGCTAAGATGATGGAAGAAAAATACCTGCATCATCAAAGTTATGACATGGCTATACGAGTCATAACGTTTTTGGTTGTTTGGAGAAAAAAAAAAAAAAAAAGCTTTAAAGCTTTTAATCCTATAGTTCTTGCATTTTTTAAAGAGTTGTTTTTAGTTTTTTTTTTCATTTCTACCCATGTGGCTAGTTGCTCGGATGCAAGTTTATTTGTGGGGTTTTAGTTGGCTCAGTTTTAACAGAAAAGATCCAAAAGATCCCACAGTGCCACCTGGAGGCTGAGAGCAGCAATTACAGGGCCCCAACCTTATCGGGCAAGATCACAATCGGCAATACCAACAGAAATTCAACACGGGCTCGGCAACAATACAAGACAACTCTAATTTGTTTTGGCTTCAACGCCACAGAAAATTACCCAGCCTCCTGCATTCACAGAGAGACTAAATTAAAACCGACCTATCAAACGGCTCATTGGGCAGCTGTGGCGGCCAGGTGGTCCGAGGTCAGCTTTTTTAACTAACCCCCCGCTCTACGATCCCTGTACCTGCGGCCAGACCACTGACAGGGGGACAAACGGGCCAGATCGTATCAGCGCGCCTGTCCGTCTACTCCCCGGACACACCCCCAAAAGTGCACCTGTCAATCACCTACTCAAAAGGAGAGAAAAGCCCAGAGGGCGGAGCCAGGTATGCGGTTGACAGACGAGGTCAAAATGCACACGTCTTCACCAAACAGAAGGACAAAAAAAAAAAAAGAAAGGGGGGGGGGGGGGTTATAAAACAACAAAAAAACTAAAACCAGAGAGAAGTTTCCCCTTCTCGCAAAGCACAGGGGTTCAAAAGCACAGACAGAAATGCGTGGGGTGTGAAGAACGGCGCCCCGAAAACCGCAAAAGGTGAGAGGAGAAGAATGAAAGTGGTGCGCCTAGCTCTGCCGGAGGTGGTGTCGGTGATTGAAATGGCAGGTTTGAGAATCTTGCTGCTCGACGGAGGGGGGGGGGGGGGGTCTTTTGGGGAGGGGGAGGATGGGTAATAGAATGCCCGGAACAAGAGTTTCACTGTTCCCGCTTCAAAAAAGGCATACCTTTCCCTCCTTCCGCACAGGTTACAAGTTACTCAGCACTCGCCATAGCAACCGACAGCCCAGTCCGCCCCCAAAATGGCCAACCGTTACATATAGAGAGGGGGGTAATGATTTGAGGCCGAACGCAGTGGAAGAGCGCTCCACCGGGGCATGTTCATATCCAAACATCTGCCATGAGGAAAAGTTTTAGATTCAGCAGTGATTTGAGTTACAGGGCTTAACAGAGTTTGTGTCGCTCTGAAGTTAACTGAAGTTAAAGAGTCCGATCAAACGCACTGACGATTTACTCAGCAACAACTGAACTTCACAACGGGCAGATATTAACAGTACGCCGAGCCATCGAGTCGTCTTTAATCACGAGAACGGCTCCGTTGCTCTGGGAGGCAGAGATATACTGAACCATCACATAACCCAAAGCCGGGACATTGGAGCTCATAGGAGCTCAGGGATTGCGCCACGTAAGCCGTTTTGGTCGACGCTGTTATCCAGAGCGACTTTCACAGCTTATATTTTTTATAATACACTATACATTTATACAGCCGGATATTTTATTGAAAAAATTCAGGTAAAAAAGTCTAAAAAAAAAAAATGTTTTAATGAAATTGCAAAAAATAAATAAAAAAATTGAGTATGGAAAAAAAAGAATAATGATACCCGTAAAAACCCGTAGTACACAAGCGCATTGTCAGGTGATCTAGGAGTGTATGGCTGTTAGGCATAGCTTCCACCCCCCTCCCTCTTGTACACCCATACCCCCCTCCCCCCCCCAGTACCCCCCCAATCACTCACTCATCCAGCTCCTCCTCGGACCGCGTGCTGGGGGCGTACAGGTACTTGCTCATGTCCACGGGCCGCACGTTCTTCCTCTTGGCGGGTTTCAGGGGGGACTGGTGGGCGTCGGCCCCCCTCGGGACGGGTCTCCGTCTCCGGCTCCGGCTCGGGTTCGGGGTCCGGGTCGTCGAAGGGGTTCCCTCCCGGCGCCAGTTCCGGCGTCGAGTCGTTGAAGGGGTTGCCGGGATCATGGTCGTAGAAGAGCTCCTCCTCCTTCCGAGGCGGCTGGGGGAGGGGCTTAGAGACGGGCTCTGTGAGGGCACGAAAAACCCACGTCCAAAAATCAACACAGGTGTGTGGGGGTGTGTGTGTGACAATCTACCCCCTTGTTTAATAAACTTATTTTCTTTATTTGCAAATCACTGTCTCCGTGCATTTCAATGTCGCGGTCATTCAGGGAGTGGCCGTAACATAAAACTGGGGGCTCGTCCGGGATTTGTAAGTTTGGAAGTTTTTCCGAGTCCTTTTGATGGACCGTAGATCCATTGTTTTGATTACCGTTGTCGTCGTTTCCCCACTTGGTAACTTGTGCTTGTAGCTCCCGCCATTTCGGAAGCGCTCTCTTTGAAATCGCTTCCTGGTTGCTTTGCCGTTTTGCGTGCAGTAAAGCCGCGTGAAGGTAAGCATTTCTATTGTATTGACGACTTCTTTTCACGGTTATCTTTGATTGTCACGGGCGTTTTGACCTGGGACTGGGGGGGGGGGGGGGGGGGGTGTCAAAAGGCCGCGCCACCTGAGAGTGCCCTCACATGGCCAAGCGAGGCGATGCAGTCTATCCTTTTGAGAGTTTAGCATAAACATCAGTAGACGCAACCATTGGCATTGATCACTCCCACAGAACTGCATAAGATCTGTTATCGCTGGAAACGTTTTGTTCAATCCGAGCTCTGCATTACACAATCAGGGCCCCGTTTCCCAAAAGGATCTTAGAAAAAGATCCTCTTTGGCCATTTTGTTCAATTACTTTCCTTGTTTGTTTTTTGTCATTCTCGCTCTATTTTTATTATGTTTTTAATGTCAGTAAAATTTCATCATTTTAATCGTAAAATTAATAAAGCACAAACACAAAACACTCTAAGATGATCTTAACTCCAAGATGCTTTTGGGTAAAGGGGCCCAGGTCACATAATATCAGTAAATGAATACAGGTGACCTTGTGATTGAGATATACACCTGACTGTACTCAGAGCAGTTATTTTTAAAACGAGCCGCTAACGGAGATGAAAGTCATTCTTCCCACGGATGCATTAAACCTCACAAGCGAAGGCAAATCCTCACGGTTGACGGCTGCAGGCGCTTTTTTTTTGTTTTGTTTTTTTAACCATTTCTCAGGCCGAGTTCAGTGTCATTATTCATTTTGCGCGTACATTTTTCCTGCTTCCTTAACCCAGGGTTACCCCGTCGACCGGTATTCCGGGGCGCAGGTTTAAACGGACCGCCGCGAGGCACGTCCGGAAACAGACCGGCCGTTCCCGCGATTCATTTATCGCAACCCTGCCGTCTTTTCTTTTTACTTTTGCCTCCTCCATTCTTCGAAAATTTGACAAATTGCCAGTCAGATATTAGCACATTATCGGTGCCAATAAACTGTCGTTGTGTTTAGCGTCTCCTGGCGCTGACACACCCAGTCCCACAGAAAATAACAGCAATTCGATTGTGCTTCGGCTCGAGGCTAACACGTTTGCATTATAGTTCAAACACACATACACAGACAAACGTTTACCAGGGTAATAAACACCCGCGAGGCTCTGAGAAAAGTCCCTAACGTCAGGGTGAATGCTGCAGAACGGACGTGCCCTTTTCCAGGGTAACCCAGGTCATGCTGTTGTCACAGCTGCTTTTGAAAGACACTCTGTGTCAGTCAGGGCTGCTATGCTCTGATACGAGAGGTACAAAAGCTACACCAAACCATATTGCCACTGGTTTAGATGGTAAATCCTAAAAAAAGTGCATAAAATAAAGACCCAATCTACAGCATCACCACTTAGAAATGCGTAATATTCTCAATGAGCACATTCTCAGGAAAGTTACCGGCACTTTCTAGGAGTAAGAGGATATTTATTTACCATATCAGACGATTATTATGTTGCTTTGTGTCAGTAACAAGGTAGCCCCCTCTGTCCAATTCTCATCAACTGATTTTCCTGAGAAGCTACATTTGAACTGAGAAAGTCAGTTTGTGGCATTTTGAAAGCTTATAGTTTACACTGGACAAAGCTCAATGAATTGGACAGTATCACCAGGAGGATTTTTATCTTGTAGTCCAAGGGTGTCGGACTACAGTCCTGCGAGGCCGCAGCGTCTGCTGGTTTTTGGTGCGTTTCCACACTTGATTAATTTCAGTCAGCGCTTGGCCAGTGTCCAGACACCTTGTTTCCAAAGCCTAATTTGGCTGTTGACTGAAGGGAAGCCACAGGAACCTGCAGTCCCTCTGAATGTGTGTGTGACAGCCCTGCTCCCTGTTGTAGGCAACACAATTTCCCAAGAGCCTGACTAAAAACCTTCAGTTTGTTTCCCCCCTGTTGAAACTACAAAAAAAACGCGAATGGTTGAGGGCTCGTTTACCTTCCTCGTCGGGATCCCCAAACGGGTTCAGCTCGTTAGTGTCATCGGGGTCCTCGAACGGGTTGGCGGTCGTGTCGGGAGCTTCCGGCTCCTCCTCCTCCAGGAAGTTCAGCTTGCTGATGAGCTCTGTGGAGAGGGCCGCGGTTTCCACAGGGAGACGTTACACATCGCGGTTTCACAAATTACACCCATAAAAAAAAAAAAAAAACATGGCTTTTTCCACAAACCCACCAGACGACAAAAATAAATAAATAAATCACAAAACTAATAAACAAATAATAAAACATTAACACAACGGCAGTCCTTAAACGAAAAAGAAATAATAAACTGCACTTTGGAGTGAACCGCTGACTAGGCTAATGCCGTAACCTATTAGTGAGCAGCCAGGTAAAGGTGTCAGGATTGGCGCTGGGCGTTCCTCTGATTTAGGGCGTGTCATTGGCCAAGAGGCCTCCAGGGCGTTACTCTGGCCTCTCCCCCGTTATCCCATTTTTCCGGGAGGCGGGACAGTCTGCCCAACCCCCCCAGCTCGTTAGCTTGATTTCCAGCCCTTTCCGGCACGTTCTGCGCGTCTGAGAGCTGCAGACCGTTCCCCGCTCGCTCCGGCGGGCCCGTTCAGAACCGCGCGTAGCCCCCACCGCTGTGGCCCGGTTGGGAAGAGAGACACCGGTCCTCAAACGCATTATTCTACCCCCACCGCTGTCGTCCCGGTGATATTCCACCACCGATTACCACGGTGACTTTTGATTGGCTTCTTTCCCTTTTAGATGTGGTGTTCCACAGAGAGAGCGTACACGTTGGTCGTTAATGGTTCACTGCAAATTACAGACTGCCGGAGAGCGCGCGGGTAAGGGGTGGGGGACTAGCGGACAGCAAAGGGAAAATTAAAACCAGACAGAAGACCGCTGCACATCATCTGACCACTTACACCAGGGGGACAGGTACAGGCGACACGACCACATCACGAAAGAGGGGAGGAGAGAGATAGAGAGGGGGAGAGACAGAAAGGGGGAGAGGGAGAAAGAAAGGGTTGAGAAGGAGAGAGAAAAATGGGGAGGAGAGAAAGGGGGAGAGGGAGAGAGAGAAAGAGAAAGGGGGAGAGAGAGAGAGAAAAAGGGGGAGAGAGAGAGAAAGGGGGAGATGGAGAAAGGGGGAGAGAAAGAAAGAAAGACAGAGAGCTAGATTAAAAAGAGAGAAAGAGAGAAAAGACATGCGCTCATAGACCTTCAGAAGAACTGGTAGATTTGTCAGATGGCTTATTTGCAGGCTTTAGGCAGCCGTGGAGATCCCCATCTAAGCTGCTGAGGGCATTCAACTGCCTTACTATCTCTGCAAACAGAAAAGCAGTCAGGAGAGCAGTGAACAGGACAGACGGACAGAGGCCGCACATGTCAATTAAAACCCGTCTACACTTAAGCACAGGCCTGTTTTCCGTTTATTATACATGCATTTCATCATTCGTTTTTCCAAATCTGTCTCACACACTAAGAAGCCACCTGCTTTAAGGATGTTATCCAATCGATAACAGTGGTGCTAAATCCATACGACAGCAACGTTGGGCCGTTAAAGCATGCGATATGTGAGGAGGTCGTTTCCACGCAGGGACATCTGTGTGGAACGCTGCTGTATGTTGTGTTCTATAACTGTTCCATATTCCCATATGGATTTAAAGCTGCTTAGGAAAAATGTGTGTGTGTGTGCGTGCATGTGTAACTGAAAGATTCCCATGGAAACCATATGCGTAGCGCATATAGAAAGCGGTCTTTTGACAGAAAGCGAGCAGTGTTCCATATCAGGACGCTACGCCTCCCTCCTATAACCCAGTTTGGGCCCCGAGGCAAAGCTCCAAGCGCGCAGATTTACCCCGAGCCACACGGAGCACGTGCAGACAAGCAAGCAGAACCGTCACGTGCGTCCACAGCAGCGGAGAGGAAATGCAAAGCATCATGGATATGAGAAACGACAGGAAAGCCAGAAACAGAAATGCACACAAATGATGGGGGGGGAAAGAAAAAAAATAAAAAGAAAAAACTAAAATTAATGTTTTCCGTAAATAATATTTTTTTTTTTAAAAGCAGGTCGATGGAAATAAGGTGAAATGCCACTGCTTCCTCAGCCAGGAAATGATGTCACAGCTGAGCACGGACGTTGGGAGAGGACGATGTTTCGGAACACTTTTCGCTTCAGTGGCAAAACGGCGGCAGCTGATAGGCCAACATAGATTCCTTCCTGAAGCCAATCACGCTCACAGACCTACTCTGATCCTTAATGTGTGCGTTCACCATCATTAACACTTTTAAACAGAAAATGCACAGACCAACAAGGAGTAGGAATCCCATCAACATTTTACATATTAAAAATGTACATTTATATTTATGGCTTTTAGCAGATGTTCTAAACCACAGCTTACATTATTTAACATAGCATCCACGGAAGGCTCTGGAAAGATGTGCATTACATTTTGTGTTAAGCAGAGGTGGAAAGTCCAGGGGTCAGAAAGTAAAAGCCCTGCCATGTGTTACTTCCACCCATGAACTCAGCCAGCCGACTTCACTAATTAGTTCTACCTCCCGGCTGAAGAATTGTGCTAATTAGCAAATCCAGGTGAATGCATCAAAATACTGAGGAGGACTTTTAATTTCTGAAGCTGGATTTTACACCTCTGGTGTTAAGTGATGTCACCGACCACCACCATGCCCGAAGTCCCGCCCACTTACCCGAGATCTTTGCGGCCTTCTCCTCTTGATTGACCCGGTTCTCCTCGTCTTCCTCGTTCTCCTCCTCAAAGTCATCCAGGTTGCCGATGTCTGCCTGCTTCATGCTCATCAGGCTGGCCAGACTCTGCATGTCTTCATCCCTGGAACGACCAATCGTAACATACCCCCGTCAATGAGATGCACAGCCAGCCTATCACGTCGCAGGGTGTCACGCGGCTGGTGGACCTGCAGTTTGCAAATCCCAGGACTGCAACATGACTAGTATATCATATTGGACGCCCATCAGTGTAAAACTTAGAGACAGACACAGACACAGACACAGACACAGAGACAGAGACAGAGACAGAGACAGACCCAACAGCCCTGGACCCAAACAGATTGACCATTTCCACGGTTACCAAACCAGCACAGCAGGTCCATGGCCAAGGGACACAACATAAACGTGGTGAGGCTGTAGAGTCTACCTCTAGCGCTCTTTTTCCCAGGTGGGCATGCTGAAGGTAACACTCCTCCACGCCCCGCATGATAAAAGGTGTAAGATCTGGCTGAGGGGCGAATGGCTCCAAAGAGTCATGCTCCAAAGAGCAGCGGGTCCATCATGGACCCGTGCAGCAGAACCCCGGCTGCAGCCGCAGCAGCAGCGCATTCCTGCAGAAGTGTGAGGACGGAGGAGAGGAAATAACCTCTTCCCCCCCCACCTCTTTTCCCTCGCTCCCTCCCTTCTCACCTGCACTGGATATTACAAAGTGAGTTCATATGAATGAGGGGGTACAGTACGAGTGAGCTTCTGTAAGGGGGTACAGTACGAGGGAGCTTATGTAAGGGGGTACAGTACGAGGTAGCTTATGTAAGGGGGTACAGTACGAGGGAGCTTATGTAAGGGGGTACAGTACGAGTGAGCTTATGTAAGGGGGTACAGTACGAGTGAGCTTATGTAAGGGGGTACAGTACGAGGGAGCTTATGTAAGGGGGTACAGTACGAGGGAGCTTATGTAAGGGGGTACAGTAGGAGGGAGCTTATGTAAGGGGGTACAGTACGAGTGAGCTTATGTAAGGGGGTACAGTACGAGTGAGCTTATGTAAGGGGGTACAGTACGAGGGAGCTTATGTAAGGGGGTACAGTACGAGGGAGCTTATGTAAGGGGGTACAGTACGAGTGAGCTTCTGTAAGGGGGTACAGTACGAGGGAGCTTATGTAAGGGGGTACAGTACGAGGGAGCTTATGTAAGGGGGTACAGTACGAGGGAGCTTATGTAAGGGGGTACAGTACGAGGTCAGCTCTTTTTGGAGATGGGAGCTCGCTACTCATTGTGTGGACTGTGCTCTGCTGCTTGGATTGTGCTGGCCTCTCACGCATGCACGTGCACTCTCGCCCCCCACTCGTACATGCATACACGTGCACACTCTTGCCCAGCTGTGCATGAATCCATGCACACAGCCTCTTGTTGCCCAAAACGCTTCCCTGTGCTGTGACAACACATGTTTGGCAGTCAAGATCATCTCACTGCGTTTGTGTACAACACCATTTCACATTTGGGGTTGGCCCTTGCGACGCCCACAATGGGATGCATATCCTGGCAGGCCTGACATCACACAAGCGTCAGGACAGAGGCCATAGCGCAAAAATGGGAAAAAGTTGCTTGGGTGGAGCAGAAGATACAAATAGCCGTAATGTAACCTAAATGTGGTTTCTGTAAACCCAGCTAAAACTGCCTCTCACCATTTAAGGCATGCTGGGAGATTGAGTCCATGAGCATTCCGAGGCTCTGCATCACCCTCCTGGTGCCGTGCCAACGGACGGCTGACAGGGGATGACTAACAGAGAGGGAAACGGAAAGAGAGGGGGAGAAGAAAGAGAATGTTGCGGAAAAGAGAGAGGGGGAGGAAACAGAGGCAACAGGAAAGAGTGGATGAGGAAAAGACTGCAGGAAAGAGAGTAAAAGAAGACTGACTTTTCCAGTGAGAGAGCCGGTATGATGGGAATGTATAGCATATTAATGGGGCTTCACTGCCTGGGCCACGTGAGGAAGACGGAGAGAGGGAAAGGGGGATGGAGGGATGGAAGGAAGAGGGAGAGGGAGCTAGAGAGGGAGACAGGATGAGAGGGAAAGAGAGACAGGGACACAACAGGAATGAACGTGAGGCACGGCGGGATGTTAGAGGAGAAGGCCGAGAGGCAGACAGAGGGAAGGGGAGTGCCACAGAAGGAAGGCGATACTGGAACTTTTCCATGGGCCAGGAGAGCCGGGGAGAGCCGGGGAGAGCCGGGGAGAGCCGGGGAGAGCCGGGGAGAGCCGGGGGGAGCCGGGGGGAGCCGGGGGGAGCCGGGGGGAGCCGGGGGGAGCCGGGGGGAGCCGGGGGGAGCCGGGGGGGAGCCGGGGAGAGCCGGTGAGAGCCGCGCGGAGACCGGACTTACGTGGCCTTCCCCTCCCGGAGGAAGATGCAGGACAGGGAGAACTGCAGGGTGGCTGCGACCACTTTCTTAGACAGGGGCTTGAACTTGAGCTTGACGTCGGTCTGCGTGGGCATGGGGCTGGCGTACTGCTTCATGTTGATGCTGCTGGTGGCCAGAGCCTTGCGCCGGCCGGAGGGAGACTCCTGTAACCACGGAGATAAACTAGCCGTTAAACCAGATCCGCTTTAGTAATCCATTTACAAAATACAGAAAGCTAAAAAAAAACGAGGCACATACAAAATCTGACAGGTGCCGAAACCCTGTCCTGTGTTTGTATGGCAGGCTACTTCCAATTCATTGAAAAACCTGCAACAGTGCTACAACTGGAACAGGATTGAGTCAAATATCCTGTTCCAGCTAGGATAATAAATGGGGTCTGCAGCACCAGGGATGACGATCACTGAGCTACAGCAACACACACCATTCAGCCACGCTACATGTGCTGCCATCGAAAGGCCTAATGGCCTCCTTTGTAGTCGCTGTACTTCAGGAAATACAAAATGCCCGCTAACGCAAGAGGGGAGGATAAAAAAAATAAATAAATAAAAAGCAATTCAAAAATCAGAGGAAACTGCAAAACCAGAAACTGTAAAACACTGAAACCCCCCCCCCCCCCCCCCCCCCAAAAAAATACTGCCTTCACGTGACTGGACCCGAAAGCAGAGAAGACTCCTTATACAGTCTCACACAGGGACAGAGAGGTTTGTGGAGCAACACGAGATGTGTGTGGAGGGTGGGGGGCGTGCTTCAAACCCGAGACAGAGCGCTAATGAAGAGGAGCCGAAGAGTTTACTGGGAGATCAACCTGATACAGGACAGGCCTCCCTGGCAGCGCTTAACTGTGGCTAAACGAAGACATGTCGGCGGCCTCATTAAACAGCCACTCAAAAGGCCTTCCTCCTGACGAGGGCGACCTTACGCGCTGACTTCCTGAGAACAGACACTTGTGTGCCCCGCCCCCCCAAATCACCAGTGGGAATTAGCCGAGCAATCGCTATGGTTGCGTTTTAACCTTTGCGCACTTCTCCGCAAAATTAAACGGTAACGAGACGGATTTCACGGTGATGCGAGTTGAAAGGTAAAATAATAAAAAGTGCCAACAATGGAAAATTACTGTTTTTATATAAAAAATATTTATATGGAATAAACTCAACACAAATCCCTCTACCCCAGTAGTATTGGCTCCCGTAGCGTCTCCAAATAATCACGCTACACAGACGATGGCGGGGAACGGATTGCTGTTTATGACGGAATCACACAGAAATAACTTATGTATTCTGGTGTGACAATAACTTGCACCAATGAAAATAATATGCAAACCTATATACAAACCATGACAAATTTTTATTTAAAAACAATACAAATCAATGAAAATCTTTAGAGAAACCTACAATAACCTAATTTACAAGTTAGATGGCAGGCAATCCAAGATCGAACCAGGTGGTGGGAGGGAACCATGGAAACCCTGCTCTATGGCGCCCCCCTATGACTGAGGTTGACACTACAGGCACTGGCAATCACAATACGGTAATGCGATTAAAGCCAGACCACAGCCACCAGAAAGAACATTTAATTCCGTCTGCTCCGCCTTCAGGATCGGTCCCGGGCCGATGTTGACGAGAGTCGAGTTGCACTTAATGACAGTGAGCGGGGAGCGGGGAGCGGCGGTTGGGTCGGTTCCACACCGCGACCCGTCGCGTGGAGCGCGAGAGGGGGGTGGGAGAGGCGCGGTAATCGGGGGATCCCGCCACAAAAAACCAAACGGTAAAACGAGAAGGGGGCGGAGCGGGGGGGAACCGCTAACCGCTCAAACACGACGGAAAACACGACGTCCCGCCCGCTCCGTTTCACCTGGAGGACGTAGCGAGCGGGGGGGGGGGGGATTTCAGGGCCTCCTGTCGCCGGCCTTGTGTGTCGTTTACACGTTCCCCTCAGGACGTCTACCCTCTCCGCCTCGCGCGCATCACACACGTTCCCCTCAGGATGTCTACCCTCTCCGCCTCGCGCGCATCACACACGTTCCCCTCAGGATGTCTACCCTCTCCGCCTCGCGCGCATCACACACCGACAGCGCCGTGCCGCCGCTTTGTCATGGAAACGGAGGCCCAGGCTAAAAACGCATCGGCTTTTCTCGGACGGCAGCAAGACGCCTCTCTGCACGTGAAGCCAGTGTAATTAAGGGCCGTTTTTGCGTCTCTCTGTGTGCAATTCCTCACAGGCTGTTTTATTGGCCGCGTTTGTCCGAACGCTTCCATTTCCCTCTCAGTCCTCTGGAGGCCCGTTTCAGGCTTGTGCCATAACACCCCCCCACCCCCACACTCATCTCCCACATCCCCCCCCCACCCCACTCCCGACACACATAATGTGGCAGCGCTGTCAGCTGAATTGGCGCATGTGTTTGCACACACAATGTGGAGAAACAAACAAACAAATGAGCAATGCCACAGAACCCATTCAAATTCACTTCAAAATATTGTATGTGTGACATTGGAGGTGTGGGGGGGGGGGCTGCAGCCGGGGAGGAGGGGCAGGACAACGGTGGGGGGAGGGGTTAATCCAAATCCTCTCGTGAACACAATACAAGACATTTCTGCTCTGAGATTCAAAAGTATGTGGCTTGGAAACAATGTATATAGTGTGCGTGTGCGCACGTGTGTTCGCATGTGTGTATGTGTGTGTGTGTGTGTGTGTAGGTGTCTGTTCAAAGGGAACATATTGGCAGACAGCAAACAGAGGAGTCTCTGACGTCTCCACACTGTTGCTGCTCACATCCAGGCCGCCGTCGCCCGAGCGAGGCACAGTCTAATCGCGGCGGACCCACGCCAGCCGACCGGCCGCTCCCATTCCGTTCCCTCTGCCCGACGGCGGGCTGAGGCCCGCCAGACGCACCCGCGCCTCCGCTGGAGACCCCACCTCTCCTCCTGGGTTCTCTTTCGCCACGGCAACCCCACCAGGCACGCCAAACGAGGCTCCCGAGCGGCACCATCGCGAGCCGAGAAATTAAGATTTACCGCCGAGGGTAATAGCGGCCGTCCTGAGGGCTGTATCCCCAGTTGCTTCGGCAACCCAGAGAGCGGGGTTCCGTTACCTCAACCGGCTGCGATACCCCGCTTGGAGCATGCCAAAATCCAGAGTGCTCCGATATAACCGGGAAAGAAAAAAAAAGAAAAAAAAAAAAGAATATTAATAAATAAATACGCGTACGATTCAAATGTTCTCCGGCGAAGGCACTTGACATTTGCGTTGACATTTGAGCCCCTTTGAATCCGTCGGAAAATATGGCGTGTCATCCCAACAGAGTGCGCCGCTGAAAAACCCTCTCCGCTTATCGGCCAGATTATGAGGCTCGTATTATAAAGGAGCTAATGGCGCATGCAGATACTTTATGAATGAATTTTAAAAAGCGTCAAACACTGGAGAGGGGATTTAGGCCCTCTCGGAAGAAATACTTAAGAATATGCAAATACCCCCGAGAAGAATTAGGTTTAAGAGATTTGACGAGCGCAAACAATGAGGGCGCCCGTTCCCCCGGCCGCCACCGACAATCGGCGAATGCGATTAAGGTCCAAGGTTCTGACGGCGTGTAAAACGGTAAGGGACAACGAGGCCCTTTTAATTTATCACAGGGATATGACTATCAATGCTCCCTGCCATTGTGTCTCTGGAACGGCTAAACGCCTGGATGTGAGGGGAGCCGGCGGATGGCAAGAACAGTGTGGCTGCATGCTGCCCCCTACCTGCTGGTCGGCGTCACTGCGGCTCAAAGCAATACGATTCTGAGCTTAAATCGGTTGCAGAAATGGGGGGCCTTTGCTTATGGCTTCTGCTTCACAACCGCTCTGCAAAAATGAGCTTTGTGCGTAATTATTTCTATTAACGACCGTCTGATGGGCAGGAAAAATATCACCCAAAACTACATGTGGGATATATTCTGCTGCAATAGTTCTCCCTCTCCATCCCTGTGTGTGTGTGTGTGTGTGTGTGTGTGTGTGTGTGTGTGTGTGTGTGTGTGTGTGTGTGTATGTGTATGCCTTTGTGTATGTGTGTGTGTGTGTGTGTGTATTCCCCGCCCCGACACCAGGGCAGACCACTCACAAGGACCTCGCCCTCTGGACAATCAAACCAATGCGGCCATCTTAACACTGAGAAAACAACCACCATTACACCCAGCTCACAGACCACATATTACAGCGAAAATCAGCTCAACCACGATTTCA
This sequence comes from Synaphobranchus kaupii, assembly GCA_029718625.1. Taxonomy (NCBI): domain Eukaryota; kingdom Metazoa; phylum Chordata; class Actinopteri; order Anguilliformes; family Synaphobranchidae; genus Synaphobranchus; species Synaphobranchus kaupii. The sequence continues at coordinate 109,076,212 of CM056379.1, read as the reverse complement.
TCTCAGAATGAATCCACCCCAATGGAAGAAGGTGAAGGAGAGTGGATGGCAGCTCTGTTTCCACTCTATTTCTCAATGACACGCCCAGGTGACACAGAGCCACAGACCAATCACATCGCCCCTTTTCACAGGCCCAGAATGGCAACAGTGTTTCAAAACCGTTCCAGAGTCGAGGGGATTCAGTGCGCCGTTACCATGGGCACACAGAGCGGTTCCGCGACCGCCAAAAATCCGGCGGGGCGCAGGGGATGCTGGATATCGATCCACAGCCGGTCTCCGCGTGAGATACGGGACAGGGGTCAGAACGGAGGGGGGCCCAGCTGCGCCCCGCTCACAAAAACGGCAAGTGGGCCACAAGGGGGAGGCGGGGGACGGCTTTGTGGCCCCACCTCTCCTTACAGGTCAAATAAAGGAAGTAAAAGGGCACAAGACAAAGGCATACGACTCATTTGTGGCGAATTGTGACATGTTCGACAAACGCACGTCAATCACACGTCAAACGTAAATGTGTAAAAGCATGAAGTTTGCGATACAAAGTGATGTCGGTCATGTTTTCCCACAAAGTTCACCCAGAATCTGAGCGCTTCATTGAGCCTCTCAGGAATATAGTGAAGGAAAAACTAGCCTGTTTTGGCCTGTTTTCTCCACCTGTTTGTGATACGCACACCTGTTCAGGTCGGTCCGTAGCAAACGCCATGATTTAAATCAGTTACACCAACATTGGTCAGTATTTATAAACAACTGCGAAACTCATCTACCTTGCTCTCGCTGCACAGAGGAGAGTCGAGGTCGGAACTGAGGCAACTCGGCTCATTATTTTGAAGAACATTAGTCAATACGCCTTACATCCAATCGCGCGAATAGCAGTACTCCGAACGGGGAGCTTCGCCGCTTAGAGAAGGCTATAGACGCATTACCCAACCCGGCGAGTAAGAAGCCCCACACTGCGTCTTACCGCTTCCGCAAACAATCGTACCCATTAACGGGCTCGTCCCCAGACTCAATCAGCGTTCTGCAAACTCATTTTCGAGGTGCCACAGTGCACTGCCGTCACGCGTGGCTAAATTACCCGTGTTTATTTAACACTGCGCCGGAAGGCGGGCGTCGGAGAGCTGCCCCCCCACCCCAAACCCCCCTAGGCCCCTCCGCCGCGACCCGTTATCAGCTCTGCCGAAGACTGAGCAAACAAACGCACGAGCGCGATTACCATCTTCCCAATCCGTCTGCAGCCCAGCTCACACCATGTGAGAATGTGAAAGGAGGGAGAGGGGAGGGGGGGGGGGGGGGGGTTACACGCTGTCTACAGGTAAATAAGAGCAGCGACAGATAAGTGACTCTGTGATTACACTTGAGCGCCGGCGGTCTGCAAACACGCCGCTTAAACGCTGGAGTGGGCGGCTGACCCGGTCGCCATGCCGACGGGGAGAGCGCACAGGGAGCGCGCACGGGGAGCGCGCACGGGGAGAGCGCACGGGGAGAGCGCACGGGGAGAGCGCACGGGGAGAGCGCACGGGGGAGAGCGCACGGGGAGAGCGCACAGGCGTTTACTCTGACATTCACAGAGCTGGGCCAGAGAGTCCATTAGATGATGGAGATGCTTCAAAGGCTTTTTTTTTCTTTTTTCTGGCCCAGGCAGCGGGTTTGAACGCAAGGCTGAACTCAGCTATGCCAGGCTATAGAGGTGGGCCTGGGGCCACAACTCACCCTGGGGCCACAACTAACCCAGGGGACGCAACACAGTGGGGCCAAAACTAACTCTGGACATGCCTCTCAAACTCATAAGGACTACACCTTGCAATCGGCATTTAAAAAAGCAGTTCCGTTCCATTGCATTAGAGTCAACACGCCTTTCAGAGTAGAGCTGATGAAAGAGCTTATAATGACGTGGTGTGCCGATAGTTTCATAAAAACAATAAAAATTAAATTTACAAGACAGATTTGGGGTGTCCGTGATGTCACTGAAACATCACAGGGACATTTCAAAGAGATGAGAATTCAGTTTAAAGTATAAAGATAAATGAGAAAGATCCTACCTGCTCAACGTCTGGCAGAACTTACTCATTAGTGCCCTTGGGTCACCTGATGCTAATCTGTAACGGGACGCTCCTGTATGTCTCAGGGTGACGTGGTGCCAATTCCAAACGAGACATTACTGTGTGTCAACGGGTCACATGATGCTAATCCCAAACATCGAGGGTGGATGTGCCCGCTTCACTGAACCCAGCGAGTCTACACACAGCTCAGGCAAGATACAAAATCCCTCCGGAGAAGGCAGTGGCCTAAGGAAATGTTCAATAAGGTGGTCTGACGGCTGCAGAATTCACATGAACACAAAGGGCCTGATTTACTAACATTTATAGCATGTGCAAAACCTTTTAGCACCCACAAAACCAGAAACACGACCAATTGATTGGTCATGGCATTTGTTTTGCACCAATCATTGGTTGCGTTATTAGTTTTGCTTGTGCCAAAAGCAAAAGGTTTCGCACATACTAAAGGTGTTAGGAAATCAGGCCCAAAGAGTCTTCAGGACGTTACACCTTTACATTTAGGAATTTAATAGATGCTCTTATCCAGAGTGACCTGCGTAAAAAGGTCACAGAAAGGTTACAACCTGTAACCAGCGCTGAACTGAAGGGCCTGACCCATGAGGTAAGTGGGTACCCCCGCTTGCTGTGATGCACTGGGGCTGGAGAGGGAGGAAAGGGGGCGCAAATTTCTACAGGTACTCCCGCCCCCAGAGTTAAAGCCCCACTGTGGGGGGGACACAGGCAACCCAACAGCCAACCCCCGCCCACCCCCAGCGCACACACAGCCCCCCCACCAGCGCACACCACACAGCCCCCCCATACACACACAGCCCCCCCACCACACACACACAGCCCCCCCAGCTGCACTGTAACTCTAACTACCACCCTTTCTCTGTGGCACGCGACACAATGCAGCCCCTGAAAACCCGCTAATCAGAGCCCAGGGAATCCGCTATTGTCCGGTCTTGCCCCACCCCCCTCCCACCCCTAAAATCTTTCTGTGGGGAAAAAAAAATAAAAAAATAAAGAGAGAATAAGGGGATAGACAAACAATTAGACGCACAAGGAAAGGATTAAGGGGCTTCTAAAGGAAAGGGGCGGCCAATCGCGGCGTGGCGGCGGCGGCGGCGGCGGCGTGGACGCCGTGTTCCGAGGGTAATAACAGTTTAGGATGACCCGCGGCCCTGGCACACAGCGAGCCGGCGGTAACGCGACCCGGAGCGTGTCTGGGCCGCAGAAGCCGAGAGGACCACGGTGTTCCACGCAGGAATGCTGCGGACCGACCTGAACAGGTGTACAGGTGTCCGTATCACAAACAGGTGGAGAAAACAGGCTGAAGCAGGTGAGTTCTTCCTTCACTATATTCCTGAGAAGCCCAATGAAGCGCTCCGATTCAGGGTTGAACTTCGCGGGAAGTCATGACCGACATCAGTTAGCACCGCAAACTTCATGCTTTTACACATTTATGGGCCGACCGTGACGTGCGATTAATCCCTTTTATTAGAAGAGTCGTTTGTAGGTATACAGAAAAATCGTGTGATATTTACACACAACAGCGCAGCAGAGTTAATCTGGAGTGGAAAACAGGACACCAGGACTGAGAGAAAATGGTCCACTTTCAAGAGAAAGACAAAGCGCTAAACTCACGTGGGACCCAGAGCTGGGTCAGCTAGCGGGACGTCCTTCCAGCCTCGCAGTCCGGCTGCGTCGACGTATCTCCAGCAAATCTACAGGGGTACGTCCCAAAATACACCCTCCCTTTCCTCCACTACCACCTCCTCTCCTCCGTGCCCTGGAAATCGATCTTTGTGTCCTAATCTAATGTTGCTGATCACATATTAATGGTTACATATTAATGAATCTATCGACGCAAACCTCAATGTCAGGTACATTGTATACTGTACATGCAACTACTTGTACTTGAAATGTACAGGCAGTTTGCATACTTTCGGGGTAGGAGACGAGTGGAGGAAAAGGAGGTGAGGATTGAATAATATTGGGGACACACACCAGGAGTCACAGAGAAGAGACCGTAAACAGGTAGTGCAGTTTGAGGTCTGAACGATTTCACCGGCGTAATAAGCAGCCAAGACGTTAAACACCAACATCCCGACACATGCTGGATGTTAGCCATACTGTACATTCGAGGTCCCCCACACGCAGACACTCACAACTAACATCATTCTGAAGCACTGGTATGTAAGTTATTTTTGGGGCTTTTCAGCTTTATTGGACAGCACAGTGGAGAGACAGGAAGAATGGGAGCGAGAGAGAGCGGGAAGACGCGCGACAGAGGTCGTGCGGTCGGATTTAAAAACCGCCGATGTCCGCAGATCGCAATGAGGATGAGGATGGCGCTCTTACGGCCTATATCACCCGGAGAGACACAGGAGACACCCCTTGAAAATAAATAAATAAAAAAGACTTAAGTTCTCAAAAAACAGTTACACAGTCGTAATAAATGAATGGGGAAGGGCAGCCTTCGTTGGGGAACAGAGTCCGTCGGAGACGGCCTTTTCCTTCATCTCTCTGGCACCGTTGAACCCCTCCCCTCCAGGGCGGTACAATGAGGTTAAACCCGATAGTCCTCCATCGGATGACCTCAGAATCAAGCAAAGAACACCCTGGACCTCGCTAAGCTCCGCGACGGAGAGCGGACACCGATAGCGCCCGCGGAAGAACACGTCTAAAGGGCTTTACGATGACGGAGAAGCACAGACGTAAACGTGTCACACACGCCGTTCGCTTCGTGGGCTCATTCATTAATGAGTTCAGCACCAGCAATCCCTGCGGTCCTCAGGGCAATTTAATCAATGCGCTTTCCGCAACGTTAATGCATTCGCCATTTCTGCGGCGTAGTAAAGGAATGATGACTCTCCAAAAATCAGCTACACATCGAGTCGGAGCAAAACATGAATCTTCAATGTTTCGCACTTTAAATGTGTCCAAATGTGAAACTCTGAAACAACTCCAGTCTGACAAATGTGCCTATCGCCGAAACTCTGCATCAACTTTGTTCTTTCGGTTTGGCAAAGGGAGTTTCCGCCCCTCTGGCTCTTGGTTTCATGTAATCGCAGACAAACGACATTTCGCTCCCCGCGATGAGCAGCAACGGTCGACGGTTTGACCAATCGAATCCGAGGGGCCTCCGTCCCCCCGGCGGTAATTTCCCAGAAGCGCATTCGCTTCGCGGTCCGTGGACCGCATCGATCGGTCCCGGCCTGCGACCGGTCAAGTGAGCCGTGTGTACAAGCGGGATTTGGGTGGATGACATATCGATTCCATTAAGGGGCCTTAAAAAAAGCCATTTACTCAGATGGAGACCTCCCTCTCTCTCGCTCCCCTCGCTCTCTCTATCTACCTGGCTGTGGTCTTATCACACTGTGCAGTCCCACTCCTCCACAGCACAGTGACCTGAGCCAAAGGCTCAGATCTCACTTATAAAGGCTCAACTAATGGGGAAAAAAATGGCCCAAGAGCTCTTCCAATGCAGCTTTTCTGAGGACAAACCGCTTTTCATTCGTTTTTTTACCACCACTACCAACCACAAGTTTCAAAATATAAACGTATATATAGGATTAAGAAAAGGTTGACCCCATTTAGGAGGAAAGAAAGCGTAGGGTTGCGATTTTCCCACCTCCTTCACTCAAGACCTCCAAACAGGGCTACAGCCCACGGGGGCAAAGATGACTTCGCCGTGCCGACTGTTCCACAACGGCAAATCCCAATCGTCGTCCACTTCCCGCGAGAGGAACCGAGGAAACGACCAGAATAACATCAGCGCGTATCACTTCAGCTACGCTCTCCTAAATGACACCAGAAAACCGTAATAAAGAACTCGGGAGGCCGCCGAAAATGTAAAACGGGCGCAGATAAAGGCGAGCGAAAATCGAATAAAGCGAAAACGCTTTCGTCATCGCTGCTTAGTGGACCGAGAACGTTTTTTCATTATTCTCTTTTCTGTGCACCTTCACCAACACCTGCTGTACAGTTTTACCCACAATTTATTAGTGCGAGTCTTTGGACGGTTGGCTTCTTTCTATAGATACTGTAAATGAATATAGATTTTTATAGCTTTATAACAGTTTATATAGATTTTTATAGTTTCATATCAGTTTATATTGAAATATATACAGTATATATATATATAAAAGATACAAAAAAAGGCTTGTGCACAAATGTGTCTATCAAAAGAGGTGGAGATCACGTCAGGCGCTGGTTTCGGCTGAAGAAATATGGAAAAAGAGAAAACTAGGATGAAAATTCAATATCAAGCTCCAATGTTCAACCCGCACACTCAAACGAACAAAGTTAAGGTCCGACCTTCAGATGCAAAAGATATAGACTATCTTATTTATATTATATATATATAATATATATATTATATACACTGTACATACAGAAGAAAGGCACTGGGAGAAAAATGTTTTCTAAAAGGGCTCTTATCATGTTTCCTCATCTTGCCATAACCAGCATCTCATCGATAGACAACATTTGGGCACAAAACTTTATTTTATTTATTTATATTGTATAGATATGTGTAGATTTGTATAGATTTGTGTATATTTGTGCCTGTGAGATGGCAGCTCCCAGTTCCTGCTTTTTTACCGAGTGACACAGACAGCGGCAGCCTGGACTGATGCAAACACCAAACGGGTCGAAGAGGCGAACAAACGTCAACCAAAAACACAAGGTCTCTCAAAACCCTAAACCCACAAGAGAGGAAAACAAAAAGAAGAGGTGAAAAAGAGCCTGGTTCTGAGTGACTAAACGGGGGGGGGGGGGGGTTGTTCCTGCCGTTTTACCCCCCCGCCGGCGGCCATTGTGCGCGTGTGCATAGCAGAGCTGTGGGACCACCCAGACCTCAGCTCCTCTGTAGGCTGGGGGGGGGTGGGGGGGGGGGGGGGGGCTCGTTAAGAGGGCCGGCGGGTGTCGGACGGGTAACAAAACACATCAGTGGAGCCGCCACCCCGTCCCCGCCGCCCGTCCCACCCTCATTACCCCCCCCCCGTCACCCCTTCGCTTCGCGGCGGTTTGGGAGGAGCTCGCTGACGGGGAACACCCCCCACCCACGGAGGGGGGGTGTTCCGTGTTGCTTGGCCACTGTGAAGCCACACTGTGAAGCCAGGGTCTTTTGGCTTGTGGGGGAAGGAGTACAACTGCTTGTACCCACCTGACCGCCGATTGCTTTTCACCCCTGTCTCACCGCCCCTCCCTCCTTTTCATGAGAGGTCGAATGAATCATTTTAACTGGAAAAGGACAGCGAGACATACTTGCCACTATTATAATTTTTTTTTAATTGTGGAAAGCTGTGTAATGATTAACACGCATTATCAGTCCACCAAAACGGGCAAAAAACACGCTCTCCCACTGAGGGACATCCCGATTTACAGAGCGTGACACTCACCCTTCAACCAGACAGTCAGGCCACCGCAGTGACACAAAGAATAAATACAACGAATCATAGCGTGCACTTAGATACACACTGCGTATAGCCACACATTTACATTACAGCTTAAAGAGTTTCACACGCTCTTATCAGGAGAGACTTAGAGCGCACACACTTTACATACAATCCATGTCTACAGCTGGATATTTTTACTGAAGCAATTCAGCTTAACTTCCTTCCGCAAGGGTACAAATGGCAATGCCCCGCATGGGAATCGAACCTGCAACCTTAACAGATTGTGTGTGTGTGTGTGTGTGTGTGTGTGTGTGTGTGTGTGTGTGTGTGTGTGTGTGTGTGTGCGCGTCTGCGTGCGAGCTTGTGTATGCTCTCACTTCCCCTTGTGTGAGCTTACACACTAACATTTTTAGTAATAATAATGAGAGCAAAATCAAAGCCACTGTCCATATCAGATAATAAATTTTTATAAATACAAAGCAAGAGCAGAGCCAAGCATTGAGCACCCAGCTTCAAATGTCACCAGTGTCAATAAACACAGGAGTCCTCAGGTGTCTTTGAGGACACATCTGACCCCCCCCCCCCCCCCCCCATGCCACCCATAGAGCCCGATGCAGGGAGGGTGGACCCACCCCCAGCCACGCCCCCACCCTCACCCTGCCGGGTCAGGCTTGTGGGTAAACACTGCTGCCAGGCGCCTGAAATCAGAGGGAACCATCTAGAGCTGTGCTAACCGAAAATAAATGCCCGAGCCAAGCTTATCGCCATCACCCCCCCCACAGATCGCCACTCTCCTGCGTCTGGGCCAGTGACCGAACTGGCACCAGCGCAGACCTCACGCCCACTTTCTTAAGCAGCTCTTCCTTTTAGCAGGATCACGTCTCGTCTTAACGCCCGACGCGGTAACCCAACACGGCGGACACCTTTCATGAACCCTGAACCCTGCAGTGTTATGCAGGGACAGGAGCCTGGCTCTGGGGTAAGAGATGGGAGGAGACAGACTAGCAGGGCGTGTCAGAGAGAAATTGCCTGCCATTGCCGGCCATTTTGGAACGAACCCGTGGAAATGGCCAACAGAATGCTCTCGGTGGACTTTACTCTCTGGAAGTTAGCGGACTGTACAGTTTCACAATTCAGTTTTTCAATATCAGACTAGGCCTGAAATCATTGTAGCAAAAAGCCCATATTCATAAAGTAGGAGGGCTAATCTAGGACTAGTTCTGCCGTTATGGACAGATCCTATACCAGCGCTCCTACTCTGACGCTTTATGAATACAGGCCCCGGAATATTCCATACAAAAATATTTATCATACATACAGTACACACACACACACACACACACACACCCACACAATCCTCATGCTAAATGCCTGGATTTAAAAAAAAAAAAGAAAGAAAATCATGTTAACTTCGCAACACAAGAGTCATCCTGGCCTCTGGTTGCACACCATTAGCGTTAGTCATCAGCAATTAAAATATCCATCGCATGAGACACCGGCTTCTTCCCGCACACAGTCACGCTCTGCCCTCAAATTCCCGAATTCTTCAGTTAGTCACTTAAAAAAAAAATGTCTCAATCAATTAGCCGGCTGGTTGGCCCGGGTGAAACGCCGTCAGAACACGTCTCCTGAAATTACACGAGTGTACAAGACCCAGCCTGCTCCAACTGCAGAGCGACTGCGCTGAGACTGATCTGCTCCAACTGCAGAGAGACCTCGCGCTGAGACTGATCTGCTCCAACTGCAGAGCGACTGCGCTGAGACTGATCTGCTCCAACTGCAGAGCGACTGCGCTGAGACTGATCTGCTCCAACTGCAGAGCGACTGCGCTGAGACTGATCTGCTCCAACTGCAGAGCGACTGCGCTGAGACTGATCGAGGACGTGCTCATAACGGAATGCTAAACCTCGCGCGCTACGCTATTTTCCAGTAAAACGCCCAAAGGATTAGGTATGCCGCAGGATAACACCTTTCGTTTTGACTGTTTATTTAGCGGCCAACACACGCCCCCGCCACGCAAATGAAAAACAAAACCTGTGTTTTTGCCCTTGCCCTGTAGTCTTGCTTTCCACTGCAGCTGGTGATACACCTGCCAGAGCCTCTTTTCCGCCGCGGGCGACACGGCAGACTCAAGGTCAAGAAGCGGCCGTCGCACACAAAACAAGCCCAACACTTCGAACACACCATTACGGCGACAAAGTGTAGGGGCAAACAAAGTGTGTGTGCGCGTGTTTGTC
>CM056379.1:109041532-109066040 GCA_029718625.1 Synaphobranchus kaupii | reverse complement strand
GTAATTAAGGGCCGTTTTTGCGTCTCTCTGTGTGCAATTCCTCACAGGCTGTTTTATTGGCCGCGTTTGTCCGAACGCTTCCATTTCCCTCTCAGTCCTCTGGAGGCCCGTTTTAGGCTTGTGCCATAACACCCCCCACCCCCACACTCATCTCCCACATCCCCCCCACCCCACTCCCGACACACATAATGTGGCAGCGCTGTCAGCTGAATTGGCGCATGTGTTTGCACACACAATGTGGAGAAACAAACAAACAAATGAGCAATGCCACAGAACCCATTCAAATTCACTTCAAAATATTGTATGTGTGACATTGGAGGTGTGGGGGGGCTGCAGCCGGGGAGGAGGGGCAGGACAACGGTGGGGGGAGGGGTTAATCCAAATCCTCTCGTGAACACAATACAAGACATTTCTGCTCTGAGATTCAAAAGTATGTGGCTTGGAAACAATGTATATAGTGTGCGTGTGCGCACGTGTGTTCGCATGTGTGTATGTGTGTGTGTGTGTGTGTAGGTGTCTGTTCAAAGGGAACATATTGGCAGACAGCAAACAGAGGAGTCTCTGACGTCTCCACACTGTTGCTGCTCACATCCAGGCCGCCGTCGCCCGAGCGAGGCACAGTCTAATCGCGGCGGACTCACGCCATCCGACCGGCCGCTCCCGTTCTGTTCCCTCGGCACGACGGCGGGCTGATGCCCGCCAGACGCACCCGCGCCTCCGCTGGAGACCCCACCTCTCCTCCTGGGTTCTCTTTCGCCACGGCAACCCCACCAGGCACGCCAAACGAGGCTCCCGAGCGGCACCATCGCGAGCCGAGAAATTAAGATTTACCGCCGAGGGTAATAGCGGCCGTCCTGAGGGCTGTATCCCCAGTTGCTTCGGCAACCCAGAGAGCGGGGTTCCGTTACCTCAACCGGCCGCGATACCCCGCTTGGAGCATGCCAAAATCCAGAGTGCTCCGATATAACCGGGAAAGAAAAAAGAAGAAAAAAAAAAAAAGAATATTAATAAATAAATACGCGTACGATTCAAATGTTCTCCGGCGAAGGCACTTGACATTTGCGTTGACATTTGAGCCCCTTTGAATCCGTCGGAAAATATGGCGTGTCATCCCAACAGAGTGCGCCGCTGAAAAACCCTCTCCGCTTATCGGCCAGATTATGAGGCTCGTATTATAAAGGAGCTAATGGCGCATGCAGATACTTTATGAATGAATTTTAAAAAGCGTCAAACACTGGAGAGGGGATTTAGGCCCTCTCGGAAGAAATACTTAAGAATATGTAAATACCCCCGAGAAGAATTAGGTTTAAGAGATTTGACGAGCGCAAACAATGAGGGCGCCCGTTCCCCCGGCCGCCACCGACAATCGGCGAATGCGATTAAGGTCCAAGGTTCTGACGGCGTGTAAAACGGTAAGGGACAACGAGGCCCTTTTAATTTATCACAGGGATATGACTATCAATGTTCCCTGCCATTGTGTCTCTGGAACGGCTAAACGCCTGGATGTGAGGGGAGCCGGCGGATGGCAAGAACAGTGTGGCTGCATGCTGCCCCCTACCTGCTGGTCGGCGTCACTGCGGCTCAAAGCAATACGATTCTGAGCTTAAATCGGTTGCAGAAATGGGGGGCCTTTGCTTATGGCTTCTGCTTCACAACCGCTCTGCAAAAATTAGCTTTGTGCGTAATTATTTCTATTAACGACCGTCTGATGGGCAGGAAAAATATCACCCAAAACTACATGTGGGATATATTCTGCTGCAATAGTTCTCCCTCTCCATCCCTGTGTGTGTGTGTGTGTGTGTGTGTGTGTGTGTGTGTGTGTGTGTGTGTGTGTGTGTGTGTGTGTGTGTGTGTGTGTGTGTGTGTGTGTGTGTGTGTGTGTGTGTGTGTGTGTGTGTGTGTGTGTGTGTGTGTGTGTGTGTGTGTGTGTGTGTGTGTGTGTGTGTGTGTGTGTGTGTGTATGCCTTTGTGTATGTGTGTGTGTGTATTCCCCGCCCCGACACCAGGGCAGACCACTCACAAGGACCTCGCCCTCTGGACAATCAAACCAATGCGGCCATCTTAACACTGAGAAAACAACCACCATTACACCCAGCTCACAGACCACATATTACAGCGAAAATCAGCTCAACCACGATTTCATCTCAGAATGAATCCACCCCAATGGAAGAAGGTGAAGGAGAGTGGATGGCAGCTCTGTTCCCACTCTATTTCTCAATGACACGCCCAGGTGACACAGAGCCACAGACCAATCACATCGCGCCTTTTCACAGGCCCAGAATGGCAACAGTGTTTCAAAACCGTTCCAGAGTCGAGGGGATTCAGTGCGCCGTTACCATGGGCACACAGAGCGGTTCCGCGACCGCCAAAAACCCGGCGGGGCGCAGGGGATGCTGGATATCGATCCACAGCCGGTCTCCGCGTGAGATATGGGACAGGGGTCAGAACGGAGGGGGGCCCAGCTGCGCCCCGCTCACAAAAACGGCAAGTGGGCCACAAGGGGGAGGCGGGGGGACGGCTTTGTGGCCCCACCTCTCCTTACAGGTCAAATAAAGGAAGTAAAAGGGCACAAGACAAAGGCATACGACTCATTTATGGCGAATTGTGACATGTTCGACAAACGCACGTCAATCGCACGTCAAACGTAAATGTGTAAAAGCATGAAGTTTGCGATACAAAGTGATGTCGGTCATGTTTTCCCACAAAGTTCACCCAGAATCTGAGCGCTTCATTGAGCCTCTCAGGAATATAGTGAAGGAAAAACTAGCCTGTTTTGGCCTGTTTTCTCCACCTGTTTGTGATACGCACACCTGTTCAGGTCGGTCCGTAGCAAACGCCATGATTTAAATCAGTTACACCAACATTGGTCAGTATTTATAAACAACTGCGAAACTCATCTACCTTGCTCTCGCTGCACAGAGGAGAGTCGAGGTCGGAACTGAGGCAACTCGGCTCATTATTTTGAAGAACATTAGTCAATACGCCTTACATCCAATCACGCGCGAATAGCAGTACTCCAAACGGGGAGCTTCGCCGCTTAGAGAAGGCTATAGACGCATTACCCAACCCGGCGAGTAAGAAGCCCCACACTGCGTCTTACCGCTTCCGCAAACAATCGTACCCATTAACGGGCTCGTCCCCAGACTCAATCAGCGTTCTGCAAACTCATTTTCGAGGTGCCACAGTGCACTGCCGTCACGCGTGGCTAAATTACCCGTGTTTATTTAACACTGCGCCGGAAGGCGGGCGTCGGAGAGAGCTGCCCCCCCACCCCAAACCCCCCTAGGCCCCTCCGCCGCGACCCGTTATCAGCTCTGCCGAAGACTGAGCAAACAAACGCACGAGCGCGATTACCATCTTCCCAATCCGTCTGCAGCCCAGCTCACACCATGTGAGAATGTGAAAGGAGGGAGAGGGGAGGGGGGGGGGGGGGGTTACACGCTGTCTACAGGTAAATAAGAGCAGCGACAGATAAGTGACTCTGTGATTACACTTGAGCGCCGGCGGTCTGCAAACACGCCGCTTAAACGCTGGAGTGGGCGGCTGACCCGGTCGCCATGCCGACGGGGAGAGCGCACAGGGAGCGCGCACGGGGAGCGCGCACGGGGAGAGCGCACGGGGAGAGCGCACGGGGAGAGCGCACGGGGAGAGCGCACGGGGAGAGCGCACAGGCGTTTACTCTGACATTCACAGAGCTGGGCCAGAGAGTCCATTAGATGATGGAGATGCTTCAAAGGCTTTTTTTTTCTTTTTTCTGGCCCAGGCAGCGGGTTTGAACGCAAGGCTGAACTCAGCTATGCCAGGCTATAGAGGTGGGCCTGGGGCCACAACTCACCCTGGGGCCACAACTAACCCAGGGGACGCAACACAGTGGGGCCAAAACTAACTCTGGACATGCCTCTCAAACTCATAAGGACTACACCTTGCAATCGGCATTTAAAAAAGCAGTTCCGTTCCATTGCATTAGAGTCAACACGCCTTTCAGAGTAGAGCTGATGAAAGAGCTTATAATGACGTGGTGTGCCGATAGTTTCATAAAAACAATAAAAATTTAATTTACAAGACAGATTTGGGGTGTCCGTGATGTCACTGAAACATCACAGGGACATTTCAAAGAGATGAGAATTCAGTTTAAAGTATAAAGATAAATGAGAAAGATCCTACCTGCTCAACGTCTGGCAGAACCTACTCATTAGTGTCCTTGGGTCACCTGATGCTAATCTGTAACGGGACGCGCCAGTATGTCTCAGGGTGACGTGGTGCCAATTCCAAACGAGACATTACTGTGTGTCAACGGGTCACATGATGCTAATCCCAAACATCGAGGGTGGATGTGCCCGCTTCACTGAACCCAGCGAGTCTACACACAGCTCAGGCAAGATACGAAATCCCTCCGGAGAAGGCAGTGGCCTAAGGAAATGTTCAATAAGGTGGTCTGACGGCTGCAGAATTCACATGAACACAAAGGGCCTGATTTACTAACATTTATAGCATGTGCAAAACCTTTTAGCACCCACAAAACCAGAAACATGACCAATTGATTGGTCATGGCATTTGTTTTGCACCAATCATTGGTTGCGTTATTAGTTTTGCTTGTGCCAAAAGCAAAAGGTTTCGCACATACTAAAGGTGTTAGGAAATCAGGCCCAAAGAGTCTTCAGGACGTTACACCTTTACATTTAGGAATTTAATAGATGCTCTTATCCAGAGTGACCTGCGTAAAAAGGTCACAGAAAGGTTACACCTGTAACCAGCGCTGAACTGAAGGGCCTGACCCATGAGGTAAGTGGGTACCCCGCTTGCTGTGATGCACTGGGGCTGGAGAGGGAGGAAAGGGGGCGCAAATTTCTACAGGTACTCCCGCCCCCAGAGTTAAAGCCCCACTGTGGGGGGACACAGGCAACCCAACAGCCAACCCCGCCCACCCCCAGCGCACACACAGCCCCCCACCAGCGCACACACACAGCCCCCCATACACACACAGCCCCCCATACACACACAGCCCCCCACCACACACACACAGCCCCCCCAGCTGCACTGTAACTCTGTAACTACCACCCTTTCTCTGTGGCACGCGACACAATGCAGCCCCTGAAAACCCGCTAATCAGAGCCCAGGGAATCCGCTATTGTCCGGTCTCGCCCCACCCCCTCCCACCCCTAAAATCTTTCTGTGGGGAAAAAAAAATAAAAAATAGAGAGAATAAGGGGATAGACAAACAATTAGACGCACAAGGAAAGGATTAAGGGGCTTCTAAAGGAAAGGGTGGCCAATCACGGCGTGGCAGCGGCGGCGGCGTGGACGCCGTGTTCCGAGGGTAATAACAGTTTAGGATGACCGCGGCCCTGGCACACGGCGAGCCGGCGGTAACGCGACCCGGAGCGTGTCTGGGCCGCAGAAGCCGAGAGGACCACGGTGTTCCACGCAGGAATGCTGCGGACCGACCTGAACAGGTGTACAGGTGTCCGTATCACAAACAGGTGGAGAAAACAGGCTGAAGCAGGTGAGTTCTTCCTTCACTATATTCCTGAGAAGCCCAATGAAGCGCTCCGATTCGGGGTGAACTTCGCGGGAAGTCATGACCGACATCAGTTAGCACTACAAACATCATGCTTTTACAAATTTATGGGCCGACCGTGACGTGCGATTAATCCGTTTATTAGAAGAGTCGTTTGTAGGTATACAGAAAAATCGTGTGATATTTACACACAACAGCGCAGCAGAGTTAATCTGGAGTGGAAAACAGGACACCAGGACTGAGAGAAATGGTCACTTTCACAGAGAAAGACAAAGCGCTAAACTCACGTGGGACCCAGAGCTGGGTCAGCTAGCGGGACGTCCTTCCAGCCTCGCAGTCCGGCTGCGTCGACGTATCTCCAGCAAATCTACAGGGGTACGTCCCAAAATACACCCTCCTTTCCTCCACTACCACCTCCTCTCCTCCGTGCCCTGGAAACCGATCTTTGTGTCCTAATCTAATGTTGCTGATCACATATTAATGGTTACATATCAATGAATCTATCGACGCAAACCTCAATGTCAGGTACATTGTATACTGTACATGCAACTACTTGTACTTGAAACGTACAGGCAGTTTGCATACTTTTGGGTAGGAGACGAGTGGAGGAAAGGAGGTGAGGAGTGAATAATATTGGGACACACACCAGGAGTCACAGAGAAGAGACCGTAAACAGGTAGTGCAGTTTGAGGTCTGAACGATTTCACCGGCGTAATAAGCAGCCAAGACGTTAAACATCCCGACACATGCTGGATGTTAGCCATACTGTACATTCGAGGTCCCCCACACGCAGACACTCACAACTAACATCATTCTGAAGCACTGGTATGTAATGGTTATTTTTGGGGGCTTTTCAGCTTTATTGGACAGCACAGTGGAGAGACAGGAAGAATGGGAGCGAGAGAGAGCGGGAGACGCGCGACAGAGGTCGTGCGGTCGGATTTCAAACCGCCGATGTCGCAGATCGCAATGAGGATGAGGATGGCGCTCTTACGGCCTATATCACCCGGGAGACACAGGAGACACCCCTTGAAAATAAATAAATAAAAAAGACTTAAGTTCTCAAAAAACAGTTACACAGTCGTAATAAATGAATGGGGAAGGGCAGCCTTCGTTGGGGAACAGAGTCCGTCGGAGACGGCCTTTTCCTTCATCTCCTGGCACCGTTGACCCCTCCCCTCCAGGGCGGTACAATGAGGTTAAACCCGATAGTCCTCATCGGATGGCCTCAGAATCAAGCAAAGAACACCCTGGACCTCGCTAAGCTCCGCGACGGAGAGCGGACACCGATAGCGCCGCGGAAGAACACGTCTAAAGGGCTTTACGATGACGGAGAAGCACAGACGTAAACGTGTCACACACGCCGTTCGCTCGTGGGCTCATTCATTAATGAGTTCAGCACCAGCAATCCCTGCGGTCCTCTGGGCAATTTAATCAATGCGCTTTCCGCAACGTTAATGCATTCGCCATTTCTGCGGCGTAGTAAAGGAATGATGACTCTCCAAAAATCAGCTACACATCGAGTCGGAGCAAAACATGAATCTTCAATGTTTCGCACTTTAAATGTGTCCAAATGTGAAACGCTGAAGCAACTCCAGTCTGACAAATGTGCCTATCGCCGAAACTCTGCATCAACTTTGTTCTTTCGGTTTGGCAAAGGGAGTTTCCGCCCTCGGCTCTTGGTTTCACGTAATCGCAGACAAACGACATTTCGCTCCCGCGATGAGCAGCAACGGTCGACGGTTTGACCAATCGAATCCGAGGGGCCTCCGTCCCCCGGCGGTAATTTCCCAGAAGCGCATTCGCTTCGCGGTCCGTGGACCGCATCGATCGGTCCGGCCTGCGACCGGTCAAGTGAGCCGTGTGTACAAGCGGGATTTGGGTGGATGACATATCGATTCCATTAAGGGGCCTTAAAAAAAGCCATTTACTCAGATGGAGACCTCCCTCTCTCTCGCTCCCTCGCTCTCTCTCTCTCTCTACCTGGCTGTGGTCTTATCACACTGTGCAGTCCACTCCTCCACAGCACAGTGACCTGAGCCAAAGGCTCAGATCTCACTTATAAAGGCTCAACTAATGGGGAAAAAAGGGCCCAAGAGCTCTTCCAATGCAGCTTTTCTGAGGACAAACCGCTTTTCATTCGTTTTTTTACCACCACTACCAACCACAAGTTTCAAAATATAAACGTATATATAGGATTAAGAAAAGGTTGACCCCATTTAGGAGGAAAGAAAGCGTAGGGTTGCGATTTTCCCGCCTCCTTCACTCAAGACCTCCAACAGGGCTACAGCCCACGGAGGCAAAGACGACTTCGCCGTGCCGACTGTTCCACAACGGCAAATCCCAATCATCGTCCACTTCCCGCGAGAGGAACCGAGAAAACGACCAGAATAACATCAGCGCGTATCACTTCAGCTACGCTCTCCTAAACGACACCAGAAACCGTAATAAAGAACTCGGGAGGCCGCCGAAAATGTAAAACGGGCGCAGATAAAGGCGAGCGAAAATCGAATAAAGCGAAAACGCTTTAGTCATCGCTGCTTAGTGGACCGAGAACGTTTTTTCATTATTCTCTTTTCTGTGCACCGTCACCAACACCTGCTGTACAGTTTTACCCACAATTTATTAGTGCGAGTCTTTGGACGGTTGGCTTCTTTCTATAGATACTGTAAATTAATATAGATTTTTATAGCTTTATAACAGTTTATATAGATTTTTATAGTTTCATATCAGTTTATATTGAAATATATACAGTATATACACTACTCACAAAAAGTTAGGGATATTCGGCTTTCGGGTGAAATTTCAGGATGAACCTAAAATGCACTATAACCTTTACAGGTGAAATTAATTTGACCTTCTCTAAACTTTTGAATGCACATGTCCAACTATTCAATGTTTCAGTACTTTTTGCACAACTTGCTGTTCTCTAACAAGGAGCTGAACGGCAAAATTCACAACAGGTGTTTGATCCATGAATCGACCAATAAATTTCCTGGTTCAATTAGAATTGGTATTTAAACAGTCCTCTTCATCATGCTGTTCACATTTTGACATCATGAGACCAAGACGACACCTAACAATTGATCAACAGTACCTCGCCATTGCGAGGCTTCAAACAGGATGTTCTCAGAGGGAAGTGGCCACTGAGATGCAAAAGATATAGACTATCTTATTTATATTATATATAAATATATATATTATATACACTGTACATACAGAAGAAAGGCACTGGGAGAAAAATGTTTTCTAAAAGGGCTCTTATCATGTTTCCTCATCTTGCCATAACCAGCATCTCATCGATAGACAACATTTGGGCACAAAACTTTATTTTATTTTTTTATATTGTATAGATATGTATAAATTTGTATAGATTTACACAGATGTGTGTAGATTTGAATAGATTTGTGTATATTTGTGTAGATTTGTGCCTGTGAGATGGCAGCTCCCAGTTCCTGCTTTTTTACAGAGTGACACAGACAGCGGCAGCCTGGACTGATGCAAACACCAAACGGGTCGAAGAGGCAAACAAACGTCAACCAAAAACACAAGGTCTCTCTCTCAAAACCCTAAACCCACAAGAGAGGAAAACAAAAAGAAGAGGTGAAAAGAGCCTGGTTCTGAGTGACTAAACGGGGGGGGGGGGGGGGGGGGGGGGGTTGTTCCTGCCGTTTTACCCCCCCGCCGGCAGCCATTGTGCGCGTGTGCATAGCAGAGCTGTGGGACCACCCAGACCTCAGCTCCTCTGTAGGCTTGGGGGGGGGGGGGGGGGGCTCGTTAAGAGGGCCCGGCGGGTGTCGGACGGGTAACAAACACATCAGTGGAGCCGCCACCCGTCCTGCCGCCCGAGCCGCCGCCCGTCCCACCTCATTACCCCCCCCGTCACCCCTTCGCTTCGCGGCGGTTTGGGAGGAGCTCGCTGACGGGGAACACCCCCACCCACGAAGGGGGGTGTTCCGTGTTGCTTGGCCACTGTGAAGCCACACTGTGAAGCCAGGGTCTTTTGGCTTGTGGGGGAAAGAGTACAACTGCTTGTACCCACCTGACCGCCGATTGCTTTTCACCCCTGTCTCACCGCCCCTCCCTCCTTTTCATGAGAGGTCGAATGAATCATTTTAACTGGAAAAGGACAGCGAGACATACTTGCAACTATTATAATTTTTTTTTAATTGTGAAAGCTGTGTAATGATTAACACGCATTATCAGTCCACCAAAACGGGCAAAGAACACGCTCTCCCACTGAGGGACATCCCGATTTACAGAGCGTGACACTCACCCTTCAACCAGACAGTCAGGCCACCGCAGTGACACAAAGAATAAATACAACGAATCATAGCGTGCACTTAGATACACACTGCGTATAGCCACACATTTACATTACAGCTTAAAGAGTTTCACACGCTCTTATCAGGAGAGACTTACAGAGCGCACACACTTTACATACAATCCATGTCTACAGCTGGATATTTTTACTGAAGCAATTCAGCTCAACTTCCTTCCGCAAGGGTACAAATGGCAATGCCCCGCATGGGAATCGAACCTGCAACCTTAACAGATTGTGTGTGTGTGTGTGTGTGTGTGTGCGCGTCTGCGTGCGAGCTTGTGTATGCTCTCACTTCCCCTTGTGTGAGCTTACACACTAACATTTTTAGTAATAATAATGAGAGCAAAATCAAAGCCACTGTCCATATCAGATAAAAAAAATTTATAAATACAAAGCAGAGAGCAGAGCCAAGCATTGAGCACCCAGCTTCAAATGTCACCAGTGTCAATAAACACAGGAGTCCTCAGGTGTCTTTGAGGACACATCCGACCCCCCCATGCCACCCATAGAGCCCGACGCAGGGAGGGTGGACCCACCCCAAGCCACGCCCCCACCCTCACCCTCCCGGGTCAGGCTTGTGGGTAAACACTGCTGCCAGGCGCCTGAAATCAGAGGGAACCATCTAGAGCTGTGCTAACAGAAAATAAATGCCCGAGCCAAGCTTATCGCCATCACCCCCCGCAGATCGCCACTCTCCTGCGTCTGGGCCAGCAACCCAACTGGCACCAGCGCAGACCTCACGCCCACTTTCTTAAGCAGCTCTTCCTTTTAGCAGGATCACGTCTCGTCTTACGCCCGACGCGGTAACCCAACACGGCGGACACCTTTCATGAACCCTGAACCCTGCAGTGTTATGCAGGACAGGAGCCTGGCTCTGGGGTAAGAGATGGGAGGAGACAGACTAGCAGGGCGTGTCAGAGAGAAATTGCCTGCCATTGCCGGCCATTTTGGAACGAACCGTGGAAATGGCCAACAGAATGCTCTCGGTGGACTTTACTCTCTGGAAGTTAGCGACTGTACAGTTTCACAATTCAGTTTTCAATATCAGACAGGCCTGAAATCATTGTAGCAAAAAGCCCATATTCATAAAGTAGGAGGGCTAATCTAGGACTAGTTCTGCCGTTATGGACAGATCCTATACCAGCGCTCCTACTCTGACGCTTTATGAATACAGGCCCCGGAATATTCCATACAAAAATATTTATCATACATACAGTACACACACACACACACACACACACAATCCTCATGCTAAATGCCTGGATTAAAAAAAAAAAAAGAAAGAAAATCATGTTAACTTCGCAACACAAGAGTCATCCTGGCCTCTGGTTGCACACCATTAGCGTTAGTCATCAGCAATTAAAATATCCATCGCATGAGACACCGGCTTCTTCCCGCACACAGTCACGCTCTGCCTCAAATTCCCGAATTCTTCAGTTAGTCACTTAAAAAAAAAATGTCTCAATCAATTAGCCGGCTGGTTGGCCCGGGTGAAACGCCGTCAGAACACGTCTCCTGAAATTACACGAGTGTACAAGACCCAGCCTGCTCCAACTGCAGAGCGACTGCGCTGAGACTGATCTGCTCCAACTGCAGAGAGACTGCGCTGAGACTGATCTGCTCCAACTGCAGAGCGACTGCGCTGAGACTGATCTGCTCCAACTGCAGAGCGACTGCGCTGAGACTGATCTGCTCCAACTGCAGAGCGACTGCGCTGAGACTGATCGAGGACGTGCTCATAACGGAATGCTAAACCTCGCGCGCTACGCTATTTTCCAGTAAAACGCCCAAAGGATTAGGTATGCCGCAGGATAACACCTTTCGTTTTGACTGTTTATTTAGCGGCCACACACGCCCCGCCACGCAAATGAAAAACAAAACCTGTGTTTTTTGCCCTTGCCCTGTAGTCTTGCTTTCCACTGCAGCTGGTGACACACCTGCCAGAGCCTCTTTTCCGCCCGGCGACACGGCAGACTCAAGGTCAAGAAGCGGCCGTCGCACACAAAACAAGCCCAACACTTCGAACACACCATTACGGCGACAAAGTGTAGGGGCAACAAAGTGTGTGTGCGCGTGTTTGTCGTGTGGGATGGGAAGAACAAATACAAATAAATAAACAATTGAGCAGCCAAAGAGGTTTAGCGCTGATCTCGAGAACAAACTCGGGTCAGAGACGGTCCACCCATCCCACCCAAGACCCCAGGTCCTCCAGGGACACTCGAGCGTTGCTCAGAGAGTGATCCGTCGATGGGCCCAGCTGGGAGGTGAGCGTGTGGTCTGGCTCAGACAGCCCCCCTACCCCCACCAGGGTTGGGATCTTTACAGATTTCTCCCGATAGGTCAGGAAGGACTGATCTTCTGAACGTTCACGTCTCCAGGGCCAATAGCGTTGAGTTTTCCCGATACGGGTCTTTCCCGATACGAGCGGTCAGATGCTCTCGATGTGTGTGCTTAGAGCATACGGTTAGGGTCTGTAATAACGCCTTACTTCTCGATTAATCAGGAAAGGGACCAGCATCCCTACTACGCCCACCCCTACAGAACCAGCAAGTGCTCTACAGCCACAAAGCACCCCCAGTCTACCGTCTCTCCGCATCACACACAATAACAAATCCAAAAAACAAATACATCACACAAGACACACATCTCCTGTCGAGAGCGTCAAATGCCTTAAACCAGGGCTTTTAGACCCCACTTTAGGAGGACCGCTATGTAAGATGGGAAGGACCAGGTTGTGTTTGGTTGAGTTGGAAAGGGCTGGTGTTCAGTACTTCAGTGCTCAAGGCCTCTCATTGGTTGAGAGTCCACACTCTATGTCCCCAGGCAACCCTGGTCCTTGAGAGCCGCAGGGTCTGCTGGTTTTTTGTTTTCACATTAAATACGACAACTACTTGTAAGTAGTTGGGTTGATAAGTACTGGGTTAGGTTGGGAAGGGCTGGGTTTAGTTGGGTTGGTAAGAACTGGATTGGGTAGGACTGGAGTGGGTAAGACTGAGTTGGGTTGGCAAGGACTGGGCTAGATTGGGAAAGACTAGGTTTGGTTGGGTTGGTAAGGACTGGATTGGGTAGAACTGGGTTGGGTTGGTAAGGACTGGATTGGGGTTTGGTTGGGTTGGGCAGGTTCATATACAAAAGGAGCAGCAGAACAAGTGGCCCACATTAAAATGAAACGAGATCAGCAGACTTCCCATGTGGCCGTGCGGTGCTGTGGATTAGGGGGCCTGTAAGCCTATTAGCATGGGTTTGGACGGGGGGGGGGGGGGGGGGGAGACCACCCGTCTCCCTCGCCACCACCCGGTCCAAGATTATCCCTGTCCCCAGGATCCCCGGCAACGGCTCGCCCCGGCGACGGCTGACCACGGGAGCTGGCGGGGAAGACAGTTGTTCCTGCCCTCTCGCTCCCAGCTGCCTGACTCCCATTGGCTGAAACAGGCTTTGCTCATCGGTAAGCTCTTCAGAAAATAACGGCTAGCATCTGTTGTGATCGCTTTCTTTGTTATTCTCCTGGTAATTAATTACGTTAATAACTGACTGGACTAAACACAGACAGGTGAGGCGGGGTTGCTCAAAGCTTAATCCTCCACAACCCACAACACCCCCCCCCCCCACTCCCCCAAAAAAAATAAAATAAAAGAACACACGACTTCTTCAGCGAGAGCAGACAAGGTCAGCCTTGTTACTTAAAAGCACTACCAGCAGTCGGACACACACACACACTTTTTGACAGCATCCCACAACTAGTTTTATGCTTAACTTTATGTATCCAGTGAACATAGATACTTAAAATGGAAAAGTTGGATGAACATCTTAAATATTTCAGTTATGAAACAAGTCTACTTTTGAAGCCCAAAAGCCCCTGAACCGAACCCCTGATAGAGAAACTAAACTTTCCCGCCTTTTCACGACTATTTCTGCCATTTCATCCCGTCTTTCAACACTTCACATAAAGTAAGGTCACAAAAACTAGCATAGCGCAGCTATTGCTGTGTGTGTGCGTGTGCGTGTGCGTGTGCGTGCATGGCAGCAGATGAGGTTCATACTCGTTGCCCATGAGCCCGTAATCATTTCTCTCCTGATAGAAAAGGAAAGAAATTAGCAGGAAAACAAAAATAAAAATGAATCAAGCAGAGTTTCAAATATAATGTTTTTCAAATGATCCCATAAGTGCTCATGGCCGAACGTAGGAAATTAAGCACAGCTTCCAGCGGAGCGGAGACGGGCTGCCTCCCAGAGCGCCTGAACGAACGCGTTTTCTCTTTTGGACCGCCATTTATGTCGGCAATGTGAGGGATTAAAGAGAGAAGCCCCGTTAGGGCCTCTGGGTAATAAAGCAGCTCGAACCCGCAGCGGCCCCGTAAGGGCCCGGGGTAATAAGAAGCTCATTCCAGGAACAGGGCCCACAGCAGCACCGGGCTGCGTTTTCATCCACATTGAAATCCTCGGCTAATGCTTTTCAAAAAAAAATAAAAAATGTGATCGAATGGAGAGAAAACAAATTGGCTCCATTTCATGTTTTTAAGTCAGTATGAAATGAGGGAAGTAATGGGTACAATGGGACAACAGAACAGCCTCGTTATACCCTCACTCACACACACACACACACACACACACACACACACACACACACACACACACACACACACACACACACACACACACACACACACACACACACACACACACACACACACACACACAGCTGCTAAATATAGCCGTTAAGTCCATGGCCCCTCAATTTCTAACCGTTTGGTTAAATATATTGGACAGAGGAAGAGACCGTTTGGGTAAATATATTGGACAGAGGAAGAGACTGTTTGGGTAAATATATTGGACAGAGGAAGAGACCGTTTGGGTAAATATATTGGACAGAGGAAGAGACCGTTTGGGTAAATATATTGGACAGAGGAAGAGACTGTTTGGGTAAATATATTGGACAGAGGAAGAGACCGTTTGGGTAAATATATTGGACAGAGGAAGAGACTGTTTGGGTAAATATATTGGACAGAGGAAGAGACTGTTTGGGTAAATATATTGGACAGAGGAAGAGACCGTTTGGGTAAATATATTGGACAGAGGAAGAGACTGTTTGGGTAAATATATTGGACAGAGGAAGAGACCGTTTGGGTAAATATATTGGACAGAGGAAGAGACCGTTTGGGTAAATATATTGGACAGAGGAAGAGACTGTTTGGGTAAATATATTGGACAGAGGAAGAGACCGTTTGGGTAAATATATTGGACAGAGGAAGAGACTGTTTGGGTAAATATATTGGACAGAGGAAGAGACCGTTTGGGTAAATATATTGGACAGAGGAAGAGACTGTTTGGGTAAATATATTGGACAGAGGAAGAGACTGTTTGGGTAAATATATTGGACAGAGGAAGAGACCGTTTGGGTAAATATATTGGACAGAGGAAGAGACTGTTTGGGTAAATATATTGGACAGAGGAAGAGACCGTTTGGGTAAATATATTGGACAGAGGAAGAGACCGTTTGGGTAAATATATTGGACAGAGGAAGAGACCGTTTGGGTAAATATATTGGACAGAGGAAGAGACCGTTTGGGTAAATATATTGGACAGAGGAAGAGACCGTTTGGGTAAATATATTGGACAGAGGAAGAGACCGTTTGGGTAAATATATTGGACAGAGGAAGAGACCGTTTGGGTAAATATATTGGACAGAGGAAGAGACCGTTTGGGTAAATATATTGGACAGAGGAAGAGACCGTTTGGGTAAATATATTGGACAGAGGAAGAGACCGTTTGGGTAAATATATTGGACAGAGGAAGAGACCGTTTGGGTAAATATATTGGACAAAGGAAGAGACCGTTTGGGTAAATATATTGGACAGAGGAAGAGAGCTGCAGGCAAATTGCAGATCCTCCAAAGTAATCATTCTGTCAGAACGCCCACCCAACCCTTTTTTTTCCCGCCCTTTCTCTCGATTACACAATCCTTCCCTCGTCTAGCAGTGGTGCAAATAGACGGAACAAAAAATATATATATATATATATATATATATATATATATATATATTAAAAAGGTACCGTTTCATTTTTGACTATGCCATTTCAATACAATCTACCGCTCAAATAATTCTACTGGGGGGGATTAACATTTCTGAGGTTTGGCCTGAGATTAGGGGCGCAGATCTTGAATTTCATCACGTTCCAGTGGCATAAAAGCTTATTCTTCCTCCTTTTTTCTCTATCCGTTTCTCTGATGAAGGTTTGAGGGGTAGAGGAAAGGCCTCGTCCCCCTTCCTTTTCGGCTGCTTTCCCTACAATTCCACATTAGGCTGACCCCCCCCCTAACCAAGCCTCACAGGCCAGCTGCCTCCCTGTCATGTGCTGCCCCCTGATGGCCGGACCCTGCCACTGCAGCCGCTCTTCCTGGACGGCTGGCTGGGTGTGATGGGGAGCCGTGCTCAGGTGGGGGAAGTGGGAGGCGGCTGGAAGAAGCGACCGCGTCGTCTAAAGATCCTGCCACAATCGCTGATTCTCTTCTTGTTTTTACAGTGTTTGTTATGCCACAAGGTAAAGATGTGTACATACTTTTTACAAATATATATAAAGGAAAATAATAGAACTTAATTTACGTTTAAAGTATGAAACGTATAAGCCGGAGGGTCGATATGGCGTAACACTTTGGGCACTGCAAGATCACTTCTGGTGTAGGTGAATGCAAACTCCGTCAATACAGTCGAAAACCTTTCAAGACCTTTTTCTGAGCCAAAAATACAGACCTGGAATATTTTAGTCATTGTAAGGGCACAGTTAAGCATGCTGTGTTCTTTTCATATGGTAAGCGACACACACACACACACACACGTATGACATTGGTCAGGTGCCAAGAATGGCTCGTCAAGGTCTGCTTTGATGTCAGTGTCCTTAGCGGCTCGCTCTCCTTACCCACACCCCACCCCCACCCCCCCACAACCCCCCAGGACCTCCAGAGCAAAGTGGGCCTCTCCCCACCCCTCCCTCTTTCTCTCTCCCCACTCCTCCCTCTATCCCTCCCTCTTTCTCTCTCCCCACTCCTCCCTCTATCCCTCCCTCCCTCCCTCCCTCCCTCCCTCCCTCCCTCCCTCCCTCCCTCCCTCCCTCTCTCTCTCCCTCCACCACGCAGAGACATCGTTGATGGCCGTTATTAATGAGGAAGTGCACTGTATGTGCAGACCTGAGGTATGCCCTTTTCCCCTTGGCTTCCCCTACGTCTGTAGAGACGGGGTCGTCCGGTTCAGTCCGACCGGGTCACTCAGACCCCCTCCCTTCCCGACCATACCACGTCCACCCAGGGGGGAGGGGCCTAACCGGGTCATTCACAAATTCACTCCCCCAACCCCTGCCCCTACCCAAACTATAGAGCAGGGAAACACCAAAGCCCTTTTCCCACCTTTAAAACACATCATATGTGAGAACCACAAACATTTCCAACGCCTACATTCTGGTTCTTTGAAGTCTATTTCCTAAAGACAGTCACTTACTGTACATGTTAAATTTATTATCAGTTATATTAAGTAAAAAGAGTCCAGTGATTCTCATTCTGCCCTGCATCTCCTGCGCCAATCAAAGGCTTGTTACTCAGAAAAATACACTGATGGCACTGAAGGCTATAAAGGGGATAAAAATCTTTAATTTCCTCAGACGCTATTGGCTGAGAAACGTCTCTCGGTTTCATCCACAAACAAGCAAACAGAAGCGACGTCGATGCTGAACGCACACAAACCGGACGCTGTTTCAACAGCGGAGTTACGTGTTAACCCAAAACAAACACACGCCACCGGCGCCACTGTCTCCGAGCTCTCAGAGCGAATCACCTGACACAGAGCCCCAGACCGCCACGACACAGAGCCCCAGAGCCGCCATGGCACAGAGCCCCAGAGCCGCCACGGCACAGAGCCCCAGAGCCGCCACGGCACAGAGCCCCAGACCCGCCACAGCACAGAGCCCCAGAGCCGCCACGGCACAGAGCCTCAAACCGCCACGGCACAGAGCCCCAGACCCGCCACAGAGCCCCAGAGCCGCCACGGCACAGAGCCTCAAACCGCCACGGCACAAAGCCCCAGACCCGCCATGGCACAGAGCCCCAGACCCGCCATGGCACAGAGCCCCAGAGCCGCCATGGCACAGAGCCCCAGACCCGCCATGGCACAGAGCCCCAGACACCACGGCTCGAGCGCGCGAGATGCACCGGGGTGGGGGGGGAGGGACATTTATGTTCTTAAATATCTTCTTATTTTCCAGAAAAAGTGGTGCCCTTCAGACGGTAAACACCACACTAAATGAAAGCATTTAAAGGAACAGTGTTTCCTGGATGTGTCAACAGACCAAAATGTTCAAGAGTAGCACGGTAAACAAAAACAGATAAACAGATATAAGAGCAAAAACATACAAATTTCTACACTGTGTTTAACTGGAATATATATATATATTCTTATATATAACATGCATTTAGACTTGTACTTAAAACACATGGAAATCTGTGGGGGGAAAAAGTTATATTTATAAATGGACACAGAAAAACAGTCCAATTTCAATATCTTAATTATACCACTAGGTGGCAGCATTATCACATATATGCTCGCAGCCAGCAGGTTGAAGGAACTCACGTTTTCAATAACGAATGTCCACTCCTTGTCTTCAAATTCTTCAGCATGCGGGTCCTGAAAAACACAATTAATACTACCGATAAATGCATAAGACAGAGCGAGTATTGCATCATTGGACCCCATTGTGAATATTACACATATTGTAGATAGATTTGTGAATACTGCTTCATACTCCTCAGATGTGACCAGTACCAAGCACACATTAACCCTCATATTATGTTCACATTTTATGGCACCTTTCATGTTTAAAGTTTAATCTGACACAAAACTATTGGAATGGAAAGATATCGACACTTCCTGTGTCACCTGTTGTGCGTCTCCCAACTGACTAAATTCTTATCCCTAAATATTAAAAAAATCTGTGATGTCATTTTAGAGCCTGAGGTAAGTGAAAGTTTGTGAAGTTTAAAACCTATATGGGAAAGAGCCACCAGAATTACCCACAAAAATATCAAGAGATAAAAACTAAAAAATTGTATACAGCTACCCCACACAACACCTTTGTATACACAGTTGGTACAGGACTTTTGAAATATATAGCATTATATTTTACCGTGTATTTAATCCCAACAAACGACGAAAAATCGTGTCAAGATGAAAGAATAAGGTTAACACGTGCAATGCTGTGAACGCACCACTTCTGCAAGAGAGCCCTCAGAAAGCATTAAGAGTCAAGCGGTAGGGACCGCTGCGGATTACAGAAAGGCAGAGAGTCACACTAACATGGGCAGGGAGGCCTTACCTAATCCCTGCCGTCTGTACTGTCACTAATGAACACAGAGGAGACATCGCTGCAGGTGAGTGACTGCCTGCTCTGCCCGGTGATTCAGGGGCAAGGTTGAGTCCATGAGATGTACCATCATACACCAGTGAACTAGAGCCGTTAGCCTCCCGTATGGACACAACCTGCAATGGGGCCGTGTGCAACAGCCGCCCAGCTGAGGTTCAAACAGAAAAGCAGCTGAACAGACCGTGAGAGAGTGACAGTATCTGTGCGTGTGTGTGTGTGTGTGCGCGCGTGTGTGTGTGTGTGTGTGTCCTCTGTATGCTGGTCTGACTGTAGTGATCCACACACACACACACACACACACACACACGTTAAACGAATGATCATGCAAGTTAATACGTGACGCGCCCCATTAAACAGCAGAATATCTCCACACTGGAGACAGAACACAGGCCCTGCCATCCGAGAGCTCCGTCAGGCTCCTCCATACGCCTGCCTCCACACCTGGGCCAGAGGAATTTAGCACATTCCACACCCCCACCGCCCCCCTGCACACACCCCCATCCCAACCCCCCTCCAACCCCCCTCCGCTTACGTCAAGCGGCGACTTGCCAAGGGCCCGAACTGGGATGGGGCTTGGCGGTAAGTGGGGGGGCGGGGGGCGAGGGAGGGGTTTGGAATGTGACCAGGGAGACTCGTACTCTGGATGGAGCGCAGTGAACCGTACAAATGCAGCCACTAACAAACTAAATAAAAAATAAAAAAAAGGACATACAAGACAATATACCAAAATCCACCCACCCCCCTCTGTCCCATAATCCACTGCTGCTTCGCTCTTCTTCAGGGGCATTGATGGAAAAACGATGAGCCTTGTCAGGGGATCATATAAAATTTTACGGGGGGGGGGGGGGGGGGTTTAGAATAGTGCTGTAGGCAGCGTTTTTAATACGCGATAT
Source organism: Synaphobranchus kaupii (assembly GCA_029718625.1). NCBI lineage: Eukaryota > Metazoa > Chordata > Actinopteri > Anguilliformes > Synaphobranchidae > Synaphobranchus > Synaphobranchus kaupii. Next base: position 109,045,900 of record CM056379.1, on the reverse strand, counting down.
TGCTCCTCGTGCACTAAATCTGCGATGAAATTAGGTTTAGGGCTTCCTCGGCAAGCTGGGTGCTCACAGAAGAAGAAATATAAATGTCTTTCACAGAGGTTACAGCTGTCAGCTCTTTGTGCGTGTGTGTGTGTGTGTGTGTGTGTGTGTGTGTGTGTGTGTGTGTGTGTGTGTGTGTGTGTGTGTGTGTGTGTGTGTGTGTGTGTGTGCCAGCGTAAGTACACACACACATACAGCTTCCAGAGGCAGTGTGTAACCAATACTTACCCCAACACAACCCGCCCAGCTACTCTCTCTCCTGCCTATTCTGATCACTCGCACGCCCACACAACTGCTCACTCTCCTGCCTACTCCGCTGTTCTAGTCCAGCACAACTAAACCTGCACTTAACACTGCGTTCACTCTCCCCAACACAAACTACTCCCTCTCTCCTCCTCCCTCTCTCTCTCCTACACCCTTTTCTCCATCCAGTTTCACCCCGCACACGTCCGCTCCCTCTCTCCACCCGATCTCCGCCCCCCCGTCCCCCGGACTGCCTCGTCTCATCTTATGGCAAACCCGGCCTACGGAACTCCGAGCGATCCAATTTCAGAGGGGAACAGCAGGCGCACGGGGGGACCGCACTGCCGCTCAGACGCATCGATCGAGCGCTTCTGGGCCCCCCCGTGGTCCCGCCCGGCCGGCTGCAGGCTCTCTCAGGCCCTGCCAGACGCCTTTTACCGCCTCTCAATACCGCCACGTCAACCCAAAGGCCAGATGTCTCCGGGGGACTGAAGCATCACTTCACACGCGGAAAAAAACTCCTGTCCTTTCATCTCACAGTCTGGTCTTAAAACGTTAAACCATGAAAAGGTCTCCCCCTGGCCTTACGAAAAAGCAACGGGCTCATCGATTGGTTATTTGTGGCTATAAATTACGATGGCAGCTAATGAGACCAAATAGAGGTTAGAGGAAATGAAGGGAGTGTACAAAGCATCGCTCTTTGATTGAAGTGGATCGAGTCCCAGCCAATGCAGACACAAGCTGAGAGCAACACAACCCTGCTACTCCAACAGTGTGGGACAGATACACTGCAGTACAGGTGTAGGGTTCTATACCATACTGCAGGTAAAGGTGTAGGGTTCTATACCATACTGCAGGTAAAGGTGTAGGGTTTTGTACCATACTGCAGGTAAAGGTGTAGGGTTTTGTACCATACTGCAGGTAAAGGTGTAGGGTTCTGTTCCATACTACAGTTAAAGGTGTAGGGGTGGAGTTCCGTACCTTGAAAAGTGTGACGGTGATTTCGATGTTCTCAGGAACGGGCCACACGACGACTCCCCTGTAGGGATTCTTAATTCCCGACTGCCAGCTGTGACACTGGAAGGCAAGAAGAAAAATTTAACCGTAAATAAACCAGAGTTTCTTTAAAAAAAAAAAAGAAAGAAACGTGTAGTGCGTAATCGAGGAAGTATGTGGGAAAGATGCAAATCCCAGTTAATCGTTCCAACTTAACCCTGAACCTCTAGGTGAGAGCCTGCGTTGCTAAACACGCATCTCACACACACACACACACACACACACACACACACACACACACACACACACACACACACACACACACACACACACACACACACACACACACACACACACACACACACACACACACACACAAATACACACACAAATACAAACACAAACACACAAATGCATACCTTGGAAGATTTCCTTCGACTCCTGCGTGTCCACACAACCACGAGCTTGTCTGGTTGCCTGATGAAGAAGAGAATAAATTTAAATGAGCGTCAGTTCTCTCTTGCTGTAACCAATAATTAACCACACTTTTCAATCACAAATCTTTCAGAACTTAAACCGCCATTTATGCATTTAGTGTTCACAATAACAGCAGTAAATCATATTTGTGCATGGGGTAAGAATATGTGAATAGATGAATAGACTGCACACACACAAACATACACACAGATTTACCTTAGACTACAGTACCAACCATTATTTCCACGACGTGTAGCAGCTAAAACTTGTAAAGACCAAGGGCGTGGTCAAAACTTTGTTAAGGCACTCAAACCTAATAACACAACCAATGACAGGTGCAAAACAGATACTATGACCAATCATTGGTCATGTTATTGGTTTTTGCATGGCGCTATAGGTTTCTGAACACGCTAAAGGTCTTAGTAAATCAGGCACTGAAGCATGTAAAGGCTAAAACGTGTGAGGCCTAAACTATTTAAAGAGTAAAGCACATAAAGACTAAGAGAAAGTCGCGTGGTCAGGCCAGGCGGTTTAGGGAGCGCGCTCTTTCACAGACCCACGTGCCTCGCGGCCCGCCGGCTCGGCCGCATGAATAAGTAACGACCTTGCTGCCGGGAAGCGTGGGATTTCGGAGGTGTCAGGTGTGCCGGTACACAGGTACGGGGCGCTCTCTCTCTCTCTGTGTGCCGCGGGCAGTGGCTAAGGCACGCACACGCCAACCTGCTCGGCTTTTTATGGGCCGGCCGTGTAAAGGTGCGTGCGTGCGTGCGTGCGTGCCACGAGGGCGTAAATAGGTGGAATTCCAGCATTCCGCAGCACCCCTCCTCTGACCGGGTTCAAGGTTCAGCGGGAACGGGATCGCAGGCAAAGGGGGGGGGGGGGGGAGCCACCAATAGAGCGAGTCCCTTGGAATTCCATACTCACACTTTCCAGATAACGGCTCGCAGTTTATTTATTGTTTTTGAACCAAGCATGTAGATGATTGTTGGTTCAGTGACCTTTAACCCACACGCATTATGCAATCACAAATACTAGGGCAGGCTGTGCCGTTTAGCTCACAAAACACAATCCCTGTATCACGGAGATTTATTCATTTATTTTTAAAGTGACTACGGAAAAGCACACTGGGATACCAAGCAAGGGGATGGCAACACAGCTCATTAGTTACATACACACCACCTACTTTATGCGTTTTACAGGAGTTGTGAGGCCCAACTGTAGCTGAAGTGGAGCAATCTGGAAAAAATGGGATAAACCGCACAAATCGAATACACCATTCTCTCTTTGGGTGGTTGTGAATGTGGTCAGGGTGGACTGTGGGTTATCGTGTTTTTCGGTTTTTGTCAGGTCAGTGGGGAGAATCCACTCTAAAAGCTTCGATGTCCAAAGTGTCAAAACGAGGCTCGTCGGAAAGAATCATAAACACAGGTTTAAGAAACTTCCCCTTAGTCATTTCACAGAGTCCCAAAACCACTACCATACATGGCCACTGTGGAGCCAAGGGTATGTAATAAAGCAATCGCATCGTGGAGATTGAGTCATTATGAGCGCATTTTACAAATACATCCATACTGCTCTCACCGAGTGATGCAATTCTTGACAAACCTCAAAGGGAAGAAATATCCAGATAAAACCACACAGACAACTGCATAAAAACTGCAACAGCCGCCTACACGATCCCACTTTCTTAAAGGAATAGACCCAAGACTAGAACTTGGATAAAAAATGTTATTCTTTCGACCAATGTTGGTACTCAGACGACTTAAAGGAAAACTCTAGGCTAAAACTCTTGTTATAAAACTCTTGTTTACATTGGTGATGTAAAACACAACCCAAGTGCTATTGTCCTACGTGGTGGAGTATTCTGCAACTAAACTCAGCTTCTGCAGACAACGTCACGTCACGAGGTGATATTGCCATAACAGGCATAATGGAGTTTAACATGAGTGTGTCTTCAACTTGCTATAGCACCAACTATACGCATCAGATATTAGTTTCAGCACATTAGGGACAACAAATCAGGGGTTTGGCATTGTTTCCCCGCTAATCAGCTTTCTGCAATAATCCCACTGAGAGAATTCAATCATTTATCAAGAGGACATACCGATTTTTGCCAAGCTAGCAGCCTCAATAGTCCAGAATGCAAAAGCGTGGCTTTGTGGGGGATTGGGGGCGTGGCCACCATCTCTGACTTTGCTTTAGCCTTTTAGCCAAAGTTCTCACGAGGGGGGGGGGGTGGGGGGTGGCAAAAGTAGCTCTGGGTAATGAAGGAAAAGAACACACTGGAGCAGATCCAAAAGAAGCCCGACAGGATAGCCTGGTGAAAAATTATAAATAGCAATAAAAATATATATATATTACTCACATCAGATAATAAACCCTGGAATGAATTGTACATCGCTACAACACGTTTACCAATGATGCAAGCGTTTTAGCCTGGAGTTTTCCTTTAAGAGCCAAAAATGGTTCTTCAAGTCTAAGGAAATGTACCCAGCTTGTCCTGAAACGAGAAGATTTAAAAAATAAAAAATGCGGAAGCACCCCGGCTTGCGAAAAGCGTCCATTTTTTTTTTTTTGAGAAGAAGAAAGTCGGACAAAAACGGCTTTTGATGC
>CM056379.1:108956211-109041032 GCA_029718625.1 Synaphobranchus kaupii | reverse complement strand
CCGGAAGGTGCACACGCGCACACGCACGCACACGCACACGCACACCAAGCACCGCCCCTGCCTCTGTGTGTGTGTGTGTGTGTGTGTGTGTGTGTGTGTGTGTGTGTGTGTGCACATATGTACATCCCCATCCTGGAGGTTCAGAGGACAGATCCCAGTCGTCACTTTTTCAACACTTAACATCAGAGAGGTTATTCTGAGGGCAGAGAGCGCTACATCAGCGCGACATTCGCAACAAAGCTTTCACACCTTGTGAAAGCGAGCTCTGTAGCGCAACGCTTACACATTAAGGCCCGTCGTCTCACTGCAGGGTTCACAGGTAAACAAAAGGCGAACGGAGAAGAGCACGGCGCCAAGGATGAGGTCGGTGACCGACAGGCCTGAACGAGCGTTTTCAGCCGAGAGGGAGGGGGGGGGGAGGAGAGAGAGAGAGAGAGAGAGAGAGAGAGAGAGAGAGAGAGGTCAAGTTCTGCGTGTCGTTCTGCCTTTTCACACAAATAAAGAACAGCTGGCCGCACGTTGGGGGATTGGGGAAGCGGGAAGACGAGGCGGAGGAAGGAGGCTCGCTCAGTGCAGCGGTCCTCAGAGTGGCGGAATTTCGTAGCCACTGTACGTGTGCGGTACGGCCCGCCAGCAGCAGCTCAGTTCTCCCTAGCCGCCTCATCGCCTGGCGGCTTGCCTTGCCGTTTCTTCTTCTTACCGCCATTTACTGGCCTAGGCCCCGCGCTGTGCCTGTCTGGCAGAAGGGGCAGTGTTTGAGCCTGTTCGCACATTCAAAACGATGGAAAAGGTCGTACCAAGCTTTGGAGTAGAAAGGTTAGCAACACCTCAATGAGGAAACGTCAATAAAAAACACCAACATTTGTGTTAGCCAATCGAGTGTGAGATAAGATTGTTCATACTATGAGCATTTAGTGGCTGATTTAGACCCTGTGTGCGCCACACTTCAGCAACCAGGTACAACGACTACGTTTGGCAGAGGGTTCCTAGAACAATCCCACAATGCTCCACCGTGAAGCAGAAAGTGCATCTGACAGAAGTGAATAAACCATTGGGACCCTGACATCCAAAATCCCATGATAATCCAAGTTATACATTCTTTCTGAAAAAGAGAAAAGTATGCTTACAGCATACAAAACAGAGCAACGGAGGTAGGCTGGTAAAAACACCACCATTTCCCCCTCCCACAGGAAAGTGGCAAAAGATGTGTGTGTTCGACTCCTGACTCTTGAGCTGTGACTGTAGGTTAAATAAAACTTAAAACACATGATTTTCCTCGTTCATTCCCACAGCCTCAACGAAAATCAATTATCAGGCTATCAGTGGCAACCCCTAAAGCTGAATGACGCTTACACAACGAAAAGACCTTCATTAAATAAGTCCCTTTCAATGAGTACTAAAGAGCCCTTTTGTGTTATTATTTCTCCCAATGTGAAAAGGACAAGTACTTACAGAGAGAGACCGGGAGCGAGAGAAAGAGAGAAAGAGAGAGCGAGAGACGGATTGAAATGGAGGGATGGGGAGGGAAGAGTAGGCAAGGAGGGTAGACTATGACTGGACTCGCGCCACACAAATCTACTTGCACAACAGTCAACTGTGCAAAGAGGCGAATGGGGTTTACTTAAAATGAATTGTAAAAAAAATTTTTTTTATTTTTTAAAGCATAAACGGCCAGCTTTCCTCCACAGAGCCGTGCACGCCTGTGCGGGGGCCTATCATAGGGCGGCAGCATAGTATAATGGTTAAGGAACTGGACTTGTAACCGAAAGGTAAGAAGAACCAAAGATTTACCTTGAGCAAGGTACTTAACCTGAATTGCTTCAGTATATATCCAGCTGTATTTAGGATAAATGTAATAAGAAGTTGTGGTAAGTCGCTCTGGATAAGAGCGTCTGCTAAATGCCTGTAATGTCATGTCATGCATCAGGCCCGCATGGCACTGCGCAGGAGACAGTCGTCAGCCACGCGCATGTGTCAGCACCAACGCCGCCCACGCCAGCGCTTCCTGATTGGAGCGGCACACCTGTGAGCTGGGGCCCGGGCCACAGCAGGATGCAATTCCCTGCCTTCCTGTGTGGAATAAAGAGGCTTGATGAATCAGTTATAAATGCCTTTCCTGGGGGGGGGGGGGTTCTCCTTACAACATCAGACAGGAAGTATAATTACCTACCACTGATCTGCTGGGGAGATCTGCAGAGGCTCAGAGGCAGAGTGTGTGAGAGTGTGTGTGTGAGAGTGAGTGTGTGAGAGTGAAAGTGTGTTCGTAAGTGAAAGTGAAAGAGTGAGCGAGTGTGCTGAGTGTGTCCGTGAGTGACTGAGTGAGCGCGAGAGTGAAAGGGTGTCCATGAGTGACTGACTGAGTGACTGAGTGAGTGCGGAGAATGAAAGGGTGTCATGAGTGACTGACTGAGTGACTGAGTGAGTGCCGAGAGTGAAAGGGGTGTCCATGAGTGACTGACTGAGTGACTGAGTGAGCGCGAGAGTGAAAGGGTGTCCATGAGTGACTGACTGAGTGACTGAGTGACTGAGTGACTGACTGAGTGAAGAGCTGATTTCACACAGGGCCAGGAGTGCAGGCCCTGTGACTGGCTATGTAAGAATTATTATACTCTGTGTAAGACCGCTGGCAGACTTCACCAGAAGGAAGCAGGCAGCCAGTTAAACGCCCGTCGTCGTCCGTCAAACGGAACATAGACAGGAAAGCTACTCACCCCACAAGAGAGCGGGTACGTGGCTGCTGCAACCAAGCACTCCGAAAACCGACCGGTACGCAAACGCTTAATCTACAGCGCTGAAGAGCACGGATCGACAGGCCGCATACACACCAGGAGAAACAAGAGTCTCGTGCCTCTGGTCGCACGGCAATGGCAGACCACGCATTACGAGAAGGGCTTCGAGTTTCACAGCGCAGCCCCACGGCGGAGTGCGCAAAGCAGCCTACCAATGTGCTAAAAAGACCGGGCAACCTGATACAGCGGAAGGTTCTAAAGCACCACAGAGCGTCGTTGGCGGCGGTCTGCGGGCCGCAGGCTTTCTTTGGGCCAGGGAGATAGTTCTGACCCGTTTGGAGAGGGGCAGAGCGCCTTAGGTTCTAAAGCACCACAGAGCAAGTGTTACTACACTGTTGCACCCCGGGCCAGGTTTGGGAGCTTTAAAGCAGTGTACACTTACACTGTACACGGTATTTTAATAACTGATCTCATGCGTTGCCGTCAATGACTCACTTCATTTAAAATTCTTTGCCAGTAACTGACTGTACTATGACCACCATGAGCGCATGATCCGATTGGTTGGATCATGTGCTCATGGTGGTCATAGTACAGTTACAGATTGGTTGGAGGGCATTCTCAGACACAGATGTCACATCACAAGAGATCAAGACACTCGCCTCACGGTTTTAGGAACAGTACTTCTACAGTAGGATAAACACCCATGGATATGCCAGCTTAGGCAACACCAGAACAACGTTGCCATCCCATACGGGATTTAATAATAAATTGGCTAATTACCGTTCAAAATCACCCATTTTGGCTTTATTTTTTGTGGCGTTTTCAACATCCCCAACTGTTATTCACACACCGGTATCACTTTCAGTTCTAAAAGTTATAATGTGACAAATGAAGATATCTCAGCTTGAACTTGAAAAGCTTGGAAAAAGCTATGACAACCAATCAGAAATCCCAGTCTGAACAGGACAGATCCAGACCGGTCTCACCATCGTTCTCTCTCCTCTTTAGAGAGATAAAACTATTACAAAGTCCAGTTTATTTATTACTTTCACTTTTCTCAATCACCTTGTGACCGGCGACCTGTAGAGTACACAGACACAAGCCGTTTTTACATTTTGCACCAAACAGCAATCCTGAATGAAAAACACATACAAACTTGGCATTTAGCCAACACACTCGCACGTGTATACCAAACACTTAATCTCAACATTGAATCTGCACGGAGACGGCATTTGCGTCTGTGGAGGAGACCTCCGTTACTCTTCTATTCCTTGTTTTCTCAAAAGGCATCTCTCCCAACACTCCTCAGTGTCAGAAGGTATGACAGACTGGCCAGAAACGAATGCGTTTTCTCAGCAAGGGGGCGACAAGTTTTTCCAGTCTACTTGACGACAGCTTCAATGCTGCCTACAGTGTTTGCCCCACAAAGGACTTTCACAGATATAACAATTATGTTAAACAATAAATAAATGAAACCTTAGAATAAACAAACGGCAGTTTAAAATTATGTATTTTTTTTTTTTTTTTTTTAAGTTAAGAAATTATTATTTTTCCACAAAGCCACACAAATTCTCAATACAAGGTAGTGTAAACACTAGAAGAGAAAGCACAGTGTACTTAAGCCACAATTTCATAACAGCTTTAACTGGAACGGGCAGCTGTGTAACCAGCCATATAACCACTGGTCAGTTATTAATGAATAATACAGACAGATCTGGCAGAATACCGATCCGCCCGCCACAAACAATCAGTGCTTGTCCTCCTTTGTTCGATCCTTAGCACGCAACATCGTGCTAAAGGAATCAATCATCGAGCTCTCTCGAGCCCGAGCGAGCATTCTCGGCCTGGTGCGTGCTGGCAAGGGCCCACACGGGGTGGTTATCTGGAAAACATAACGGCCCAGCTGCGTTAAAGTGAGAACAACAGCGACTTGACAAGCCGGGGTACGGCTACTGAAAAACATCCTCCAGCAGTGGGCATAGGAAGCCCGGCACAATGGGTCTCTGTTGCGATTCAATTTGTAATGCTACGGCTACGAAGGAGAGAATGAAAAGTAAACGCAGAAAGCGAGTTCAAAGCGCCGGGTTTGACATTAACGGATGATAGGGGTTTTAAGAGCTCCCCCATTAACAGCCCGGCTGCATTCGCAAATAAGACACGGTTATCACAGGGCTATCTTTGGGGAGGACGGTCTTCAACTGTAAAACGGTCATATTGTTGTAAAACATTTTGTTGCGTAGAGACTTATCGAGTCGCGTGCCTTCGGGAGGCGAGCGTCTCGTCCCTCCGCAAACAAAGTTGTGGAGCCCTTCCAGAACCACGAGAGACAAAATAAAACTTACCCTCTAAAGGAAAACTCCTGGCTAAAACTCTCTGGCATCGTTAGAATTCACATATCGGCGATGGTAAAACGCAACCCAAGTTCTATTTTCCTGTTTTTGTGGGAACCATTTTATTAATTCTCAAATCACTGCTGCGAGTGTACACGCATGAAATAACACACGGCAAGTGCACATCATAATAAACGAGGAATAATATGGCAACCTCCCCTCGAAAGTCTCTTCATAAACCACTGCAAAATTAACGCAAGAAGCGACTACACAGACCAAAAAGTGTGACAAACGTGACGCCTCTGTTACTGAATCACGGTCTTCAAGGGCAGAGAACTGCTGCTTTTCCAACCTGGTGTATAAACCACAACCCACGTTTTTTTTTTTTTTTGGTAACATTTCTGTTTTTTGCAGCTAAACTCGATGTGACGTCACACTGTGATATTGCCATAGCTGGCACAATGGGGTTTAACATCAGAGTCTTCAACTTGCTTTAGCACCAACTATAAGCATGGCCAAAAGTAGCCAGACACCCCATGGTCTGGGGCTATTGTTTATTCATGGATTGGGCTAGGCCCCTTTGTCCTAGTGAAGGAAACTCTTACGGTCAAGCATACAACTGACATTCTAGACGGTTCTGTGCTTCCAACTTTGTGACAACAGTTTTGGAAATGCCCTTTCCTGTTTCAGCATGACAATTCCCCCGAGTGAGCCAGGCCTAATCGCCCGTCATCAGTGCCCAAACCTCACTAACGCTCTCCTGGCTGAATGGAAGCAAATCCTGCAGTAATGTTCCAACATCTAGTGGAAAGCCTTCCTAGAGAGTGGAGGCTGTTATAGCAGCAATGGGGGGGACCAACTCCATATTAATGCCCATGATTTTGGCATGAGATGTTGGACGGGCAGGTATATATACTTTTGGCCATGTAGTGCAGGGATGGGCAACTAAAGGCCTTGCGGGCCGGTGTGTATGCAGGTTTTACTGCCACCACTTACCCTGGCTCAATCAGCCAATTAGTCGTATACACCATCACCAATTCACTCATAAATTAGACCACGATAAAACACTGTATGCACACTGACACAAGAACATTCATCAGCTGCTTTCCATATCGTGGAATGCAGAGAAAATATCAGATAATGTAAATGATTGGGTTAATTAAATAACTGGTAACTGGTGCAGCAAAAACCTGCATACACACACCGGCCCGCGAGGCCTGGAGTTGCCCTGATGTAGTGTATCAAGATATTCGCTTCAGCCCATTAGGACAAGTCAGGGGTTTTGCCTTGAATCCCCACTAATCAACTTTCTGCAATACTCCTACTGAGAGACTCAATCATTTATCAAGAGGAAATACCAATTTTTGCCATGCTAGCAGTCTCAATAGCATAGACTGTAAAAAAAATTTTAAAAAATAGAATAAAACATGGACAAAGTGACTGACGTCATCCATTGACTTCCCATGGGCTTACAAAAAGCATTTTGAAACCACCGTCTGGCACTCCCCAAATGACAAAAAAAAATTTAGCGCTCGCTGTTTAATGGTTCTTTTAGAAAGATATTATAATGTGTTAACCTGCGCTGGCAGGTGCTGAACTAACGTAGACGACTACGAAGGCATGAGAATCCTATGGACAAGGCCTTTGTTTTTCTTTCCTCTCCTCTGCCGAGAAAACCAGCGCATGCGAGTTACCCTCCAGTAAATCAACCAACAGGCCTTAAATATACGAGAGATCCATTCCGAGCGCCTGGGACTGTTTCCACTTACTGTAGATGGAAACTTTCCACTAAAGCAATAACAAAGCTGACAGATAAAAAATCCGAGGCAGGAGTCCCTACGGCCAGCGCGAGGCGAGCGTCACGGCAGCGTCCGCGGTGAAGGCGCCGCGCTAAAAACCTCACTCTTCACCTCTTCGTTAAACTCGTCCCTCCCTCTCAAAATCACCGCTGCACGTGTACACACATGAAACAACACGTAGCGGTGAACATCGTAATCAACGGGTCACAATCTGGCAACGCTCCCCCCCCCCCCCAAAAGTCTCTTCTTCAACCACTGCAAAATTAACCCAGAAGTCACTACACGCCAAAAAGTGTGCCATACATTATACCCGTTATTCAAATCACGGTCCTCGGGGGCCGAGAACAGCTGGCTTCCCACCCTCCCTTAACCGGGAGTCAGGTGTGAATGCAGTCTGGCCAATCAGTAGCAGTAACGGCAAAGGAAAGTGGTGAAATTGCATGCCATCGCTCTCGCCTCCCACAATCTTTAATCTGATTGGTTATTACGCCACGTTCCCCGTCTCGTCTGGACGCCTCGCACTGCAAGCAATCCCAACGCGCTTTGCACGAGAAATTCGCTTCACATCGCTTTCTGTGGGGCTTTACCATAAATGTTCAAATAATTACCTGAGGGGAAAAAAAACAATGGCCAGATTTGAATACCCATGCAATATACCAGACAGTGGTCCCACAACTCTAGCTTTTCTCTCCGAACCTAACGAAGCACACCTGATTCTACTCATTAGCAGCTCAAAGGGATCTCTATCTGTTGAATGAGGTGTGCTTTGTTAGGGGCCAGGAACAGGGTTGGGGACCACTGCACTACAGATTTCAAGCACCAGGGAAACTGTGGATGGACTACCACAAGGATACTCAAATCTGGTCCTCGAGGCCAATAGTACTGCTAGTTTTCATTACTCCCCCTCTAATCAGGACTGACTTAATCCTGGGACACCCAGGTGATTTAAATCTCTGGCCAATCCGTGGCATTAATCAACCAATTAGCCTAATTATCCAGTAGAAAGGAAAAGCAAGGCTGTGTCCGAATCAGCACCCTTCCATACCATTAGGTAGGCTTGTTGAGTAGACAGAATAAAAAAAGTAGGCTGAAATTATCATCATTTTAAAAAAAGATTTACTTTATATTACAGGAAGGAGGGGGAGGGGGAGGGGGGGGAAGGAGGGGGAGGGGGAGGGGGGGGAAGGAGGGGGGAGGGGGGAGGGGGGGAAGGAGGGGAGGGGGGGAAGGGGGGGGGAAGGAGGGGGAGGGGGGGGGAAGGAGGGGGAGGGGGGGGGAAGGAGGGGGAGGGGGGGGGGAGGGGGGGGGAAGGAGGGGGAAGGAGGGGGAGGGGGGGGAAGGGGGGGGAAGGGGGGGGAAGGAGGGGGAGGGGGGGGAGGGGGGGGGGAAGGAGGGGGAGGGGGGGGAAGGGGGGGGAAGGGGGGGGAAGGAGGGGGATGGGGGACTACTTACAAAATAATACAAGACATGGTTATGTAAGAGTCAGTTAATCAAGTAATCTTTGGCAGTCTAAGCAAACACTTTTTTGTATATCCAATTGAAATGGTTTCCAAACCAAATCGCACTGTTTAAATGTCCTCCTGGATTTTGAAGGAACCCTGTCACCCCGGGAAAAACTTTGAGCGATTGAACAGTACCAGTCGCATCGGATCAGTGTCCAAACAGTCGGGATTCACTCGGGCTCGCAGACTGCACCAAGAGCCTTTGCGGGACAACACTCTGGTGACACAGGATTACCTTTAACTGTATCTGCCCCCTGTCTATGGCCACACAATCCTCCAAAGGCACCCTGCGAAGGAGGTCAAAGGTCACACCGACCAGAGTGCATGTGGTTACAGACCTACCCAGGGCTCCAGAGTGTTCAGAAACCCAAGTTAGCATGTAAACCTCGGCGAGAGTGTGACATCACACCCTGGATACCACTAGAATGGTGGTAAGCAAGAAGATACCGATTAATGTCCTTGGCAGGGAACATTGTCTTTAGATCACCACACTAATAATATCTCTTGTTGAGGCGAACTGCTGGTGAGGGGTGTGGTTAAAAATCTACCCTTGTTACATGGGCAAGATGGAACAGCCGTGAACAAGTGCAATTCCGGCCTGTTAGAATTCACTCAATTTTAGCATTCTGCAGACACCCTTTTCCAGAGCAACTCACACAGCACACATTTTTACATAGAATACATTAATACAGCTGGTTGTTTTACTGACGCAATTTTAAGGTACAGTGGCTGTGTCCCACCTGAGATTCAAACCAACGACCTTTGAGTTGGAAGCTCATTTCTCTAACAATTATACAACACTGGCTGGTTTTTTTTTTTGTTTTTTGTTTTTTAAACATAAGAACAAATACCAGGTAAACCTCGGAGACAAGAAATCTGTACAATCAGGAGTGGTATTGTCAAGATATGGACAGTGACTCCAAGAACATAAGTCATGCTAGTGAAAAGGACAATCCCATCAGGGTAATACTGAAACAACACATGGGCTGAATGCAGGAAAACTCCCTCACCACGTGCTTAGCAGCACGGGCAGCAGCAGCTATACAGTACATCGGCATAGATGACAACGGTCACGTATGCAGAATGGTCTAGGCTCATGTAAATGGAGAATTCATAAACCTAGATATCATACTAGGCCAATTTGTAAGCATGCAAAGGCTACACAATTACATTAAGGTAAATTAACGTCCACGTCTTAAATTAACAGATCTCCCGAATGTTCGCACAAAAATGAAGAAATAAAAACAAAGGCATTTTATCATCTGACCGGTACGCCCTTGTAAACCAACCTTACATTTGCTATTTGAATTGTGAGCATCAGCAGTGTCCGTAAACGTCCCGCATACTGTATGTGCACTGCTCTTTTGTCGATGGGTCATGAACGGTGGGTCATTAAAGCGTCTACACGCCTACTGATATACGCACAAGGGCAAGCCGGCTGGTGACGACACAAGCAGCGCGGCGAGTGGAGTTCCACGCCTCGCGCCACTCCCAGTGCGCAGCACGCGGAGTCGCGGACACGCCAGCAGCAGCGCCGCGAGGCGCGAGGGCTGCATCCGCGAGAGCGGAAGGGCCAACTCAGCATTATGAAGGTTGCCCAGGAATTCATAACATACAATGTTCACACACATAGCATTTTCAACCCTGCAATACGTTACTCACCACTTCTTTGTACATTCCACCATGAGCTCCTGGTACGACGCCACGAACTGGAACTTGGACGCATGTTTCCCCACGCGCTGCAATCTTTTCCACACCGAAGCCATATTAATGGATGATGGGATATTGGTTTTCTCCTCGCTTGTTTCGCAGTTTCTTCTTCGCGGTGGAATTCTAGTGGTATCCAAACGGGATCATTTTTTGTGCACACGCATTATTGAAATTAAAAACAAATAGATTAAAATAAATCCTCTTGCTCAGGTGGCATGTCTTCTCAAAACCTCAGGATAACGGCAAACGAGGTGACACCTCCTTGCGATGACTGTCAAGTTTGGCATGATCGTACATGGCTGGAGGAAAGGTGAGAATATCCCAAATAATCTTTTCTCCGAATTCGCCCAATATGTGAACGTGCCCAGAGTTTGCTCACCTATTGCAAAACAAAAACAACCAATTATACAGCAGCCAAAAGCGAAGACCGATGGACAATGCAGTCATTTCAATAAATAAAATACTGGCAGCACAGACAACCTCCGGTATAGTTTTTCCAAGTTGTACGTTAGTCATAGTGAGATATTATAGCTGGCGGCATGCCGACAACAAGCTTCCTAACAATAACAAGCAAATCGCTACATAACTATTCAATGCCCATAACTATTAATTAGCATGTAAAGTTAACAAGCTAATTGCAAAGTACGTTACACTTCTCACACGAGTTAGCCGGGGGGTTTGTCATATACAGTAGCAGCTAGCAAGCGATGTAACTTAGACTAAGTCTCATTTCCAGTGGCAGTACAAACTTAGCTATATCGCTGATTGTTAAAGATTAAAAAACGCTACAAAATACAAATCAAACAGACTAGCCCAAGCTAACTGTCGAGGAGGGAAGCGCCATTGAGATTCCTCCCTCGCTAGCTAGCTAACGTTAGCCGATTTAAAGGAACGTTGGCATTAGCTTCTAGCTGCCCAACTACACAGGAGCAAGTTGCGCCGGTAGCAAGCATTACACAATGAGCCATTTAGCCGGATACGTAGCAATTCAGACAAATAACGTTAGCAATCTAGCTAGCTAAGATAATGACACATTTGTCAGAAATCCGGATCGTTGAACCCTACCTTGTAAATACCAGCGAGCTTGTTAACTTAATGTAGCTAGCACGCAACACAGCTAGCTAGCCACTATTCGGAGAAACTTTTGACTGAAATGTTATGCACACGATCGACAGCTTGACACAAGTAAAGCAATACTATAATTATCTAAATCGTTCAGATACTTACCTCCCCAGTCATTTATTTAGCAAATTCCGACTACACAGACTTGCTAGGTAGCACGTTAGTACCCGACTGCATTGCAGTTGTCAGCCTGCTAACTGGCTACTTCAGTGCCCCCAATATGTCATCAGCCGTTTCAGTTTTAAGGCAGTCGTTTGGGTAAGACTTGATTTCGGATGCCGTTACTAGCTATCTCGGTGGTTATTAATTACATATATTCCCGTGTTAATGTAAAAATAAAAACGACAAGAAAGTGCATTCCAGTGTGAGTCCGTAGAAAGCTAACTAACTGGCTAACGTTAGCTAGGTTCCAAAAACCTCCGGATAAAACTCAACAATCAAACCCCATCAGTAGCTATATCCCCACTCGCAATCGATTCACTCAAAACATTAGCTAACTAGCTAGCTAATAAGCTTTAAGGAAACGCCCCCGGGAATTAGCCATTGGTTATTCGACGTAGGTCTCATAAATATTTACTTACTCGAGTCATACGAATGGATTTTTACGCATTTATTATCCGATTAGGTTACCTACTTCAGTTGCATTTCTGGTATGATCTTCTTGGTCGGTTTAAACCCGCTTTTCTATGATACAAGCAAAGTAAAATGTCCAGGCAAATATTTCATCACCCAGGCCTATAAATTAGGTTTAAGAACCACGGGAGGCTCGCGTTTTAAGTGGTCCTCGCAGATATATGTACCAATTCATTGGTCTCCGCTGCGGTGGGGCGGGACTTCAGATACAAAAAAAGGCAGGGAGATTTTCAAAGCATGTTTATTTTACCACGAAAACGCGTTTACACATGGTGTATGAATTATTTATTTAAAGTGGAAGGTCATCTGATTACTGAGTTTTTACAGTGACGGCAAACATTGTATTAAACAGAATGGGTTGAACAGCCAATAAACTGTAGTGGGGGTGGTAATTTGGCAATTCTTTCACCAGAGTTAACACCCCTCCTCTTTCCAAAAGTTTCCTGGGATGTTTAATGACTTAAGGAAGCCACTACCTCAGTGTAATCTCATTTGAAGGATAGCGCCTCCCACAACACAGAATCCCCGTACTGCATTGGGGGCATTGCTTTTACATGGTCCATAAAGAAGAGCGCCCTCTACTGACACGTGAAAACCGCCTACTTGTTCATTGCAACACTGGAATTGAACACCCATTCCAAAGCTTACTGCAAGGCAACGCCTGGGGCCTGTTCCGGAAAGCAGGATTATTTAGTTAGCTGGATAACTGCACTGAACATGGAACATGGACTGAAGTAAACAGAGCTTTTCCGGGTTTTACTCCAGCATTTATCCAGCTAACTCAGTAATCCTGCTGTTGTATACTACCCTGATCTATATTTTTGTTGCTGTCCTTATGAAACAACATCCACTACAATGGGGTACGACACATAACAGACAAATGTTGAATGCTATAGACAAGTATGTAAACATAAAGTAAACTATTTTTAAAAATTAATATGACAATGTTGTATTATAATTGTTTGTAGTATAAGAAAGAAAACAATGACTTGGTATACTCTGTATGACATGGAACATACTATATGTAATCTGCTGATTAGAAGCACACTGACAGACATCAGGAAACTTGGATATTTTAAACATAGATATAGAACCATTGATATGACATATCTAGTTTGTGTGTTGGACTGCTAAATGACACGGGACAGCGGGGGGCTATTTTAATCATGGCTGTATTCCAATTTAATAACTTAATTTGATATTGTATGTCTTTATTTGGTGTGTCTATGTCTTTTTTTTGTTGCTGGTGGCTACAACTGATGTTTCCAAAAGGGAAAATAAAAGTTATTCTATTCTATTCTATAATGCTTGTTCACACTTTTACTTTTTCTAGGCCAAGTGTTAGCGATATCCAGACCAGATAGTAATTTACCTCTATCCTATTTTGTGTTTTGTTTTTTTATCTTTTCAAAGCCTTTTAAATATTTTTGATGTCTTGCTGTGTGTTACATTTCTTTTCTCAGTCACAGCCAACCTGCACACTGAACAAGGAGCAACTTGTTCTTCTTGACTTCAGCGTTTACAGAATGAATAAATTATGTTCATATAAAATTATCTGTATACATAAAATAAGAGGAATGGGTGAAAAACTCCGGAATGTCTTGATTAAAAATGATATAAATGTCTGCTTTTCTTTGAGGTTTTTCATTTTCACTTCTTTATTGTTTTTTTTCCCCCCCACATATGTGCAAGATTATTACTTTAGTTTGGGAATATCAGAAAACAATTCTTGCCAAGCTTTTTTCTCTCTCTCTCTCTCTCTCTCTCTCTCTCTCTCTCTCTCTCTCTCTCTCTCTCTCTCTCTCTCTCTCTCTCTCTCTCTCTCTCTCTCTCTCTCTCTCTCTCTCTCTCTCTCTCTCTCTCTCTCTCTCTCTCTCTCTCTCTCTCTCTCTCTCTCTCTCTCTCTCTCTCTCTCTCTCTCTCTCTCTCTCTCTCTCTCTCTCTCTCTCCTCTCTCTCTCTCTCTCTCTCTCTCTCTCTCTCTCTCTCTCTCTCTCTCTCTCTCACACACACACACACACATACACATTAGCACGATTAGCACATCCGTAATTCCTGCTTCCTGCCCATCTGAATTGCTTTAGCTGCAGTGGCCCTAATGAGGACGGCTTCCATTTCCTCATGTCGTCACATGATTTAGAGAGATGAGCTTGGAATTCTGGGACATCTTAATATAAATCACACTCACAATATCCCCCTGCTTCTCTGTACCTCCTTTCCCACTGTAACCATTTTGTATGCAGGATAATAAGACTTAATGCAAAATAAATTAGTCAACGGGGCCCAATTTACACAACCTGTCTTCTGTGTTTGGTTTCTGAGGCCAAAGGATGCACTTGGATTTAGCCGGACCGCCCTCACCTTGATTTAATTTCCTTTCTCCACCTCCAGCCGAGCCATTCTGTTACCTGACCCCCAGGAGACACTTTTTTTTTGGGAAGGAAGCAATTATGTCTGCACTGCCAGAAAGTTCTGTGATATCAGGATCAAGTGTGGCATGCCATTCATTACACCAATGTGGGTGAAACAAAGAAATGATAAGGAATTCGTCCTAATCTCATGTAAACATTGAAACTAACAATTAAAAGTCCCTTTTCCAAAGAGGCCAGGCAATTTTTCAGAAGCGACAGAACAAAACATTTTGAAAGTATTGCAGTCCTATTTATTATTGGCGAGGTTGCTGTTGCCAGAGCTTGGGGTCTGGCCATTAATCTGCCATGAATAAGGGTTTTAAAGGTAAGGTGACGTCCTTCTTGAAGTACAGAATGTTGTACAGTTCCAGCCACAATCATTGACGACCAATGAGGGCAGGTTCACACTGCCACCCTGAGAAAATGGCCTACTGTCACTGGCCGTTGTTTTTTTCTCTTATTTAACGATGTATTATCAACATCAGTGTCTTTGCAGTTTTACTGCCAGTAACTTTCTATTTGGATCCGTTGACGGTATCCTCTGGCATGTACTACTACCCTTGGATAGGTTGGCTGGTGAGCTAATCACATAACCTTGAAAGAACCAGTACAATTGACTACCTGTCTAATTAACATTGGTTCGATGCATGCCTCATTACTCTGTCACAATGCAAAGGTCAATGGAACATCACGTTCAAGTATAACTTCACTGTAGGCACTGGCTGTATTTTGACTTGTTTTGGTGGGAATTGTTTTGTCAGTTCCTTGGAAGTTAAGTGAAATCAGTGCTGTCTATCAGCCATTACTGATTTTAAAAAATCTAGAGCCCTGGTAAGTCTATTTATCATTTCATTTGATCCGTTTTTGTATTTCCTCGGTTATGGAGAGCATTTTGTTTTTTCAAAAGTTTTTATCAGCAAATAAAAAAAATCAGATGGTAAAGAGTCCGATGTGAACATGTCTCAAGAAGTTACACAAAAACAATTGGTCTATATGGAAGATATGGGGCATAGCCATACTGAAGATAACTCTGCAGAACTGAAGAAAACGCGTTTGACAGCCTCACCGTGTAGATTTAACCACTTGATGTCGGCTGATTACAGGGAGCTTCCTTGTATGTTGTGTGTGTGTGTGTGTGTGTGTGTGTGTGTGTGTGTTATGGAATGCTTTGATCTAGCGAGGGATCTCAGTCAAAACATTGGCCCGTCTGTTTAGTGTGAAACAGTCTTTTGAGATGAGTGACTGTTTTGGAGAGGTGTTGGGTATGGGGCGGGGGGGGGGGGGGGGTGATAAAGTTGGGGTAAGAGAGGGTCAGGGGTTTCGGGTCAACATTGCACTGACCGGTGCTCACCATGGCAACTGAGAGCAATTCCTTCAACCACTGTTAGGGAACAGAGGTCTATTAGCAATTGCACCTCCCCCCAAACATGCATACATACAGTACATACAAGTTAGCTCCCTATCCACTGCGTCCAGACGACAGGCTGCTAATGATGGTTTTGTGTCGTATGAGCACAGCCGGCGCCTCCAAGCAGCAAGACTGATGTTCCTGTGCCGCCATTTTAACCTTATCATGTTCTTAACCCTTTAATGCATGGAGTCCACTACAGTGGACAGGCGTTTCGAAGTCTATTTTAACATAGTCAAAAATATTTGTGATCTCCAAAAAAATATCAGAGCAGATTCCTTGCACCTTTGCCTAAATTTTGATATGCTCCATCTTGTTACATTTTGATACAGTGAAGGTCAAAATGGCAGATTGAGGTGGAAACAATCAAACTCCCTCTGGTGTAGCTGTGAAACCTTCTATTCCTCAAGAACAGAGCATGTTAAAAATATATATTCTGATTAGGGAAGATGCCAGGAGCAGAATTAGTTATATTTGTAACAAAAAATGACTGTAGTTCTTGTATACGAAAAACCTTCTGTCCACTGAAGTGGACATCATGCATTAAGAGTTGTAATCTGCAATGTGTGGTCTTTGTTTTCAAGGGGCCATTTGGGGCACATTTCTGTGACCTAGGCGGGTGAAACACATGCGGAGTTTGATGTGGAAAAAAATATTGCTCTGTTTTGTAATAATTCATGCATGAAAGGGTTAAGGATGTGAGTACAATAAAGCTGCCCCCTGGAGTGTACTACACGGCCTTGTGCCGACACTGTTTCAATATTGCAGTTTACCAGGGCCGATTTCCGGGTTGAATGACATGTTTCCTCGAAACGGTGTGAAACGGTGTGCAACGGGCTTTGAGGTACGTTTTCTCTCGTTTGGTGGGTGTGTCAGAGGTGTTACCCAATCAGCAGCGACGTGTATATTAACCCCGCCGTATTAAAAAGGCAACGCTTGCGTAACAACACGGTGTTCAACGCACCACCGTTTCCGTTTAAATAAACGTTTTGCTACGTTTGTCGGGGCTGAACGCAGCCCAGGCACAGGTTTCTCAGGGAAGACAAGCGGTCAAAACAGTTCTGTGCATCTATAGCTCACACACTGTGTAACAGCAACATTTATTCTCGTGTGACTAGATGCGCATCAGTATCGCGCTTTAATTCCACAGCATAAATATACAGTATTTATTTTCCTTCAACATTTGTCCTGTTTGTAACAGGCTTCCAAAACCATAACTGGAATTACACAGATACCGTATGCTCTTTTATTATTTAATGAAGCAATTATTATTTTTTTTTTAAATATATATTTTGTATCAAACCGCTGGAGCATACAGAACATTGATGTGTTTGTGATTTCTGTTAGTTCCCAGAAAACCCTTGCAGCCGGCAGCCTATTGGCCGGTTGCTGGGAGAAGTGATGATGATTTATGGAAATGCATCAGACCTCATTTTAAGCGAGTGGTTTTAGTGTGTGTGTGTGGGGGGGGGTACTGGACAAAGCCTCACTGAGACAGAACAAACGCTGTTTCATGGCCTCTTATTGGTATTTCGTTGTGAGCAATTCTTGCCATCTCATGAATGTATGAGGTTACATTCTGTTGCCAGATAATACCCGCGGGACAGATCAACAATTTCCTTGTGACAGAGATAGTAATGCAGGATGAGTTTTTTTTTCTTTTTCTTTTTTAACTCCACTAAATTGTCCCATGTGTTGCACAGAGACACCAATCACAGTTATTCTGAATGACATAAAGGCCCTTTTGTGCTGTGCCGAAACTCAGCAGGCAAACCTGTAAAAAAAAAAAAAAAAAGTATCAAAGTCTTGTCTCGCCATGAACTCCCTCTTTTAAGAGCTCACAAGTTGAGACACACCTGAGCAGTTGGACACACAAGCACTCAATCTTGGCTCTTCTGACTTTGCCTTATAGCACATTGTCACGCAATGGATTTGCAACCCAAATAAGAAATTCAAGTTTTTTACATGATGAAACATAAAATTAGTCTGAAAGAGACTAATAAACATTTTATAGTCTGAAAGAGACGCTGCATGGGTCTTGGTACGCCGTAATGGGAAACCGGAAGAGGTCCTTTACTTTTGTCAGAACATTGATCCCGGGAAAGGGACAGGGGTTTAACAGCAAGCGCCATGCAGCAGAGAATCCAGGAGGCCCTATTCCACTGACACTCGGCGCACACCATGGTGACAGCGCCGCGGAGGGCTTTCGACGCGCGTGCTCTCCAGCGAGCATCAAGATTCTCTTCACACGTTTTCGGTATTTCTGGGTCCGCGCGCATTTCCGCCGCAAATTATGGAGGTGAGAGAAAATGAGACGAACGCAGTGCCCACACAGCCGCAGGGAAAGTCCTACCCGACTTTAACACCACACTTAAAAATGAGGCCAAAGTCTACAAGCAAAGTAACACATTATTCCTCAGGAATGACATCTCTTGAGGTGAGAGGAAGAGAGACTCTCCTTTCGCCATTCGCCTTTGTTCTTTTCGATCGGCTAATTGACAGCAATGCGCGATAGAATCTGGCACCCGAGGAGCGCGTGAAGAAAGTGATTTTAACGGGGAGGGCTTGTGATACCCGTGAGAAATCAGCATAACGCATTCAGCGTAACACTGTGTTGTCATGTTCTGTGATCAAAGCGATGGCACCCCACACAAATGCCTTTTTTTTAGGCAAGCAGCATGAGGCTTTCTTAACTTTCCATGGTCTTTTTCAACTGTCCTCTATATACAGTATATCTCTATATCTGGGTATATATATCTGAGTATACGTATATCTATATTCTGGGCATGAAGAGCCTGAGAGTGTTTGTGTGTGATTCAGTTACAGAACGAGCATAGATGCAAATATCTAATGTCGCTTCAGCTCCTGCAGGTATGTTACATTACATTACATGTCAACAGATCCTCTTATCCACCGCTTACATTTCAAATAGGCTACAATCCATGTATAGCTACAGCTGGATATTTACTGAGGCGATTTAGGTTAGGTTACCTTGTTCAAAGGCACAGATGGCAGTGCCCTACTATGGGAATCAAATCTGCAACCTCTGAGTGACTATTCTAGGTCCCTAACCTTTGTACTATAGTACCGGCCAGTAGCTCATGTCCAGGTCTACCTCACACTGAGTGTCCACTGTCTCTTCCCCAGCTGTAAGGGCAGAGCTCGCCCTAACCTTTGAGGGGACCTAAGCAGGATTTGGAGACAATATGACAAAAAAAACGAATACATTTTGGCTCTGGCTTTTCAGAAATTACCACGAAGGCCTTACGAATGCTTTATATAGGGTGTTATGGTTATGTGAAAAGTCTTAAGTGCGAATGAGTCTAGCTGTCCCTCTGCCTGTCCGTATGCCCGTTTGAAAAGTGGCCAAACTAGACTGCTCGGAAATGAGTGTAGCATTTTTCAAACGTCAGCCTAGTGCTCCCCTAAAAGCTCTGCTTTTAATCAGCCACTCTGAAACGATGAGGGTGAGTTAATGCTACTGGTACGTGGAAAAAAAATCGATTTCATTCTCCTTCCTCCTATGCTCCTGATTCATGGCAGCTGTGACGGCAGAGAAAACGGCGAGAGCAAGCGCGCGTGGTCAGGAATAAACCGGGGGAGAGTGCGCCACAGTCTTCGGATCACTTATTTCCCAGGTTGAGCTTTATAGCTGTCGATTATTTAGCGTCCGTGGTGACAATTTAACCTCGGCGCACAAATTACCAGCAGTCCATTCCGTCCAACAAAAGAGAAGGGAGTTTTTTTGTTGCGCGTTGCTCATGAAAAAAGGCTATAAATCTGCCACATCAGCTCGCAGACACAAAGCCTGTGGGTTTACAATGCGGAGGTGAAATTCTTGCTCTGAAAAAGCTCATTCATCACGGCCCACGGCGCTCAATTCCTCGCCTTGAGGAGCGCGGGTCCGACACAGGAAATTAAAGACCGTTGAAGACCAACATCTGCGAGACCTTATCGTTTACTGAGCAGGCCGCGCGACAAAGGATCTGGATTGTATCTTATTCTAAAACGGGAGCAAAAAAAAAATGACGAGAGCAAAAAAAAAAACATTTTATTAGCGATTGGCAGTAGCGCGACAACTCGCACTTCAAACAGTGAGATGAAAGCCACTTCTCCTTGTGTTTATCTGCATAACTAAAGCCATTAACGGGGTTCAAATTCAGCGTGTCGGTTTGGTGGGTGGAAGTTTCGGTCAGTGACGTAAAACCCAGGGAGCTGACACTTTTCAGACACTTTTTTTTCTGGTGGAGAGATTTGTCACAATATGGCTTTAGAATATGAATATATATTTCTGAACTATGGATGATGCCTGCAGGTCAAAATAGACCACTTGGCAGTCAGTAAATATACCTACCATACCAGTCAATTTGTCTTCCTAATTAAAAAATGATCTCATTCACAAAGTGAAAGCTTTAAGCATCAGTCAGTGGCATGTCAGTATCAGAATATTAAATTCCCGGTCAGGGAACGGCATTAGAGAATGTACATTTCTGTGCATCAAAAAAAACTGCCAAGAGTGAGCACCATAATTCATTGGACAGTGACACATTTTTTGTTATTTTGGTTCTGTACTCTAGCACTTTGAGTTTGAAATGATACAATGACAATGAAGTTGAAGTGCAGACTGTCAGCTTTAATTTGGGGGTATTTTCATCCATATCAGATGAACCGTTTAGAAATTATAGAACCTTTTGTACATAGTCCCCCCCCATTTTCTGGCATCAAAAATATTGGACAGTTTAAAATAATGTAGAATAAAGTAATCATTTTTAATATTTGGTTACATATCCTTTGCATGCAATGACTGCTTGAAGTCTGTGACGCATAGACATCACCAGACGCTGGGTATCTTCCCTGGTGATGCTCTGCCAGGCCTGTAATGCAGCCATCTTCAGTTCCTGCTTGTTTCGGGGACTTTTTGCCTTCAGTCTCCTCTTCAGCATGTAAAATGCATGTTCAATTGGATTCAGATCCGGTGATTGACTCAGCCAGTCAAGGATCTTCCACTTTCTGGCCGTCAAAAACCCCTTTGTTGCTCTAGCAGTATGTTTCGAGTCATTGTCTTGTTGCATGATGAAGTGCCGTCCAATGAGTTTGGAGGCATTTGGTTTTATTTGAGCAGATAAAATATTTCTGTAGACTTCAGAATTAATTGTTCTACTTTCTGTCTGCAGTGACGTCATCGATGAAGACAAGCGAGCCCGTTCCACTGGCAGACATACAGGCCCAAGCCATAACACCCCCTCCACCATGTTTCACGGATGAGGTGGTATGCTTTGGATCATGGGCATTTCCTTTTTTTCTCTACACTTTCCTCTTTCCA
This sequence comes from Synaphobranchus kaupii, assembly GCA_029718625.1. Lineage (NCBI taxonomy): Eukaryota > Metazoa > Chordata > Actinopteri > Anguilliformes > Synaphobranchidae > Synaphobranchus > Synaphobranchus kaupii. The sequence continues at coordinate 109,020,066 of CM056379.1, read as the reverse complement.
TCACTCTGGTACATGTTAATCTTTGTCTCATCTGTTTACAAGACTTTGTTCCAGAACTCTTGGGGCTCTTTTAGGTGCTTCCTAGCAAACTGTAATCTCGCCTTTCTGTTCTTCAGGCTTATCAGCGGTTTGCATCTTGTAGTGTACCCTCTGTAGTCCTGCTGGTGTAGTCTTCTACGTATGGTAGACTTTGACACATCTACACCTGCATCCAGGAGAGTGTTTTTGATCTGTTGGGCCGTTGTCAGGGGAGTTTTCTTCACCATAGAGTATTATCCGGTCATCCACTACAGTGGTCTTCCTCACCATAGAGAGTATGCTCCGGTCATCCACTACAGTGGTCTTCCTCGGTCTACCGGGTCTTTTGACATAATTGAGTTCACCAGTTGTTTTTTTTCTTGTGAATGATGAACCAAACTGTTGACTTGGGCATGCCCAGGATTTCTACAATGTTCCTGATTGATTGATTGATTTTCTGAGCCTTATGACGGCCAGCTTAATTTGCATCGACACTGCTGTCTTCCTCATGTTGTCACACCCCAACAACAATCTCCGAAGGCAATTGCAAAGTCTAGAATCAAGACTAGACATCAACAGCTCTGTTCTGCATTCACTAACAACACAAATTAATACACCTGCCTAACGAAACACATCTGTGAAGCCAATTCAACAAATACTTGTAGTATGTTAAAATTGGGAACTATGTACGAAAGGTTCTATCATTTCTAAACGTTTCATCCGATATGGATGAAAATGCCCTCAAATTCAAGCTGACAGTCTGCACTTCAACCTCATTGTATCCTTTCAAACTCAAAGTCCTACAGTACAGACTCAAAATAACAAAAAATGTGCCACTGTCCAATGAATTACGGTGCTCACTGTGTATGATACAGCTGAGCTGAGAGGGGCGAGTGAACTCTTGGAATGTAAATCTACTCTGTAGTGATAAGATATGTTTGAGTCAATGGCCATCTTGAAGTATTTTGCCTCTATTTTCACATAACAAATGGCAGATAAAAAGCCAAAGTATACTAAAATTGCATTGGGAACGTTTTGTATGCTTCTAAAACTGCAATAGCATGATAAAAATATGTGCTGCATATTAAGACTGGTTGAATTCTGGCAAAAAAAGGAAAAAGATTTGAGGCCCGCCTTCAAAATGTATCACACTTTCAGCTAATGTCAACCATATGCTCTACATCACAGCCATGGAAATAGAGTTAGTGTTGGTATTAGGTGTTCCTGGTCTAAACTAAAATTGCTCTTGGGTTACAGGGAGACGGTCCAGCTTTGAGAGTTATTTTACATACAAAGAATCCATAAGCTCTTGCCTGCTAGTGCACTTTGCACAAAGTCCCAGGGCACATTAGATATTAATTCAATACTTTTTTCAGGAAAGGGCTTTTAGCCACACAGAGATATCTTGTTTTTTGGACCCCGTTTCTTCTTAAGTGCAGGCATTGTTCTATAACAGGGATACTTACCCTCAGTAGAACTGCTGGCCTTTATTATCTACCTGATAGGTAATTGATTCATGTCACTGCTTGGCCAGAGATTTTACTCATTTGACGTCCCAGGTCTAAATCAATCCCAGACAGGAGGGTAACGAAAACCAGCAGTTCTACTGGCTTAAAGGGCCAAACTTCAGTGCCGCTGTTTTTTTTTTAAATTACTTTTTCATCTTTTTATCGGACAGCACAGTTTTGAGAGACAGGAAGAATGGGAGTGAGAGAGAGAGGGAGAGACATGCAACAAGGGTGACGCGTACGGATTCAAACCGCCGACGTCGCAGCTCGCAGTTGGCATGTGGACGGTGCTCGACAGGCTACGCCACCGAGACGCCCCCTGTTCCTTACGATCCAAACCGAGTGTCTAATAACATTCATTAAGGGGTGAATATGTATTTCATACATAATACGATTTGCTCACCTATTTTCTGGGACTGGTTCATACCTCTCAGCCACCTGCAAGACCATCTGCGTCTCCACAGACGGTTCGTTTTTTGTATTTTGTAACAAAATACATTTCAGTGTATTTTTTCCCAAGCCTACGGTGGAGACAGTACTGTCTCAATAAGCTGTCCAACCGAGACATGCGAGGCTGAGTGGGTCTTCACAAGGGACCTGCTGGAAATGGAAGATCTCTCCATATCTTTGTTTTTTGTTTTTTGTGTTTGTTGAAGGCATTGTGAGGACGACTTGAACACACACTGTGTATGGATTGGAAGTAGTTCCAGAAGTGCTGAGCTTGTGTTGCTCTGAACTGCTTAGCACGATGTTCAGATAGGGGATACCAAAAAATCAAAGAAAGAAAGAAAATCAAAACAGTCACAGCAGAGGAATTTACTTGATTATGATTTATCTTTTTTAAATCCTCCCCCACCCAAAGAAAAAAAGAACCTGATCATAGTGGCAGTGAAATGAACGCTATCGTTTCTGCCCAGGATTTAAAAAGCACAGGAGCTGAGGAGAGGGCAGGGAGGGAGGTCTGAGGTCTCTCAGCGGAGATTTATGGAGGAGTGGAGTAACATTAGCTTTTTCATTACTTGCAGGTGAAATAACACTGACCCCCCCCCCCCCCCCACCGCCTCCCCAATTCCCCTCCTGTACGTGAAGTTTCATGCCACAGAGAGGATGTTCAACCTCACTTGGCCCCATGTGAGCCAGGCCGCCTTAAAAACACTCCCTTCGACCCACCCCCCCCCCCCCGTGACCGTCTGTCATCCCTGTTCTCTGATTGGACGAGTGTTTTTGTGGGCGTGCACATGCATGTACGTGTGAGCGAGTGCTAGTGTACGTCAATCAATCAAGCTTCACTTACGTAGCACCTTTCATACAGGTGAATGCGGTTCAAAGTGCTTTCCGTGCAAATGCGATTGACAAGCAATTATCCAACAAGAATAAAAACAATAAAACATGTAGTATGTGGCACCTCAGACACTCATTAAGCTATCTTCAGCTTTCCACAGCCCCTGGGAACTTCCCGGGTATGTCCTCGGAAGAATAGTGCCAAGAACATGCTGGTTGTCGTCAGCAGTTGACGTCGTAAGGCTTGATTCTTCTCACAATCATGGCTTTGTGATGAGCCAATCAAAGAGGATGGAGACGAGGCCCATGCAAGCGTAGTCCTGGGGTGGATTCCAATCGCTTATTTTAATCCGTCCTCTTCTCCTCGGTCCTCGCCTGATCCGGAAATCGATCGAGGTCTACCATTTTTAAGGACATTCCAAACCGCGCAAAATGCTCCTCGGAGGAGCGAGGAGTGGGGAACAAGGAGGCTCCCGGAGGATTCTTCAGTAAGGAAGCACAAGTGTAGCCCTTTGCGGAAGCCTTTTCTCGGAACGCGTGACGTGTATAAATCATCCACCATCTACCGCGTCGCAGGCACACCCCTACACAAATGCAATTTTACCGTTGTTTTCCATTTATTATAAAGTTCTAATCCATAATGACACTCATTCTGTATAACTAACAAAAGTTTATTCATGAAAAAATAAGCTAAAAGCATTATAGTTAAGCACGTAAGCATAAATATGACGCTGATGCTTGATTGAGCACGGACGTTCCATTTGCCTAATGCATGTTGCCTCTATTCCTCCGTCCTCGTCCTCCTATCTGATCCTTGCATCCTTTCCTCACGTCCTCCGTTGGGCGGAGCTAAGGAGCGAAGAAAGGATGCAAGGAGTGAACATAAGCGATTGGAATGAACCCACTTCATTCGTGTTTTCCTCCAACCCTAAGGCTAGTCTTCACGCATACCGTTGATTGCATTCTAATTTGCCCATGTGAAGGCTAGCTAATGACAATCTCCCGGGATATAAATGCTATTGGAAAGCCAACAGGCGACTGAGCCTCTCACTGTGAATCTCTTTGGAGCTATTGTGTAACAGTGAATAATTAGAAGATGTGATCAAGCCTGTAGCCGTCTCATGCTGCCAACGCTACAAATTATGAACGTGTCACCAAGAAATGCACAGACAGCCAACTATTAACGGTTAATAGTTTCCGGATTTCGGAATGATCTGTCTTAACTAATACCGTTTGCGCTCACGCTGTCTTCCTCGCGTGTATTGTCAGTGACCCTGTACGAAAAGCAATTCGAATGTTTGTGCTTTGCGGTGTAGATGTGTGGAAAGGATTGGCATTTCAAAGTAAGAAATCCTGACAGCCGCATATTTCTCAGGTAGCCTATGCATAATCAGTAGCGTTTCCCAACACTAGGCTTATGACTTATATGCGCACGGAGCGTTCCGTCTGTCAGCACTTGATCTCGCCCCAAAAATAACAAAATCGCCGTCAAATACTTGATCTCTGATTCATGTTGCGCTGTCTCGCGGAGGTGACACCTGACCAAGCTTGCACGAGATGAGAACCACGTAGGCTAAGCACAATTTGCAAGATAAAAGCAATTTACTCCCATCTCGAATTTTTTTAATGAATGCATTTGGCCTGGGCTCAATTCATTAGGTGCGTGTTTACACAGCCTTTCAAAGGCAGTCTCTGATAATCCATATCTAATTATCTGCTTGGGGATGATACATCGGCTTACTATCCCATAATCCTCTCGCTCAGCATACATCGTGTACGCTGCCGCGACATCGGCGCCGCGGTCCCCGCATTAGAAGCAAAAAAAAAAAACTTAAATCTAATTTGCTTACATTCCCCAAGTCTGGAAATCAAAGAGATTTGACTCAATTACTGGTGTCTGTTCAAGGATACATTCTGCCATAATTAAAGTGCCTGTATGTCAACATCCAATTAGTTAATAACCTGTCCATGAGCAGTGCTGCGAAATTAATCTCTTCTTCATACATTGTTGGATCGAGGGTGTTGTATTTAATTGCCGGATTGATATTGAAGTTGAGGGTTTAAATTGTAACCGCCATTTACACTTAGGGATTACTTTCTCCAGCAGCTTTGGCCTGATGAAATTTTAATAGCTGTAAAATCAAAAAGTGCCAACAATAAGAATGGGGAAATACAAAATCAACATATTTGTTTGTGACAAAATAAATTTTTTTGTCACCTCATTCAACTGAGATTATGTAAACTTTAGATTTATAGGAGCTGCGGCCAAATGAGACCGAGAAGCTGAAACGGAATTAAGAGTGACAACAGGGACAAACAAAGCACATTGAGGCTAAACATAAGTGTCAGGAGTAATGACAGACTCTGGATGTTTGCTAGAACGACCGATGAATTACGAAAGATAATTATCACCATACCCACACAGTTAGAAAAAAAAATCTAATGTTCCCGTTTTGTCCTTAGCGTTGCCCCTTTTTTTACTGCAGTGATTGATTTCACTGCCTTTGGCTGAACAGGAAAAGCCTTCAGAAAGGCTTGAGGTTTATTGGTAATAATCATAATAATAATAATAATTTGATCATTTGTAAATATTTAGCCCCTTAAAGGGTAGGGAACTGTACGAACAGAATTTATATTATGCTTTGGTTTTAGCCTTTTTTAAAAAGTTTTTTAAATCCCATGTTACATTTTTTTTTCCCAGTTTGCAATACCCAATCATAGCTCACCACATCACTGCAAAAATGCGCGTGCACATCCTCCAAACTGCGTGATGCCCGCTGCTGTTTCTTCTCGCTCTGCAGTCAACCATCTGAGCTGCGCAGCCGCGTTGCATTACGTTCATTTCGCGCCCTGTTACTCAAATAACGGTCCTCGAGGGCTGGAGAACCGCCGGGGTGCGTCCCAATAGTCGAAAAATGCACCCTCCCTTCCTCCACTACCACCTCTTCTACTCCGTGCCCCGGAAACGGATCTTTGTGTTTTAATCTAATGTCGCTGATTACATCTCAATTACGTATTAATGGTTACATATTCATTAATGTCTCAACGCAAACCGCAATGTCAGGTACATTGTATACTGTGCATGCAACATACTTCGAGTACAACATACTTGTACTCGAAACGTTCAGACAGTTTTGCATACTTCCGGGTAGGAGAGGAGTGGTAGTGGGGGAGTGGAGGAAGGGAGATGGGGAGTGAAGAATATTGGACGCACCCCCGGTTTTCCACCCTCCCTTTACCTGGGAGTCAGGTGTGAAGAGAGTCTGGCCAATCAGTAGCATGAATTGTTCAGTTTACTACCTGGGAGAAAAGAAAACCAGGGCCGGATTTGGATCCGAGGGCCAGATTTGAGCAGCCGCGTTTTAGCAGATGGGGTGCGTCCCAATATTCTTCACTCCCCACCTCCCCACCTCCACTCCCCCAACACCACTCTTCTCCTACCTGGAAATATGCAAAACTATCTGAACGTTTTGAGTACAAGTATTTGCATGTACAGTATCCAATGCACATGACATTGCGGTTTGCGCCGAGACATTAATTAATATGTAAGCATTAATACGTAATTAAGATGTAATCAGCGACATTAGATTAAAACACAAAGATACGTTTCCGTGGCACGGAGTAGAGGAGTGGTAGTAGAGGAGGAAAGGTGGAGGACTGCACAACTTAAGCCAGTGGTCCCCAACCCCATTCCTGGAGATCTGCCATCCATCCATTATCAAACCCGCTTATTCCTGGTCAGGGTCACGGGGGGTGCTGGAGCCTATCCCAGCATGCATTGGGCGAGAGGCAGGAATACACCCTGGACAGGCCGCCAATCCATCGCAGGGCGCACACACCATTCACTCACACACTCATACCTATGGGCAATTTAGAGTCTCCAATTAGCCTAGCCTGCATGTCTTTGGACTGTGGGAGGAAACCGGAGTAGAGTACCCGGAGGAAACCCACGCGGACACGGGGAGAACATGCACACACCGCACAGAAAGGCCCTCGGCCGGGATTCATTCATAGTCTACACTTTGTAACCATCGTCATATGTTGATTGATTGATATTCTCAATAAAAATAAAAAAATTTAAAAAGATATTACGAACTACTTCCTCACTAGTTTGGAAAGAGTTTTGCGGAATTTCTTTCGCACACTGCTTGCAATGTGAGGGGACAGGGCACATAGTAGACAGGGGTCTGAGTGGACAGGGGACAGGGAACAGGGCTCTGATTCGGACACAGCCCTGGAGATCTCGTTGAGCTGCTAATTAGTACAATCGGGTGCGCCAAATTAGGGTTAAAAAGAAAGCGGGCCCTTGTGTCTTGCATTGCACATCACGTCCGTTGAGGGCCAGGGTTGGAAACCCACAGCAGTGCTGACACAGTCAGGATTAGATATTAATATAGTAATTATACTGAGAACAAGTGCTTTAGCTGGACGTGACAACTCCAAATCAAATGTTGCTTGGTTTAGAGAATGATCCAACCATTCATTTTAAATTATCATTTCCCAAATAGTATTCCCCCCCCCCCCCTGCATGCACTTAAGACAGTTCTCCTGCGAAGTCGCCCTTAATGGCTCTGGGCTCTGTAATGTTCTGCCTCGCACACGCATGACTGCTCACATCACGCGATAGCACCGTGAGCAAACCGTGGCGAGGGTCACGTGAAGGCGCGACCCACGATTCCTTGCGGCGGCCGGACGTGCGCCATGGACGCCGTTCTTTCCTCTCCACCTTTGATCCTCCTCTCCCCTGGAGGAACAGCTCGATAAGCAGGCAGGCTGGCGGAGTCAACGTGCGTTTACGGCTCTCCTCCGGGCTGGTAATGTTTCACAGGAAACGCAGAACAATCTGCTCTATCCATCATACCCACCACCTTCCTGTGTGACTCAATATATGAGAGAGAGAGAGAGAGAGAGAGAGAGAGAGAGAATCCCTCACTCCTCACTTCCAGTCCTCCTGGCTTTCTCATTTAAGGCAAAGTGTTGCTTCAGTTTAAAAAAATAAAAATAAAAAAAAATAGAAGAAGAAGAAATGTAGACATTGAATCCTTGGAGAGCAAGTCTTGACTGAGGCTTGTGCATCTTTTTGAAGTGAGTCATAATTCTGTGTTGCGCACGGAGAGCGGGGGAAAACATTTGGGGGGTGGGGTGGGGTGGTTGGGGGAGTGGCTCTTTTTTTTTTTTTTTGCAATCCTGGATCTGGGACAAGGTACGGGCGCCTGTTTGATGTTGCCAAATCTCCGTTGCTTCTTTCTCAATGGGGTTTACAGTTGCCAGTCGGGGGCGCTGATGTCACCGGGATGAATCAGTTCTCCGTAATGAGATTATAGACCTCACAGGCATCATCAGATTAAATGTGCTGTCACTCAAGAAGGAGAAGATAACGGGAAAAGGCATATTTTGCGAAGTCATAATGCATTCTTTGTTTAAAGAGGAGGAGAACAGGATGACACGGCTGTCAGTCATTTTGTATAAATATATCTCCCGTCTCATCTGGAAAATGACAAGGAGAATAGCGGGAATGCAAATGTTGCTTGGCACATGAATAGTGCAAGGTACAATGGCCCATTACTGATATGATTTATGCAAACACAATAAAATCGGTTGCTATACTGGCCAATGGGAACACGTAGAAACTTGGTTCTGCCACCAAGGCTGGATCACAAAGTAATTGACCCTTTTTAAGGTGTAAGATCACAAATATGTGATAAGAATGTTCTTAACTGAACATTCTAATACTGACGTAACAATCAGTACTGGCAATTTAATCAGTGGAGTTCCAGAACACTGACTTAGAATGGTGAAAAAAACTATTCCAAAGAGTCTTCAAAGGGGTATCTACCCATCACAGCAGATGACTAATGCAAAAGTATACTTTTTTCCCCTCCAGCAATCTTCTTCCAAATAGCAGAGAGGAGACGTTTGCCCTGAAATTTGATTGTTCGTGAAACAAAAATTGCGGCAGTACTGAATCAGGCTCGAAGCGAGGCCCCTTTCGTCTGAAAACCCAGAGGTCACGGGGGAAGCAGAATGCCCTCTGGGACAAAAGGGAAACAGCATCAGCATCACTCAATCAAAGGAGGAAAACAATGTGAACAAACAACTAAGCAAACGCTGTTTCTGATGGAAATGTGTTTCATTATATAAATGCAGAAATATGAGGACAGGAGTTGGTGATTTTTGGGTGTGGCCTCGGGAGGTAAAACACAGATGCAAATGGACACCTACGGCTCTCAGCGGCCAATTCCGGCACAGCCAGTTCCAAATATGGTTCTTGAGATTAAGCCTAGAGACTTGTGTCCCCTGCAGGGGACATAAAATAATTGCTGGGTCTAAGGAGGATATGAGTGGGATAATGCAGCTCCTGAGCAGACTCGACATCTTACAGATGTGCCTGACGATTGGACTCCAGACCCCCCTCCTGTGACACTATCCCTCCCTCTTTGTTTAACCCTTTTGAAGAGTAGCTTTTTTTGGAATGTTTTTTCAGAATTCTAAGTCAGTGTTCCAGAACTCAATTGATTTCAGTTACCAGTAGTGATTGTTACATCAGCATTAGAATGTTCAGTTGAGAACATTCTAATCGCATATTTGTGATCTTGCACCTTACTGGGTTAATGTGGAATGCGTCAGTGACCTGACCTCTCCCCCATTCTCTGAACTGATTCTGCTCCAGTAAACTCACAGTAAAACGGTACATCCATAGTGGGGGTGGGTGTGTGGGGGCGGAGTCTGTAGGGGACATACGGTCAGTGCCTGACCTCTCCACCGTTCTCTGAACTGATTCTGCTCCAGTAAACTCACAGTAAAACGGTACATCCATGGTGGGGGTGGGGGTGGGTGTGTGGGGGGCGGAGTCTGTAGGGGACATACGGTCAGTGCCTGACCTCTCCACCGTTCTCTGAACTGATTCTGCTCCAGTAAACTCACAGTAAAACGGTACATCCACGGTGGGTGTGTGGGAGGAGTCTGTAGGGGACATACGGTCCTTATTGCCTGAGAGTGCCCCTGTGTAGTTTCCACTTTGGCCCTGTCCTGCTTAAATCTGTCCACAAGGTCCAGAGAGGTCAGAGTGCGGCATGATGTAATCGTTTTCCTCCAAGCCAGGGGGCAGCTGCCCAAGCTGTAGAGGGCTCATAAAGGTGTCTGCAAAGGCACACAAAAAAGTATTACCCAGAATAAACACCATTCTCTTTGTTCACAGACAATATTCAGATCCAGATTATATATACGGTTAAATGCAAAAGTATTGGGACAGTGACAGAATTTTTGTTGTTTTGGCACTCTACTCCAGCACATTAGATTTGAAAATAAAACTGAACATGAGGTTAAAAGTGCAAAAAGGACTGTAGTTCTACATGGATCACCCGACATGGATGTAAATATCCTCAACTCAAATTAAAGACGGCATTCTGCACTTTAACCTCATATTCATTGTTTTATTTCAAATCCAGTGTGCTGTAATACAGGGCCGAAAGAACGATAGAAACAGTGGCGCTTTATATAACTATACTTTAGCAGTTAACTGCACATGACATTTAGAAGCCAAAGATGTGTTGAAATGGCTAAGGGTTATTTAACCCTCCCCCAAAGAACTTAAATTTATGTTGCCATTGGAGAAATTTACCAGAGGAATGGCTTCCCTGGGTGATCACACAGAGGTATAGAAGTGGAGGGGGGGGGGGGGGGGGGGGGGGGGGGGGTGTGTAAAGGGGTAGACAGCTCAAGTTTAAAATGGCATCTGCACTCCACTGAAAAGCATTCCAAAAGTCATCTCCATTTATTCCACGCTAATTTATAAGTGGGAAATGTTTTGGAAAGTAAGAGAGCGAGCGCCGTCGTGCAGTGTGCCTACAGTCGCTCCGGCAACACCCCCCCCTCCCCCCCCAACATAACTACTGAGCTCAGCCAATGAGAACATAGCAGGACACTCAGGAATGTAAAATATGTTTTCTGCAGAATGCTCCCCCCCCCCCAACCCCCGCTCCCTTCATCAGTCCACTCAGTCCTTACTGAGAAGAAAAAAAAAACAGAAGGAAGGAAAAATCTGACACTCTTCCCCAGATGTGGAGGAAAAAAAAAAAAAAGCATTTGAACATAAACGGTTACAACCCCCCCCCCCCCCCCCACCAGTCCGTCTTCTTTAATATCGCACTTATCATCCATAAGAGTGACTGAGCTTAACTGTACGCTTTGCACCCGAGGCGGTGATGTTTTGGTTCAGCGTGAGGCCGTCACAGGGCAGAGACACGGGTGGAGTGTTTTTTGAGGCGGTCAGCAGGACTGCCCGAGGGGCCTTGGACCCGAAACTGAACCCCCTCTCTCGTCCCGGGACGGGAAGCGTGGCTCTGAAAACAAAATGGGATTTGGGCTCTGTACACACGGTTATGGCTTTCTGCAGGCTTGCTAATAGATACAGATGGGGATGGAGTGATTTTTTGGGGGTCGCTCCACCCCAATCTGGTTCCATTCTGTTCCTGTTTGGTGCAGTGAGCCAGAAGAGCTTGTTGTCAGATCTGGGGGGCTTGCAGACAGGCATGGGAGAGACAGGCATTTTTAACAGGGGCCCCACACTAGCCACTCTAGACAAGAGATACAAATAGCACACAGAGCTAAAAGCCGAAATAACTAATCACACAATTAACGTTGTGATGCAGACGGTCACGTGTTAATTCACGTGCCACGTGTCAATTCCACACGTTTGTAATTCTGCTAGAGACTTTGGCACAGCCATAAACATCACAAATCCCTATGATTATCCCTATGATTTAAAGCCATGCAACACATGCTTCTGAGGACGTATACGCACACCCGGTCCCTACCTGCTGCACAGGTACGTACACAATGAAATATATATGTATTCCTCCCATATATATTGGACAATTGACTATAATATATTGAATAATACATCTGAATATATGGAGCTATTTCAAGTATATTTTTCCAGTACAAGCCAACATATTGTCATTTTTACTCAATTCATTTTGGTTATATTCGTTTATTTTTATTATGTTCAATACATTTTTCAATACAACTGACAATATATTTCACAAATAACTCAATGTTCTGTTTTGGTATCGCTGGTGCAGCTGAAAACATTATGAGAACATTATGAGAACAAAAAATGACAAATCAAGAAAGCCAATATGTTGGATTTCCAATAAAATATATTTCCATTGCATAAGGGTTGTTACTGCATCTCGTATCCCCATAATCATTGCTACAGGTCTCAGACATAGTCCATCAGCTCAGGGGATGGTGCAATCTAAGTCCCCACATCCAGCTCTGTGACCTTCAATTTGGGACCTTCTGACCAAGCTAAAAATAGCTCCACTCCAATACCCATTCCACGCCGTTATCCCTGCTCACATCTTTGTGTCATACCCAAAGAAACGCTTCAAATTGCATTTTATGCTCCGCACTTTTCCATTAGCTCATGCTCCGTCTGCAGGTTCATCCCACTTGGACCAGCTACTGAAGGAATGCTGCACCATCGGGAACGCCAAGCACAAATTCTGTTTGTATTTCAGAGAGTGGGAAAAAAAAATCTAATCCAATTTATAACAAATCAGTTCCAAAATGGGTTACCCCCTCCTCCCTCTCTTCTTTCTCCAGGCCTGGGCTTAACCCAAACCATATAATTAGATGAAATAAATCGGGTAATAAATAAATGTGACAGAGCGAGCTTATGGCACCCAGAGAAAGGAACTCTTGAGAGGCCTGGTGGCTGCCAAGCAGCCCGGCGTGTGGCTAAAACCGTCATGGCTTTTTGAGAGCCTCCTGATCGCCTCGGTTGTCTGCTATAACGACGCTTGGCCGGCCTTGATGTCGGCGCGCTCCGAGCCGTGTGCCACACGCTATGCTGATAGACAGCCTGCAGACGCACAATAGCACATTCCCCCCAAAGCTGCGGCAGATTGAGGGAACGGTTTTTATGAATGATCCTTCATAACAGTCATGCAACTGCTTCCCATAAGCTGTGCTTAATACCTGAAAACAGGCATACGGTGTGTCACGTCAAAACCGATGCAAGTGACTTCACCATGACATAGCAAGTGACACACAGCATATGCCTATTAGCGGTTATTGACATAAGCCTTTATAAAGGTGCTATGTAGCCCTTATGAAAGACCAAAGACCACTCATAGAAAGTGCTACCCTGTGGTACATAGCGGGTGGCATTAAACCAGCACGGTATTCCCCAGTCATTTGGATTATGACAGCAGTACATCTCGGATCTTTACAGACAGATTTGCCAGGGGCACATCAGCGTGTGAGGAGGCTGTGCAGCAGACTGAAGGCCTCTAATTGGGCCATGACTGAAGTCCTGGGAGATGGTTAATTACAGCTATCTTCACACTGCCAAGTTATGGACACACGGCAGATGTTCTCTAGCAGACCTGGAAGGGAGGGCATCACAGCAGGTGTCGGAGTCCGTTTGTGTGTTTGTGTGTTTGTGCATGTGTGTTTGTGAGAGGGGGAAACAAGCCTGTGTGTGTGTGTGTGTGTGTGTGTGTGTGTGTGTGTGTGTGTGTGTGTGTGTGTGTGTGTGTGCAAAATAAATTTAAAAAAAAACTTGGACCTGCATACTCAGATAGACACACACAGACAGATGAGCATGCAGGCAGACACACACACACGCACGAGGGTCAGGACAAGGCATGATCAGCCCAGAGCCAGAGGAGCTGCTCGAGGCTCCTTTGAGGCCCGATGGGCTCCTTCCGCACGCGTCTAGCCAGCGCTGGCTGCTCTTTGAAATAATGTCCGCCTGAGATATAAAAACATGGCAAAAGTACACAACAGTAAAGTTCACAAAGGGTGAGGAGCAGGGTGTGGGAATGAAAGCTGACTTCTCATATTCTTAATTACCGACCCCAGCTGTGGGGATAAAGGCCAAATTTTATGAAGCTGACTGATATTTTCATTCTCTCTCTCTCCAAAAAAAAGTTCAGTGGGTTTGGGCTTAATCTGGATTTGGTTCTCTCCATCTTTCTCAGAGAGAGAAAGAGAGAGAGAGGGAGAGGGAGAGCTCCCAGTGATAACTGCGGATAAAAACAAAAGATAATGAACAAAGTCAGGACAAGTAACAACATTGCTTCTTATTAGCATTTATTCACTGGGAATATGACTCCCCAGCAAGTGAATTCATTGGTACAATTGTGCAGTCAACACAGCCCCTAGTGGTGGGATTCAGTAACGCAACCAACAACCAGGCCTGCTTCATAGCTTGGAGAACTGAACAACTCCGATTCTGGTAATTGCACAAAATTACATTAGCATTGCCAGTTGCTCTTTAGGTGTAGTTGTCTCCTATTCATTAAAATGCATTGCTCAAATATGAATACTGACCATAGTCATGATTTCATTTTCTAAGAAAGAAGGAAAAAGGGGAAAAAAAATAAATAAAAAACTTAAAAACTAAAAAATTTCATATTAACATCCAAATCCAACATGGAGAGAAACCAAGGGATCGGACCAGTATAAACAGCGCAGGGAAAGAAAAACAGTGAAAATCAAAACAGGGAGAAAGGATTGGAGTCTGGAGTTGTTGTTGCCAGGCAATAGGTCCAGGGAGCCCCACCAGTGCTAGCTCTTCCGTGGAGAGCGGAGCCGGGCTACAGTTTATCAGCCTCCTCCTGCTCCGCGCGCTGCGTGTCGTCAGAGGGGGTGAGGGGGGTGAACTTCAGCAGGGGGAGGTCTGTGGAGGGGCACCCGTCCTTGGGGCTGCCCCACCCGTCTCTCGGCCTCCTGACGGGCGGCGGCGGCGGCAGGGGGAGCTGGGAGCCGTTTCGGGTGACCGCCGTGTCTCTCCCGCCGTTTTCCTGACTGCGGCAGGGGAGCATGAACGCCCCCCGGTGGTGGCGGCGGTACAGCGCACCCACAATGCACAGCAGCAGGATGACGAAGAAGCCGAGCAGGAAGCAGAGGCCGGAGAGGCAGCTCAGGAGCGTCGGGGAGGGGGCGGGGGGCAGGGACTGGGCGGGGCCTGTTCCTATGACAACCAGAAAGGAGGGCGGGGCTTTACGTCCGCAAACACTGCATTCAGCAGGCAAGGGTGTGAATTTCTTTCTCAAATTTTCCCCAATCAGTAGAGACAGGGACCCTCTTGATACAATGCAGGATACTCTAGTCCAGGGGTGGGGAACCTCATCCGCAAAGGGCTGGTGTAGAATCAGGTGTCTTAGTGCTGGGCTAAAACAAAAACCTGCACCCACACCGGCCCTTTTCGGATGAGGTTCCCCACCCCTGCTCCATGGATATTCAAATCTGGACCTCAAATCCAAATCCAGCCCCGGTTTTCCTTATCCCAGGTAATTAACTGAACAATTCGTGCTAACAACTGTCTTCACACCTGACTCCCAGGTAAAGGGAGGGTGGAAAACCAGCAGTTCTCAGACCTCGAGGACCGTGATTTGAATACCAGGGCTCTCGTCTGTAGGTAAATGATGCTCTCATCGTTTCCTTATGTTCTTTATGTCGATTAATCAGGAAATACTGATTTTCAGACCCCTACATGTCTCTTAAAAGGGGGCCACTAGCATTTAGCTTCATTGCTAACTATCTCCTGCTATCAGCTGTCAGAGTACAAAAGCTCTTAATTCATAAGCACTTATGACATGCCCAAGTTCTCTACCTCTGGTTGACATGCTTAGTGTCTGGAAAATTAATTATTTTGGGGGGAAAAAACGAACAAACGACATTCCTGAAGAGGTAAGATTTGGGACATGGTCCGTACCTGAGGGGGCCACGCAGAGCGTTCCCCCTGTGCCGAGTCGGGACTTGTCCTCGTACCCCGGTTTGCAGCGGCAGGCATAGGACCCGAAGCGGTTGATGCACTCCGCGTTGACGTCGCACAGCACCAGCTGGGTCCCGCACTCGTTGACGTCTGACGCAGGTGGGCAGGAAAAGAGAGCAGAGTTAGGGGCGGGGCTGTGTGCCTGGCGCTCGACCAAACACCTACTGTCAGTGCTGTAAAACCAGGGCCATGACCAAAAAAGTTTTTGAGTGGGCGAATTTTTCTCATAAATGGGGGTACTTAAAATCCCTGGATGAAACCCTTATTTCCAGGGTCTTGTTGAGGGGATTCAGGAACACAGTCATCCGACAATTTCAGGAAGTAAACCGGAAGTAAAAACTACAACTTAGTAGTCCAAGACATAGAGCGTATATGCACATCTATGGTACAAGAGCTGGACATATTACAAATTACTTCCCCACTAATTTGGAAGAGTTTTGCAGGATTTATTTCGCACACTACTTGCAAAGTGAGGGGAGAGGGCACATAGTAAACAGGTCTGAGTGGACAGGGGACAGGGGACAGGGGACAGGGATCATATTTGGTCATGGCCCAGGGCTGGCCCTGAGCTTCTGGGGGCCCAAAGCTAAATTTTATGATTCTCTAACACTCATGTAACACTAGAGTCTTGATTGTGATGTTGTAGTTTATCATGTCTTAATGACTTAGCCTTAAGACTGAGAGATAGTTTGCTGTGTGAACTAGACTCGATGTTCATGTCTACGGACAGCTGCTACGCTATGATAGAACTGTATCTGACCCGTTTGTAGTCGTTTCAACGACCTTTGGTATGCACTTATTTATTGTACGTCGCTTTGGATAAAAGCGTCTCTGAAATGAATGTAAAGTAATGTAACGGCACTGTGTACTGTAATGTAACGGCACTGTGTAAAGTAATGTAACTGTGTACTGTAATGTAACGGCACTGTGTACTGAAATGTAACGGCACTGTGTAAAGTAATGTAATGGCACTGTGTACTGTAATGTAACGGCACTGTGTAAAGTAATGTAACGGCACTGTGTAAAGTAATGTAATGGCACTGTGTACTGTAATGTAACGGCACTGTGTACTGTAATGTAATGGCACTGTGTACTGTAATGTAACGGCACTGTGTAAAGTAATGTAATGGCACTGTGTACTGTAATTTAACGGAACTGTGTAAAAACAAAGTGAATTTAGAGGCCCTCTGGACTGTATGGTACAGCAGAAGGCTGAAGAGAAGCTTAAGAAAATTCAACATACCTTGATGAAACATGTAATTGGGAACACACCTACATTTTTTGTCTAGGAACCCCCCCCCCCCCCCTTAAGACTCAGGGGAGTGGTGAAGTAGAGAGAGAGAGTGTAGTTTGAAGGGGCATGTTCACCTTCGGAGGAGACAAAAAGGATGGAGGCCATGTCCTTGCGCCCCCTGGTGTTCACCGTGCGCGCCTGCACCCGCGGCAGGGCCATGTGCAGGAACCTGTGCACCTGTAAGCTATCCTGGGTCTCTGCAAAATGCAGCCAGAAGATGTAGAGAACTCCGGTGCTCAGCCTGCAAAACACAGCGCCCTGTTCATACTCAGTGGTGCGAGATCACAAACATGTGATTAGAATGTCCGTAACTGAATGTTCTAATGCTGATGTAACAATCAATACTGGTAACTGAAAGCTATGGAGTTCTAGAACACCGACTTAGAAATAGAAGAAAAAAAACATTCCAAAACACCTGCTCTTCATAGGGTATGCCCCCCGTGGCCTCATCACATCTACCCACAAAATCACCAAGATTGATTCTCATGAGAAATTCAACAGTATTTGGACTGTCCAGCATTTTTTAACTGTTGGTCTTGCAGGGAGTTTTCTGGGTGTGTGCCCACTGCTTGGCACAGGACATTAAACACAACACATTCTCCTGAGATACCCGTCAAAATTAACACTGCTCTCTTCAGGAAAACACAATTGAAAATATGCTGCTCCAAACTATCATGTGTGTTAAGTGTACAGATGTTTGTGTGCTGGCCTTCCAACAGCTGTAGTTGCCCCTTCAGTTCAATCATTTGATCAATCCACCTTTTTAACAAAAGCACCTTTTAATTCTTATGGCTGATATGCTTTTAGGCACCATGTGAGCCCTCAACTCGTCCTGGATCTGCAAAAAACAAACGCAAAGACAAAATCGGTCAAGACAACGCACTGGAGCCTGCAGATCTTGGTCCGAACGCGGTAGGAACAGCGTCTCACCATGGTCTGCACAGACGCCATGACCAAACGCACCAGGTTGTCCCAGTTTTCATTTGCTGCTGGATTCAAACGGACTTCCACAGACACCTCAAACAGATTCTCTGTCAGGAAAATTGAGAGAAGATTAAAAAAAATAAAATAAAATACACCACAGGTTTTATGCAAAATATGTGCACTGCAAAAAATGTCTGTCTTAACAAGTGTTTTAGTCTTGTAATGTGACTTAAAATCATATTTCTGTTCTCAAAAGTGGAAAATATTATCTCGTTTTAAGTTACTTTTTGCTTGACAAGTGAAATTATCTTACCCCACTGGCAAATCTTGAAATGAGTAAAACTATCTCACCCCACTGGAAGATAGTTTGTCTTATTTAGCAAAACAAAGTGACAGAAATAAGATACTAAAGTCTAAATATAAGATTAAAATGCTTGTTAAGATTTGGTTTTTGCAGTGTGACTTAAAAGTGGATAATTAATTAAATGATGGGCCTTCAAACCAGGAGGAAAAGGCGACTGAAAGCAATACAACATACTTCTTTAAATTTAACTACCCAACTGAGCAGCTACAGAAAAAGATTATTTTTTATACAGGGTTGTAATTTCTCCAGATTAATCAGGAAGTGCTGATTTGCAGAACCTCTGGGAGCCAGTTGTATTTGGCTGTTATTGCTGAGCTGAAAATTCTCTCCTGCTATCAGCTGTCAAGCTCTCGAAAGCCTTGGCGGTGGGCTTATGTGTCAGGGCAGCATAATGGGTAAGGAAATGGCCTTGTAACCTAGAGGTTGCAGGTTCAATTCTCCAGGTAGGACACTGCCACTGCACCGTTGAACAAGGTGCCTAACCTGCATTGCTTGAGTACATATTCCGCTGCATGAATGGATACTATGTTTTATTAAAAAAATAAAATTAAAAAAAACTTTGTAAGTCACTGTTGATAAGTGCTGCTAAATGCCTGTTAGGTCATGTTATGACACAATCAAGTCCTTTGCCCCAGGCTCACACATTTAAGGGTATAAAATCAGTATTTCCTGATTAATTGGGAAACATCTGGAAAAATCACATCTGAGGATGACCTTTGAGCCCTAAGCGAAGATACTGCCCCCCTGAAAAAGATCCTCCAATGCACCGTCATCTTTACCATATTTAAGGACATAGAATGCCCTGTGAGGAGAAAGCTGTTGACCTCACCTCCAGGTAAGGATGCGATTCCGCTGCCGTTTCTCAGGAGTTGGAAGGAGTCGGCCATCTCTGAGAAAAGGAGAAATGATTCATTCACTCATGATTTAAAAAGAAAAAAACATAATTTTAAGGCCATTTTAAAATGTTTTCAGAAAAGAAATTTGTAGAACGAGTTATAGAACATATGCTGACATATTTGCTGTCGTCTCCAAGCAACAACATGTCAAATTCTGAGTACAGAGTTTAAAGACGTGACGGATCTACTCAACCGACTTGGAACTCGTCGTTATGGAAACAGCAATTTGATTTGTTAACCGACGCCCTAATGTGGACCATGCAGTATTTACTCAGTAAGACTCTCAGATGATTATTCTTGAACGCTCGCCAGGCCTGGTCTCATCGACTCTATCGGGTGTCATACCAACAGGGTCCCCTACCTCTCAAGCTGTCCTCCAGCGCTGGGGGTCTCTCGGACGGCTTGACCGAACCCCCACCTCTGGCGATTTCCGTCCCCTGCCTTTCGACGGAGCCCGAGGGGGGGTCGCTGTCGTCGTTGAGCGCCGGTCGTCCCGGGCCCGTGTCCTGGTCCCAGTGTTCCCTCAGCTTCCTGGTGTTCCGGAACCCTGGCTCGGAAGCATCGTCGTCACCTGGCTCCTCCTCCTCCCGGAATTCTGAATTGTGAGGGGTGGAGCTTGGGACTTTGGGTGGCGAGTTTGTGATCGGGGGAGCGGGCGACGCGACGGTGGGCTGCTTTTGCACAGGGCCCTCGTCAGGCGGGTCAACGGATACGAGATCCTCCTCCTTCTCGGCGTCGGCGAATGTCTCTCTTGACGGATCGTCCTCTGCGGGACTATCCAAATCACCCAAGAGGCTGTTAACATTTTTTAACGTGCCCTCAGTGTCCCGTTTGGGCTGGGTACCCCCTTCTTTTGTGCGCCCCGAGTCCTCAGCCTCACCTGCCTGTATGACAGACACTCTGGGCCGGGCGGGAAAGGCGTCTGAACTTGCCCGTTCCGCTGGTGTGGTTTTTAAGGGCCGCTCTGGTAAAGGGGATTTGGTCATGCTAACTCCCTTTAGCGATGGAGAGTCTGTTGCAGGCCTACCGCTTAAAGTTTGATCTGCATCCATCTGCGCTTGCTCCATCGCTGGCTCCTCCTCTTCCCGTACCGCAAACAGGTTTTCCTCCATTTCCCCACCCCAGTTTGTGTCTTTTGCCTTCGTGGGCGACGTAGGCGACGTAGGCGACGAGGGTCGAGTGTACGGCAGCCCAAACGTGTGGTACAGCGCGTGGAAGCCGCGGTAGGCGGGCGTCATGCTGCCGCTGATGAGGAGCACCACGTAGAGCGTGCTGGAGTCGGAGGTGTACACGGCGTCCTGCCAGCACCGCTCCAGCGTGCGGTGCCTCCCGGAGCCCGGCGACTCGTCCAGGTGGATCTGGTCCTGCTTCAGGTGACAGGCCTCGGCCGACGTGTAGTCCTCCAGCCGCAGGCGGACGCGTCTCCCCGGCGGCGCCTGGATCGTCCAGTTGCACCACAGCGGAGGGTTGGAGCACAGGTAGTCGGGGGAGAAGAACTCGCCGCTCTCCCCGCGAAGCACCCGGTGACAGCTGCGCAGAGCGTAAAAAGCGTACCGCTCTTTGTCCAGAGCGCTCGCTGAGAAACAAATCGATGAAAAAGGAAGGAGATTAGATAAGATACAACGTTACTGACTGTGTGAGGTAACTTGTGCTCTGCATTTGACCTATCCTAACTACTTAGGTGCAGTGGGCAGCCACAGTGCAGCGCCCGGGGACCAATTCCAGTCCTGAGGCCAGTGCCTTGGGCAAGGGCAATAACAGGAGTATACCTAACTCCACACAGAGAGGACCTGGACCAGGACTCAAAACCGGAACTTCTTTCTTGTAAAGCCACAGTGCTATAACTACTGCACCGGCCAAATAACGACGTAGATGACAAGGAAGCAGAAGAGAGGCGCTGAACTGATCACCGCTTTTAAATATCGAAAATATTTGTGTACTAATCTATTAGATGTGTATTGATAACTCAATTTGAACGGGGAGATGCATTACTTTCCCCCAAAAACAATCAAATTACATTGATTTACTAGCCCTGTAACCAGTAAAACATTTGGAAAAGGCTTTCTGTACTTCTAAACAAAACTAAACAAACGTTATACCGGAGTCAAAGGCCCGACAGAGTAAGTGCATTTTGCATCCCTGCTCAACTGCAGTATTAGTACCGTCTGGAAGGCCCCAAATTTGAAATCAGCAGCGACAACATTTTCTTTAAGCAGTGAATGATAGGCTATTCTTACCTGGCGAATTGTACGCAGCATCCGTCGCTTGTACCTGCTGCGCATAAAAATAAATGCAATTAAATTGGCAATATCTACTGGTTGGTAAATACCGACATGCAAAAAACGAGAAGCACCGTGGATCACGAACCTATGTTTCTTTTTCGTCAACATAAACTTAATTGCATTATTTGGAAATAGGGCTACTTACCGGTATTTCAGAATTGGTTGTGAATATGCTAAATGTGACAACAAATGTAGATATAATTGCGAACATGAAATCTTTTTTTGACATTTTTAGTTTAATATAATTATTAAGCCCGTCAGCTACAGAAAATTCCAAACTATAAGCCGTATAGTTCAACTCTGCAAGCAGAAGTCTCCCTTTCCTCAGTATCTCAATTAAAGACACGTGAAACGCATCGCAACATTGACGTGATTGGCTAATCATCGCGCCCAGGCAAATGTTAGTATTCTTTTCACATGCATTACCTTCACTGTCCGGCAGGTGTCGGTAAAAGACAACTAAAGAAAACAATGCACTCTGAATGCCTGAAGACGCCTATCCGGTTCACGTTGCACGAGCCTCTCGTATGGTACAGCAGTAATTCTAACTTTTTTCCCCCAACCGTAGCGCCTCAATTATACGAAAATGTGCTACAGCAGGTCACAAAGAGCTTGTGTGTAACTGCCATTCCCACGGGACGTGGCCCAGTCACAATGGACATTCAAGTCAAATGGGAGACTACGTAAACAAGGAGATTTTTGGCTGCACGGTTATACGGTAGCAAAGGTCATTCTTAACCGACGTACTTGAATGGCAGCACCAACATGCCCACTGGAAACTTCTGGCTGGTTTGTATGGTGTTTTCCTTACATAAGTTCTGTGTTAATTTACTGAGATGGACGGACAGACAGACACTGGGGTCCAGGCAGTAGGATTGAGCTCCTCACTCGTTTATATAATAGTACAGTTTTGAATGGGAAGCCGTTTGTATGGGAACCTATGCAGCTCTGTCTTTTGAAGAATACACAGGCTGCCCAGCCATGTACATATACATAAATAAATAAATATACATGACTCTGTTCATTAAAAGTATGAGTTTACATGTTTCATATTTAAAAAACAGATGAATGACTCCACATGTCTGTGTACTGTTTAAAGTGATAAATATACATTTATCATTGATAGAAATAATGCAATCATATTGTCAATGGCAAAGACATTACCTCGGCTTATGCCAAATTGTGAAATGGGATACATTATTTGTGGTTCACGCCTCCACAGTAATGTTAAAAATTTGATGATTCCAGATTTCTCACTTGATCTTTTGAAATTGAACTACATACTTTTTTCTGTATGTAGTTATCACTGGTATGCTATTAATATTCTGCCAACAGACTGTACCAGTATACACAGTTACAACATGATGTAGACTAACTTGTTTTTCTATCCGATTATGAGCCAGAGTATTTTAAATTCAAACTCAGAAGTAGACTATTTGCTCATTTGTCAGTTTCCCACTATTATGCAGAAAATGCACGGTTTACAAAAAAGGGACATTTAATCACCAATATTAACAAAATGAACATATTTTATTGACAATCCAACCATCCTGATTTACAACAAAGCCAAGCTTGAGAACGTTTATAACAACTGCAGGGTATATACAGTCAAGCCGGAAAGTCTGCACACCCCTTTCACCTTCTCGTTTTATTACGTTACAGACTTATACTACAATAGATTGAGTTCATTTTTTGCCTCAAACATCTACACACAATAGTCAATAATGACGAAGTGAAAACAGGTTTTTAGAAAATATGCAATTTTATTTTACTGACAAAAATAGGTTATTTAGGGGTTACATATCTGTACACACCCTTAGCCTAATACTTGGTTGCTGCACCTTTGGCATCGATTACAGCTTCAAGGCGTCTTGGGAAAGAAGCTACGAGCTTGGCACACTTGTTTCTGGACATTTTTTCCCATTCCTCTTGGCATATCCTTGCAAGCTCCGTCAGGTTGGATGGGGAGCGTCGGTACACAGCCATTTTCAGCTCTTTCCACAGATGTTCAATTTGATTCAGGTCTGGGCTCTGGCTGGGCCACTCAAGGACATGCACAGACTTTCTCCGAAGCCACTCCTTTGTTCTCTTGGCTGTGTGCTTCGGGTCGTTGTCATGTTGGAAGGTAAACCTTCGCCCCAGTCTGAGGTCCAGAGCGCTCTGGAGCAGGTTTTCTTCAAGGATCTCGGTGTACTTAGCTGCATTCATCTTTCCCTCTATCAGGACTAGTTGCCTCGTTCCCGCTGCTGAAAAACATCCCCACATCACGATGCTGCCACCGCGGGCTGTGATGTGCCTTTTACTAAGGAGGGGCTTCCGTCTGGCCACTCTACCATAAAGGCCTGATTGGTGGAGTGCTGCCTGGATGGTTGATCTTCTGAAAGGTTCTCCCATCTCCACAAGGATACGCTGGAGCTCTGTCAGAGTGACCCTCGGATTCCTGCTCACCTCCATGGCCAAGGCTCGTCTTCCCCGATTGCTCAGTTTGGCCGGGCGGCCAGGTCTAGGAAGATTCTTGGTGGTTCCAAACTTCTTACATTTACGAATGATGGTGGCCACTGTGCTCTTTGGGACCTGTAAAGCTGCAGAGATTTTTCCGTACCCTTCTCCAGATCTATGCCTTGACACAATCCTGTTTCTGAGATCTGCAGATAATTCCTTTGACCCTATGGCTTGGAGTTTGCTCTGACATGCATTGTCAACTGTGGGACCTTATATAGGCAGGTGTTGGCAATCCCCAATCATGTCCAATCAATTGAATTTATCACAGGTGGACTTTGGGACCTGTAAAGCTGCAGAGATTTTTCCGTACCCTTCTCCAGATCTATGCCTTGACACAATCCTGTTTCTGAGATCTGCAGATAATTCCTTTGACCCTATGGCTTGGAGTTTGCTCTGACATGCATTGTCAACTGTGGGACCTTATATAGGCAGGTGTTGGCAATCCCCAATCATGTCCAATCAATTGAATTTATCACAGGTGGACTCCAATTAAGTTGTAGAAACATCTCAAGCAGTATCAGTGGAAACAAAATGCACCTCAGCTCACTTTTGGGTGTCATATCAAAGGGTGTGTACACTTGTGTACATATGATATTTTACATTTAGATTTTTAATAAATTAGCACAAATGTCTAAAAACCTGTTTTCACTTTGTCATTATGGGCTATTTTGTGTAGGATTTTGAGACAAAAAAATGAACTCAATCTATTGTAGAATATGTCTGTAACGTAATAAAACGTGGAGAAGGTGAAAGGGGTGTGCAGACTTTCCGGCTTGACTGTATCAAGGCATGTAGGGGCAAATGCAATTAAATTAGCTGGAGTTTAAACCTTGCCAGGGATGGGCAACTCCAGGCCTCGCGGGCTGGTGTGTATGCAGGTTTAACTCCAGGTCTCGCGGGCCGGTGTGTATGCAGGTTTAACTCCAGGCCTTGTGGGCCGGTGTGTATGCAGGTTTAACTTCAGGCCTTGTGGGCCGGTGTGTATGCAGGTTTAACTCCAGGCCTCGCGGGCCGGTGTGTATGCAGGTTTTTCATGCCGCAAGTTACCAATGATTTCATTTGCCCAATCATATACATGGTCTGATATGTTAGCCACATTCCACAACATGAACACCAGCTGATGAATGTTCTTGTGCCTGTATGCATGTTATTGTAGCATTTTATTGTGGTGTAATTTACAAGTGAATCTGTGTTGGTGTAACGTTTTATGACTAATTAGCTGATTGAGCCTGGGTAACTGGCGGCAGCAAAAACCTGCATACACACCGGCCCGCAAGGCCTGAAGTTAAACCTGCATACACACCGGCCCGCGAGGCCTGAAGTTAAACCTGCATACACACCGGCCCACAAGGCCTGAAGTTAAACCTGCATACACACCGGCCCACAAGGCCTGAAGTTAAACCTGCATACACACCGGCCCACAAGGCCTGAAGTTAAACCTGCATACACACCAGCCCGCGAGGCCTGAAGTTAAACCTGCATACACACCGGCCCGCGAGGCCTGAAGTTAAACCTGCATACACACCGGCCCACAAGGCCTGAAGTTAAACCTGCATACACACCGGCCCGCAAGGCCTGGAGTTAAACCTGCATACACACCAGCCCGTGAGGCCTGAAGTTAAACCTGCATACACACCGGCCCGCGAGGCCTGAAGTTAAATCTGCATACACACCGGCCCACAAGGCCTGGGGTTAAACTTGCATACACACCGGCCCGTGAGGCCTGGAGTTGCCCATCCCTGCCTCATGCTTAATCCTCTACACTACAGAAATGCAGCCATCCCAGTTGCCATGCTGTTCTGTGGTTTAAGCTGAATATCCTTTCTTTGTGGAAACGGCGGAGTAGAAAAGGGTTTAACGTACAGGCCAAGTCAAGACTTCAGCCGGACTGCCACGGACTAGTTACTGCACCCAAGCGTTTTCAATTTAATTAAAAATGATTTTAACCAGCTTTACATTTATAATTAAAAATCACCACGTGGGATTACATTTTGAGCCCTTCAGCAATTTCACTATAAAGGTACAAGAAGCAACAGCGCACAAATGCACACAAAAAAGGTCACCATAAAAAAAAATACTCCACCAGAGGGCCTGTAGTGAGGATATCGCCCACAATGCAACACTACTAGATGGAGCTTAGGGATAAGAAAACAAAACAAACAAAAAAAATAATAAATAAACATGAAATGCAAACGTGCATAACTCAGCTTTCAACACATGGAGGACTTGCACACATAATTCCGGCTGTTGACAAATAAAAACCTCCACCCTCGCGGAAAAGACGCTGACTCAATCTATACCTGTCAGTCTTCCGGTCTGTTACTGATACACAAAACCATTCTCAAAGACCACAGAGCTGGTGAAATGCATCATCTTACACGTACACTTGCACATGAACATTCACACTAGGGTCTGCCAAATCGTTACGCAAGTTTCCAAGGCGCACACACACACACACACACACACAAAAAAAAACAATCACTCAGATTTTTTGTGATATTAATGTTTTTATTTTCATCATCCATGCCATCCATATGACACGGCAGCATGTCAACCTCCATTTTAGCTTTTTAGGAATAATTCATTGACAGAGTATCAGTATCTGTGCATTAAGTATGTACAGCAGGAGGAGATGCTTACACTCAAATTGGTATATAAGGGATTCTATACCACATGACCAGTGTATCCCTACCTATTAGAAAAGCTCATCTGTCCACACCTATGGTGTCATTTTATTGCAATAACTAAGATAAAGCAATGACCAGTAAAACAAGATTGCCCTCCAAGATTACCCTAATGACACACGCAAGCTGTAATATAGCTGTAGTAAAGACCTTGTGCACACTACTTTAAAAAGCAGCAATCGAAAAGTAGCCGTCACACAGAGATTTTACACAATCTTCAATAACCTACACAGACCAGCTGTTTGCCTGCATTTCACAAAGAAAGGCCTGACCGCACAGAGCACATTTAAATGTTTGGCTTTCTTTTTAACGTACAAACCGCATTTCAACGTACGTAAACATTTGTTCAACCTCAGGCTCCACCGTGAGAGAGCAGCGGCATGACATCCGCCAGCCTCCCTTTCGGTTCCACAATCTGAAACGCAACCCAGCCTGACGTGTGCATTTCACAAGCCCCTCCCACCTCCGTATCAACAGATTTATTAGAGAATGATTGACAGGTCAGTAGAATCTCCCTGCAGTACTCCACTGGTCCGCTTCCAGCTCCTAAAGGAGTGCAAAAGTCAGTTGCTCAAACGTATAGACAAAAACACACTCGCCATTAATACATGACCAATAACAGCCCGTCACATTTTATTTCATCTGGTGTCTGGAAACTAAGCTTATTTCATTCAACTGTGACAAAGAGGAACTCAAAGTCAAGGTGTTTCTGAGCCACTGCCCAAAGCTTCCTGCGTGGTTTTGCATTTACAAGCTTCAAGCAAAATGACAAAGCAGTCAAAAATACATTGGGGGGGGGCAGCAAGAAGCTCTGTACAATGGTCTTATACAGATATTTTAGAAAAGTTGTGATTATTTTCAGTTATCACATGGTCACATATCACGAGTGAACAGCCATTTCTTCCCGTTGTCCCGTTTTTAAACAAAGAGCACACAGCCGCCAAAAATCTTTGATAAATCATGCTGATCTTCCTCGTGTTTTCCCGTGTGACCAGGATTGTCGGGCTTTGACAGAATGTGACATCAGAGGGTTTTTCCTTCAGCTTCGAAAGCTATAGTACAAGTGTTTAAAAAAAAAAAAAAAATATATGTACAGAGCGACTGCTGGAAACATCTGGAAAGTTCTTGCGGGTGAATGTTCATTGATTGTAGAGCATCATTCAAAACTTCCTTTTGAGTGACGGTTAAGCTGTGGTTTGGAGCACCAAACTTTGGGCTGCAGAATAAAATCGTTGCTAACGGCAATGTGGTCGTAACTTCACCCCACCAATTTAAACTAAGTGAGTAACAGACTGTGTACAGTACAGTACCATGTAGAAAAAAAAGATGAAATTTGCATTTAAGAGCAACTGGATGAGGCTAACTGGCTTGGAAATAATGCAGTCATATTTTCACATTTCTGGTACAAAGTCTTGAAAAACACAGTAGTCAAACAAATATATATATATCAGCGATTAAATAGGTTTTGGGTTGAACCAGTTGTAACCTGGTTTAAGTCGATCTCTTTCCTGCCTTTCTTCCCCACTACTTGATGATAAAACTCTTTGCCCTTTTCCCAAAACAGACGTGACCAGGATGAGTCAGAGGCAACCCTGAAGACTAGTAGCGAATGTACTTTTATTATGGAGGAACAACGGCTCAGGCTCAATTCTTAACACGGGTTCTAAACAGAGGCTTATGTCTGAATGTGGTTACTCAGCACAAAAGTACCCAGATGTACCCAACACACACACACACACACACACACACACACACACACTCTCTTTTTAGGACAAATAATCTTAGGTCAGAATCTTATTTCTACAGTGCAAGAGACACTTATTTTATGTGAAAAAAACTCAACCTGTAAATAAAAAAAATATTTTCCTTAGCAACAAAAAATACCACAGACAGTCATTAGGCAAATGGGTTCCCAGAATGCACTTGGTAATACATGCACGACCCCCACCTCATATTTCCGCAATTGTTTGAGGGCAGACATCCAAAATATTAAGCTATCAAAAATCCATTAAAGCCCCAAAAAGGAAGCAAACGCGTTGCTCTTGTTTCTCGATGCATACTGTGCAATAATGAAATACAGTCACCTCAGGCATGGCCCTTTACCAATCTGGCTAATACCGCTTTAATTGCATTGCAGGGCTGAGCAGTACGACAGAGTAATACTGTTATAGTTAATTCTAGAAAGAGCACAGCGGGAAACTAGCATTTATTCTTTCTTTTTTTTTTCTTATCAAGTCAAAATCTTTCCAGTCAAAACTCATGTTAAAGTTTACAGCAGCAAGTTGACAATGGTTCCATACTTTTATTTATTTGAAGTTAAAAATTAACAACAAAACACACAAAAAAATAAAATAAAATTTAAAAAAAAGAAAAGCAGTCAATGGTCCACGTGTCTATTACTTCTTGAATTCATTCACCATTGAAAATAATATTTTTCTTAAAAAAAGGAATAGATCGTAATTACTACAGAGATGCTTCCATATCAGAACTACTTTTTTGGACTGGTTCTGGACTTCCTGGTGCTACATACAGGCATTACAAATCAAATCACGGACCGAACTTTAGCTCAAGACCTGGTCCAGATGAGCTTGTTACACATTTGCCACAATCCTTAGTGAATTTCACAGATGTGCACAAAAGCTGAAATTGTACTTTGGTTTAAACCCACCAGTGCAGCACACTAGCTAATGATTTCCAGAAATGACATTGTGGGCACTAGGTTTCTGACAGCTCACCGATTATCAACTTTCCCAAGTGAAGGAGCAGTGGGAGCAAGCCATTCTCACACAGGGATAGCCCTCACTGACACAGAAAATCCTAATCTCTGAGGGGTTTAAGGAATTTACAATGTGTCCATCCCTCTCCGTGCAAATAGCAATCCACTTTAAAGATTTTCAGATTTTCAATGTCACAATTGTCCATGTTTTCTCAAATGGCCCAGAGGTCAGAGGTCAACTGAGAAGGGAGGAGTGGCCTGGAACATTGCACACTGCCAGTCAACAGCAAAGTGCAAAGCTCAACTCCAAATCTGGGACTTCAAACATGTGCCTGAATGAAAGGGATATCTATTTTTAAATATTAACATTATTGGTGCAATACTTCTCTTTATATAAAAATGGACCGGTGTTTAAAAAAAAATAAAAATAAAAATGGCATCAGTCTCTCAGAAATATACATATTTTCATAAATAGTTCAGTTTAAAATGTAATCAAGTACAAAGGGTGTGAGAAATGACTGGAATAAGCGCCCCATGAAACCTCTACAGCAAAACAGTAGTCCAGATCATCCATTCTCTCAGCCTTTACGAGTTATGAAATGATGAACAGCTCAGCATTATGTGTACATTAATAATAATAATAATAATAATAAACAACAATAACAGTAAGATGAAGGATAATTCAGCTGCCAACATCTTCGTCATCCTTCTCACAACAAAAAGTGAAAATAAACACCAATACAAACATAACGGAAAGCCTGTGCTGGCTTACAGCATGGATGTGTTCACTGTTTTCAGATGCCCAACTCAACTAATGAATTTTCAGTTCACTAGAGTGGGGGGGGGGGGGGGGTCACCTGGCTTCTTGCCCATGTATGACATCGGTAGAAAAAGGACATTTGTCATCCCAGCAACGTCTGCGAAGGTTGCCAGCGACTACCGAAGTACTTTTCACGTGGGGGTACGGCCCTTTGCACAGGACTACCAGCAGTTAAGCATCTCAGGTTCAAGGAGTGAAAAATATCTCCGTTACTGACAGCTGAGAGCCGGGTCACTGAGCCAGGTCCAGATTTTGATCATATCCTGTGGAGTCCTGCTGTGGACCAGCATAAGGCTCTTGTAGGCGCAGGGATTGTTCCTGTATTTCTCTTCGATGTCAAAGGTCCTGAAGCCCTTGTGCTTCTCCGGCACCAGGCCCAGTTTCTTTAGGCACATTCCTGTGTAGACGTCGTCGATGGGGTAGAGCGCCACCTTGTGGGAGACCGTGTGCAAGCGGAGTGCCAGGTCCCCCGAGTATAGGAACCCGCCCCCGCCGGCGTAGGGCGGGTACTGCCCCACGAACATGCTCTCGGGGATGAAGTACTTGAGCTTCTTGTCACGGTGAGGGCCGGCGTGGGTGATCACGTCCCCCACAAACAGGTCCTTGGCCTTAGTCGGCGACAGGCCCCCGAGAAAGCTCAGGATGCGGCGGGTGTTGACGAAGACGTCGTCGTCGCCCTTGAAGACAAAGCTAGCCCCGGGGCATCGGAGGTCCAGCCAGTCCAGGAAAAGCACCTCCTTTACGGTCAGGTTGAAGAAGGAGTCCCTGTAGTCCCACTGGAGGATGTCCCTGTGCATGGAGGCCTCGTACCGGAGCATCTCAGAGAGGTCAGGGAAGTGGTCCATCGCCGTGGTGTTGCCCAGCAGGAAGACCGTGGCCACCGTGCGGTTAGCCAACTGGCCGGCCCGGCCCCAGGATTCCCGGATGGCCTGCCGTCGGTCAAAATGAGGCGACAGGGACTTGATAGCCAGCAGCAAGTAGGGCTTCTCCCTGCATATGTGGGGCTGGTCCACCACCATGCGGTAAGACCTACACCTCATGTAGAGAAGGAAGTCCTTGAAGCGGTCGGGGAGGGAGTTGTAGTCCTTCACCTGGGTGGTAACGCTCAGGTTGGGGTCACAAGAGTTGGAGTCGAAGGTTTCGTTCAGCCACTGCGGGAGCTCGGGGCTGGAGCCGTTCTCCGTGGCCAGGATGGGGTTGTGCACGTAGTCCAGTCTCTGCTGCTGGCGGTTCCAGTAGGCCTCGCTGGCCACCAGCTTCTTCCAGAAGGGCTTGTTGGGCACCCGGACCTTGCTCTGGCCGCCCTTGCCCTGGCCACTGTTCCGCGACACCTCCACCAGGATGAAGATGAAGAAGTTGACCATCATCATCACCCCCAGCAGCTTCATCTTCCGACGTCCCACGTGCATCTCTTCGCTTCTCACCTGCTGGAAGAGAGGGGGGGGGGGGGGGGGTGCACAAAACAAGCCAATGTAAGGAACAGTCAGCAAAGCCTTCTGAGGCTACAGATGAGTAGGTCACAGAAGCCTTAACTAGGCATTTTGTGAGGGTGTCTGAAAACCTGCCATGAATATTTGCAAGAGGCATAGATATCGGGAGATGCTTTAAGTCTCTTCAGTTTGCTTCACCCTATATGTGGGTATGTACGGTTTTTGTTTCCATGTGTGCAATTTAACACACGTGCACACACTCGTGCACACACTCGTGCGCACCTAATCTCCGCTCCTGAGGAATGAAGCCTGAGCCCCCTCTTTATTACTTCCTCTTCAAGCCACTAGCCACTCATTTAGAGCCAAACAGGCGGCATGCGTTCCCAATTCCTGCCCCACTCATGACATACATTACCGACACAGTTGAGCGAAACATGTTCTTTTAGAGGACTTAGAAACCCCACCCCCTCCAAAAAAAAAAAAAAAACACAACGCGCACACACGCACACACATACACTTTTCTGTCTCTCTCTTGCACACACACACACAAATATAAACACACACTCTCCGGTCCTCCTTCATCAGCTCAAAATTAAGAGTGCAGAGCCCTTGGCTCTCGCTCAAACCCATGACTAGGTAAAGACGCTTTGCAAAACGCTGCCAGATAATAACCATTATCGAGTTCCAGCTTAGATTTCTCAGAAAGAACAGGGGGGTGTCTACTCTAGTGAAGCCACACCCAGCTTGTCCGGGCTACAGAGGGCTTGTAGCAAGCAAACAGGACAGGGTTTTGTGAAGAATACTCTTCTGAGGTCTGCATGGAGCCCTGACAGGGTGAGTCAAACAAACATCTTCAACAAACCCCATAATTCCTACACAAAAACCTGGCCAAAAGCCCTCCAAAAAAGGAAATCTAAGCAGCATTTATAAGATAAAAACATTCTACCCTCAACCCCCCCATTACCAACAAAGCATGATGGTCAGGTGAGGATTTGAAGCAACTATTAGTTGTGGGGTTTATGAGACATTCATGGTACACCAGGATGACAACTTTCAACACGTCACAGCAACTGTTCCACTTGTTGGGTCCTCGTTGTCGCTCTCCCACGGGTCTCCTTCGTCAGATTGTATCAGCATTGCGTACGCCATTGCATCAAAGGTGCCCTTCCCGACTGCCTGTTTGAATAAGCGGTTTCCCGAAACTGACCCGGTGTTTTCACGGTCATATAAGGAATAGGGAATGAGGAGGAGGGGCAGGCGAGCAGAAAGAGGTTCAGTTTACATCAACAGCGAAGCTGAAAGGGGCGAGAAAAAACCAGTTTGTTTTGCAGAACGAGCAAATATTTACTCTGTCCTTGGTTGTTTAAAAAAAAGAAAAAAAGAAGAAAAAAAAAACAGATTCGGAAAAACGTCACGTGGTGAAAACCTGTTCGTATAATCCGGCGGTGCCCAAGCAAGAAAAGGGCCAGTGTGGGTGCAGGGTTTTTTGTTTTAGTCCAGCATGACGACATCCGAGGCCTTGATGAGTACTATCAGGTGTCGTAGTGCTGAGCTAAAACACAAACCTGTGCTCACACCGGCCATTTTTGTGGGGGATAAATAGTCGCCGACAAAAGTATGCGTACGCACGTCCGCAGGGTCCGCGTGGGCCTAAATTAAATCATAGCTGACCCAACACGGACCCCGAGCGGACGTCCGCCGAGGCAGTCGTTCTTTGTGTCCGCACAGACCTGTCGTTTTACCTACGCGCGTACCGTCATCTAATTCCATGAAGGACGCCATTGTTGTTTGTAATTTGCCCACAAAAATGATGGGAAATGTAGTCTACAAAGGAAGATTGGTACGTTCTTCTATGAAAGACAAAAGTCCATGGGCAATCTGGCGGACTGTCCGTTCGCGTACGTGTCCGCTCCCTGTTTTAAACACTCAGTAATGACCCCCGATATAGCCAGTCCTCCTCAGCAGCTCAAACTCTGAGGCTCGCTGAAGCCCTGACTGCCAGGACATCCTGCCCCGACTCTCCATCTTTCCCCTGCGTCTGCTCTACATCGCCCCCTGGGCCCAGTCTGCATTACTGCACCTTCACACGGCCTCCAATCAAAGCTAGAGCGTCATTGCCAAGGGAGACATTCCGCATCCTCTTTGAGAGGCCAGAGCAGATCTGCATGCGTTTTCAGAAGAGGAAACTGGACGAGCTCCTGTGCAGACGATAGGACGGCAGCGCAAATTAGCCAATCACAGGGACACACCAACTCCGTGATGTCAGTGGGCTACATTTCACATTCACACTTCAGGCAATTAGCAGATGCTCTAATCCAGAGTGATTTACACGGCTTACATTTTTTAGCTCATGGAATTATCGACGGAACGACTTGTAACATCACAGTACATTTTCCAATGTTTTTATCATTGTGTATTATACAGCAATGAGATCCGAACGAGTACCGCGATTGGCCGAGACGCATTCCACCAGTGCTGGTATTTAGCATAACGCACTGCCAGTGAGTAGATGCGTTCTATAGAGCGTTGCCTAGGAAGCATAAACAAGGTGCTAGCAAGTTGGCGAATCCGAAATAAAGAATGAGTTAATCACAAGTTATTGTTTAAATATTTTCTCACTACTTACTAAAGGTTTATGGTATAAAAGCAATAGATCACTTGAGGTTCGTGTGTTATTGGATATAAGCACTGCTGAGAGTACTTCGACGTCACAGCGGTGCTTATATTTCCAATAACGCACTCCCTCTCGTGATCTATTGCTTAATTATATTATCGTTTTAAGTCTCCTCACATAGCCAATAGCATGTTAGAACATCACCCAACACTAACATCACCTTTAAAAATCACCTTTTAAACCTCTAAACAAGTTATGCCGCATACAACATGCGATAACGAAGCATTCCTAAGAAGCAAACTGGCTTTTTGCTATTAAAAATGGATATAGCGCCTTTATTATGAAACATCAGCTGCTTTTTCCTACACATTAAATTAGTGAACATGTTACCTGTTTGGCAGGTAAAGTCTGCAGCTCCTGAAAGATGGGCTCTGGGATTTTACCCCATCCTTATGGTCTGTTCGGAGGGGAAAGGGATGAGGCAGATGAGGTTTGGGGGTGGGGGGTGGGGGGGGCGTAGGCAAGCGACAACCTGTAAACAAGCACAAACACAATGTTCTCCGTCAACAGGGCATTTAAAGTTTTCGGGAGCTGGGTTGGAAAACAGTCCAGGCCGGTGCACAGAATTTGTAACGAGGCCCTTAATTATAAGCCCCCCCCCCCCCTGCCAGACTGCTGAGCTCAGGAACAATGAGGGGAGCGTGTGGTCTCCAGAAAGCTACTCAGACAAGGAGTGGCTTAACTGTTGACACATTCAAAGCCCACCACAACGATCGTGACATCGTCATTTTTCTAGTGCATCATCTGCTTTTACATGAACCATATACAGTGCATCCGGAAAGTATTCACAGCGCTTCACTTTTTCCACATTTTGTTCTGTTACAGCCTTATTCCAAAATTGATTAAATTCATTTTTTCCCTCAAAATTCTACACACAACACCCCATAATGACAATGTGAAAAAGGTTTTTTTGAGATTTTTGCAAATTTATTAAAAATAAAAAACTAAAATTTCTCATTTACATAAGTATTCATACCCTTTGATTTAACGTATTTTTAAAGTATCATATTTCATATTTGGTCGCATATCCTTTACATGCTGTTACTTCCTGAAGTCTGTGACCATCAACATCAAAAAACTGTCGATATCTTATTTTCAGGTACTGTTACAAGCGATACTATAACCTTTCTGCATTTGAATGGATCTCTATGGAAATTGGGGGGTGAGACTAGATTCAGCTGTAAATTACACTGGTACAGTATGGAACACATGGCTGGCTAAATGGCTGTAAGTTATCAAGGGTCTGAGCTATCAAACGAGCCCCAAACCATCACTCTGTTGCCAGATATGGAGTAGATGTGGATGGATCACTTTAAGGGTTGTTTCTCCTGACTTTTTTCCCCATAGAGTTCTATAGGAAAATGAGTCCGGAGAAATAACCCTTGCAGTGATCCATCCACATCTATTCCATATCTGGCAACAGAGTGATGGTTTGGGGCTTGTTTGATAGCTCAGACCCTTGATAACTTACAGCCATTTAGCCAGCCATGTGTTCCAAAAACAAAATTAAATCAGTGCAGTGAACCTATAACCATAAACACAGTACCAAAACAAACCCATTTTCTAATATCATAAAACTCAAATGCAAACAAAAGGTTCACAAATCATAAGTCTTTGGGTTGCTGGTTCATATAGGTCCACGACAGTACGGGGGATTATGAAAACCTGAAGCCATGTTTTGGTTTTTTCCCCCCCTGGTTGGTTTAAAATTCACGTGTCAAATCACAAAACACAAATCAGCAGAAAATAAGTGGTCCCCACAGCAACAAGTCTATTGCTGTTACTATCACAGCAGTCATGTGACTCACAGCCAGAAAAAAGACAGTAAGCCATCACAAGATGGCCCCAAAGACTTTCACATGCATGCGCAACAGTAAATGTTTTCATAACAGAACATTCATAAACACATAAAATGTGCCTCGTATGGGCGGAGCAGGGACAACACAATTGCCTGCAATTTCATCATCCACTATAACGCTGGTATACAAATCACAGTCCTCACGGTCCTGCTTTTCCACCCTCCCTTTACCTGGGAGTCAGGTGTGAAGACAGTCTGGCCAATGACAGTGGCACCAATTGTTCAGTTAATTACCCGGGAGAAAGAAAACCAGGGCCGGATTTGAGGTCCAGATTTGAATATCCATGCACTATAAGAAATATTACATTACAGTGCATTTTGCAAATGAAAAGAGAACATAGTGACATTTCAAGCTTATTAGTAGCTTGTCCCCACCTTGGACTGACCTCCACAGCACTCCGGGAGCTATAAAGCAAACCCAAACTAAAATAGTCTGCATAAGCGGCGTTGCGACATCTGAACCGAAGCTGTGACAGGCTGCCTAAATGGGCCTCCGAAGGTGCAAACCATCGCACCAGCACCCTACTCCAGGCCAGAACATCACGTCCCTCACACGCGAGACTGAGAACAAACACCCACACCACTGGCGGAAAATAAATCTGACTGGCAACGGCAGCATCACTGTGGGACCCGCTTTCCTCTGCAAAACGTCCTCAGATGGCAGAGCAAACAGGTCAACAAAGTAGCTACACGTTGCGCAAGCAGTTTTAGATAGGGCTCCAATGTCTCCATAACTACAGCTGAGAAAACACAGGTGCCTTAAACTAGGGGGGGGGGGGGGGAGCTGGGTACTACTGAAAGTTTATCCAATCGTATCTCAGCATTGCAACACATGGAACATCCAACCGGCCAATCCCGTGCATCTACATTTGAATGGAGGTATGAACTCGCAGTGTGTTGTGGATCACCTTCCTGCTCTCCGACAAAAATGAAAACAGGAACGGAAACAGGGAAGAAAGGCCGATGAAGAACCTAGTCTTCCACGAGATGCTAATAAGGTTAGCATTTTTCTAGTGAATGGCCCACATTCGTACGTAGAAATTCAAGGCGTTACATGCGCAATTCTAGATACAGCCTCTATATCTCCTATAACTACACCTCACACAACACAGATGCCTTGACTTAGGGGGCTGGGTACTACCTCTGACGTTTATCCAATCATTACCGCTGGCATTTAGAGTGAACGTCCAACGCCGGCTAGTCAATAAGCAGCGAGACGGGATTCCTTTAAGGGCATTCGTTCGGATTAATGATCGACAGGCCAGGCACCTAGGAATCGACTTTGAGAAGCACAGCGCGACTCCTTCCCTGCCGTTGTGCCACACCCTCTGAGCAGCCAAGGTTATTTGGGCTGACACAGGAAAAAAAATGTCTGATTAGCTCACTTAATTAACCCTTTAAAGGTGTAAGATCATATGTTATTAGAATGTTCTTAACCAAACATTGTAATGCTGATGCAACAGTCACCACTGGCAATTTGAAAGCAATGGGGTTTCTAGAACACGACTTAAAATTTTGAAAAAACATTCCAAAAACCTACTCTTCAATGGGTTAAATCACTCACTCGCGTTACATGAAGTAAATGTCCAAATGTAAAAGGCTGAGCTTAAAGTGAACAAGTTGGGTTGCTGGCTCTCATGGTTTCTTCAATAAAACACAAAACAAATAAAACAAAAGAAAAATCTATATATTCATGAATCGATTAAGGAACTACCCTCACCGTCTAAAATCGATCGCGCCATTCAACGTGCGTCTTGCCGTTTTCTGGCTATTGGCATTTCCGATCTGAAGCCTCACGGCGCTGATCAAAAGCCTCCAAGCTTCACCGTTTCCACGGCAACACGGGCAGCCACGTGTGAAGGGGTTGCTATAGTTACCACAGCTCAGGCCCGAGTTGAGCGTTTATCATAGTTGACGACTCAGTTGATTTTTATTGCTTTCTATAGATTTTACCATTAGCACTAGTAATTTCATGTCTCCATCCATACCACATATTTATACCCATTATTATATTGATTGTCCCCCCCCCCCCCCCCCCCCCCTCTGGGATTAGTACAGTTTCTAACCATCCGTCTTGATCAGGAAGGAAACCTTCCCCTACAAATTCTCAACGGCTCAGCGTGACTGCAAACAGCGAGCAGACGCTTGGTAAAAATAATTTCCGAGAATATTCACAGTCCTTTGGCTAGCCTCAGTGCTCCCAACTAACTGAGACCATTCCAGAAGCATCCCACCTTTTGGGTCCAGTTCCAAAGCTTTGTGACACTGACCCAGTGTCTGTGTGTGATGGAGTAGGAGGGATTGGTTGTACTCAGACAGTGTAATTAGCCTTAAAGGTGATTACTGCCTGTCTGGACTTGCCAAGGCCTCACCACTCAGCCTTCAGGAAAGAGGGCCTCAACTCCCCTTACTTTAGCAATTATTCAGAAAGTGTGTGTGTGTGAGAGAGAGTGTCTGTGTGTGCGCACTTGTGCATGTGTTTGTGCGTGCGAAAGTGTGAGTATGTCTGTATTTGTGTGTGTGTGTGTGTGTGTGTGTGTGTGTGTGTGTGTGTGTGTGTGTGTGTGTGTGTGTGTGTGTGTGTGTGTGTGTGTGTGTGTGTGTGTGTGTGTGTGTGTGTGTGTGTGTGTGTGTGTGTGTGTGTGTGTGTGTGTGTGTGTGTGTGTGAGACCCCCAACTCTCCCCTCTCTTATAGAATAGAATAACTTTTATTTTCCCATTAGGGAACTTCAGTTGTAGCCACCAGCATCAACAAAAAAGACACAGACAGTGGGGCACTGACACACAACACACAAATAAACACACCAAATAAAGACATACAATAGAATCATTGAATACAGCCATGATTAAAAATAGCCCCCGCTGTCCCGAGATGTCCAGCGTCATTAAGCAATTCAAAAAAGTCATTATATTAGTAAGCTAATATAAATGTACTTGGTTAACAGCATAAACAGCGTTTTACATTGCGTGTCAAACATTCTGCACAACGTGCGCGTGTTCCTGTGGACGTATGAGCGATTCAGCTTCCCAGTCTATGGCCTGTCCGCTGGAGGCAGTCTGGCCCCACTGAACAAACGCTTCCATTTAGTATTCAACTTGAGCGCAGACCACAAAGTGAAGAGCTTTTACAGAAGAGGAATTGGGAGTGTGCTGCTCACTAGGGTCAGTGTTAGTGTGACAGTCGTGTAGCCCACGTTGGGCTAACTTCCTTATCACTGCAGCTAAACCTGATAGAGAGAAAGCCACTCACTTTACCCTCAACTTAGCCTGAGGTGTAGTGGAGTCAGAACAGGGAATGTTTTTGAAAGTGCAAATGCCAAGCGAGCCGCACACACGCACACGCTCGCTCTCTCTCCCTCTCCTCACACACACGCACACACACAGAGCTGATAATAAGAGCTGATATCATCAGTTCACAATAACGGATGGCTCTCTTTCTCTCGGTCACACACAGTTTTGCTAACCACCGGCTGCAGTACACCCACACACACACACACCGGCAGCAGTCGTGACTGGGCAGAGGAGTCGTAGCTGGCGGATGCTCGCCTGGGGTAATATGTCCGCTCTGAGGCTTGCTGTGACCGATAACAGCGCCCAGCCCAAGGCCAGCTGACCCACAGAGCACTGGGGCAGCCAGGTCCGCAAGCCACACCTCCTGTCACACCAGACTCCACCCTCCCTCCCCTGTTACCACAGCGACCAGGTTCACCGCTTAAAACTTCAGCAGCGGGGGTATTTCACAAAGCAGGATTACCGAGTTAGCTGGATAACTGCGGTGGTGAGTAAAACCCAGAACAGCTCTTTTTACTTCAGTCCATGTTCCAGATTTGGGAGGGTTCCGGGTTTTACTCAGTGCAGTTATCCAGCTAAATCAGTAATCCTGGTTTGTGAAACACCCCCAGGTGCGTGACATTGATCTTTATATATGAAAACAATATGATTTTCTGAAAACAAGAAAGCAATGAAAACCGTTATTTGTGTATGCATCTTCTCACATGTTTGTATAAAATGTATTTACTTGTCACCCTGGCTGCGTTTTGTCTAATTTATGCATTTCTTCTCTCTGAATACATTTTTGGAAAAAAAGAAAGAAAAAAGGTTGTGTGGTGTGAAGGAGGTGCCACGGATATGGCAGTACCACCAATTCAGTCAAACCAGACTAGGCTATATAATATACCACAGTCAATCCCATAATATACCACAGTCAATCCAGGGACCACGTCTAAACAGTGCCGAGCAGAAAAATGCCCCCAGAAAGCCGCGTAAGCGAGTTTCCACGCAGAAATTCAGACGTATAATATAACACGTGCTGTGAGAATCTGCGTACCTCTGCACACGATGGACACCATACGTACGCAATGTTTGGAGTCAGTGTGATATGGCGACACCGTGACAGAAAGGCAGAGGTAGAAAATGCTAAACTTTTTTTATAGCAGATTTCAGATTTCACCCTGAGCGTTCTTTTACGCATTTTTATACATGTGGCCCCAGGTGTATATTGCATTCACATTACTTACAACACTCAAGGAAAAAAAAAAAAAAGATGTCTTTTTTGTGATGTGATTGATGAATATTTCCTAGTCCAAAAAATGCCAGGATTTAATCAGACTCAAAACAGTGACGTGATTTCCGGGTGGTTTTGCACAGGATCATTAATAACCTGCAGACAGTTGAACAAGGCTAACACTTAATTCACCGACCGCTGGTGACAAGTTTTCGTAATTAACACAAGCTGTCACCTGCTCATTAGGGGACCAAGAGCAATTCCAGATGACTGCAGTAGATATCACACATTTACCATGGCTGTTATAGACACTTTGCACAAGAACTTGTGGCCAGTCAGTCTGTGAGGGCAAAAGCATACAGTTGACCGTCTTGGACCTCTGCTTTGCATGCAATTAAGCAGATTACTTTTTATTATTTGTAGCGTAATTCACACAAAACTCTCCCAGGGAACTGAACCTTAAAAACAAAGTTGCAAATCCATAGCATAGCCAATTACATTCCGGTACGTAAAAAAACACTCAGAGATGAGTGTTTTCACAAAATCTATTGTTTCAACAGTTGAAATCTCATTTGGAAGAGAGCTCCAGAATAGGTGAGAACAAGAACTAAAGAATCTCAGTCCAGCTAGATTGACTGCTCCCTGGCAGCAACAGCCCTTAATTCAAAATGCCACACAATGGGCCTCATTCCCAAAACTGGTGACTGCCATCTTCTAATCAACGTACTGAAACCGATAAAGATGTTAATATTTCACCAATTTCAAGTCCAGAAACGCCCACGTTTTTCAACTCGGAGGGGAAGCACTGCTGTTGTGATAAATTATCGACATGAAAGGAGATACTCTTCAGACTAGGAACCAATCAAAACTCACAGGAACTGAGGGGAATCTCACAGGAAGTCACACATTGACAGATATTGAAGTTTAAGCCTAAGGCTCGATCAGTGCGCAGCCAAACAAGCGTCAATCAATGGTAAACGTTGGACTACCTTCAATTGCACATTGCAATTCACTCTCAACTCTGAATTTACAAAACTATCTTTTTTTTGTTTCCTGTACAGCATTTTGAGTTTAACAGTTGTTAAAATGGAGCGACCATTACTTTTAAAACTAAAAAAAACGAATTACAAAGTAGACTTCTTTTTTAATGAAAGGCAAAGCTTTATGTATTCACACGGAATTCAAGCAATAATTTTCACGAAGTCTGATATGTGGCTGGTTCCTAAACAGTAACTGAAGTTCTACTGTAGCACGCCAGCTCATACAGCAATTTCCCTCCATTGATCAAGTAAAACTGGAATTAATTAAATCAAAAATGTACTCCAAAGCAAAGACTGGTCAATAATTATAAATACAGATGCTTCCATTTCTCATAGGCCTCAACATTTTGATAACAAAATGCATGAGGTAATAGAAAATGATGTGCGAGAAAGCCGGGCGAAAGTATGAAAACCATAAAACAAGGTGCAATCTTTCACGAACAGTAAAGACTGTTTTTGAAAGGTGGTTATGATGACATCCTTGACTGTAATTGATGGTGTCGCTATCTTTTTCCAAGATAGTGTTGTTCACTATCTTGTCTTTAAACGCAAGCAATAACACTGGTCGTGTCCAAGCTTGAAACATATTATTTTCCTTACAGTAAAAGCTGTTGTGGGGGATGAGGAGATAATGCAATCAACCACGTCAGCTTGTTGCCAAGGAAGAAAAAAAAAATCACATCCTTTACGTTTATTTAGCTCTACTGTGAATGGAAACACGATCAACAAAAGTCAATGACGTCTAAGCAATCGACACAAGCAAACACTCTGTTCATACGACATTGTCTCGTGCCGTTGCCAAAGTGATTTCCATGGTATCGAAGGGGGGTCGTGGATTAAAAAAGCAGAAAATGAGAGACTAAGGCTGCGTTCAAATTTCATACTTTCTTCTTGATGTTCCCTTCCCTTGCTTCAAGGAGGGAATCCCCAAAATACCAGGATGAAATATGGCAGCTACACCAAGTGGGATTTGGTTCCAATTTAAGAAAGGGGAAGGAGTAATTACAGTGATCACCATAATTCATTGGACAGTGACACATTTTTTGTTATTTTGGTTCTGTACTCTTGCACTTACTCTCCCCATTTTCAGCCATCAAAAAATATTAGACAGTTTAACATAATGTAGAATAAAGTTATCATTTTTAATATTTGGTCGAATATCCTTTGCATGCCATGACTTTGTGATGTCTGTGACCCAACAACATCAAAAGACTCTTGATATCTTATTTTCTGGTACTCCTACAAGCGATACTATAACGTCTCCGCATTTGAATGGATCTCTATGGGAATTGGGCAGTGGGTCTAGATTAAGCTGTAAATTACACGAACAGTATGGAACACATGGTTGGCTAAACGGCTCTAAGTCATCAAGGGTCTGACGTATCAAACAAGCCTTAAACCATCACTCTGCTGCCAGATGTGCAGTAGATATGGATGGATAACTTGAAGGGTTTCTTCTCCTGACTTATTCAATAGGAAAATTTGTCAGGAAACAATGGTGCGGTGGTTAGCAAAACTGCGTGTGCGACTGAGAGAAAGAGAGCCATCCGTTATTGTGGACTGATGATATCAGCTCTTATTATCAGCTCTGTGTGTGTGCGTGTGTGTGAGGAGAGGGAGAGAGAGCGAGCGTGTGCGTGTGTGCGGCCCGCTTGGCATTTGCACTTTCAAAAACATTCCCTGTTCTGACTCCACTACACCTCAGGCTACGTTGAGGGAAAAGTGAGTGGCTCTCTCTCTATCAGTTTTAGCTGCAGTGATAAGGAAGTTAGCCCAACGCGGGCTACGCAACTGTGACACTAACACTGACCCTAGTGAGCAGCACACTCCTAATTCCTCTTCCCTAAAAGCTCTTCGCTTTGTGGTCTGCGCTCAAGTTG
Organism: Synaphobranchus kaupii; assembly: GCA_029718625.1. Lineage (NCBI taxonomy): Eukaryota > Metazoa > Chordata > Actinopteri > Anguilliformes > Synaphobranchidae > Synaphobranchus > Synaphobranchus kaupii. The sequence goes on along the minus strand of CM056379.1, from coordinate 108,976,601 downwards.
AATACTAAATGGAAGCGTTTGTTCAGTGGGGCCAGATTGCCTCCAGACTGATGAAGGGAGCGGACAGGCCATAGACTGGGAAGCTGATGCCAGCCAGCCCGCCCGCCAGCCAGCCCGCCTGCCACCCCCGCCACGCCCCCCCTCCCCCCTCCCCCACACACATCTCAAAGTGTGCTGTTAGCTGTGCGGTCACATGCTCCAGGGATTAGGCCATTCACAAACAAACTGGGAGTTGTCGCTAATCTACCCGCTGCTCTCGAGGGAATCTATCTGACAGCATATTATGGTCTGGAAACAAAGTCCAAGACACAGCACAGTTTAGTTTTCACTTTGTCGGTTTTGCCTGACCAGAATCTCCATGGCCATTCCTCTTGGGCCCAGTATAAAATGGGTTAAATTAGCTAATCAACCTCTGGTATTGAAACCGGAGCGTGCCAGTGCTCAACGTGGCCCGGGGCCTTGCAGGGCAATGTACAATTAGCTCAAGTGTCAAGATGACAGCGCCATGCCTTGCACCAGTGACCCCCCACTGGTTCAAATTCAAATCTTTATTGACCCACAAGGGAAAATCTAACTGAAAGAGAGGGTGGTGACGTTTCAGGTCTATGGGGTTGCACTTCCTGTATCGGTTGCGAGGGCCGTTCAGTTTTGTTTCGGTTTGTTCCTCATCTATCCTCCCTTGCAGAGCACCTATTAAGTTTGCTTGGTGCACGTCACAAAACAGCTCACTCGAGGGAAGACGGGCAGGGGATGTGTTAAATAGGATCCGAATGCAGCCAAAAAACTATCCTCCTCAAACGTTCACAGCATTGTTTTGGTTGACCTGTCGAGCTGCACATGAAGCGTCTTACTCCTATTCAAATCTGCGTGATCCCGTCTGGTGAACCGTAGCGTGATTAGAGGTGATGTGCTTCAGAGGAGAGCGCACGCTCGTCTGAACTCTCTCAAATCGACAACTGAGGTTGTGTGAGCTTCACTGGGCATCCCAAACTGGGGAGAAAATAAATATATATTATTAATCACTAAGAGAATAAATACTGCACACCCATTTGTAATTAATGCACATCACCTCAAATCATAAATGAGATGAAATGCATGTGTTAAGACTAAGTGAAAGTAAATCTCACGTCTGGGGACAATATATTTATTTACGTTGATTGATCCTATAATAATTACAAAACTAAGTGTGCATAAATGTCTGAAAAAGTGTTTTTGGATACAGTATCACCTATACTATAACCTGTACACGGAGCAATTGGAGCTGGTTAGGCAGCCTGCAATTCAGTTCGAATTTACGACATCTCTCAAAAGCTACCCGACTTGAACACATAACATGACAACTGGATGGGATTTAAGTGATGATTTAAGTGAAGATAAGACCAGTCACACCGAGTCTGGTGCAATTCAGCAAATCACCTCATCTGAAAATGGATACATCAACAACACAGAAAAGACCTTTATTGGTTAAATGTGTGCAGTACACAGGTACACACAGTGCAGATTGAGAAAATGTATTTCACAGGAACTAAAAATTCTCGAGACAATGCAGTCTCAGTCCGTGAAATGACACCAGATTGGCCAGTGCCAATATCTGAATACAGACCTCACAATGTTTTCATCTCACATCTATGCGTGTCAGTTCCTCATACCACAAACTCAGACCCATAAGGAAAAAAAAAAAACTCTGAATCACAACATGAATATAACCAGAAACAAAAATCCATTTACTTCAGCAATTCACTCAAGATAACAAACGTGTTTTTAACCTTGATTTTAAACGTTTCCGTTTAAAGAAGCAGACTTCATATTCTGCTGAAGTACTAATCAGCAATGGAAACACAAGCGAGTGGTAGCCTAACAGTTTCTTTTCAATATAAACTTTTGAGATCCAGTTCCAATATTCCGTTGCCCTTTTGAGCAAACTGTTACACCTGAAGACAAATGTAATATCTTCAAAAACGCCACACAAATCTTGTGAAATGCTTTCCCGACACTTTTGCAGGCATTTCATTAATCTGTGGTAACCGCAATGATATTTCTGCCACTATGCTTTAATACTGCATATTAGCGTTAAGTGATAAAATCGCAGCATCGAAACAAAAATGTGCGCCGTCACAGCAAGTAGGCTATATCTTTTAGCCAGATGTTACCCAGAGAGAGGTTACTGACGAGGCAAAAACATATTTCCAGGGAAAGCGTGACCACCAGAGCCATTCTAACCGTATTAAATCATAACTGATGCAGGTGAGCCCAGTCTCTGTACAGTACAGACCATAATTATACTGCTTAGCAACTCCATTAGCGACACGGTCATAGTCACAGTTACGCACAGGTTAGCAAGTATGAGGCTATCACAGCTACGGTCCGTCGCCTCGGCAGGATCACCGAACGCTCCCCGGTGTCAAATTCCTAATATCGTCTAGAATTAAACCAGCACGGCTTCGGCTTGACACGAAACGCTGCTCGCGAGGTTAAACTGAGGACAGAAAGGAAACCGGACGTAGCCTACTGTACAGACACCTATGAATCTGAAGTAGACAGATTCATAAACATATAGTCAGACATGTCTGGCATAAATGTTTCCAGGAGGAGTGGTTTTTGCCTCCATTGGATCACAGCCAAACCCACGCGGACACGTTAACGGATTAACGTTAGCTCTTTTCCGACTCCGGCTAACTTATTACCACATGGCAACAGGGACTACATCAGCTCTTGCGGCCCCATATATCGCATATGTAAAGCTGTGCGCATCATTCGTTTGTCCAGGTTAGCAATCATGTTGCTAATGTTTCTGTAGCATATGTGGGTTCTGCTGCACATGGTGGCTAATGAATGATAACGGTCATGTTACAGCAAAGAAGAATAGTCAATACAATAATTTCACTACTTATATACATATTTAAGTAACTGCACCAGGCCTTGGTCAATCTCTTTCACTTTTATAGGAGTAGCCCTGTATTTTGTTTAGTACTGGTTAATTTAAAGGGATGCAAGCTTTGTTTGGTTTCCTAACCGGATTTAAAATGACGACAAAAGTCAACGGATAAATTTTTCAAAATATGACCAGTCAAATCCATTTTCACCATGGTTTCTTCGCTCAGTAGAGGCTATATGGAAAAGATGCACTACAGCCCTGGTATTGAAATCACGGTCATCGAGGACCAAGAACTGCTGGTTTTCCACCCTCCCTTTATCTGGGAGTCGGGTGTGAAGACAGTCTGGACAATCAGTAGCACCAATTCTTCAGGTAATTACCCGGGAGAAAGAAAACCAGGACCGTATTTGGATTCAAGGTCCAGCTTTGAATAGCCATGCAGAACAATAACCTACAATTCAACCCACTTCTCACATAAACAAGTACAACACACTTTGGATACGCAAACACACTGGCAATAAAAAAATTACATGTTCCTGCCTCAATGTCATGGCACAGAAAAGACAGTTTAATTACAAATAAAACGGCAAGTTTACGCAAACAAAGGCATGAAAGTTCCACACACTGGGGGTGTAAATGGATACCTAGATATTCTGTTAACCATCACCAGCTGTCTAACTGTTAGCAGATGACAGTTTAACGAATAATACACATTTTAACAAGTAAACAGGAAGATGTCTGTTAGTCTATGTTTCGCAAGATGAAATGTTAATCAATTCCAAGAATTACTTCTAAGTTACTTGCACTCAAACCATAAAAAAGAGTCATACAAGCAGACTAAAATGCCTCCTTTTGATTTTGAAGGTTTTAGTGTGAGTACCTTGTGTGTGTGTGATTTATTTAGTTATTTTTGTCTCACACGGCAACCAGTCATGTTTTCCCCATTACCCTTGGTGCAGACCCTCATCTTGCTGATCCACTTCATTTATTTTATACACAGAGTGGAAAGAGCCAGAGACATTTACCCAACATGCAACACACAGGGCCCGCTCTATAGCGCAACTGACTGGAACTGTGCAACCATGAGCCACTCAGTGCACCACTCATCCACCCTTTCCATTTAATAACTTTTCATCAAAATTACCGTTGTATCCCAACCCTTTTTATTTTATTTTATTATTTTTTTTGTGAGATTGACCACGCCAATATATTCTGGGAATAACTTTAGGGAGGACAGGGACAGCGCTTGTATACGGACCGTGAAATTGCTAGATGGAGAAAAAATAAAGTAAAATCAAGCGGGTCTGGGTGTGTTCCAGGCACGGTAAAACAATGTTATTCTTTAGCTATCTTTGCTGCGAGTCAATGCATGATCCAGGCTAACGTGGAGTTTAAACCATCAAGACGAGGGAATTAAAATTATCCAGATAATTATCACATCTTCTTCTCTTCCCTTTGTTGATGTCTGGGCTATAATATTTTCAATGTCATGCTGATGAATAAGAAACACTATTCACAAAGGCAAGGTGTAGGCCCTTTCACTTTTAGTGAATTACATTTTCAGTAGAGAACTAAGCATAGAATATTACTTGAAATTGGTAAACAAACATTTCCATAAGAATCAGACATTTAGCAGGTGCTATTATCCATAATGACTAACACGAGTGAATTCTAATAGCTGTTTACATCCCTGCTTAAAAACGCCAAGTTATGATTTCAGGAAAGCTGGCCAACAGCCGGCTACAACAGTTAATGCTAATGTTAGCAGTAAATGTTGAAAATGAAACTCTTTTCCATTCCTCTCTGAACTGTCTTGCTTTCTTTCTTTCTCGCTCATAGTCATCTAGATTTCTGTTCGTCGGTTTCTCTTCGCGTGTTGCATTGGGAATCTGCTCAAGAACGTTTTCAGTACCACGTATGACGTCAGCGTTTTGAGAAAAAAAAACTACTTTCTTTTATGAAACACGAAAAATGTTGAGAGGCGGGGAGACAGATGTTCTGGAAACGCTTCGTAAACATCAATAGCCAACATTTATATAACATTCATATACTTTATGATTACGTAATTTTATACCAGAGACATTTTTCTTGGGGTTTAAATTATCTGGTGCTTACACTTTAAAGTCATGAATTCCTCATGACAGTCAATGTCAAACAAAGAGCCTACACCTAAGAAAATAGGCACTTATCTGCTCCCCTTTTCATAATGTAAATACAAGAGGACCTCAAATCCAAATTTCTCCATTTATCTTTAACTGGAAAATGAGTAATCTGCCTACAGGATGTTATGCAATTGGCAAACATAGTTTAAAGATCATCTATGGGCTCGATAGGTTCTAACGCAGTTACAGTGGACTTGTACAAGCCGCATGCACAAGCCTCTAGACAATGTTACTGCCTATATTTACATTATCTGAATCAACTAAGAATCAAGAGGGAAGACGCTATGTAATATAACACCACGTCTGTCTACGTGGCCAAATTTACATTACAAGTCAGAGTGAAAACAGTGCAGAGGTGTCACAGAAAATACACCTGACAGTCCGTCCAGACATGGAGTTACGGGCATAAGGACACACCTTACATTTCACAAGGCCACATTTTGTCATTTAACAACAACAAAAAAAAAAAGAAGTAAAAAAAAGAAAAGGTGAACCCTCGTACTTTAACACTTTCTATTAGATGTATAACAAAGTTGTCAGTGATGAGCTTTGCCAATGTGGTGGAAAGACAAATGCCTGCTTTAAACAGACACTTATTACAGCACAACATCTTTGAAAAACAATCAAAACTTGGGTACAGCGGACTCAAAATTAAGGACAGTGGTTTGTCAGAACCCTGGGCACGCTCTTGCAGACCTGGTGCAGTTTCCTTGCACTGATCATTGCAAACTTTGCAGTAGCAGTTCTCTCTATAAATCCTGATTTGCGGCATTACTTAACCAACTTGCATCACTACTACCTAATATACAATATGTACAATTAAAAATGCCTTTTCATTAACATTTAGTGAAGCACTTGTAAGCAACAAAGACAATTATACTAATCGTACTTGAAGAAGACAAAATATAAAAGATGTATACACTGGGTCCTGAACACGATGTGCTCCATGTCGCTTGTGTAAGTTTTGTTAATTGCAAGTCCATGTGTGTCGTTCAAATAGCCATCGGAGAAGCAGCTTCGACACTCCCTCCCTACTGAGCCAAGACATTCAAATGGTGCGCAAATGACAAACATACTTGGGTACCCTCGAGTGTGTTTTTCCCCTAAAATGGTCACGACGTTCATCGCTCAGACGCCACCCTTAAACGAACATCGGCTCGTCTGATCATTGCCTCCTCTGTAAACTGGTTTTTGCCCGACTTTCCGTTTCCTCTGTAAAGCGTTCTTGTGACAGTGTCTCTGTCTAAAAGCCCTTAACAAATAAAATGGAATTTAATTAGATTGAATGAAACCTTGAGTCACCCATAGCGGCTATTTGCCAACAATAATCTAAAACCAGTGTATAATCTGACGGCGTTTCACCATTTTCCATGAACATAATTTGATTCCACCGAAATGTGGCATGAGACACAAAAAAGCTGAAATACGACTATCTTACTTCTGAGTTGCCTTTTATGAGCTTAACAGAGGTGAAAAACAAACCTTCCACCCCAAACTGGGACAGCAAATACAGACTCCAACTTTGGGGATCCCCAGCTAATTTGCTTATGCAGCGACTTATCTTTAGTCCTCTCCTGTGCCATTTTTCCCTGTTTAAATTACTTCCTGTACGTGGCGTTTACACTATACTAACTAACCATTAACTAACCAACCATTAGTAGTTATTATATTGCTATACATCCTACCCATCAATTCCGGGAGCTTTGGAGGACCACATTATGGCTGCAAATATTGTCAATGTAGTGCTGTGTGTACAGACAATATTTACATACAGGCCAAGCAACTCAAAGTACCAACTGTCATCCCAAGCCTACAAACATCAAGACAAAAACAAATACTGCTGACATAAGACATCTGACTGAAGAAAATAAATGCCCTTTAATACACACAATGTCAGCCAAATCCAACGTGTAACTTCACACCCATACTCATTCTTACATGATCATTCCCATGATGCATTTCACACATTTCTGGCAGGAATTATTATTAGAATTTTTTTTTTTTTTTTTTTTTTTTTTTAATAGACAGTCCATGACATTATTATATTACATTTTGCTTTAAACCGACCATTCCATTCCAGACATTCCACAACTACAGAATTCTATAACCACGAAGGAGGAGAGAAACTGCACAAATTTTGAACATGAGATCACTAAACATTTACTTGGGTGAGTATTCACCTCCCCCCAAAAAAAATGCAGTTTTATTATTTGTTATCAATATCCATAAATCAGAGCCAAACCCCTTCATAAATAACAAAAAAATTTAAAAAAAACAGATAATTGCTTGGCGTTTTTAATTTTCTTGCTTGAAAGTGAATATAAATTCCTGGAACGTGTCATTATGTACACAGAGAACTAAAGGAGTTTCACACGGTATGCTCTGGGGGAATAGCAGAGTTTGATCAAATATTTAGCAGACGGGATGTTTGAATATCAAGCCAGTTGAAATGCACATCCAAACCTTAAAATGGTTATAGTATGTATTACACCTCTGTGGCAGTGGAGAATTTCAGCGGAATAATCTGATCAATAAAATATATGGTTCGTCCATGTAATCAAGCCTTGTGGGATAGTTATTTTTTTTAATGTTTTTATTTTTAACTGCATTTACTCTCAACTCCACAGGCCTCTTAAGATGTTTGACTTCTGCTGGCAAAGTTTGAGTTTGTCAGCAAAGTGGTAGAGACCAGTGAGGTAATACTATGAAAGAGGATTACTGAGTTAGCTAGATAACTGCACTGAGTAAAGCCCGGAACAGCTCTTTTTACTTCAGTCCATGTTCCAGATTAGGGAGGGTTCTGGGTTTTACTCAGTGCCGTTATCCAGCTAACTCAGTAATGCTGCTTCGTGGTATAGCATACCCCCCCATGGCCCTATTCCTTGTAGCTGGCTAACTGTGCTGAGTAAAACCTGGAATAGTGTTTTTTCTAGTTCCATATTCGGGGGTTTTCCGGGTTTTTTCTCATGCACAGTTAGCCAGCTAACAGTTATCCATGTACGAGGAATGGCGCCCAGGTGAATAGCTGGTGATATGAGGCTAAACGGACACCAGAGACCATGGAAGTATAGCCCATAATGAGCTCACATGGCATGCCAGCACCTCCAGTGCCTTGCCAACAGGATCCTCACGCTTGGCTAACATCGTGCAGAAGGCAGGCTGCATCCCCTGAAAATGTAAACAAACTTGTCTGTCACAGTAGCTGGCTAAACAGAAAAGAAAAAGGCCTGAATTAACGAGAAAACAGTGCTATTTACATGCGCTTTGTATCTTGGCTAATTATTTTCCGCAGTAACAAAGCATCATACAAGGCATTTGCAGGCCATTCTATTGAATGCGTACATGAGTTTGTCTGTGATAAATTTGCTTAGACTCTGGGCGCACAAAAATATGAAATATGAATTCCAGCTGCACTGTATGTGCCTTGAGAAAAAAAGGACCCCAGGGTTGTCTTTGGAGCACCAGCATCGTGATCAATAAGTAATTTAAAACACAAATGACCAAGTCTATACACGAAAATACAGACCACAAAAAAGACAACATCACGTGTTAACAGGAAAACGGCATCTATGGTTCTATGGAACCATTTCTCCATTTTCTTTATAATACAGAAATTATTTTAAGCTGAAATGTGCTGAAACAGCCGAGTACATCATACAAGGTTAAACCTTTGAAGAGTAGGTTTTTTTTTTGGAATGTTTTTTTTTTTCTCTTCCAAAATTCTAAGTCGTGTTCTAGAACTCCATTGCTTTCTCATTACCAGTAGTGATCGTTACATCAATATTAGAATGTTCAGTTAAGAAAATTCTAATCACATATTTGTGATTAAAGGCTAAAAAGCTATTTTTCACTGAGGTCATTGCCTTTTCTTTGCGCAGTGTACCGTTTGCGTTACACTCAAAAGAAATGGACAAATAAGACCAGCAAATAATGGAAATTTCCCGTATGAACTACGCACTCACCATAAAAATATGTCTTCAGACACACGACATCTGGGGAATTAGATGGCTAAACTTTAATCTAATTCCTGAAACCTTGTCGTTTCAACTGCAGTAGCCTATCCACAGGGACGAGAGTAGGCTATGCACTGGTTGTAGAATCTTAGTTAGGGAATGATTAACCCATTTCTCCCCAAAAAACGCGCAACTATTACAAGGTATAGTACTTTTCCAAAATGTCAGGTTAACCGATAAAGTAATGGAAAATATCAATAGCCATTTCCAATATAGCTAAGCATTATTTACCCAAGTGGATTTATGTGGCCATAATAACGGAGTTCAGACAAATATGGAAAATTATAAATTATAGTCCTAAAAACACTTATAGTGTAAATAATAGTGTTAAAATGCCCCTGTAGTAGGCTAGCCTACATCCGACTGATCACTATAACTGATAAGAACACTGCGACTTTTCTTAAACCTACAGTAGTTTAAAAAGAGACAGTGTGGTTGAGCCACGAGGCTATGCTATATTTACCCGGTTGCATTTAGAATAATTACACTTGTTTTAGTGATGGCCGAACGCCCATGTAGCCCACCACTTAAAGGCAATTTTTTTTTACCAAGGTGTAGACTAGTCGCTTGCCTTACCGTAGCTTCAAATGCAAGTCTCTTGCAACGCACAATTACTGTAGCTATGCGTTTACCCGTGTTTATTTAACTCTGATCGGACTATTGTTAACTGCAACATTGTTTAGGCAGACGAGCATATAGTAGGCTACGGTCGCGCTTTTCTACAGGTGCAATTGTTCTATTCGGGCAACATCACTGCCTGCCAAGTGAGCTTCAAAAAGATTCACGATACACTCGTTCAGGAAACAAAAACGAGTGAAAACAATTTGAACATTGGGTCTAAGATCAAGAACATTGTCAGCATTAATGTTTTCCATATGTCTGTACACAAATTTAAAACATTAAGGTAAAATTCTAAATGCATTTGCCAGAATAACCTTTGTCGGCTACAGCCACTTCATAATGAACTTTGGTTTGTAGCCTACCTAGCCTAGGCTACCTATGAACGGAGAATATCACAAAGGGTGGCTGTTAGAAATGTAGACAGTTGGCACGTGTAGCTAAACACCATTTATTTATCTGTGCTTTATTTGGTGGACAACTGTGCAACTATACGAGTTAAAATTCATTAGAGCTAGTAAAGAGAAGCTTAATAAAAGTCGGATCTCAGTCCCTTACTAGGCTACTTCCAAACGAAATCAGCGTGCCGATCATTTACAACGAGATGCCATTTGGTTAATGGGGGGGGAAAAAGACTTCGCCGTACCTTCAACTTGAATCGTAAATCAGGTTCAATCCTTTCTTCGGCCCATCTCTCACATTCTTGAGCATCAATACACGAATTGAAAGGGGAAAGTTATCCTTGGTATTGATCCAAGCGCGGCGTCGGGAGCACAGGGAACTTATCTGCGTGGCGCCAGCAGTGTTCCTACACATAAAACCTTGTCGGCTCGTCAACGCATTTTCTCAACACTTCCTGCGAATCAAAGCATAGTACGCATTAATACGCTTTCCAAAGACAACTCCGCGTGCATCGCTTCATCTTCCCTTTTCCTTCCTGTTAATCGAAATGATCATGGATTGATTTTGGCTACAGAGGCTAGGGATTTTCCACTCCGCGTCAGGCCGAAGTGAGTTTGTGACTAAACACTAGTTCATACTCAGTCACCGGTTGCGATGATAAAGGAAAAAGAACTGCCTCTATATCATGTGACGTGCGTTTGTATTTAATAAAAGGCAACGTGTGGCTTTGTGACATAATGAAACGAGAGGAGTGTCATCGTGGGCTTATTTTAAAGTCATGTTATAATCCTATAAGAAGCCCACTAATGTGACATTGACAGCGCAGCGCGAGCTGGATTTACCTTTCAGGTTTCTCTTCCAAATAAAATATCGTCTCCTGCCGAAAGCGCACGCGCATCTGTTAAATTGTTAATCTGGAGCAGCTATAATGACCCTATAGTCGGTTCTGCACTTTAAGTATGCTCGGTCATGTGAAAAATAGACGCGCCGTTCGAAGAGTAACGAAAGGTATGTAGGTCTAAAAGCAAATTTAACAGCTAATATTGTTATAGTGACTGGTAGGCCTACTTCTGTCGTTCGTGACTTCTGCGTTTTTTTTTGGTTTAGTTTTTTTTGCTGTGAAACACCAGAACAGCATCTTCCTCGCCGCGCCCCCTCCCCCGGTCTACTCACATGACCCCTAAAACTCGTGATGATTACATACTACTACTTTTTAGGGTTTTTACTTTGTGTATATGACTATGGGTTAAAGTATAATGATTAAGGAATTTAAACGCATCATACCGAAAACCAGCATTACAAGTTTACAATCTATTTTGGGAATCAAAAGGGAATCATCTGAATCAACGTAGCCTACTGCTTGCCTTAAGATGCCTTAAAAGGGCTTGTTTCTTCAATCGTGAATATAAAATATGTTTACTGGGAAATGTAGCCTACTATCAAAATAATCAGTAAATATAAAACAGAGTATATGCAACCAAAATGCCTTGAAGCCAAATGACTTGTGACTTGTCTATGGTAAAATAAGTTAATTAATAATTAATTAATAATGTTTGAGACAGAGTTGTTTGAGACAATATTTATTTTATTATGGGTGAATTCTGAGGAACTTTAGGCAGAAATGTTGTTTAGAGAGCTAAAGTTGTTTTTACATCTTGAGACAATGTTTGCATTTGTCATTTATTTGGGCATAGCCACGGTCTTTGAGATGTGACAGTTATGCAGATCTTCAGCAAACATGCCAAATCTAAGGCATAGGTGAGTATGTTTCTGGAAAAAGCTCATGTTTGGGAAAAAAAAGCATATTTGTAGGCTGATCGTTGCTCATAAACTAGGGCAACAAAAGGGATTGTACACACAGACACCTTGGAAAAAAAGGGTGCAAAACTTTGGGAGCCGGGTATGTAATGCTGGGAGCACTTATGCCACTATGTGTTCTGCAATCATATTGAGTGTTGCTGGGCGTAACCAGACCAACGGTCATTACAAGCAGTTTGTATGCAGGTGAAGTCCAGGTTTTGATACGTGCCAAGTTTTAGCTTCATGGGTGATTACGGTAAAAGGATAATAATGTGTATGCGAAAAAAAACTGTTTCTGGCATACCTGTTGGTCGTGGCGCTGGACCTTGGGCAATGGAAAAGCATTTTATACGTATCTATGGACTATATGACTAATGCACGAGCCACAGTTGAGCAAAATCAAGCTGTGCTGTCAAGAAGACAACCAGGAAAGAAGAAACCAGTCTGAGGCAATTGGCTTCCAGTCATTCTGGTTTAAAAGCCAAACGAACAGGCACTAAATTAATGACACCAATGCATTTGTAAAACACCAGGTAATTCCAACAAAAGGAAATGGGAGAGAAAGTAAAAGAAAGGCCGTGATGGTGGGCCCCTGGAAATTCAAAGAGCAATAAAAACAAAGATGCTAAATTCACACACAACCCCACATAACATGCTGTATGCAGTGGGCCTATGGACGTGCATTATTAACCCTCTGAGGTGTAAGATCGCAAATGTGTGATTAGAATGTTCTTTAACGAAACATTCTAATGCTCATGTGAGAATCACTGCTGGCAGTTTAGAAAAAAAAAACATTCCAAAAAAACCTACTCTTCAAAGGCTTAAGGTTCAAGGTTCAAGGTTCAAGGTTTTTTATTGTCAATTCAACCACATGTACCAGACATACAGATGAATCGAGAAGACGTTTCTCACTATCCTACGGTGACAGAATAAAATTAAATGCACAAGACAAGACATTTTCTAACACTAAAATAAACAGTAAAGTAAACAATAAAGTGCACAACAGATAAGACATTTACTACTATACAAAAAATTAAATTAAATTAAATAAAATATATAATATATAACCTATAAAAGTGCAGTAGGCAAGATTCTTTTCGATATAATTTTGGCGAAATTATTAAATTTACTCATTATATTCCAGCAGCTATCAATAAATCAAGTGATCTCCTTCTGGGAAAAATCCGGTTTCTGTGAGTGTCCTGGGCTCTGTATTGGGCTGTCAAAAAAATCTCAACCCGGTCTTCTAAAAACCAACCAATCAGGGCTAGCTATGTATCTACCAATCAGGGCAACTATCTACAAGCAAACTATCCTCCCTGTAGAATAAACCCCTGCCTGTCTCCGCACGTGCACTGGAGCATCATTTGGTGGGAGGGGCTTAGGAGAGAGATAGGAGGGAGGGGAGCAAAAGGGGGAAGTCTTTTTTCCTTGTATATTTTCAAACTTGCCTACTGCAGCTTTAACAAAAGAAATTCATAAACAAAGGACTACCCTAGATAGTGTGATCTTTGCTTGAAAAGAGTTTCAAAGCAGGCAGCTGACAATTACAGAGACTTCCATAAAGGCCAGGGTCATTTATGGGCTTTCCTTGCTTTGTCTTTCACCCGTGAACTCAAAATAAAGTGACAAAGCACGACGAAATTCAGGTCTGGACAAGCCACTGTGCCCTTCTCTAAGATAAGTCACCTGTTTTGAAAACACAGGAGCACCACTGTTTGATTTTCAACAACAATTTTAAAAAAAATAATAATTTCCTTTAACAGGTTGAATGTATTACGCCAAATTTGTGCATTAGAAGACCTTCATGGGCTAACAGAAAATTCCCCATTAGGATGAAAAACGTTTGGAAGGAGGAATACGTTGAGGAAGTTTCCTCTCCTTGAAAGCTCATCTCTCACAAAAGGGGATTTCCTGTCAGTCAGAGCCACCCGTTTCCTGCGGTATCCAACCGTTTTTTTTTATTTATTTTTTTATGCTCGCCACCTGGGGCCTTGCAGCAATGAACAAAGACAACATTGATTGTGTTAGCCCAACTCACATTAATGGGACAATCTTACTCACTTTATTTACATATTTACTCATTAACTTCCGCAATGTCCCGTCACTTACAAAGCTGATCACGGGAAAGCAATTAGCTGACGAGCACTAAGACTATGGGGACAAAGAAAACTCACGCAAAACGATCTCAACGTGCTTTGTTGAAAGAACCGCCATTGTGTGTCAGGCGATTGAAGATGTGTCGAATCTCATTATGATTTGGGTGTGGCCATTTAAATGCACTCAGTCAAGATTCACTCATTTATAAATGCCCTCAGGGCAGTCGCGTATCTTGGAAGAGGGTGGGGGTCTCGGGTGGTGTCTTTGGGCAAAGAGGGCTTATCAGACTGCTATAAGACCTCTGTGCTCCATCTCTCCCGCCCTCATTCCCTGGCTCTCTCTCATACCTGTGAAAGAGTGAGATGTCTCGTCTCCTGGACGATGGACACGCTGAATTTCACAAGGCCTTGTGTTCAGACGCCGAACACCGCGTGCGCTTGTCCAAAATGGCGTCTGGCCAGAGCTGGCTCATCACCTGCATGAGAAGCTGGAGCCCGTCTGAGCGTGTGTGTGTGTGTGTGTGTGCCACACCTGCCAGTGTGTCTGGAATAACATAAACGTGGGGGATGTTCCCACTTTGAACATTTTCACTCGTTTAACTTCCACCCATCACTTTAAAGGTCAGGTTATTATTCTCTTTTCTTTTTTTTTTAAAACTCCTTCCGTTTCACGTCATATGGAAATTAATTGAATGGCAAGAGGATAATGTGTGGAGATGTGTGCACTTGTGTGTCTGTGAGAGACATGCGTATGTGTGTGTGGGGGGCTCAGTTTGGGGGTGGATCAGTGCACTGTGGCCAGCTGGTACGGCTCTCATTCTGATTATTCACACTGCTCAGGTGCCAGCAGGTCCCGGGGGGGGGGGGGGGGCTTTGATAGAGTGCCCCACCGCAGGGCAGGGGGAGGGGCCGAGGACTGGGGGGGGGGGGGGGGGGGCCTGGAGACCAGCGTTGTCTAGTCACCCCCCGTCTATTTTGCACAACAACAGAAGTCAATGGGAGGGGGTTGATGATTGACTGTAGCCCCTTCTGGTAAACATGTGCACCCACCCACAAGCACATACACACAATTAAGATGACAAATGAACGCTCATACACCACAAACACACAATTAAGTTGACAAATGAACACTCGCTCATGCTCACACACACACACACACACACACGCACACGCACACACACACAAATGGAAGTAATGATCGAATACGACCCCTACACCCTTTTGAGTGCGCATATTTGAGTCCACTTCGTCAAAAAGCTTTTGAGGGGGCGACTTTTTCTCACAAATGGGGGCACTTAAAATACCAGGATGAACCCCTTATTTCCGGGGTTTTGTTGAGGGGATTCAGGAGCACACTCATCTGCAGAACGGTGCACTCATCCGACAATTTCAGTAAGTAACCCGGAAGTAAAAACGTAAAAGATATAGAGCTTGTATGCATATACTGTATATGGTTGCCTACAAGATAGGTTCATATTACAAACTACTCTTTTTTTTAATTTTTGTTAATTCTATGTTCATTCATAATCTACACTTTGTAACAATCGTCATATGTTAACTGATTGATATTCTCAATAAAACTAAAAAAAAATAAAATAATATTACGAACTAATTCCTCACGAGTTTGGAAAGAGTTTTACGGGATTTCTTTTGTATGCTGCTTGCAAAGTGAGGGGACAGGGCACAGGGCACAGGGCACAGGGCACATAGTAGGCAGGGGTCTGAGTGGACAGGGAACGGGTTGTATTCGGACACAGCCTATGACTAAATGACTGTATCTTCCATTTAGCCCAGATGAATGGCCTAATCACGTCCAACTCATTGTATGATTTATTTATAACCAGGAACAAAATGTTTCTTGGATTGAAACTTCTGAGCACCCTGTACAGCCAGAGCCCAATCTTGGTTGGCTCACTGCAACTTGTTTCCTCTTTAATTAAATCTATTTTAGCTTGAAATCCACTTATTTTTCAATTCCACATTCAGAGATTTCTCCTCAGTTGACAAGAGCGCGCGCACAGCACACCTGTTGCCATTCTACCGAGTTCAGTTTCTGCAACCTGACCATTTGGAGCTACCCCGTCCCCACCCTCCCCCAAATAACAATCAAAACAAAAAAACGAAAGTTCTTTGTCCAAGTGACCAGAAAGAGCCCAATATCCTTCCAGAGATCACGAATCCGGCGCTCCGTGCCATTTCCCGGAACACAGAGCGGAGCCTTGGCACGCTCAGGTTCCGTCTGAGGGAAACCTAATCTCCACTGGACCAATGAGGCGAGTCATTACAACGACGAAGGGAAAAGGTGACGGGGGCACAGGTGGACACCCAGAACTCGGTGAAAGGCTGCTCGTGACCGAGGCGATTTGTTCAGGGGTGTAATGAAACCCGGGTAACCCAATAATGATGTCATCACACTGGTGACACACCCAAACCGAGGTGTTTGAACTGGGTGAAACACCCAAACCGAGGTGTTTGAACTGGGTGTTTGTTTCGTTTCGGGGGAAAAAGCAACTGCTGTGTATGTGTGTGTGTGAGAGAGAGGGAGGGAATGAGTATATGTGTGTGTGTGTGTGTGTGTGTGTGTGTGTGTGAGAGAGGGAATGAGTATGTGTGTGTGTGTGTGTGTGAGAGAGGGAACGAGTGTGTGTTCCATTTACTTCACCGTTAGACATTTAGCAGATGAGCAACAGGCCGAGATGATGCCAAGTCGTCGGTGTGACAGACCACAGTCATCAGCACACAGACCTTCAAAGGAACATTGAGTACCATAGATGGTGCAGAGAAAGATTGACCAGAGAGTGCTGTAAGTGTAACATGTTTTGGAGGGCATGTATGTATAAGAATTAATTGAATTAATTAATTAATATATATATATATATATATTTATATATAGAGAGAGAGAGAGGACAGTCCACCTTCCTTTTGTAGTTTTTTCCCCCACTTTATTCAGATGGGGGGAAAGTAGAGAGGGAGAGAGATAGAGATTGGATCACAGTACAGAAAGTGCCATGGCACACGTGGATTGGGTTTACACACACACACACACACACACACACACACACACACACACACACACACACACACACACACACACACACACACACACACACACACACACACACACACACACACACACACACACACACACACACACACAATAATGTAGTTACTACAGTAAGGAGGAGCTATGGGCTGGGATTACTCACTACACAAGATAATATACAATAGCATTTCAGAGCACTCAAATTGAAGGACAATAAGCAATGCCTCGGCAAGCACAGACTGGCATACAAAGTGACAGGCATTACAAGTGCATGAAGTAATATAATACACTACTTGTAATTGACTCGTCTATGAATGCCTACCGCATGCAGAGTACATTGATGACAACCCCCCCCCTCCCCCTCCCCCTCCCCCTCCCCCCAATTCAGAAAATGTACATAGATTTTAAAGTAATATATTTTAGGACGTTTCAACTTTATTGGACAGCACGGTGTAGAGCGAGAGAACAAGAAAGACGTGTGACAAAGGTTGCGAGGCCGGATTCGAACCGCCGAAGTTGCAGCTCGCAACGAACGTGTGGACAGTGCTCTTGCAGGCTATGCCACCGAAACACCCCTGTACATAAATTTCAGCACCAAATGCCTGGTTCATTCATTCATTCTTTTTCTTTTAGCCAGACAAGCTAACTGCCGACACGTCGTTACATCGCTCGAAGAAAGATCGGATGAGGTCAACACCAGATGACAGTTACTGTGAATGGATTCTCAGCTAAAGAGGTGCTAGATATCAGTCAACCATCTCCCACACTACCACAGTGTTCTCTGGTATTGGCCACAAACCAAAAGAATAAAAATAAATCACATTAGTGCAGTATTATACGGTCATTAATCGTAAAAGCAGGACACTTCTGCAACACCTTGCCATTGGCTACAAAGGAGAAGACAGGAAGTGGAGAACCATGACTCAGCAGGAAGGTAAGGCAGGATCCTGTTGTATCCCCAACAGAATAAAAACAATACAAATGTTTTCCAAGAACTCCACTCAGACATGTGTTTTTTATTTTTTATACAAACAGGTTTGTACTTTATTTTCAAGGGAAGAAATGGCTGTGAACGTGGACCTGGCCTACCAGTTATCGAGTAACCAATCATTTTAATCAAACTATTTTGACTCCAGCCGTTTTTCTGATTCACTAGAGACTCCCATCCACGAACGCAGCGCTTTTACAATTCATACTGGGTAGCTTCTGTTCCATACAATGCAATTATTCAGCTGAAGGTCACCAAGTGGAGGTTTAAGAGATTATAGCCCTAACACAAGGGAGCACAACTCCGGTCCAGGAGGGTAGGTCTGCGTGCTGGTTTTTATTCCAACCAATTACCTTAGTTTTAGTTTTCTGACAGCTCTATAAACTATGCTTGTTCACTCCTGTACTTGAGCACAGTGAAATCTTTAGGATACACTTGCAGTCTGCGGCTGTAGCTGGTGCTTATGCATGTCAGATGAAGATGTGATTGAGCTAATTAAATAATTAAGAGCAGAAGTTGGCACAAAATCCTGAAACGGATCAGCCCTTGCTGTGCATGCCCTGGCCTAACACAATAGGGTCTCGATCCTCCAAAGTGGTTTGGAATTACGGTCCCATAAAGAAGTGAAGATAACCTCACTTTTTCCCATGACTACTTTGCACAACCATATTAATTTTGTTTCACACCACAAAGGGCAAAAACATGTCAGTCAAAGAGTTACAAATATAAACTACAGTCCTGTCATCGGATACCATTGTACTGTTGATGATAGTACGACCACAGTGCACTTCTGTAAATGCAGCATATTGCAAAGGCCGTCTTTCACAATCAGTTTTCGACAGGTCATAATGCACACAGCGGCGCCTGTAAGTGACGGAGACAGTGATCGCGGAGATTACTGAGGTAAACTGCGGAGGCGGGCTGAGATTACTGAGGTAAACTGCGGAGGCGGGAGGAGCATTTGCATGGTAAATGTCTCACGGCTGGAGACCGAGCTCCGCAGACTTGTTATCCAGCGAGTGTGTCGTATTGCCACGGCTGCACATAAACAGACCGTTTGGGTGGTTTCTCGGTTGGTTGCCTGGAAACGAGGCTCTTCACCATGGCGCTGATGCTTCGGTCCCGGGAGGAACGTCAATGTTTCCTTAACAGGCTCCTGGTTACTAAGGGAGTAAGATCATCCGCCCTTACAATGGCTAATAATGTGAATTTAGTTATTCTTAATGATAAGAGCTTTAGTTCCCTGTGACAACGGTCATCATTCACAAACAAAACAAGCGATTAGTGCCAGTGTTTAGTAGGGCTAATGCCAGTGTTTGGGCTATAGGAAATTAGCTTTATAAAGATTTGCCATTTAAACTTTTTCTGCGGCAATCACATTTAGCTTGCGTGTACTTATTGTAAACTAAAGCTTTTCAGAGTAGTTCTTCTCAACATAACAGAATCTTGGAACAATGACGGTGCATGTTGTCTTCTTCAGACAAACACGACACGAATAGCCTAAATATTGCTCCCTTCAAAACAATAAACCAGCTGTACATAAGTTTATGGTGTGGTCTGGTATTGGTAGCCTGCTTGTGTCAGGCAGACGTTAGACATTGTTGGCGTTTCACATCCTTGGGGGGGCACCATACAGGCCTCCGCTGCGACTACAGCGACGCAAGACTAATCTGAAGGCAACAAAATCGCTGGAGTCTTGTGACCATCTGCGATTTGATATTATGGCTTGCGGATATGGTGTGCACCGTGCGGTGCTTTGGAATGCTGACAGAATGTCTTAGCCCTACGGTCTATGGTCTTAAGCGCAAACGAGCAAACTGCTGGTGGAACGTGGACGTGCGCTCGAGCGCTAAAACGTCTGCTGTGAAACAGCAAGTTGTGTTCTCGTGAGGTTGACAGAGAGAACGCACCTACTGGGAAGATAACGGTGTGTAAGGGGGAAAAAAGGGCTTTGCCTAATAAATGATAGCCTAAAGTTACGGAGGTCCCTGTTGCACCACGGTTCATTCTGGGTACAACCATATGGAACCGTATTATTTGATATATATTATGTAGAATATTATATGTTATTATAATTGCAGGCACAAATTCAGAGTGAGAAAACAAGACATGAAAATAAAATGAGCATATGAAGCTTGCATGTCCATGGCAGTTCTTGGCTTGGGTGCATTTGCCAAGACATCCATTTTTGCCAATAAAAGGTGAGCTTTGTCCCGACTGCTTTCTGTGAAGATCCATTTCTATTGACTGAATTTAGATGACAATGTATGTAATCACAAAATCATATCTGATATGATTAACAGCGTCACCAGACTTTCAAAGGTCAACATTTTATACATGAAGACGAGGGTGTTATAACTATATCTGATCACAAAGGCAAATGTCAGGCC
>CM056379.1:108693711-108951211 GCA_029718625.1 Synaphobranchus kaupii | reverse complement strand
AAAATAAATGCACGAGTAAATGTGGACGGGCCAGTTGTGAGCGAGCGTGAGCCGCAGAACGACACAGCGGAATGTCAGGGGAGAGGCCTTACACGGGGCGCGAGGAAGTCCAGCTCGTTTCCTGGCCTGAAAGGCCACTCCCACCTTGAAAGGCCACTCCCACTCAATGCACGTGAGAGCCAATGAAAGGGGAGTCCTGTGCCGTGACTGCTGAGCTCCACACGGCTCCTTTGGAAGTCTGAGAAATACCAGAAAAACAACCAGGCCTAATACATGCGACGAGGGAGAATTTGCAGTTTAAATGTCCGCAGCGAGCACTCAAAGCCCCTCCTTGTGTGTGCGATCGCTCGGGCCAGCCCAGCTCATTTAGGAAGTTTTAGAAATTACCCCGGAAACAACTGAGCCTTTAGACGGGCGGATTTACAGCTGAAATGGGCTTACTGTTCACTGGACATGCAATGGTCTGTATCTCAGGCATAATTCCAGAAATGCATCCCCATTGGCTAGCCTCAATCTCATGCGAGCAGCAGGTATGAGCTCTGGATAACCTGTGTTCATATTTTGTGTTAATAAATTCATATTATTCAGACCAGGAACAAATAATGAGTTGATATACTTTAACAATTTTGAAAGTAAACATGTATGTTCTCCAATCCAAGTAACAATATGTAATTTTATTTGTTAATTACATTTTTTTTGTTAATGACATGGTTACCTGCATATAAAGAGTTAAAAGTATTTAAAGTAATTCATCAGGTCTGCCTATAACCTCACAACTACAGAGTAAACAGGGGGCGAGGGCAGGGCGGGGCGGGTAACCAGGTTTTGGTTAAATGAGAGGGCTACAGGTGAGATGACCCCACCTGCAGGGAAAGCAGCCTATCCTCATTCCGCGACACACAGGTGACACACAGGCCGCCCCCGCGACGTCTAGAGCAACTGCAATCAACCCCCTCAGGAGGGAGTGACCCATACCTTCTGAGAATCAACTGCGGTGCCGTACAAAGCTGCGGCTTTAGCGGAGGGCAGACACTCGCCTACGCTCTCCCCAATCGATTGTGGAGGTCGAGCAACAATGAATACGATTGGGCGTTCCGATTTAGGAAGCAGAAAAAAAAAAAAAGAACTCCACACAAACTCCTTCCCTTCCCCACATATCACCCATTTAATTCCAAAGGAAAATTAGCCGCAGCCAATTTCACCACTGATTCAGAGGGACATGAAATGAGCCCAGGAAACCGGAGATCCAATTTCCTTTGTTAAGCCGATGTTTACTGCATCCTGTTACTTGGTTATCAATCACACAGAAAGCCACCTGTTGTCCATATGAAGAGAAAGGACAGCCTAAATGTGCATAACACAGGATATTAATAAATTAGGAGGCCTGCTACTTCTGTTGAGAGGAAAGAGCAGAGACAAGGGGTGGATTCCAATCGCTTATTTTATCCGTCCTCTTCTCCTCGGTCGTCGCCTGACCCGGAAATCGATCAGGTTCGCCATCTTTAAGGACATTACAAACCGCTAAATGCTCCACGGAGCGAGGAATGGGGAACGAGGAGGCTCCCGGAGGGTGCTTCAGTGAGGAAACACAAGTGTAGCCTTTGCCGAAGCCTTTTCACGGAACGCGTGACGTGTATAAATTATCCACCACTCTTCACATCTGCCATGTTGCAGGCACACCCCACACAAATGCTATTTTACTGTCCCTTTGCATTTATAATAAAGCGCTAATCCAGAATGACACTCATTCTTTATAACTAACAAAAGCACCGTTTATTCAAAGAAAAATAAGCTAAAAAGCATTATAGTTAAGCATGTGAGCATAATATGACGCTGACGCTTGATTGAGCAAGGACGTTTGCCTTATGCATGTTGCCTCGTTTCCTCCATCCCTGTATCTGATCCTTGCATCCTTTCCTCGCGTCCTCCGTTGGACGGAGCTAAGACGCGAGGAAAGGATGCAAGGAGTAAAAATAAGCGATTGGAATGAACCCCAGGCATCGCACACTGCTGTGCGACAAGGCAATTTCATTATCGCAGTGTGACACCGTGTCACAGCAAAAGCGATGCAATTCTGGAGTCTGATATCTTTTCGCCTGTAATCCAGCTCTTAAGCAGCAAGATGCATCCTCTTCATCAAGATACCCGTTAAGCAATCGCTTCCATCAAACACATTACGTCATACATCATCTTAATTTGCACCTAACTAATACCAATGGAACGCAGGGGCACTTTGTGGATGGTGGGATAGGAGGATTTCCTCTGATTGTCTAGCATACTGTTCTTATTTAAAACAGTAGCTTGTTGGACAGCACCAAACTCAATGCGATTTGTCTCTCTTTATCGAATCAATCGTGACTTTGTCATAGATAATTAACTTATTAAAAAGTCAAAGGAGTGAATTTCAAATTAAGTGGAGCTAATGAAATCTGGGTTGGGAAAAAAAGCAGGCTCTTGGTGAAGGCTAATTACCACGCGCCACATTGAAACATCACAGAAGAGCGATGGGGTTTTTTGTCCAGTCTGTGCTGTTAATGACCGAGAACGTTAGCCGCCGCGGCTGAAAGGATGAGTTCTCCGCCGTAACGACAGTCCCTAATAAAGCATAAAGCACGAGTCCCATCTCACCACACAGGCCACTGACAGGAAAATGGCGCGGTGATGAAAAATGAATGAAGTTTCCGGACCCGTCAGCAGGGACACGAGATCATCCTCATTCATGAATCTCTTTATTTATTCATGTGATCGTTTGAAGCAATATAACTCTGTTTGGCAACTATCACATATTCTCTTTCTGATATGCCCTCCCCACAGTGTTCAGTACAGCAGGATCCTTGGCTGTGTCCAAATACAACCCCTACACCCCTTTCCGTAAGTAACCCGGAAGTAAAAATGTAAAGACATAAAAGAGCTTTCATGCATATCTATGGTACAAGATAGGTTCATATGACAAGCTACTCTTTTTTTATTTTTGTTAATTCTATCTATTACTAAATAAATATTGCAAACTACTTCCTCGCTAGTTTGGAAAGAGTTTTGCGGGATTTCTTTCACGCACTGCTTGCAAAGTGAGGGGAGAGGGCACATAGTAGACAGGGGTCCGAGTGGACAGGGGTCAGCGCACAGGGAACAGGGGTCGTTTTCGGACACAGCCCTTGTTTATCTTCAGACCCAGGCAAAAGACCAACCTCTTCAGGATACGTCCTGATTCCCCTCCCACCCTCACCCCCTAACATTCAAAACTTTCATGCTAGTCCAGGTTCTGCCACTTAAAAAAATAGTTTTTAGCCTTTTATTTTTAGGGCTTGCTATGGAATTAACCTGTGTTCAGGATTTCCACTTTCGTTTTTGCTTAGCATAGCTAATTTGCATTGGCACTTTAGCGATGACAGTCTGGGAATGTTGTTAGGCTAGTCTGGCAGCATTATTAGTCATATAGGTTACAGTCATGTGAAAAAGGAAGTACACCCTCAAACGGTAGTCAGTTTTGTTTTGACACATCTGGACACAAGTTTATTTTATTTTAATTTCAACCATATTGATTGATTAAGGTAAACTAATTCAACAAATGGTGCTAAAAAAGTAGACTGGAATCACTTAAGCAATTGAAATCAACATAAATGAAAATTCCTCATGAGGAAAAAGGAAGTACACCCCTACATTTACTATCAAATAAATGGATTAAAATTGATGTCTGGTGCACAAAACAGGTGTAAATGATTGTCCGATTATTAGATAATAATTTGGAAGTTTGGAAGACTCTTGATATCTTATTTTCAGGTACTCTAACAAGCGATACTATAACCTCTCTGCATTTGAATGGAGCTCTATGGGAATTCGGGGGTGGCACTAGATTAACCTGTAAATTACACGGGAATAGTACGTAACTCATGGTCGGCTAAATGGCAGTAAGTCATCAAGGGTCTGAGGTATCAAACGAGCCTCAAACCATCACTCTGCTGCCAGATATGCAGTAGACATGGATGGATCACTTGAAGGTTGTTTCCCTTGACTTATTTTTCCATAGAGTTCAATAGGAAAATGAGTCTGGAGAAACAACCCTTAAAAGTGCTGCCATTCCAGAGATCGGTACGTCTTGCTGAGCTTGAATACTAACAGGCTGATCCAGATGCTTCAAGTTCCCCAACCCTGACTCTGACCAATCCCCACTCACCTCATTGGCTTGTTTATTCTGCAACTTCCTCTTTCCCAGAAGACACACGCCGTGCAGTAAACGATAGACACAGAAAAAGCAGTAGTCCATCTGTCCTGAGAACTCATAGCACATAGTGAGCGCTATCTACTGTTCAACAGCTAACGAGCTAAATGAAACGAAGAAAGCAGCTCACTCCATTGACCTGGCCCCAAGCGTGTAATATCATGGATCTGTCTCCGATATAAAACCACAAAAGATGCTTTATTAACTTTGATGATTGTTGTACTTTGATGATTGCTGTATTTTGCTGTACGTTTTTGTTCACAAACTGTGTTTGCGGATAAAATGTTGAAAGGAAAAAAAAAAAAGATTAAAAAGTCAAATCTGAAGGACAAACTTTGGTTGAATCCAGCATAGATATGCTCATTACCGCCACTTGCGTGTGTGTGTGTGTGTGTGGGCTGGCAGTCTGGAGCTGCGGACTGCTGGTAATCTAGGCCAGTCTTCCAAACACGGACCCCCCAAACCTCAAACCGCCAAAGGCCCACGCTGCCCTCGTGGGTCCATGACATCAGTGCAAGTCTACTACCATATAAGGGCACATTCAGATTAATGTCCAGGCTGTTTCTGATCCCTCTCATAGAGCACCAGTGTGGAGATCTATCAAAGGGCAGAAATGCATGCTGGGAAATCAGCACTGTGACATCAGAGGAAAGAGAGGCACCTCTGCAAGGGCCTGACCTGGTCTACGGGCTCTGAGGGCGGGTGTTCCCCACCATGGGCGTGACAAACATGCCCTGAAGGATTGTGCATTATGAATACAGGCACCTGAGACCTAATCGTATTGTGGCCACTGGGACATTCATTAGATTTGCATATTGATCCAGGGATCCTGCTAACAGGGCCACGCCCGGCATGAGAAACCTTCGTCAATCGGCTGCGGTCGGCGCTTCACTGAATTTAACCTTTAACCTTAAAAATGTGAGCCCCTACAGGCGCTGGAGCTTCTCACATTTATTTTCTTTAAACATGACTCCAGCTCACTTTAAAAAAATTTTTTTTTTTTAAAAACGCTCCTTGGATTGTTCAATTCGTTAGAAAAATTGCTCCTTGGATTGTTCTATTGGTTAGAAAAATGGCTCCTTGGATTATTCTATTCGTTAGAAAAATTGCTCCTTGGATTGTTCTATTCGTTAGAAAAATGGCTCCTTGGATTGTTCTATTCGTTAGAAAAATGGCTCCTTGGATTGTTCTATTGGTTAGACAGCAGAGAGGAATGCGCCATCCTCTCAATGGGACACATTTGTAAGAAGTCGAGTGATAATTTTACCACACTACAAATCATATAACGTAAAACTATAGGAGAGACAGCTCTGAATGGAAGCGGTGCTCAATTCCCACTGGTAACCTGTAGGCACCGAGTGACTAGCTAGACACCAGACTGCTATGGTACCACAATATACAAGGGTGTCCAAGGGTACCACACCTTGACTATAGGCCTCTCCTGAGCCTGGAGAAACTGGAAACAGAAGATAAGGATGAAGACCAGGGCTGTCCAATTCATAGTTTTCAGTCACGTGACTGCTGCGGAGCCCTGGCGGGCAAAACAACGTTCCAGAATGCGGACGGACACTGGAAACCCCATAGAGCTACCGCAGAAGCCTGTCAAATTTCCTTCTTTTGCAACACACGTGTGTTAGATCACCTGTCAAAAGACGAAAAACAACGAAAATCGAAAATCCATCCCCTTACACTGCCGCGAAGATGAAAGCGTACAAAAGTACAGATAGTTATCTGTACTTTCGATCTGGATGGGTCAATAATGCTGTTGTTTGGGAGGTGAAGGACAATAAATTCTTCATCGTCAAAGCGAAGGTGAGTGCTAATTAGCTAACGTGAGCTACCTAACGTTGCTTGCATGGGTCAGTGTAACGTTAGTCAGCTAACGTTACTGCAGTTAGCTTTTCTAGGGCAGTAATATTTTGGTTAAGATAACACAACATATTGTGACATACATGTAATATAAACTTTTTTCCATTGTCAGGTAAACCATTCCTACAGCTTAAATGACCTGCCATTGACAGCCTGGGTAGCTGTAGAGAAGGAGGGATTCACAACATCCTCCTCTCTGGGTTTTCCTTGTCAGACGGGATTCTGTACAAACACAATCCAGGCTTGTCTCCTCTTCGGTTAATGCATCCAATTGAACAACAACTATCCGGCATTTTGGCAAACTTTTGGGAAAAGCGGAGTTGTCGTTGACGGGCAGTGGAAGTGGGCTGCTTTTTGCCCGCCAGGTGGGCGTTCCCATAGGGCTGTGACATCACGTGAAAACTATGAATATTATTGGTGCAGGCTTTCAACCTATCCCAGCACTAGAACACCCGATTTACCTAATAAACCAATCGAGTTCTTCAACCGTGATGAGTGGAACTGGGTGGTTTAGTGGTGGGCCTGAGCAATACCTGCACCCACACCGGAACCTTCCCCCTTTATAGCGGGACACCCCAGATGTAGGCCTTCCACTTCGCAGGGGCTAACAAAGAACCCCTTCTTAGCAAGTACCACTTACTGAAGCACGGGGGGGGGCTTTGCCTCAAATGGGCTCTCCAATATCCATTACCGCCAAATTCCCACAGTGCCCGAGTGCAAATGTCCCTCGGTACGGATTTCACCTGAGCAGGTAGACGATGTGAGCCAGGCAGGTAGAGACGGCGGGCGGGAGCGGGAGAATACGGAGGAGAAACGGAGCCGGTGTCGTAGGTCAACAGACCCCATTTTCCCTCCTCTCTGCCGCCTCGTTCTCTCTGGGACGGGAAACCGCAGCGATACCGCGTCCCCACTTTTCGGGCCTACACCCCGACTCGCACTTTGCCTGTGCCCCCCCTCCCTCCCCCCGTCCTGGGACACTCGCCTGTCAACCGTCCCACCCTCCCCCCCGGCCTCAGACTGTTGACGCACCGGCGATATCATCCCGTCACGTAATCAGAAATGAAATCAAGGGAGACGCACACCAGCCTGCGCTAATGACAGCGGATATTCAATTAAAGTGCCCTAATGTACTTATTGGCTGAAAGAAAAAGTCTTGGGAAATGGATTACTGAGCGTATAATGGCGAGGCTTAGCACAGAATCTGACCAGTTCTGTGCACCACAGTGAGCCCATTACCAATGATAAGAGTACACAAATACAAAAGGCACAAAGTGTGTGTGTGTGTGTGTGTGTGTGTGTGTGTGTGTGTGTGTGTGTGTGTGTGTGTGTGTGTGTTGGAGGGAGGGGGGCTGTGGGGCGGGGGTAGGGGTGTAAAACTAAGATCCTTTAAGCCTGTTCATACATCTGAACCAATCAGAGTGTCAATTTAGGATTTTGCATTCTAAACATATTGCCAGAGGTGTGAAATCCAGGGGGTCAGAAAGTAAAAGTCCTGCCATGTGTTTCTTCCACCCATGAACTCAGCCAGCTGACTTCAGTAATTAGTTCTACCTCCCGGCTGAAGAACTGTGCCAATTAGCAAATCCAAACAAAATACTGGGGAGGACTTTTACTTTCTGAACCAGGATTTTCCACCTCTGCGTACTACACTTGGTTTACATGAATGACCGAATAACTGTGCAACTGCAACTGAAAAAACAAGCTTCTGGGGGTGGTGGAAAAGACCGGAACACACCTGCAATAAAGGTGTCCGCTTTCAGCCAAAACACACAAGCTAGCAGCACGGAACATAAGCCGCGTTCATAACTACCACCCCATAAATCACAGACCCGTAATCAATAATGCTGTAATAAGTAGTGTAATAACAGTATCACAATGTTGAACAATATCAATGATGGAGACTTCTAAAAATACATAAGTAAATATTAAGAGTATAATATATCTAGTAAATATTGAGTATAGATGCAGGGTTTAGATATAAAAATAGGCTTTCTCCTGTCACTGCGGCCAGATGAATTTCAGGCTGCTCACTGTTCTGTTTATGTTCCCATGGTAGTTTATCGCCATAGCGATGGATACGCAAGGTTCAAGCTCAAACCTAAACACTGTTAAGCCTGAGGGTGAGAATACGGAGGTACTATGATGTCACCCCTTAATACGGACATGAAATCCCCGTTAGGAGCATTAACACAGCAGTAATTTCTAGCTTTCATGTTAATGTACCGTTTCGTGTCGTTTCCTACTCAGAACTCCTCCCACTTAATTCAACAACAACAACAAAAGGGTTTAGAGGAGGATATTCTGGGGAAGCAAACTCCTCACTAATGTTCAGAATACGGTATTGTTCTCCACTGCAGCAGATTACCCAGCACAATCTCAAGAGGTACCTTTTCCATTTCAATATTTGGCCAGATTAAACAACAAAAAAAATAAATAAACGATTTTCTGAGTGGGACAACTCTGCTATTCCAGTGACTAAATCAATATTCCCCATCGACAAGGAGATGATGGCATTACGTGCGTGGGGTTTCCTGTAAGACAGGGGTTCTCAATCCTGGTCCTGGGGGACCCCTGTGTATGCTGGTTTTCGTTGCAACCGCAGTTGCAATCCCAGAATTTTAACAAGCTGTTAATTTTTCTTAATTAGGTGCTTTTCATGTTTGGAGGAATTATTCGCCCACTTAAGACACATTATGTCAGAAATAGCTATGCATGCCATGTAGAACAAACTCCCCATGTTCACATTGTGCTTATTGTGCTATATTGCAACAATTACATAAGAAAAGGTTACAAAATAATGTATTTTCACTCAAATGAAAGAGTGAAGTGAATCAATAGGCTCCTAATTAGGTTGTTGAACACATGTGTTTAACTCAATTTTTTCTTTAAGCTTAAGACAATGCAGGTTTGGCTCGTTATCATTTGCTTTGTGTTTGAATTCTTCATTATCTACGAAATGGTTAATTTTAGTGGCCATGTGTCCACACTTTCACCAATTAGGAGCCTATTGATTCAAATCAGTCTTTAAATGGATCTGTTAAATAATTTTCTTATCTTTTTTAAATAATATAGCACAATGTGAACATGGGGTGTTTATTCTACATGGCATCCATAGCTATTTCTGATATAATGTGGCTTAAGAGGGTGAATAATTCCTCCAAACATGACAAGCACCTAATTAAGAAAAATTAACAGCTTGTTAAAATTCTGGGATTGCAACTGCGGTTGCAACGAAAGCCAGCATACACAGGGGTCCCCCAGGACCAGGATTGAGAACCCCTGCTGTAAGAGACGCTGGTTCTGAGGCCTTGGTGCCAATGATCTGCAGCGTCAGACCTGATAATCCCTCACCGGCTTATTGTCAAATTTCAACTGAATCCATTTCTAAGAAATATCTCTCAATTAGAGAGCGACGGATCTCAACAACACTAACAAACAGCGTAATTAAGACTAAGCTGACCAGCACTAACAAACAGCGTAATTAAGACTAAGCTGACCAGGTCGCCAGGAACACTGTAGGAAACAGGCTTCTGAGCTGGAAAACACGGCGATACTTACACTTTTAATTCTGTTTGAACTGAGAACCATCAGCAACAACAGCGTCTTCATCAGTGTGTGTGTGTGTGTGTGTGTGTGTGTGTGTGTGTGTGTGTGTGTGTGTGTGTGTGTGTGTATGTGTGCATGTGCATTTCTCTGTGTGTGCATTGTTCATAAGCATGTGTGTATGCATGTACCCATGTTGTTAACATGCATGAGTGTGTGCGTGTGTGTGTATATATGTATGTGTGTGTGTGTATATGTGTATATCTGCATATGTTTCCTCTATAAAGCGTCTGTCACCGTGATTGTGTGTGTGTGTTTGTGTGTGTGTGTGTGTGTGTTGATAGGTCATCTGTCGCCATGTGCGCCAGTGCTTGCTTTGTGCAGTGATTGATCAGCACAGGTTGGATGATGAGCAGGTGCTGACAGACGCACAGTGATTGGCTGTCGCCGGGTTTCACAGCTCTGTAAGCTACGGCCCGGTGCAGGAGACAGCTGGAGCCTGGCGGCAGAGGGCAGACCCCCTCGCTCGTCCTGGAGACTTGGAGAACGAGGTGGCGGCCTCGTACATTTGTGGACATTTAGCCGTCCCAATTGCAGTCAGCCATTTAATTCTCACCCTCATCTTGCAATAGCCGATAAAAAATAAATTCCTTCATTTGCCAAACCCTTGCAATTTGCCATACAGCAAAGTGTAATTTCCTTTCTTTCACCAGAAATCTAATATTTTCTTTCTTTCATGGCTAACTTGCAAGCGAGTAGAAGGACAGCTTCCAAGCCCAGTAGTACACCAAAGCCCCTCAGTTTGCATTCAGTAGAAGCGGAAACCTGTGACTGACAGTGTCTGACGGCCGCCCATAGACTGGAACCGCCCACCCCGTTATAGCCTATAGTAAAGCAGGTACCTGGAACATGCGCAGTAGTTTTGGGCTATATCCCTGCATTTACTACAGTTAGAGAGTTGGCTGAGAGCTCATTTTAATCAGGAGGGCAGTTACCGTTCGACAAATAAAAGATAATTTTTCGGTGGAATTCCCCTTTAGTAACGCAGGCTGAAGCAACGCACAGGTGGTGTTCGTCTGACAGACGGCGCCAGGGTCCGGAGAGGAAGCAGCGCTGCCTAGACCGCGCGGCACGGCGAGCACGTTAACACGCTGCCCCACCAGCGTCCTCGGGCCTGTCTGAAACGGCTGAAATATTATAGCGTGGCTATATCACGCGAGGCTACGTTTTGATAAAAGGGGCTTGCAAGTCGAGCGCTCACCCGTGTGTGTGTGCGTGTGCGAGTGTGTGTGTGTGTGTGTGTGTGTGTGTGTGTGAATGAGTGAGTGTGTGAATGAGTGAGTGAGTGTGTGTGTGTGTGTGTGTGTGTGTGAGTGCGTGTGTGTGTGAGTGTGTGTGTGTGTGTGTGTGTGTGTGTGTGTGTGTGTGTGTGTGTGTGTGTGTGTGTGTGAATGAGTGAGTGTGTGAATGAGTGAGTGAGTGTGTGTGTGTGTGTGTGTGTGTGTGTGTGTGTGTGTGTGTGTGTGTGAGTGCGTGTGTGAGTGCGTGTGTGTGAGTGCGTGTGTGTGAATGAGTGAGTGTGTGTGTGTGTGTGTGTGTGTGTGTGTGTGTGTGTGTGTGTGTGTGTGTGTGAATGAGTGTGTGTGTGTGTGTGTGTGTGTGTGTGCGTGCGTGCGTGCGTGCGTGTGTGAATGAGTGAGGGTGTGTGTGTGTGTGTGTGTGTGTGTGTGTGTGTGTGTGAATGAGTGTGTGTGTGTGTGTGCGTGCGCGTGCGTGCGTGCGTGCGTGCGTGCGTGTGAATGAGTGAGGGTGTGTGTGTATGTGTGTGGTGTGTGTGGGGGAGGAGAGTGAAGCATGCAGAGAGCTGCCATCAGCAGTACTGTGCATACAGAAGCGGTCTAACGACCGTCAGCACACACACCTTGACCGCATGACACAAACCGTCAGGGGGGCCAATTACTGCCAATGATGAGGTGCGAACTGAGATACCTGTGGTTTCTCCTCAATCACACACACACACATACACACACACACACACATAATGATGCACACACACACTCACACGCCTTGATTCTACTACGGCAGGCAGATCTTTTTTTCCCCACTCAGAAAAAACCTGAAAATACAACAAAAATGTACAAACTAAAAGCTCATCATTGTTTTATTTTGCGGTTATTAGCCTTTAGAAAAGTAGCGCTTCCTCTCCACTGGGGTCTAAGGAAGAGGAGAGGTCCAGATCATGTTTTCACTTCCAGGATCTCATTCTCATCAGTAAGCCAAACGCCATTTTATCACCTCTCAATGTCCACATCAAAACACAACTACAGCGAAGGAGGAAGATGGAGGGACACCATCAACAGTGTTAAAGTGGAGGGACACCATCAACAGTGTGAAAGCGGAACAAGCGTACGTCTACGCTCCTCTGACATCTTGTGTAACGGCTGCAATGATTTCATACATTTCATACATGACCTTCCGATACGGCGATGCAGAAAAGGTTCAGATAATAAAAATCTAATCCCAGAGCACCAGCAAACTGAACTAAACTAAATGAATCACGAGAGCTGATTGGTGGTTCTGGACTTTCAGAAAGCAGGACTTTGTCGTTTGGCGAAAAAGCAGCGAAACGGCACAACGCGGCGCATACAAACGCCCTTTCCCAGGTGCCCCGGGGCCGTGTTCATGAGCCGACAGAAAGGAGACGTTGGGATGTGACCTTTAGCGCTCTGGCTGTGAGCAGCATGGCGAAAAGGCAGGCTACGTTCACCGCAGACCATGCAGGGGGTGAGGGCTGCGAGAAAAAAACGCTCAAAAGCGACGTGAAAAATGTCAAAACGACACAAAACCCAACAATGACAGTTTAAAAAAAATTTTTTTTTTAAACCATGAAATAAAATGATCACGAAACCTACCCTGGCGTGAAATGTCAAGACGGTAAAAAAAATAATCAATATTGACAAATTACAGCCCATGTAACCGAGTGTTTTCAAAGAGGGCGTCCGGGTGGGCAATAACCCATAAAGACCAATACTTAAAAACGTTGCGCTTCCATTTTGATGGCCGCCCCCGGAATGCTATCGGAGGTGTGGCTTAGACCCTGGGGGCGGGCGGCTTTGTGGTTTCCCATACGATGGCGTGCGTTTGTGCGGCAAACATGTAGATTCAGACCGCGCGCTGTGCCACGCCCCCTTGCTCACAATCCCGTCTCTCCCCTCAGAAGGAGGGCCGAATCCAGACTGGTAGGCCTTTTAATGTCTGGTACGTTGTAAACGCTGGCGTGGTTAAATAGCGAAAGGCACCGGGCGGGGTGGGGGGGGCATTCAAGAGTCCATAGAGCTCCGTAGTCCCGCCCACTTTGGTGACGAACGTCTGGTGCCACTTTTCGGAAAAAATATAATGGGAGCCAATGGACTGAAAAATGTTTTTTTTCTATATTCAGGCAGCTAGATGTTCAAAACACCCAAGAGAGGGGTTGTCACATTTTAAAATAATTAATAAAATTGGTAATTTGAAATTATGTCCAACAAATAAACAGCAAACACGTTTTCAAAAAAAACAACTAAAACAACTACAACATCCGGGCTACTCACTTGCTCACCACCACTGCTGAAGTTAAAGCCATAAAGTTGACGCTTTCGATGGCCAGACTGATAGTGATTCTCACCCTTGGTGATACTCTTAGTTTCACTTCCATAATAAGAAAAGTGATAGCCATTTTCGCTAGCAGAGCGGCCGGTAGCTACTTCTTTGGCCGGTAGCTACTTCTATAATACGTTCCAAGAGCAGACCGAGCGATAGCCATTTTCGCTAGCAGAGCGGTGGGGCGGGAGCAGGCGATGTACGACCGGTGATTCTGGGTAGTGTAGTTATGTTTCTCAAACTCAGTTAATTATACGATTCAAATTTGATTTAAATGCAGGGGTGAGTATATAATGGACTTTGTATCACATATATGTCAAATTTTGGTCCATACAATGCCATAATATCATCATAAGGGTGACTGAAAGATCCCGAAGTGGGGGCAGGTAAGGCCTTCCGGCAGTCTTCCAGGACAAGCCAGGGATAGGAGGGGGCGGGACTACGGCGCTCTATTGATCGGTCTTTGGCAGGACATATCGCTAACGCTACTGTGCGCCTACTCCCAAATGACAATATCTTCTGTGAAATAGTATGCAGACAACGGTGAAAAAGACTCTCACTCGGCTAACTCATGGTGGGCATCCACATTTTTTGCCTGCGGCCGATTAATTTAATGTCTGATCTCTTCCCTCCTCCACTGACAAATAAATGCTGTATATTTATGCCTACTTCAAAGGACAGAAATGAATAGGGAGGATCTGGGTACAAACTGGCTAATTAGAAACCTGGTATGGATTATGGCTTAATCCGCTATATGTGTGTGTGCTCGTATGCTTGCATGTGTGTATGCGTGTCTGCGTGTGTGTGCGTGTCTGTGTGTGTGTGCGCCTGTGTGTGTGTGTGTGTGTGTGTGTGTGCGTGCACTCATCACAGTGTACTTTTTATCAACTGCCCAGTCTGTCATCAGGACAGCACAAACTGAAATTATAAGCTTTGGGAAGAGGGTTGTGAGAGTCTGTGCACATGGTTGCTGTATTGGGATGACTCAACAGCGACAGCTCTCCAGACCGAAGGTCGTCCTCAGGTTCTGTCACCACACACCACTGTAGTTTAAAAAAAAAAAAAAACCAAAAAAACCCTTACAAAGGTAGACAAACACATTGAGCAAACATGGCTCTATTTCAGACTACAGAGACCTCTGTTACTGATTACCAAGGTCAACGGGGTACAGACACCGTCTGGACTAAGGGCCAACAAACAACATCCAGGTTAAGAAATAATTGGGTTTTTTTTAACAGCTGTCTCTGCGAGTTTCCACTGAACCGTGTTTGCGGACGTTTGGTCCGACTCCGTGTGAAGTCCTATTTGTCAACAGAATGGATACAGCGAGAAGCAACCGACCAATTAACGCTGCAGCAACAATTTTGGGGTTTGTTTCAGACTGCAAAATGTCAAGCAAATGAAAGGTTTGAAGTGATGTCTAAACATTAGCCTGGCCGAATCAAAACAAAGGGGCGTACCCGCGCGCGGCCTATTATGAAAACCTTCCTCTCAGAGTCATGATCGGTCGGCAGGCCACGAGCCGTGCACGCGCTCATATCTCAAATAAGACAAATCAAGACGTGGACGCTCGAGGTCTTTCTGACTGTGACCAGCGGGCGAACCTGAGGTCAATCCTTCGCATCAATCAAAGCCCTCAGACTCAATTACGGCGAGTTTTCCATTTCTGGCTGAACGGATTTTTCCGCTGGGAAAATCGTCCCGCCACACATTAAAAACCAAAGAGCGCTTCTCCGGAGATACGGACCGGTTCGGAAATCCTGGAGAGATCCCAAGTTAACGCTCGGCGGGAAAAGAGCGTGCAGCTCTATCGGAAAGCGAACCTCACGCGCCTCCACTTTGATCGGTCAGCCGGCGTAATCGGGAGCTCTTGTGTTTTGAAAACAGGAGGAGCGTTGCACTCTGGGAAATGCGAGTCACCCGCTCATGGACGCACTACTTCACTGATAAAAACAGGGGACAAGCCGTGTTAAGCAGATAAAGAGAAAATCCTTGCATACCAGCACACTGCTGGCAACACGCACACACGTCTTAGGTAAGAGGCCTAGCCAAGAGTTAAAATTCCTGTAGGAATGTTTGCTAGTCTCCAGTGCCCACATAAAGCTCCGTACGGTGACTATGGTGACCTTGGTGCCCATTCAGTCACTAATAGTAGCTGTGGCCAAAGTATCTGTACACATTGTACCAACATTATGCGCATAAATTAGGTTTTTCCAAAAAATATTATCTTTTGTTTTTATTTTTTATAAAATGTTACAAACAGATCATAGTTAACGTCATGAGCAGCCTTAAAAAGCGGAAAAAGGACAAACCAGCAAGGGCAAAATTGCCTTTGGGAAATGGAGTACAGAGCATTTATTACCAGTAATGCCTTGTGTATGACAAGCCTCATACCGAGGTCAAACCATCTTTTATTACAAGTGAGGTGAGTACCAGTATGAAAAAATATAACTGATCATGCTACACATCATCCTGTTAAGTGTTTTTGGGAAAGCTCAAGTCTTTCAGGAGACTCTCAATGGCTCCAATTCAATGGCTCCATTATTTATTATTATATGGTTTAACCTTTGACCCCTGCAGTAGAGTAGAATCACCTGCCACTGTAGGTACCTCCCCCAGGCAGGGAGAGATTAAAGTTGGCAGGGTTTGCCCCGCATAAGAGGAACTCCTTTCGTACCAGCATGTGCGTTCTTCTGACGCAACGACTGCGCAGCTGAGGCTCGTAGCCTGCTGAGGGAAAAGTGCATGCAGCTCGCAGCACAAGCTTCAGAGAACACAGGAAGTGCAGGTCGGTAGTTCACCTGCCCTCTCCTGAACAGACGGAGGACACTACGCCAATGCGACGGGTTGGGCCGTCCAAATTTGGGAGGAGAAACCGCGTCAATAAACTTGTTGAAAGCATTCATAGATGAATAGCGCTTTTAGGTACATCCATTAGCCCTGTGGCTCGTCACAAAATCATAGAAAAGGTAACATTAGCTTCACAGAGACCGGCTCCATGTGGATTAAAAGAAAGAAAAAAAAAACAGGAAAAATTTCAGAGGCGCAGAAGCGATTAAGATTGCGATCGGGGCACACGCATTGGCGGAGACCAACGTCACAACGTGCAGCGATCGGGTTGCACGATAAAACGGGAAACTGGGTCGTGAAGGGCTTCCAAGTTTCACAGAGAATCAAGCCTGTTTAAAACGGTCTCGGTGAAGTAGCCTGTAGAGTGCTACTCACATGCTCATCGCGAGCCACGGCGTTGGCGGTTCGAGTCCGACATCGCAACCTTCGTCACGCGTCTCTCAGTCTCTCTCGCTCCCCGTTCTTCCCGTCTTTCTACACTGTGCTGTGCAGTAAAGGGAAAGGAAGTTGAAAGTCTAGGTGGGGCCTCAGGAAAAGGACGACGCCCTACAAAGGGAAGAGCTCGCCTTTCCTCCGTTTGAACGCAAGTGTGTCGCAAGTCCCCCCCCCCATGTTACTTCCTGAAAATCCAGGTACAGAAAGTAAAAGTCCTCCCCAGTATTTTGTTCCAATCACCTGGATTTGCCAATTAGGACAATTCTTCAGTCAGGAGGTAGAACTGACTAGTGTAAATCAGCTGGCTGAGTTCATGGGTGGAAGAAACACAAGGCAGGACTGTGTTCAGAACACAAACGCACACAAACGCACACGCACACGCACACGCACAAATAACAAATAAATACAAATAAACACGCACACGCCCGCATCAAGCCTTTCTCATCCTGGCGCGCAGCAGCTGAGGATGTTGGGAAAGATCAGAGAGTGAGACGCATCCTCACTTTGCCTGGGCGTTTGACCCTCTCAGCGTGTGAATCCAGAACGTCTCCGTGGGCGACCGCTCCCCATTCACGGGCCCCAACCGGCACAGAAACCGCTGGACAGGAAGTGGTTTTAAGTTATTTTATTTTTTTTACTTGGCAGCAAGATCAGAGCCCTAGAAGAGCACTGCAAAGAAAAGGAGCCAGAGCCAGGCTCCGTCTAGTCTGTCCTGGTTGTGTAAAGTTCAACGTCCTCGAGTTGTTAAAAGGATGGCCCGTTTTACATTTGCGTTCCACTGGGAGTGCTGGTTTGCAAATGGGATCAGGACCAGCCTGAATGACACGAATCTAGGACATCTCATTATACCCATCTGTCTGACCAGGGATCGGGGAACGGGGGGGTGTTTATGTCCTGATATGTTTACTGAATTTACACCTTATCAGGGTGGAGATGTTAGCACACAAAATATCTAAGCCAGTAACAATGGAATTAATAAACAGAAGCAAAAGCAAATATCAAAAAACATACACATTACAAACACATGTTACATATAGCCTACCTATTTATACAATAAACTAATATTTACTTTCCTTCTGAGTAAATCTGAGCTGTACACAAACACCTGACATACCGATAGGAGTAAAATTACTATTTTCAGCTTTTGTCTGCTTCTCCTAATGACCTAACAAAGGCTCGTTTACCCGGTCTCTTCTCATCGCTGATTCGTCGAGGATCCCGGACGGTCTAATCTCCAGAGCTTGTGTCAGATTCTCAGCCTGCACCTCTAGTCTGTCTGGGAAATGTAGTTCTGGCTGCAGGGATCACCAGACCCAAAAGGAGGCCGCAGACACCAGCCGAATTCTCAGAGGCTGAGGCTCCACAGGGGCCAGCGAGGGAGCGAAGGGCAAGTCCAGGGGTGGGCAACTCGGGTCCTGGAGGGCCAGTGTGTATGCAGGTCTTTGTTTCCACCAATTACCCTGGCTAAATGAGCCAACTGGCTGTATGGACCAACACTAGTTCGTACTCGTAGATGAGATCACAGTAAAACGTTTCTCAGAGGGACACGAGAACAGTCTTCAGCTGTCATTCATGCACTGCACTCATCCAGAAATGTCGCTGAAATGTCAGATGCCGTAGATGTTATGGCTAATTAAGTAATAAAGGCCAGAAGTTGGCAAGAAAACCAGAAACGGATACGGGCCCTCGTTGCCCAACACTGGGCTAGTCTGTTCAACTGTGTTTACGGAACGGGTGGGTCAGGCTAATGCAAGTGGAACAGACCAACAATCAGAAGCAACTAAAAACAAAGCAGGAAGGGTCTCACCAACAAAAAACAACGTTTTTTTTCTTTAAAATTTTTAATTTCATTTATTTTTTCCAGATTTTTCCCTTTTGTCCCAATTTGGTAGCCAATTAGACCCTATGCAATTCAATTCCCCCCGTGTAGCAACCGCTAGAGAATCGCCACTACAGCCCCGGTAGCAGGAAAGAGGGCGCCACGTCCTCTTCAGGGCGCGCCTCCTCGAGCTCCTAACCGTGATTCCAGCTCGCCCAAGGCTGTCTTATGTGTGACGATTCCCTCCGAGTCCCTCCCCCCACCCCCGGGAGCGGCCGTCACTCCCTCAAGGCACCGGCCATACTCGGATCTGGCAGGACCGGGGATCGAGCCCCCGATCCTCGGGGCGCAGCCTCACAGACAGAAAGTCTGCGCCTTTGTCCGCTGCACCACCGCGGTGCCCCACAAAAACAACTTTTGACTTCAGAACTTTGACTTCGACAAGCCTTTGAGGGATTTATGGAAAACAAGAAAACGCTGAGGCTCTGACAATTCTCATCTCAACGAGCAGCTCCTGCTTTCCATTGTAATGTAGAAATGATACATTCCATGATTTTGTTTCCTCGAAACAGACATGAATATGATTATTTAGTTAGCTAAATGGTTTGCAATATTGTTTAGCCAAGAGCAGTGGTCCCCAACCCCGTTCCTGGAGATCTACCGTCCTGTAGATTTTCATTTAAACCCTAATCTGGCATGCCTGATTCTACGAATTAGCAGCTCAATGAGATCTCTAGCTGTTGAATGAGGCGTGCTTTGTTGGGGTTGGAGTGAAAACCTACAGGACGGTAGATCTCTAGCTGTTGAATGAGGTGTGCTTTGTTAGGGTTGGAATGGAAACTTACAGGACGGTAGATCTCCAGGAACAGGGATGGGGACCACTGGCCTAGAGGGGTATGCATATAATTTCTTCACATATTTTCATATTTTAATAACTGGGTATTGGTTTTACCCTTCCAATCTCAGAAGTTCCGTAAAATCATGACAAATGAAACAGCCAAATAAAATAAAAAAATCAATGTGCAAGAAATTTTTTTTTTTTTTTAAATGCAACAAAAGAAATTATTTGGCTAAACAAGGAGCCGCATTTCATAAGGAGATAAAATGAAGCCAAATTAATAACGGTTATTTTTCCAGGAGGAAGGGCTACGGTATCTGGGGTATAGTTTAGAAGTGAGGTCCCTCATAACAGTGTTGAGGTGAAACCGTTAGTGAGAAGACGGGCGAAGCTTCCCACCACCACTTGTCTTTCAGCCCCTTCCAGAAAGTTCTCAATGCAAACGCTCCCCGGGACAGAGGCCTCCAGGCCCACCGCACGCTGCTCTTCCCCGGTGCTAAAATTAAACAAACCTTTGATTCGGGACACAGATTCCAACACTGATGTCAAAGGCCAGGCCTCTCCTCTCCTACGGAAAGCTCTATCTGACTCAATAAGAGCAGGTGTCACACTACCAGGCTGGAGTCAACACACTATGAACGCAGTCCTTGAACAATGTCCTTTCTTTCTTCAATTCTTTCTTTTTTAAAGAACAGTTTGTCGTCTTTTCTTTTTTTTTCTTCTTTTTTTTATAGCAGTTTTGCATTATTCAGACAGGGAAGGCAGAGAGGATATCAGATAAAAAGGCATCGCAGAACAGAAACCTCTGTGGCGGGCAACCGAAAACCCCCTTGGCTCCATGTGGGGACTCGTATATGGGTCGAAAGCGCTTCAAAATAAATGTAGAACAGCAGAGGTCACGCAGGTACAAAGTCTGCTATGGAACAGACACAAAAAGCGAATGGTCTCTAAATGAAACCAAAAGCTTTTAGAGGACGCCTCGACCTTGGAGAGGGCCCCTGCGGGGGTCCTTCAGAATACAACCCCTGCAGAGGCGTCCTACGGACGATCTCCCGATCTCCAACGTCAAAAAATAATAATAATAATCCGCTTCCAACGTCTGGAACGTGGCTTCCCAAGCTACTTTCCAAAATCACAAATACGTCCTGACCTTCAGGCGCAGAGAAAAAAAAAAATGGTTTACAGGCAGAGCCGTCCTGATGTAATATAGGCCTGAGTCTAATTTAATTTACCTGGCATGTTGCATTTAGGGCGTTCCATTTACAGTACCACTGGGAATAAACATGTCTCTGTGTCTATGCTTCTACACCTCTTTCCATGAACGTGCTTGCTCGTACGTGAATGTGAGAGTGTGTGTGTGTGTCCGGTTGTATAACCACCAGTACAGGGGAAAACACATACATTAAGGGCATCAGAGGTTAATAATTAAGAGCAGAAGTTGGCTCAAACTTAAGCACGGCAGCTCTAATGTACAGTATCTCCCGACTGGGTAGTGTGTTACTTCTGGCTTAATCAACAATGCCATTTTGTCATTTGCAAAGCATGCAGGGAAACTTAATAAGCAGACATAGTGCAGACAGTAGAACACCAGGGCAGGGGAGGCGTCGGCATTTAGATCATTCCAGATTTTCACAGCACATGAAATGGATCAGTAAACCGCCCCCCCCCCCCATTGACTCACTTTTGCCATTAAGGTGTAAAATCTCACTGCAGCATGCAGAGACAGGAAACGCACTTACTCATGCAGTTCTGCAGAAGGGTACAGTGCACCGCAAAGCCACGTTAGGCCTCCCCTGCAACCCACAGCAACGAAAGTCATCTCACACACTCAACGTGCAGGCAGAATGCCGCTCGACACAGCCTCAAAACTCCACACAATGTAGACTCGATACGCCGCTCGACACAGTCTCAAAACTCCACACAATGTAGACTCGATACGCCGCTCGACACAGTCTCAAAACTCCACACAATGTAGACTTGATACGCCGCTCGACACAGTCTCAAAACTCCACACAATGTAGACTCAAAACTCCGCTCGATGTAGTCTCAAAATGGCACTCTGCAGTATCAAAACGCCACAACGTGACTGACCCCCACACCAATAAATCTGCGATTGTCAAAAGATGTTAATGGAACAACTTTCACAGAGCACCGGGCTTTTTCGCCCAGTCGGGAGATGAACGCTCAAGGGTTCTCAGGGCGGCAGCGCTTCAGAAACTGAAGGCTCCTGTGTGGCGGCGTCCAGCACGGCCCAGGCGGCTGACGAACAGGCGAAACGAGGCACAGAGACGGACGCTGTGATGGCCGTGCGTCCAGGACGATGAGAGCACACTTTCCCTAGAGCTGGGGCGGAGACCTTCATGACCGTCCCTCCCACCATCGCCGTGGTCCTGGAGAGCCCCAGGGTCTGCTCTCTCCGTCTTTCTCAGCATTTAAACGATCAAACAAAGCAGCTCATTACCCGGTTAGCTGCCACACCCGTTTTCTTGAGTCTAAGGGCATGATTTACGAAGACCTTTAGCACGTGCTAAATCATTTAGCACACGCTGACCTAATAACACAACCAACGATTGGTGCAAAACAAATACCATGACCAATCATTAGTAATGTTATTGGTTTTGCGGGTGCTAAAGGCCTTAGGAAATCAGGCACTAAATCAGTTGTTGCTTTTCTGGTGTAATCAATAACCAGCAGACACAGTGGCTGTCCAGGTCCAGGGCTGAGAACCTCTCTGGTTTATTTAACATTATTTAACATCATTTAAAAAATAAAACCTTTCAGAATGTGACCAAACACCTCTTTAGCATGCGTGTAGCTTTTCCAGTTGGTTTTTTGTGCCTCACGATTTTCATTAAGTAGGATTGTTTTAGCTGTTAACTGAAACCTTCCGTAAGCATCAGGCGTCTCTTCTCGGCGGTTAATTTGCTGTTAAGTCTTGCGTTAAAGGAAAGTGTCACAGGAGGTGCGCTTGGTCCACGGGGAGTTTCAGTGTTATTCGTTTTACTCTCGCGTCTTTC
The DNA here is from genome assembly GCA_029718625.1 of Synaphobranchus kaupii. Lineage (NCBI taxonomy): Eukaryota > Metazoa > Chordata > Actinopteri > Anguilliformes > Synaphobranchidae > Synaphobranchus > Synaphobranchus kaupii. Next base: position 108,928,982 of record CM056379.1, on the reverse strand, counting down.
GTTTGCAGCTGTTGGTGCAGGTGTGAGGCGGGAGGGGGTTCTTCCGAGAATTCCACCCAATAACAAGACACTGGTGTTATCTCTGTACACACCCACTCAATGCGCACAGACGGCAGCCATGTTTTCTGCTGTTGACACAGACTCATCATGTGCTTTTTTGGATTATGGACAAAAAAGACAAGAAGACTACCACCTGAACAATGTCAAGCTGTGGCATTTGAGTACATGACATTCTAAAACAATTCACGCAAGGTGAAGCAGGCCCACCAATCAAATGTCGGACACACAAATTGTAAAGGATGGCGGTGCACTTTTCCACAAAGCCCAGTACAAAATAGCCAGTTCAGGAGCTAGAGAACACATTTACAGTAAAGGCACATACGTACATATCTACAAACGAAGACATCTCTAGACAAGAGAAACCACAAAAGACAAAATTCCTTGACTGAAAGCGCCCACAAGCAAGCCGATATCTGGGACACACTAGCATCTCTCGGGCCTACAAATGAATCACTCCTGTATGAAGTAGCAACCGATCGCCTTTCTCTGGGATTAGAGCTCTTAGTGTACAGTGATGCTCGGGCACTCCGAGGGATCTCAGTGTGAGGAGGCTGCTGAGATTCTGCTCTCTGATAACGACAGGAGACACGGAGTGTGTCACAATACTCAAAAAACGTATCCTCCTTTCCTCCACGACCACCTCCTCTCCTCCGTGCCCCGGAAATCGATCTTTGTGTCCTAATATAATGTTGCAGATTACATATTAATTACATTTTAATGGTAACATGTTAATTAATGTCACGACACAAACTGCAATGCCAGGTACATTGTATACTGTACATGCAACTACTTGTACTTTTTTTTCTCTTGTGCGGTCCGCCCCCCCCCCCCCCCCCCCACAGGAAACAATGACTACAGGTTTTTTTTTCCTTCTGCGTCTGAACTATGATACGCCTATACAATTACCTGTCAATTTACCACATGCTGCGCCGGAGTGCTGCTAAGAACCAGAAATGACATTTCAATAGCGGCACGTACAATAGACAGACAGATTAAGCGACTCATTGCCGTGGCGACCGAAGGTGGCATGTGGAGTCATTTACTGGACTGGTGGTTCACAGTTGGTGGAATGCGCTAATTTTTCATGCGCCGCAAAATTCCAACTTGAGAAAATCTCTTCAAAAAATGTGTTAGACTCAAAGAGCGTTAAGTCCCTCTCATAGGGTGTGAAGGTCACCAGGAACACACACACCACGCAACAATATTCACAACTTACAGCAGCTTGCACTTCAACCCAGTAACAGCAAAAAAAAATCATAAATAAATAAAAACCAGGCTACATTTTTGCCTCAGGGGCTTCCTGCTTTAATTCTGCTAAATTATCACAACCACATTCATCATGGGATCGACTTATATTTAATTTAACAACAAAACAGGAACACGTCTCAATAACATCGGACTGAAATTATTATGTTAAGATTGAACTGAACGGGGAATTAGGACTGAAGGCAAGACTGTCAGAGGAAATTATTCATGAAAGAAAAAAAGTGGAACACAATCAGAAAGTTGGCCCGGAAACACGCGATCTGACAAAGAAAACCAGCCTCAACAAGCAGACTGCAGAAACAGAGGTCCAGTAATGAAAGCCTTTGATATGGGCTAACTGGTCATTACTGAGATCTGAGGCTTCTATCAAACATGCTGGCAGCTCTTAGAGCAATTAAACTGAGGTTTCAATTCACGCCAGGGAACCACACTGTTAAAGATAACAACAATATTGATGAATAAATAAATAATTAAACTCACACAAGTTGGATGTTTTTTCCTCACTCTTCCAGTACAATATTCCACAGGAGTTATTTAATCACAATATAACCTGTATTATCCACCAGTAAGTCAAGACATTGGCTGTGTCTGCATCAAAGCCCTTGAGTATGTTAGCTGAGTACACTGGATGAGAAAGCTGGTAAGTATGCAAAATGTTCTCTAAATGTAGTGTACTAATAATCCCTGGATGATGTACTTATTTCCAGGTTTTCGCTGATAATAGTATGAAGGATATTTTTTTGCACACTGCATGTCACTAAATAGCATGCAGTAAGCAGTATACAGTATGCTAGTACACAGTACACAGGACGCAGTAGATGGGGCTCTGATTTCATGTGCTTCCTCTCCCTGCACGTCTACCTCCAGTGTTCATTTCCTTTCAATAACGCCCTGCACTGGCTGCACGCCACCCGTCTGATTAACACAATGCTGAGAGCGTGAAGTGTCACAAACCCCGTAATGGGCTGAGCTAAAACAAGAGGCTCTATCTTGATGATCTTAGCGCACGGTCTAAAACGCATGGCGCAAGACCATTTAGGGCGTGTCCAACTCCACTTTTTCTAGTTAGATGGTGGATAATTTCAGCGCAAGGTATCAACAGCAAAACGTGATGATTGGTCCAAATTACAAAGTCACTTACGACATATAGTGTCTGGTATCTCCAGTTATTTATTTTTTGGTTTTATGAGGCCTTGTTCTTCCATCACTAAATCACCATGAACACATGAATGCTTATACCAGGAGAATCCCTGGATGCAGCAATGCATTTATAACCTTGCATTAAAACAAAAACAACATCAAAATACGCCCAATAATATGAAATGATATTAGTTCCTGTCCAACTGTTCTTTGTGTGAGGGAAAGCCATCTGATATCGATGTGCCAAATATGGCGTAATCTTGTGCGCCTGAGGCAGCAGGAAAGGTCAGAGACGATAGGACATCCCACCCACTGTTTCTCACCTCCAGACTCATACGGAGAGACTAAAATCAAACCAACAAAGAGCCTGAGAAAAGCTCCCTAGACCACAGACGGAGACGACAGGTCAATCCCATCGAGTAAAGACACAGCGTAACTGACTGACCATCCTGATCAAGACTTTACCTGATTGTATTGCAATTATTATTTATTATTAAAGTTTATTTGACAGGAACCATGTATAATAAAACACTAACTTCAAGCTTAAAAGCCAATGCATTATACAGAGATATAGCTATATAGGTAATTTGCATCCCCAGTCCCTGAGCAGGTGAGCTAAAGTTACATTAACACTGATACTACAAGCAGAAAAATATTTCTTAAAAATGCAGTGTTGTAGGAGATCGCAGTGAATTAACGGAGTTTTAGGACGCAGTAAACCAGTTTTAGGACGCAGTAAACCAGTCTTTTTACTCACAAAACACACAAACGGAAGTAAACATTACAAACAAGCTAACGCCCCTCGCGTATATAAAGACAGTCCTCTTAAAGAGGCGCTGCCTAATTACTCCACATCATACCATAACCCCAAGTAAGTGAATTCTATGTGTGTCCATAAGTCTCTATGTGGTAACCACCACAGTGTACTAAGTGTACAAAATCACAGGGTGAATATTGTCGTCTTTGTGACCATGGTTAAGGGACTTAATCTGTGCACGTCAATCCAGTGAGGGATATTTCTCCCTTCTGCAATTTGCCTTTTTCAGATATGGCTTTTATATGCTCTGGTAGGACAATGTGATTTTTATTATTATTTTTTACATTTTTTTATTTGTTTCTGATTTTTCCCTGTTTTTTTCAGAATTTGGTAGTCAATTGCGATTCAATTCCCCCGTGTACTGCTGAGAATCGGCCGCTACACGACCCCATCGGCTGGCGGTAGGAAGGAGGTCGCCACGTCTTCTCCCAGGCGTGACTCCTCGTGCCCCTGACCGTAATTCCAGCACTACACTGGGCCGCTATGTGCGCAAGGAGTCACCCTGCCGAGCCCCAAAGGCCAATGCTTTTACCGCTGCACCATCACGGCGGCAGGACAGTGTAACTCTAACACGGGACAAACGGAAAGTGACCAGCAATAGCTGCAATTCCACAGCCAGTCAAACCAAAAGGTCCATTTTGTGCCCAATGCCTCAAGCCAAAATCTCAGACTGCTGGTTCTGTTTGCGTGTCCACTATTAAGCCTTGGGCGTGCTAACATCTCTCTAAATCCCCTTCATACAACAAATGACCAACGGACACAACTTGACCATGACCCCTTGACCTGCACTGCGTCACCCGTACCTCTCCAGAACGGCCCATCTCCAGCTCCACGACGGCGACGGGGGCGTTGACAGGCTGCCCCCTGCTGGCGGAGGTCGGCAGGTCCACCCTCCAGGTCAGTCCCCTCAGCCCTGGCTCCCAGCGGCTCTGGGACAGCAGGCTCTCTCGGACCCGGGCCCGCTGGCTCTTCCAGAACTTGGACAGGGCCGCCACCTGTTCGGCACTCACGGCTCCGCCCCCCTGCTTCCGCGCCTGGGCCGTCAGGAATGCCTCCAGCTGGACCTGGTCCATGTCTGCCGAGGCAATGGACTGACGACAGGAGACGGGCAGACAAAAAATTACCATGGCATGACCCAGCACCTCCACCCTCGAACAGGACTTTTAGAATGCCACAAAGTGTTTGCCACAAAGATCCAGAAAATTGGGTGTGGCAGAAAGTATGAAGTCTAGACTGATTTTTTTTTTAAACTAAAAGAAAACAGTTTAGACCAGTTTTCTTTAGACGTCAGTTTACTAATTCTAGACTTCATAGTACAATCAATCATTTTTTAAGATTGAATATGATTTAATGTTATTCAACCCGAAAACATGATCCCGGGAACTATCAACACGAGATTTGTTTTCTTGCAAAAACCACCAGGCCATTCCTCGTTAATACAGGTCGCCGTCCAATTTACGTGCGAAGGCCTAACCCAAGACTACTGAGAAAATCTGTCCATTCGAGGGGGACCCATTACACTCAACAAATGCGTGTCATATTAGCAGTGAAGAAAGACGCGTTATGTTTTTATTTAAGAGGACAGAAACAGAAATGACAGAGCAAATTTGTAGGACTCAAAGGCCGAAGGGTTTAGGCATAGGCTATGTCGGGAAATTGTTTTATTTATTTATTTTTTTCGGAGAAATTTCAGATCGTGCTTTTAGAGGGAGATGAAAGATTAGGCGGTCCTCTCTATGACTGACGACTGTACAACAAGACGAGCTAGAAACTCGCGGTGTTTAATACAGAAATAGCCGGGGTACGTCCCAATATTCTTCACTCTCCACCTCCTTTCCTCCACTCCCCCTCCTCTCCTACCCGGAAGTGTGCAAAACTGCCTGAAGTACAAGTATTTGCATGTACAGTATACAATGTAGGCCTACCTGGCATTGCGAGACATTACTTAATATGTAACCATTAATACCTAATTACAATGTAATCAGCAACATTTGATTAAAACACACAAAGATCCGTTTCCGGGGCACGAAGGAGGTAGTGGAGGAAAGGAGGGTGCATTTTTCGAGTACTGGGACGCACCCCAGGAGGCGTCTTTTTTCGTTTGACTTCAACTGTACATCATCCGAGGACTTGGACCCCTTAGCTGAGATTGGACCAGGGTATGCATAGCGTGTGCTAGTACTGCCATCTGCTGGTCGTATTAAAAAAACAAAACCCAGCAGAGTATCACAAGCAAGTAGGACATGTAGCAATTACGGGGAACTCTCTTGGATAAACGGAATAGTCGGTATAAACGACAGTGAGGTGTGGCAATTAAAATGTCCAAAGGTAGGCTAATAATTAATTCAGTGTAGCTCGTCCAGGCCCATGCCATCTATGTACTCAGCGGTTTACATGAAGAAGCCACAGTTGCAATGTTGTCATGTCAGGTTTGCTATGCATTTCGATATTTACAAACTGCACCCATTAAACAAAGTTTTCTGCAATGTAACGTTATGCAGCTTGTTGGACCAACCTGGCATCGATTGACACTAAGACAACTAACGTTATACGCTACAGTGCTTTGGCATTCGTTTCTACTCTTTATGTAAATATGGCTCACTGTGTCCAGCTTACATACTGTGACACAACAGAAAACGCATTTAATCAATACAGAAAAACAATAATGTTTGCATAGAAAAACACCTGATTACAATACAAAAATCGAAACGCTATCTGGCTACCTTCAAAAGACCTTTCATCTTCTCGAGTAAAACGTGAAACTCCTCCTGTGACAAGTCAGGGTACAGCTCATTTTTCAAAAGCTCCTCTGTAATTTCTGAATTGTTATAGTACACTTTCTGAGCGATCCCATTTAGCAGGCCGTTCAGCGACTTCGAGCTGTCTATGTCCGCCATGTTTGCGCTGCTGTATCCGGGTCACGTTGACTATATCATGTGATTGCGCGTGCGCATGGGTGTGAAAAGTGCTCGTGAATTGACCACAGAACTGGAACTGACGGGCAATGCGCTCGTGTGGTAAAGGTTCTCGGGCTTTCAGGTTCTGTACGCATTTCCATACGATTGACCAAAACACTCTGAGCAAATGGAAATAATGTCTGCGTTATCTGTGATGAGAAAAGCACATAGCACAATGTATGCTTTGCCATAATACATTTTCATAGTAAGCTGACTGAGATGTGAAAGTAGCTTAACAATAAGAAAGTGCATATCCTTGAGTGGCCCATGACTTGAACAATCCCCAACCAACTGCAAAATTTCCAAAAGAATGGGATGAAAATGGCACCTTCCCGATGTTTGAATTTGGTAGAGGTTCATCCAAAAAAGTCATGGCTGAAATTGTTGCCCAAAATGCTTCCAACACGTTGACTCTGGATATGGAGTACTTATCCAATAAACATAATTGAGCTGTCTTTGCAGTTTTTGCTCACATCTGACTTATTTCACCCATACAAGCAAAAACAATATTAACTTAAATATGTTTCTATGTCATTTGTGAGTTTAAAAAGAAATGGCACATCATTGGAAGGGGGGAATACCTTATGCATGACAGGAGGACTACAAGAAAGAGATTTTAACATTTTACATGCAAGTCACAAGTGTATGGCAGTTGTATGCTATGGATCTTATATCTTGGTGTTCTCATTTTATGGATACAAAGTGCATGTTTCACACATGTATATATATATATATATATATATATATATATATATATATATATATATATATATATATATATATACAGTGAGCACCATAATTCATTGGACAGTGACAGATTTATTGTTATTTTGATTCTGTACTCTAGCACTTTGAGTTTGAAAGGATACAATGACATATAGGATGAACCGTTTAGAAATTATAGAACCTTTTGTACATAGTCCCCCCCATTTTCAGGCATCAAAAAATATTGGACAGTTTAACATAATGTAGAATAAAGTAATCATTATTAATATTTGGTCGCATATCCTTTGTATGCCATGACTTCCTGATGTCTGTGACCCAACAATATCAAAAGACTCATGTATTCAATAGTGTTCCATCATAATTTACAGCTAAATCTAGTACCACCCCCCAATTCCCACAGAGATCCATTTAAATGTAGAGAAGTTAGAGTATCCCTTATAAGAGTACCAGAAAATAAGATATCAAGAGTTTGATATTGTTTGGTCACAGACATCAGAAAGTCATGGCATGCAAAGGATATGCGACCAAATATTAAAAATGATTACATTATTCTACATTATGTTAAACTGTCCAATATTTTTTGATGCCGAAAATGAGGACTATGTACGAAAGGTTTTATAATTTCTAAACAGTTATTCCGATATGGATGGAAATACCCTCAAATTAAAGGTGACGGTCTGCATTTTAACCTCATTCAAACTCAAAAGTGCTAGAATACAGAACCAAAATAACAAAAAATGTGTCACTGTCCAATGAATTATGGTGCTCACTGTAAGTCAGGAGAAGAAACCCTTCAAGTTATCCATCCATATCTACTTGATATCTGGCAGCAGAGTGATGGTTTAAGGCTTGTTTGATACGTCAGACCCTTGATGACTTAGAGCCATTTAGCCAACCATGTGTTCCATAACAAAAAAATGTGTCACTGTCCAATGAATTATGGTGCTCACTGTATATATATATATATAAAAATAAAATCCAAATGATTATTCTCAAAATACTAAATAAAATATAATTGCAATCACAATACTTTGAATAGTAGCAAACAGGTGTAGGCCTAAGGAATTCCACAATATTTGTAAATATTTCAAATTACCATCATCACATATATTTATTAACTTAATTTATTGTTACATTAAACTTTACATGATTAATTTAATCTGGAGAATCACAAATCAGAGCGCTACACAGTAGCTACGCAGAGTAGGCTAACCACCACGCCTCTGAATTTATAATACCCCGCTATTTTTGCCGCCTTAAGGTAAAGAAATATTTTCGTACACCAAGACATAAATTCAAAATGGGCGAGAACCTTAATTTTGGATGTGAGAGTATTTAAAATATAGTGTGTATTATATTACATGTAATAATTACATTTAACCAGAATGAGTAAAGCAGAGACGAGGAATAAGGCAAATTCATAGACCGCATATTTTCGTCATATCTATGCGTCATCAAGTCTGCAGAAGGTCCTTTCGCTCGTCGTCGCAGCCGGTGGCTCTGGAAGGTTCTGTAGCGCGGAGACCATTACAGTTAACGGAGATAGAATTGACACCGAATCCGAAGCCATCCGACATAAGGCGGCACTCCAGGGGATCCGAAATCCATCCCTTCCCTTTCTACAGACTTTTTTAAACATCTGTGAACGAAAATAAATAATCATGCCCGAAGCCGTCGCAATCTCAAAAGCCGGTGGAAAAAACAAAGGAGGTGCCTACGTAGACCGAGATAAGCCGGCCCAAATTCGGTTCAGTAACATTTCCGCCGGGAAAGGTAAATGCCGAATTCAAAGTCATTTTTGTTACAGTACTAGATGAAAAGAGGCATTTTCTCTCTCGTCTGTGGGTGACAGAAATTAACGCATGTGTTCATAAGTGACACTGGTAATCTGCTGGCTACATAACGGTAGTGTGATTGAATGGGTGGTAACTACAACATGGCATTGGCTAGCTGGCTAGCTAGCTAGCTAGTATTGTTTCAGTTCTACATGACAAGCATGTTCTTTGGCATAAAGTGCCACACTGCAATTACACCGGGAAAACGATTGTTGGAATCCTGTGACAGTCTAGCTTTATGTATGCGCCGTGTTTTCCCTAAACATAATCCATTTTCGCATAATCTGCATCATCATTATAGTCCATCTTCCTCTTTCCTCCATCACGGAGACGTAAAGTTATCTTACTTTACTACGGCCGACCCGCGGTGCACAATCGTCTATTTAAGAAAACGCTAAGGGATCTAACATTAATTCAACCATCGTACAGTAGCACAACGCAATAATGTTAAGAGGCTTTAACTGGACTAAACGAATTGCCGTCGTTCAGGGCTGGACAGAAATACCGATGGGCGGGGATGCTGAAGTAATGTCTTTTTTATGATTGACAGCTGTTGCCGATGCCATCCGGACCAGTCTCGGACCCAAGGGCATGGACAAAATGGTAAAATACAGTAAACTACCTTTTGTCTCGTGATCCGGTTTGCTTGTTGCTGTGTCTGATGGTGACCTATATTCTTCATATCTTTAGATTCAAGATGGGAAGGGTGACGTCACCATCACCAACGATGGAGCCACTATCCTCAAGCAGATGCAGGTTCTCCATCCAGCAGCTAAAATGGTGCGTCATTGGTCGCATTATTCATGTTGTTGGGACTCCTAAGTGTCATTTTCTGCAATTGTTAGCATCCATCTTGAAATTTTTTTTTTTTTGCGTGAAATTGCCATCAAGTTTTTAAGGAGATTAAAGCGTTGTTGAACTTGTTTATCGAAAGTGGAAATGTGATGCTTTACTGTTAAAAACCGTCTGCTTGTAGTCTGGAGATACAGTAGAGAAGTAGGAGCGACCGTGGTTGTATTCTCTTCAGCGAACGGACATGTTAATCATTAATTATGAAATGTTAGCAATTGAAATATGGACTCTGAATAAAACCAAGTGATTGTCCCAAATCCCCTTGTGCTCTGCAGCTGGTGGAGCTGGCTAAGGCTCAGGACATTGAAGCTGGCGATGGCACAACCTCAGTGGTGGTGATCGCTGGTGCACTGCTCGATGCCTGTGCTAAGCTACTCCAGAAAGGTGCGTTTTTTTCATTGCCTCGTGCTCAAGAATGAATTTGGGACCGAGCCTCAATCACGCGCATTATTGCCAAACGTGCAGAAGTCATGGGAGCGACGTATGCTGTGGGATTAACGGTCTTGTCTGTCTTGCACTTGCAAAGATGGATGGAGCATGGATGACCACGTATGTGGATAGGGAGCGTTACACAGACAGATGTTAGTGGTCATCCATTCACATTGAATGATTTTTCATTTAAATTTTGGTCTCCAACCCTGTTCCTGGAGAGCTACCATTCTGTAGGTTTTCACTCCAACCCAAAGAAAACGCATCTCATTCAACAGCAAGAGATCTTGCTGTGCTGCTAATTAGTAGAATCAGGTGTGCCAAAATAGGGTTGAAATGAAAACCTACAGGACAGTAGCTCTCCAGGAACAGGGTTGGAGACCACTGCATTAATGTATCCCTGATGTATGCACTTGTCTTCTCATTGTAAGTCGCTCTGGATAAGAGCGCCTGCCAAATGGCAGTAATGCAATCTAACTAAATACTCTGCTGTATAAAATGATTATGTAATTTTTAAAAAAGTGAAATTGTAAAATGTATAATTTGCTTTGGCATAAAAGTGCCTGCTGAATGTAAATGTAAATCCCGTGCCCTCGTTCTGCAGGTATCCACCCCACCACAATCTCGGAGTCCTTCCAGAAGGCTGTGGACAAAGGCGTGGAGGTGCTAACTGGCATGAGCCAGCCGGTGCAGCTGAGCGATCACGAGACCCTGCTCAACAGCGCCACCACCTCGCTGTGTTCCAAGGTGGTATCGCAGTACTCCAGCCTGCTGGCCCCCATGAGCGTGGACGCAGTCATGAGGGTCATCGATCCCGCCACCGCCACCAGCGTCGACCTGCACGACATCAACATCGTCAAGAAGTTGGGGTGAGTGTGTACCCCTGTTACTTCTTATACGGAGAAGTGGTCTTTGTTTTTGTACTCGTAATCTGACCGTAGTATGGCCTGACCAAGTTGACACACTCATTTATGTCTGCAGATGTGCTTTGTTAATAAGCCAACAGTGAGTTAAATCTTCTGACGAATCAGGATCTTGTGTGGGTGGGGCTGAAATTGGAGGTGGCGTAGGCGGCGGCGGCGGCGGCTAGTAGTCAAGACCAAATCCACGTCCAAAGCAGAACTTTGAATTGTCGCATTTCAAGGTTGTGGTTTTTTGCCCACCAAAGCTGAATAATTGTCTCGTCTCCACTCTCCAGAGGGACTATTGATGACTGCGAGCTGGTGGACGGACTGGTGCTGACCCAAAAAGTGTCGAACTCCGGTGTGTCCCGCATGGAGAAGGCCAGGATCGGCCTCATCCAGTTCTGCCTGTCCCCACCGAAGACTGACGTGAGTCGATGTGAATGCAATTGGGTCAATCTCAAGGTCAATTGATAATTGGCAAAAAAAAGTATGCATACGGACATCTACAGGGACCGCTCGGACCCAAATAACATTATGGCAGACCCAAAACGAACCCTGAGCGAACGTCTGTCTAGGCCAGGGGTGTCCAATCTTACCCGAAAAGGGCCGGTGTGGGTGCAGGTTTTTGTTCTAGCCCAAGCTGATTTTTTGGATTTCCCTTTCCTCCATCAAACAGATGGACAACCAGATTGTGGTGTCGGACTATGCGCAGATGGACAGAGTTCTGCGCGAGGAGAGAGCCTACATCCTCAACCTGGTCAAACAGATTAAGAAAGCCGGCTGCAATGTGTTACTTATTCAGAAGTCTATCCTCAGGTAAGCTTTTACCGTGTGAGAATTTAACCACTGCTTCATTGTGCCATATCGATCACATGGCATGTCGTGAGATCATGTGTATTTTTTAAATTTCCTTAAACTACCTTAATGGCAGTCTGTGTCTTGCTCCATTTGGAATCCATATTTAATTTGTAAAAAAATTCTGTACCACCTTGATTGCAGTCCAGTGTGTTCCGATTGCAGTAGAAGTTATTAATTGCAGTTGTTCTTTGTGTTCATGGCCAATTTCCAAGGCCAGCTGTATGGACATTTTAAATAAATCTATTCTGTGGACATGCTATACTTTAAGAACATTGGCAAAGAGCCATTTTAAATAAATCTGTTCTCCAGAGATGCTCTGAGTGATCTGGCTCTGCACTTCCTAAACAAGATGAAGATCATGGTCGTCAAGGAGATCGAGAGGGACGAGATTGAATTCATCTGCAAGGTAACAAAATGAATTATCTTGGCTGTGCAGGGAGGGTTTCTGCCTGAGTTCTTAAAAGTAGTTTGCGCTCTTCACATAATCCTGAAAGGTATAATTCAAGTGCGCTGGTTGCAAAAAATGAATGAAGGGAAAATGAAAGAAACCCGCACACTAATGTAAAATAAGGAAAGAATCCAAACGAAGGCCGACTGTGCAAAATATATTTATTCACAACATATGCTCGTGTGGAAAAAGTGCAGAAGATTTCAAACCTGGAACTGGTCCGTTTCTGTACAGACTCTAGGAACCAAACCCATTGCCCACATTGACCAGTTCACCCCTGAAATGCTGGGCACTGCAGAGCTGGCTGAAGAGGTTAGCTTGGATGGATCTGGCAAGCTGGTGAAGGTAATGCATTTCAGCTAATTGGAGGCGATTTGATCTTTTAAGTTTAGACATGGACCCGAGGTCTGTTCTTCAAACTCATCATGCCAGCTGCTCTAACAATTGAACAATTCATATCTACAGCTTGTGAAGGTTGTACATTTTCAATGTAGCCTGTTTAATATGTGTCATCATTATAATGTCTGTCATAGTCTTAAAGTATCATTTTAGTCCATAAATATTGCCTGGCCTAGCAACCTAATTCATTTGAATGGCACCCCTTCAGGGTTGTCCATGGCTGTGTCCGAATCTGAGCCCTATCTACTGCGTCCTGTGTACTAGCATGCTGTACACGACTTGCTGCATACTGTTTAGTGACATGCAGTATGCAAAAAAATATCCTCAATACTATTATCAGCGAAAACCTGGAAATATGCATATAATCTGGGCAGATTAAGAACACTCAATTTTCAGAATTGTCACATACTTAACAGCTTTTCATAGCTTTTTAAGTATACTCAACTGGCATACTCAATAGTAGGCAAGTGCGCTGATTCAGATTCAAGCCCATGTTTTGCACACTCTACCCTGATTTTGGTGCTGAGCTGAATGTGCTGCCTGGTACAGATCACTGGCTGCGCCAGCCCTGGGAAGACGGTCAGCATCGTGGTGCGCGGGTCCAACAAGCTGGTGATCGAGGAGGCCGAGCGCTCCATCCACGATGCCCTGTGCGTCATCCGCTGCCTGGTGAAGAAAAGGTACCGTTTCTGACGTTTCTGTAGTGTTGTATGCTGCTTGAACCAGAGGGGTATTTCACAAAGCAGGATTACAGAGTTAGCTGGATAACTGCGCTGAGTAAAACTCGGAAGCCTCCCAAATCTGGAACATGGACTGAAGTAAAAAGGGAGGGATCCAGCTAAAGGCCCGTCCACACCAAGAACGATAACCATAACCATAACGATAACCATAACGATAACGATAACGATGTGAGCATCCACACCAAGAACGATAACCATAACGATAACCATAGCGATAACGATGTGAGCATCCACACCAAGAACGATAACCATAACGATAACGATTTGAGCGTCCACACCAAGAATAACCATTACGATAACGATGTGAGCGTCCACACCAAGAACGATAACCATAACGATGTGAGCATCCACACCGACGAACGATAACGTTCTGTAAACGGTGGCACTGAGCACGCCCTGTAAATTCTGATGGATTTTGATTGGCTGTCAGTGTTTCTGTCGTTCATCAAATCGCTCTGAAAGTGACCCCGGCAATATCGTTCGTCACTGTCGTCGTGGCTGTGGTGTGGACTCCGCCATCCACTTAAGTTAGAACGATTTTTTAGGTATCGTTCTTGGTGTGGACGGACCTTTACTCAGTAATCCTGCTTTGTGAACCCCCCCCCCCCCCCCCCCAGGTCTCCCCAGCCTGGCTGTGCTGCTTTTCATTATTACAGAGCGCTGATTGATTTGTAAAAGAGAACTCGCCTCACCTGGTTTCTTCGGCCTGAACTGATTGTTGATTTTTAAAGGTGAAAACGGAAACATGGAGAAGCCTGTAATCTTCAAGGTCCAGGGTTGGAGAGCCCTATTTGAACTAAAATAGCTCTGTACATTTTAGTGTATGTGCGCACAGGGCATTTAAAGGCTTTGAAATGTGTGTGGATTGGACCTGTGGTGGAGAAGCTCCCGCAGTTACGTGTCAGGTTAAAGGTTAATGGGTTTTCGCCTGGTCTCCACCCTTCTGTTATGGCTCCACAGGGCCCTGATCGCCGGTGGCGGTGCCCCTGAGATCGAGCTGGCCCTGAGGCTGGCGGAGTACGCCCGGACGCTGAGCGGCATGGAGGCCTACTGCGTACGCGCCTACGCTGACGCCCTGGAGGTCGTGCCCTCCACGCTGGCCGAGAACGCCGGCCTCAACCCCATCTCCACGGTTACGGAGCTCCGCAACAGACACGCCCAGGGAGAGAAGACCGCCGGGATCAACGTCCGTAAGGTAGGGGAGGGGCTGAGTTTGCTGCGTTTGCACCAGCCCAGCTGGCTGCGGTCATGAGTCCGTACGGACGTGTTTGTTTTTGCGAGCGCAGATGTGTTTATGTAATGTGAGTGCAGATGTGTTTGCGTAAGTGCAGATGTTTGTGTTGTCTAAATGTGTGGGTGGGTGTGTGTTTGTGTACGTGCAGATGTGTTTTTCTGTATCTAATGGGTGTGGTTTCCCTCTCAGGGTGGAATATCCAACATTCTGGAGGAGCTGGTGGTTCAGCCACTGCTGGTGTCTATTAGCGCTTTGACACTCTCCACGGAGACGGTCCGCTGTATCCTGAAGATTGATGATGTGGTAAGGGCTTTTGTTTTTAAGGAAACGGGAACATAAGGGCAGAAGTCCTTTTGTGGAACGTATTGTAAAAGCAACTAGGATCTGACTTGATTGTTCTTACTTCAAGGTGTATGATCTGGAAATCTTTTGTAACTTTATATCTTCTTGTGGAACCCTTGTTTTTTTTAAGTGTAATTGCAATGTTCCGTATTGTTAGCCTATTGAGGTTGTGCAATGTTCTGTATTGTTAGCCTATTGAGGTTGTAACATGTTTTCCCTTTTTTTTTTTTTCCCTTACAGGTAAATACTCGATAAGGAGCAAAGGGGGCATGGTGAGGAGACGAGTTTGAACACCTGCGTGTGCTGCGTACCAACTTGGTTCTTGGGTGTATTTGTTAGGGCCCCTGTTTAGGTGTCGTCTGTACTTGTCATATAATTTAATAAATTGCTTTTTGAGACAAGAGTAAAGGTTTTTGTGTGTTCCTTTCAGTTAAAATAAATAAATGAGTCCCATTTCACCTAAGTTTTACTTCTGCATTTGTAGTTTTACAAATGCATCAGAGAAGATGTGAAATTGTGGCAGCTATTTTAATAGATCTTTATTCGATAAATATTTAACCTAAATATCCCCTGTTAATATGTAGGAAATTGACTGGGACATTGTTTTACATTTTGAGAAATGTATTATGCAAATGGCACAAGAATGTGAGAATCAAATTTGTGAACATGAAATCCAGCTCCACTTTTTAGATCAGTAACTTGTACTACAATTAACACTTATTTTAATTTAATTTGTTAGTCTTATGTGTATGACACATAAGATAAAGCCATTTGTTATATCTCACTCAATCATGTTTGTTTGCTGGAGATGCAGTTGAAGTCGGAAGTTTACATACACTTAGGTTGAAGTCATTAAAACTCATTTTTAACCACTCCACAGATTTCATGTTGGCAAGTCAGTTAGGACATCTACTCCGTGCATAACACAAGTAATTTTTCCAACAATTGTTTACAGATTATTTAACTTTTAATTCACTATATAACAATTCCAGTGGGTCAAAAGTTTACATGCACTAAGTTGACTGCGCCTTTAAACAGCTTGGAAAATTCCAGAAAATGATGTCATGGCTTTAGAAACTTCAGATATGCTAATTTACATTATTTGAGTCAATTGGAGGTGTACCTATGGATGTATTTTAAGGCCTACCTTCAAACTCAGTGCCTCTTTGCTTGACATCATGGGAAAATCAAAAGAAACCAGCCAAGACCTCGAAGAAAATTGTGGATGTCCACGAGTCTGGTTCATCCTTGGGAGCAATTTCCAAATGCCTGAAGGTACCATGTTCATCTGTACAAACGATAGTACACAAGTATAAACACCATGGGACCATGCAGCCGTCATACTGCTCAAGAAGGAGACGCGTTCTGTCTCCTAGAGATGAACGTGCTTTGGTGCGAAAAGTGCAAATCAATCCCAGAACAACAGCAAAGGACCTTGTGAAGATGCTGGAGGGAACAGGTACAAAAGTATCTATATCCACAGTAAAATGATATAGATCGACATAACCTGAAAGGCTGCTCAGCAAGGAAGAAGCCACTACTACAAAACTGCCATAAAAAAGCCAGACTACAGTTTGCAACTGCACATGGGGACAAAGATCTTACTTTTTGGAGAAATGCCCTCTGGTCTGATGAAACAGAAATTGAACTGTTTGGCCATAATGACCATTGTTATGTTTGGAGGAAAAAGGTTGAGGCTTGCTAGCCGAAGAACACCATCCCAACCGTGACGCATGGGGTGGCAGCATCATGTTGTGGGGGTGCTTTGCTGCAGGAGGGGCTGGTGCACTTCATAAAATAGATGGCATCATGAGGAAGGAAAATGATGTGGATATATTGAAGCAACATCTCAAGACATCAGCCAGGAAGTTAAAGCTTGGTGGCAAATGACTCTTTCAAATGGACAATGACCCAAAGCAAACTTCCAAAGTTGTGGCAAAATAGCTTAAGGACAACAAAGTCAAGGTATTGGAGTGGCCGACCCAAAGTCCTGACCTCAATCCAATCGAAGATTTGTGGGCAGAACTGAAAAAGCTTGTGCGAGCAAGGAGGCCTACAAACCTGACTCAGTTACATCAGTTCTGTCAGGAGGAATGGACCAAAATTCCAGCAACTTATTGTGAGAAGCTTGTGGAAGGCTACCCGAAACATTTGACAATGCTACCAAATACTAACAGAGTGTATGTAAACTTCTGACCCACTGGGAATGTGATGAAAGAAATAAAAAGCTGAAATAAATCATTCTCTCTACCATTATTCTGACTTTCTTAAAAATAAAGTCGCGATCCAAACTCACCTAAGACAAGGAATGTTTACTAGGATTAAATGTCAGGAATTGTGAAAAAAACTGAGTTTAAATGGATTTGGCCAAGGTGTATGTAAACTTTCGACTTCAACTGTAACTAAGCCAATAGTCACCATATATAAATAACATTTTGACTATTGACTCCTTGCTTGTAATTTGGAAGGAAGGGTGTTTACAGTATGACAGTGGTTTAACTCGACCAGCATTTGTGTTGGCATTTTAGTACCATATTTTTTTAGAACAATAGAATGTGTGCCTACAATCAGGTTTGGTCCGGTTTGGTCTCGTAAGTTGGTTGAAGTCCATTGACTGTAGAAAAAAATGGCGACGCCCGACTATTTTAAATACAAGCGCTCGAAGTTTGTTTTAAAATTTAGACGGTACAGACTGCATGAGTTTTGACCCTGTGGGTACACCGTAGACTCCTGTTACCAAGGTAGCCAGCGACGCCGCAACACCACAAAGAGTACAGCCCGTAGCCGTTGAGCTTGTGGCACAGACGGATTACCGAAAGTGCAACTAACCCGTAGAAGAACTAACCGCGTTTAGTAAAGTTTATGTTCAAGAGGAAGTGAAAGAAGACGAGAGGTCACCATGCAGAGTTCGCATCGCACAAACGTCCTGGTGACCTCTTGTTTGAAAACGCCCGTAGATCCGCACACTAAAGTCCCGTTAGCTCTGTATGAGCGGGAGAGATCACTCCCCTATGCGGCAGGACATGCGCCGGATAACCGCAACTGCGAGAAGGAGGTAATCCGTGTACCATAGGACTAACCTGACAGAAGTAGCCTAACGTTACTTTACTCGCTAGCTAACAAGCGAGCTGGTGGTATGATGTTCTTGACCTTATATCAATTTTATGTTCTCGACAATGCAATGCGATCCAGCTCACAGCCAGCTGTTTGCAACATTAACGACAAGAATAAGTACATTTCTAGATAGCTAGCCTGTACTCTACGTGTGCATAAGTAACTGTAATATTTATTGACTAACCGCTTAATCTATTAGTTTAGTTTTGGTCAGAAAAGCATTCTTGCATTTATTTTCAGAAATAAACCATAGGGGAGAATTCTCAGTTAATAATTTGAATGAATTGGTGATGTCATTATGTAACCCATTTTGTGAGATTGTGTTTCCTAAAAGAATAACTACTTTGAAGAGAAAAGAACGGATTAATTTACATTTTAGCAGCGACATTGTATTTTATTACAATGGCTAATCACCTGTCAGACACATTAATATTTTCCAGATTGACTTTTTTTTATTGTTAAATAATAAACTTTCACTCTGATTGAAATAGACTTACTTACCTGTTGAATGTATTCAGAATATTTTAGAAAGCCACGGCAAAATTAAGTAGGCCTGAACACCACAGAAAATATAACACATACATAGCCTACAGGACATACACTGCTTACATATTGTAGCCTATCCTAATAGGTAAGTTAAATAATGCTGCCATGTACAAAAACACGGATGCATATGATATTATGAAGTGCATGAATGTGGTATGTTTTCATAAAGTAGCCTAACATTCATACCTCGATTGTAAATGGATTCTTATCTTGAGTATTCATTTTCACAACACTGATGCTAATATTGTAAATGCGGGAATTATTGTATCAATAGATTCTTACAAATTATGACTGGGGGTAAATATATTGCTTGAAAAATAAATTTTGGGCTGGTTTGATTTTGTGTTAAGCCGATTGTTGGAAAAGCACTCATGATGTATGACTCTTAGGCTACATGTGTAGCAATAGGCTATATTTGTGTTTTATATTTCATATATGCCAGTTGTAGTTCAGAAGTACTGTACTGTGACAATAATGTGAAACATCAGTGAGTCACAAGGCCAAGCCGCAATAGCAGGGTTAATTGGATTGAGGTGACAATGTGAGAGGGATATTGAACGTGATGGGACCAGGAAAAGGCTTTGACCTGTATAGAAAGTACCTATTCTTGGCCGCTAAAGAACATGCACCCTCCCTTGTGAGAGTGCAATGTCTACCTTGGTAGAGACGTAGTAATCCCTCCTGTTACTAGATCCATTTTGCACTGCTATACCGGTAAAGATGTTACGACCCCGGAAATGGACTGGACCCAAATGCACGACTCGAACACAGGAATGCCAAAACTCAATATTTTATTGCTTGATATAGTCCTGAGCAAGGGGAGAAAGGCAAAAGGTGGTTAACGTTCCAAGCCGGAACTGGGCTCAACAAGACAGACAGACAGAGCGCGTAGCTCTAATAAATTATGCTTCGACCAATACTCCTGAAGCATAGGGAGAACACTGAATACAGACAGTCCAGATATGAGTCTGCGGGGGAGCAGTGGGAGCAGGAGAGGCCAGGGTAGGAGATGGAGACGGACAACCAGTTAGGTGGGGCAGGGGATGAGCGGGAGCGGGAGCAGTGCGGAGTGGAGTGGCAGAAGAAGTGCAGGACAGTGGAGCGGAGTCCGGGCAGGACGCAGGCATTGCAGCAGGGCAGCGGCAGTAGCGGCACAGCAACAGCAGGGCGGCAGCAGCGACAGCAGCAGCAGAAGCGACAGCACATCAACAGCAACCGCAGCACTGGCAGTAGGCGGGCACCGCCGCAGAGTGGAGGAACAGGGGCCCAGGCTGCATGCACACACGTCAGGTTGAAGGCAGGGAAACCGCAACACAGGCAGGGATAACAAACAACTGCAGGTTGGCAGACTGAAGCAGACAAAGTTTGTATAGCGAGGCAGGAATAAATGACCAGCGGGAAATGCCGTTCCAGACAGGAGCAGACTGACTTTAGACGGGAAGGCAAGGCGAGTTAACGCCGGTACCAGACAAGACTTAGAATTACAGGCTAGACTGGATACTAGGACTCAACGAACTGGCACAGGACAGAGAACACCGGGTGATGCAAACATTAATTGGTATCAATTAGGAGCTGCGTGCAAATGTATGCGAGGGTGATAAACAGAGCGGAGAGTGTGGAATGCATGCAAAACGGGGGAATGGGATAGGCTGAGAGAAGTGTGGTGAAACAGAGTGATACAAAGGGGAAAACCACGCCCAACCTGCAGCAAGGGGAAACGGACTATGGAGAGACGAACACGAGACAGGGGGAGAGGGAAAACACGGGAAACAAAAGGACGGGAGTGAGAACATCACAAAAGAATGCCGAATTCGAGCGAAGTGAAACCATAACCAATTTACACTGATGTTCTTTTACCGCCTTTTACCTGATATTTATGCTCCGTGTAAAGAGGGTTTAAAGCATGCACCTGTACTAATCACCGTTATCTACTGTTACTTTAAATGCTCTTTCTGCTTGTCTGCCCTTCCACTGGTTTTGGCACATTTCCCGATGGGCAAAGGTATACAAGCAGGGGACATTTAAGATGATATTCGGTCCACTTCACAGACTGATGAGGTTCTGTGAGTGCACATTTTGGGGCGTGTCCTTTAACTGGACAATTGGCAGGTGCTTTCAACGGAATGAACAGAATATAAGGACGCTATAAAGGAAAACAAAATGCGAGGTTCACGTGACATGGTTCCTTTTATGTTATCGTAAACAAGTGTTAAGCTCTCTTAAATGAAGAATTATATTACTCACTGAATCAAGATAATGCTATCCATGGAGTTAAATTAATGCTGCGTAATGTATTTGATATGTTGATATATTTAACAAATGATTTTACGGTTTTGTAATATAGGCCTAAACCACCTTTAATCCTGTGGTGTAGTTGTTGCTCTTGAATCCATCAGTATGCCTCGGTGTAGACTGCCGTTGACAGTCTTACTTGTCGCCTTACGGAAGTAGGTTCACATGATAACCAGGGTATGACATTAACTTTTTCACCCACTGGCCAGAGTGGCTTGTGGATTCCAAAAATCACCAGCCATTTTCAACATTTTACCAGCTACGTTACCTTTTCAATATAATATATATATATAATATATAATATATATATATTATATATTATATATAATTTCAATATAACACAGCCTGGTTGGTTAACAACCAAAGTGAAATCATAACAACCAGTAAAAATCATACTAGCCACATCAAAATTTTGCCAGCATTTGGCTGGTGGCTAGTGATAATTTTGCACCCTGATGATACCGCTCAAACGGTGCTGTTTGTGGGTGCAATGTGTTCTTTTTCATCATTTGCTAACGACGGTTACCCACTACAAAGAGCCATATGGTCCCACAAGCCACTGCTAATGAGCTTTAGAGAGCTTAATTCCCTCAGAGCGGGCTCCTCAGCCCCATGTTTAATCTCCCCTGAGTTCAGGGAGTGGACGCACTCTAGTGTACATTTATCGTGGCACTTCTAAGATTACATTTTTAATTGAGTCACAAAGTTTGTGCAGTATTTATTTTTTGTTGAAAGCAGGTAGACGTAAACACGAAGGGGTAAATGATCAGCCTAAGACAGTGTAGGCCGGGGTGGACAGATTCCCTGGAGGGCTGTGTACATAATGCAGTGAGAACCAACATAATGATGATTACAGTAAAACAAAAAACAAAAAAACAATTGAAATTCCGTACAATTGAAATGTGGGACAAATAAAGATTTGCTCAGACACTTGAAAAGGGGCTGGAATATGGGGATGTCTGGTCACCCTTAACCCCTTAGCTACACTGTTTTTATCTATACTATTCTGCAAGTCATTCTGGGTATGACAAAATAATTACCCCCCCCCCCCCCCCAAGGGTTAGAATGACTTCAAATTCACGTGTGTTGAAATTACCCAAGGCCCCTGTTTTGAAACGATGATATCCACTTACTCTTTATATTCTCATTTTGAATGGGAGGGGGTAAAATAATTGCAATGTCTGCATCTATTAAATTCATGTTTACAGGCCCTGAATTTGAGGCTGTAATGTTAAATTCACTAAGATTCCTAATGAACACAATATAAGCAGAACTCCTTGGCTGCGTATTTGTGAATGGGCAGAAACACGGACGTTCGCAGTTTGGTCAAAGACTTGTGTCCGGCTTTTCTCCTCCTGCTCAGCTGAAGAACGGGGCTGAGATCTCCTCCTTTTCTCCTCCTGCTCAGCTGAAGAACGGGGCTGAGATCTCCTCCTTTTCTCCTCCTGTTCAGCTGAAGAACGGGGCTGAGATCTCCTCCTTTTCTCCTCCTGCTCAGCTGAAGAACGGGGCTGAGATCTCCTCCTTTTCTCCTCCTGTTCAGCTGAAGAACGGGGCTGAGATCTCCTCCTTTTCTCCTCCTGTTCAGCTGAAGAACGGGGCTGAGATCTCCTCCTGAGATCTCCTGCTTTTCTCCCCCTGTCTTGGCAGATGGAGTACGACTCGGACTCGGAGGGCAGCGACAGAGGAGGCCGGGGAGATCACGGCGGCCCCGCACTGATAAAGGACTACAGGGTGTCTGGGGAGGACAGCGACCTGCGGGAGCTCTGCTGCTCCAACGCCGAGTACTACAGGAAGTTGGAGGAGCTGAGGCGGGCGCACCTGCAGACCGCGGCACGGCTGGAGGGAATGTTCCGGAATAAGCTGGAGATTAAGGCCTTTTGGCCGACAGAGAGCAGCGCAGAGGGGATGTGCAGGTTCGGCCCGTAGCTCACTAGTGACGGGGCTTCGGTTCCTATCTGCAGTTCCTATAACCCGTGGCACTGTCGATATTTTTAATTTTTATATATACAGTGCCCTTCACTATTATTGGCACTCCTGGTAAAGATGAGTAAAAAGGGTTATAAAAAATTCACCGTTTGGTGAATTAGCTTAATCTCACACTGAAAAAATGAGAACAATCCAACCTTTAATTGAAGTAAATTTATTATGAGAAAAAAAAAATCCCTCATCAAGAAATAATTATTTTTAACAAAACCATGTGTGCCACAATTATTGGCACCCCCTGCATTTATATATAGAAGAAAGTAATCATTTTTAATATTTGGTCGCATAAAATTTGCATGCCATGACTTCCTGATGTCCATGACCCAACAACATCAAAAGACTCTTAGTATTTTATTTTCTGGTACTCTTACAAGCGATACTATAACGTCTCTGCATTTGAATAGATCTCTATGGGAATTGGGAGATGGGACTAGATTTAGCTGTAAATTATGCTGGAACAGTATGGAATACATGGTTGGTAAAATTGCTGTAAGTCATCAAGGGTCTGAGGTATCAAACAAGCCTCAAACCATCACTCTGCTGTCAGATATGCAGTAGATATGGATGGATAACTTTAATTCAATTCAATTCAATTTTATTTATATAGCGCTTTTCACAGACAACTGTCACAAAGACGCTTTACAGAACAGAAAGGGGAAATGGGAAATGCCAGCCCCCAGATAGCAGAGGTAAAAACTCTAGTAGGAGAGAAAACCCTCATACTGTGGCGAGAAAAAACTCCCCGATGGGAAGAAATCTCGAGAGGATTTTGGACCCCCCCCGGCTATTGGGGGGATGCCCATCCTCCACTGGCCTATGGGTTGATTATTTCATAGGGAGGTATTATATTCTGATGACTCCGTCATGTAGAGATCAGCAGTGGGATTGTTTCTCCTGACAAATGTAACTATTGAACTCTGTAAAAATAAGTCAGAAGAAAACCTTCAAGTTATCCATCCATATCTACTGTATTTCTGGCAGCAGAGTGATGGTTTAAGGCTTGTTTGATACATCAGACCCTTCATGACTTACCAGGGGTGCCAATAATAGTGGAGATGCATTGAATGGTTTGAAAGAAGTCTAAGTGTGTGTGTAGGTGCTTTTTGTAAGTTGTACTGGAAAAGAGTGTGTCAAATGTATAAATGGAAATTAAAGTGGTTTTTGAAAATGTCCTATTTGAATTCTTAACTGCTGAATGTAACAGACACGCATAAGCACACACACACACAAAAACATATATTTAAGTTTGATTATGTGTGTTACTGTACAAAGTAACTGTGATAACCATATGTGTTGCTATGGTATGATGATGTTGGTTTTGTTTTCAGGTCGAAGCTGGAGAAGAGCGGTGCGATGCCCGTGTCTAACCTGCGCAAGGCCTTCTCCGCGGTCGAGCTGAACCAGAGCAGGGGCGGCGGTCTGTCAGACACCTCAGAGGAGGACGGGGCCGACGATGATGACGTGGCGGTGGAGAAGGGTCTGCTGTCCTCACCGAATGAGCGAATCAGGACCATGTGGCAGAACTTCACCGTGGGCGATCTGAGCCCCCGGGACCGCCCCACTTCCTGTTCCTCGCTCAGGAGCCAAGCGGCAGGGCGGGGCAGGGGCGGGGACCGGGCGGGGAAGGAGGGCGGGCCGGAGCAGGACACCTGGCGCCACAGGGTCACCGTGCCCGAGCCCTTCCAGATGACGCTGCGCGAGGCCGACAGGAAGCGGCGAAACGTCAAATCTCGCTCGGAGGTGGAGCTGGAGAACGCCCTGCTGCGGAAGCAGATGGCCGAGACGTCCGAGTGCCGGAGAAAGTTCCGGGCCAGCCCCGTCCCCGCCCACATCTACCTCCCCCTCTATGAGGAGATCGCCGGCCGCGACCGGGAGCGACGACAGCTCTCCCGCCAACGCGACCGCCACTTCTCGCCGGATTCCCAGAAGCCCTTCAGCTTCCTGGAGAGGGATCGGAGGAAGAAGGAGGAGAGGGAGGCCGAGATCCGGCACCTCCCTCCCGCGGAGGAGCAGAGGGCCTTCCGGGCCAAGCCGGTGCCTCGCTCCGTGTACGACTCCACCGTGAGCGAGCAGATGAAGGAGGACCAGCTGTACCGCGCCATAAAGATGCAGATGCGAGCCCAGGAGCTCCTCCATAGCTCCTCCCTGCCCCAGGGCATGCTGGTCCGGCGGCCGAGCGCCAGGCACAGGGAGCCGGCGGAGCGGACGGAGGCCGACTTCCGGCCCAAGATCAACGGCGAGGTGCCGGACTTCGACGCCAGCTACCGCCGCTTCCGGAAGCACGCGCTGAGCCGCCGGGACACCAAGCCCACGACGGCGTGCGAGCCCTTCCGGCTGCGCACGGCGCAGATCGCCTCGCACCGCGACCGCGACCGCATCCTGGCCGACATGGAGGCGGAGCAGGCCGGCTCCGGTGGGGGCCGCTGGCCCTACGTGGCCCCCGCCCACACCCCCAGCTCCAGCCTCTGCTCCTCCCTCTCCGACAGCCAGGAGCTCCTCCCGGCCAAAATAACCGACGCCGCCAAAATGCGCCAGGAGGCTGTGAGGTAACGGCTAGCCGTGACGCAGGGGGCTAGCGTACGGCGTGCTTTGTGCCTGTCTGTTTGTAATCATGTTTGCTGTGGACTTACCTCTGAAAACCCCTCACCTTTGAACTCCCGGATGACGTCTCCCCTTCCACCTCCCCCTCCCCAGTTCCGTGTGACCCCAAGAATCCAATCCCATGTCCCTGTAGTCACCCCCAGAGCCCCAGAACTCACAAACCGTCAAAACTGTATTTCCTGTATACCTTTGAAACCCACCTGTTTGAACCCCCTTTTCACACCATTCCCCCGATTCAGAATGATTATTCTATTCAGTGTCCCCCTCAAAACCCCACCCCAGTGCCATGGTCCCCGTTGGCCACCTCGGTGTACCCCATCCTCGGATTTCCCACTCCTGCCGGTACCCCCCCCCAGACCCCCTGAGCAGCGAGCGGCTTTGTCTCTCCGAGTAGGAAGGTCCTGGAGCGGAGGAGGAAGGCCGAGGAAGAGGAGGAGAGTTGGAGGGAAAGGCAAGAAGCGGAGAGAGCGGAGGCTGCAGAGGGTGATCTCCAAGCGAGCCCTGGCCAACGACCCCCACGTAGCCCCTCTCCCACACCTGCAGAGCCAAACTCAAGCAGTTCAGGTACCCGAAAGACAGGAGGAGGGGGCTACTGACTCAAAACCTAAATTGAATCCCTGCCACTCTCTCGTGGCTACTGTAGGAACCAAGGACAAAGAACGCTGCATCTGCTTGTCCAGGATTTTTATCGTGTGGATAAATCGATGTGATTTGATTTAAAAAAAGAAATGATACACAGCCCAATGCTGTAATCCTGAAATAAACTGAAATAAACTAATGCAGGGTTTTCTTTTTTAAAAAAATCTTACAAAAAAAAATGTATGTGGCCTTTCTGAATAATTATTCTTATTTAATTATCATGACTTAAGTTCATCATTTGAAATTCAGTCTGTGAAGTTCTCTGGGACAATTCTTTTGTGAACAGTACGGTGAATTAAGCTAAATGTGACTCTTTGTTGCCAAAATCCCACAACTGAGAATTTCAGGATTGCGGACAGAAGCAGCTGAAAGTGCTATCTCAAGTATTTAAAAGCAATAATGTCTTCAATCAGTCATATTTGTATTTTTGAACAAGCATTGATAAATTTGATGTTTTGTTCAATAAACGTAAGTAAAACAGACAAGAATGTTGTATTGAATTCTTAATTTGTTTTCTTTTTACATTAAATTAATTTACTTATTAACTTGTTATTAACTTTACACAAAAAAGTAATTATTTTTCAGTTTATGTGTTACAAAATGTCATGCTATTCTGATTAATCCATAAAGCTGAATACCAAGTTCCAAGTTTTGGAGGGCATTGTATTTAAAAAAATAATCCCACACAGTAGTTCCATTGAATTCACTGACCCTCTGATCTTCTGAAAAAGTATGTAGGTATGAGAATGAATGTAACACTTTAAAAATGTCACACAGTAGTTAAGGACAAAGCACAATGGCCTTGAGATTGTATAGTATCGGGTTGCAGTGTGTCCCCTGATGATCCAGTAAACCCCCTGATTTCTGTACACCCACTGATGCTGTGTTTTGATGGGATTAATATGTGATTAGAATATTCTGAACTGAACATTCTAGTGCTGATGTCACTACTGGTAACAGAAAGCAATGTTCTAGAACACTGACTTAGAATTTTGAAAAAAAACATTCCAAAAAACTCTTCAAAGGCTAAGCAGTGGAGGCGTTGTTGGGACCTTGTCTGCTTTTCCCTCTGTGTTCCATACGGGGACAGTACCTGACCAGTGTCCTGTGTGTGTTGGGACAGGAAGCAGGACCTCCAGCGCAGGAAGGAGTATCAGGAGGAGATGCGGGAGATTCGGGAGAGAGTGAAAGAGAGGCCTCTGCTGCTAGAGCAGGTGACACAGGTAAGCAGGGGCTCACACACACATGCACACGCACACTGATGCACACGCACACACTTAAGTACGCATGCACTTTTTCAGTCTTCATACCTTATTAGTATTATTATTATTACCACACACAGTGCTTCTTGGCCCTTAGATTAGCTGGTTTATTATTGCGCACTGTGTTTCTCTAACTGTGTATTGATCCAGAGGAACGCCAAGCAGGCCGCGGAAAAGCGCTACGCTGACGCGCTGCGGGAGCACGGGCTGAGCGAGGACTTCGTCCGCAGAATGGCACCGAAGCAGAAGCAACGGCAGCAGTGCCATGTGTCCCTCTGTCCTACAGCGAGGAGAGTCGCGGGTACAGGCCTCTCGCTGCCTTTAGAACTGAGTTTCAGCACCACAGGGCCTGGATATAGCTTTGGTCATATCACACATACCAGAGGTTTGGTATCGGATAAATAATATATCATAATATCTGTCCACCATAGGTTTATTAAAGAGGTCAAGTTTCTAACTATAAGTACTTTCTTTATTTTATAAGTCAAGGTATATTACATAGTCCTGACTTCATAGGACCCCTGAGCAGATCATTTAAAAGGAGTGTGTATTTAACAGCAGGCTATTCCTTCTTTTCCCACAGTGGTAAGGAGGAGCCTGCTGTAGGTTCGCCTGCGGGATCAGAGCCCTCTGCAGATGACTATCCAGACGACTACAATGAGTTTGACGACCAGGAACTTTCTGGAGAGGAAAAGGCGCAAGAGGAAGACGACCATGACTGCAATAAAGTCACGGAGGAAGAGGAGGAGGACAGCGAAGACAAAGCCGATCAGGAAGTGACAAAGGAAGTGACCTTTGTTTAGATGGAGATGGACAGGAGGAGGTAGAGCGAGGTCAGAGAGCAGGAGGAGCAGCCCAAGCAGGGGCAGGTCTTGGGAGAGATGGAAATAAGGGAGAGGATGTGGAAAATAGGAGGGACAGGAACAGTATGACTGAAAAGAGATGAGGCAGATCTCTCGCTCTCCCTCTCACTCTATCTGTCTCTCTCTTTCCCCTCCCTCTCTCTCCCCTCTCTATCTCTTTCTCCATCCATCACTCTGTCTCTCTCTCTCCCTCTCACTCTATCTCTCTCTCCATCCCTCTGACTCTCCATCTCCCTCCCTATCTCCCTCACTCTCTCCCTCCCCTCCCCTTTCCCTCTCTATCTCTCCATCCCCTCTGACTCTCTCTCCCCCTCTCTCTCACTCACTCACACACACACACACACACACACACACACACACACACACACACACACACACACACGCACATATTCCCCAGTGGCATATTTATTTTAATAGCATGCATACTGCATTATTGATTAAATTATATATCACATGTTCATCAATCAGCAAACTTTCATATGAGCTGAAATGTTGCCTGTCTAGAATTTTCCCTCTACGGTATGAGCCTTGGGTGTTTGAAATTCTGATTGGTAGATTTATGCAAAAAATTATTAAAAATAAATAAAAACACCTTTTAATAGATGTGCAAATTCTAACTCGTATTAACTTGCATGTTAATCACACGAGTGAAGTTATATGCATTAACATAAAATGTGTAACATCACATGATTGCAGGTGTTTACCACCTGTATTTCTAATGTAAAGCATGGGAACATTTTCAAGCAAATGGACTTGGGCTTTGCCAGGAATATCAAGGCTGCCAATGGCATTGATTTTTCATTATTTACCCTGTAATTAACTGGAATAATGCACATTATTATTTCTATAATGATACAAAATAACTGGTTTTACATTTTTAAGGAAGTACTTTTTCTAAGATAATGTGGTTTTATCTATTATTATGTACTTTCAGCCTATGCACAACATGTGACACTGGACATTCTGTGAACAAGTAATAGGAGTACTCAGGTAATTTTGGCTTATAATACAATAGTATTGTAATGGTTTACTTATTACTGATGGTAGGTGTGTAATTGTCATTTTCCTCTTTGTATCATATTGAATATGGATATTATAATTGATAACACCTCCTGTGTGAATATTTGACATGTAGCACCAGTACGATTAAAAACTAAACTAATTCCACTGCAGTTTTATTGGCTTCTGGTTGACCCCCAAATAAATGTTTGTACATCTGGAATCACAATCCCTTATTATTGCCAAATTTGCATTCTGGACTTGTACTCTATTACAAGTCCAGAATGGGGCTCACACAATTTCCTGAAATTTTGAAGGCTTATAATTAACATACTGCATATGCATATTGACAAATGAGTTGAATCTTATGTTTTTGAGAAGTATTCAAAAAGCAGTTGACCACTCCTCTTTAGTTTCATCCCAGTAATATTCCTCTGGATTGTTACAATTCCATGTTTCCTCGAGGCAGAGAGGTTTATATGCGAGGGGAAAAGAGAGAACCGAGAGAGAACAAGTGGCCTGGTCATAATCTTATAGTCACCTGTACCATCTCATCAGAATGGTCATCAAGCTGAGCCTACCACAACGTTCATGTCCAAAACATCATTGATGGAAACCTGAGGACTACCTGGGCAGGTGAACGACCACACCCACCCTGCTCTCCGTTATCGGAGGTACGGACGCTGAAGAGCTCGAGAAAAAGTAGATGTTCCAGTTGGTATGCGTGAAAGGGTTCAAACGCGTAACCTGCCGTGGCACACAAACGAGAAATGAAAAGTGGACAATGGCTTCTCTGACTGTCTGCTTGTCCCTCAGTAGCAACGACCTCCATTTGGCCCTTTGTTAATTGTTACTGGTTGAGAAAGGATAGATTCTTTCCTTGTGCACAGTGCACAATTGTGCCTTTAGAAATGCGTCTTGTCCTGTGACCATCACTTGTCAGAATCAGCCCTTTCTACGTTGTTGGCTTCTCAGGATGGAGGGTACGTTTTTTAAAAATGGAACATTTCCTATAGCTATTAAGACGCAGGATCAGAAATGCAGCCCTATTTACTGAATCGATTTTGTTCGCAATAATGTATTGTCTACGCATTCTTTTATCTCTCAAAATACATAAAAATGTCTAACTTTAATACAATGTAAAGTTGACCCCTTATTCCATAGTATATATTCCATCTGTTTTGCAGAACTGATTTTATTTTTTGTAACACCTTAAATGCCCCAGCTCGCATGCATGGCCCAATAACCTCCATTCATCAAATTTACTTTGCAATTCATGCACATTAGAATAGAATAGAATAACTTTTATTTTCCCGTGAGGGAACTTCATTGACATGCCAGTTTACTGGATTTGTCTATTTGTAGAACACCTTGGGATGCCTTTGGTTCAAGGTCATCTTCAAGTTCAGTCAGTCAGTTGCCTGCGCTTGAGGAGTTAGGTTCTGTTTTGGCTTTGCCACGACCAGGAATGTGACAAACCCCACTGAAATCAAATCTGAATTGTAGCTGTGGACACTTTTGTGGAAATTCACATGGACGTTGAGGTTTACTCCTGTGCTGGTTACTCAGACATGTCCGAGGGGGAACCTCGAGTGGGGGGTCTTCCAATAATAAGTAATTTGGGTCATTCTAATGAGATCTACACATTATAGATTTTCACATCGCACCTGCATAAGTATGTTATTTAAACTTAAAACATAATTAATAATATAATTCACAGTACCCAGATATCATTCCCATGACAGGATATTCACTGATATCACTACTGGGGGGGGGGGGGGGGGGTAATCATCATTTTAAAAATCCAGTCTTATTTTCAGGTGATATCACTTTATTATTATTATTATTAATTTGTTTAATTTAGTATTATTATTATTTTTATATATAAATATGGCATCTCCATCTCCAATCCCACCCGAATTTGAATGTCCAATTAACAGACAATGTACAAGCGTGTTCATATACGCCCCCTGCTGCCGGCCCGGGAGAGTGAACTTGCGGTCAGGCAGCTGTAGCCTAAATCAGATGATATCACTTTAAAAAAAAAAAAACAACCCTCTTCGTGTACTTTCTTTTTAAAATTTATTTTGATTTATTTTACTTTATTCAACATGGGAAAATCAGAGAAAGTTACGGATATAGAGGAGATCACAGCACGGAACATTTCACATCCAGGAATTGAACCCTCACCACAAGTTAACGTCACTTCTGAACACTAGAGGGCGCTCCACCACTCTCCCAGAATGGCTTTGCATCTGGAATTGGCACAATCTGCTCTGTTCTCAAGGCCACAGTGACCTAGTTTGCAATTAGAGGTCAAACAATTAATTGGCCTATAATTTAAATACATCATTTAACTTCTACAGGTATAGTGTGTGTGTTTAGGACAACTTTGCTTTTAATAGCTGCCAACATGAGAATCTTTGGTTTGTTTCTTTATGAGACTGAATCCTTGCAAGATATTAATTACTCTCGGCTGCTGCGTAACATTGTTCTCACTGTAAATTATTCATTAATTTAAATCTCTTTGTTTTCCAGGGCCCATCCTTTGGTTCTCGTAGCCTTATAATGTGCAGTGCATCTGATGATAGATGGCGATGCCTCGGTATTAACTGCCATTTAAATGTCACAACCAATATTTTAATGGGAATTATGTGCTCATTCAGCCCAGCTATGTTATATAACATCACAGAGATATCACAAGGAAGTGATTCTTAAAGACTCTTGGCAGGTTTTACTTCAGTGTTATAAGAGAATTATAAAACACTATATTTTTTTCTATCATTTTGCCTTTGGGTTAAAAGGAAGAAGTAATAATCAAATGAATATCAATAACTTCCATTTCATAATGTTCACAAAGTTCCAGGCATTGTACGTATAGCCCTACCTACAAGTTCTATCATGCAGGTATGCATTTCATTTCTTCAGATATTACCCTCACTTTCATATTCTGACATGAAACATTAAATAACACTTATAAACCCAGAGCTTTTAAAGGTAAATTATGCAATGTTTGGGCCCTATTTCTACCTGTGCAGCAATTTAGTTGTGTTCTTATTGCAATTACCGTTTGGCCTTTGCTGTATCAGTAATGTCAATGAATGTTTCAGACCAGTTTGTGTGTTTTCATTGGCTGGCCGTGTTCATAAGGAGAACCATACACATGGTTATAACTTCTGCTTTATTTCCGTTTTTGGGAATTACATCATGCCCACGGAACCTTTGCCTAAACTTAGAAAATGACATCATAAACAATGGCAACCTCTGTCAGACAATGTCTTGCACGCGGTTTATTTTTATTCGGAGATCAGTATTGGGTTTTTACGTAAGAACTTTCATATCCAAATACAACCTCATTGCACGTCAAGTGTACACTAATCATAGCACATATAGTAAGTAAATATAACTTTTTTTTTTTTTTTTGCATAATTTATAGTGTAAATTCAATCAAGTGATACCCTTAAAACACATGTATTCACAATGATCAAGCATTCCTACTTCATATACATGAATCACCTCGACCCTCAACGCTGCTCTCATTCGATTCCTGCCCTCGGTGACATGCTGCAGAATGAAACAGGTTGTCAGCAGTAAAACCAAGCCATGGGGCGAGCAGCGGGAGAAGGTCAGACCGCAGATAATGTATGTTAATTGCCTGCCTGGGCCGTACAGAACGAGATCTGGCCAGCCAGATCCTGAATAACGAAAGCGCTCTGCTATTTGCTTACTTGTGTAACAACATTTCCCTGTTTTCTGCAGGGTTCACAGGCTGGCTTGTCTATGGGACTTGCCTCCTTATGTAGCAAGCTGTGAAGCACACTGCGGCTAGTGTTTTGTGAAATAGTTATACAAAAATGTTTAGATTTTATATCAAATGTATTTCGTATTAAATATTTTTGATTTGATTACAACTGTAATGGATCCGTTCTGTCCTCAAGTCCCCAAACAATCCTTTAACTACCCTGAAATTCGGTTTCATTTTTCAGTTTCTTTCCCTTCTTTTTTTTAAAGTTGACTCCATGACGAAATTACAGAGACCAAATAAGCAAAATAAAACCTGTTACAAGTAAACAAGAAAAGAAAATATATACGTTGCTGTAATAAGAATTCACACTTGCACTAGCCTGCAGCACTGGGTGAGACGCTAGCTTGTAAATTCAGTATGCAGGAGTGTGTTATTGACATGTGTGTTTTCAGTCTAAAGTGTCACTTTATTATATATAAGTGCAGGGTGCAACCACTGTACTTTGCTTTTTCTCTTTTTCCCTTATGACAGGTTCATCAATAGTTATTTTTTTTCTGCCCCATAATGTAAACTGCAAAAACTATGCAAATGCAAACTTGGGAGAACAGTGCAAGGACTTGTTAACCAGCTAATTTGTTCCAATTTTTTTTGTTTGTTTATCCCACTGCTTGAGAATCGTATTCCCCACCCAACACCCCCCCCACAGGAGTGCACTGGTTCTGAATGACATTCTGAAGAACAGTCTATTGCACAACTGATTAAAAGGTACAAGTAACCAAAAACCCATGAAAACAAAATAAAGATGCAGTATTCTGTTCTTGGGGGGGGGGGGGTTCTTGACCTTTCCTCAGTCAAAGTGGAATGAAACTTAAAACAAGATGTTCCTGCTTGTGCACCTTCCAAACCAGTCTCACATAACTTTATACATATGGTTTATTTATTTATTTTTTAATTGTTATTGTTTTTTAGTATGTGTGTTAGGGCACTATAGAAGGCAAGGGTGTTTCAGTTCAGCCAAGCAATGGAAACAGCAGTAGTCTGTACATTTAAAACCCTGCACTCTCAGCTTTCACAGAAACATTAACTCTGTCACAAAAAAATTGCTGTATTTTAATCCAATAAATGACTTTTTTTTTCAGGAACATTTAATCATTTACAGAACTTTACAGCAAAAATAACAAATCAATTTGTTAACTGAGCAATTTACTCATCCATGAAACATTTGGTGTAACATTCAGATGGAGAGAATACTAAGGGTGAATGTGAATACACAGAGGAGGTCTTGGCTGGCTAGACAGAGTTCATTGTGTACCAGTCTGCAGGGCCGTTTCTCAATTTTGGATTTACCTTCATGTCTTTTGAGGACTGTGCTACAAGAATGTACATGTTGTTCGTGTGTTTCCAAAGGTTATTTGAATATAATGAATATCTAACAAATATCTACATATTAAATAAATATATATTTTGCCACATGCGTATGAATATGCTGAATAATGGTGGTCAATACAAATTAAAGTAATAAATAAAACCGCCAAGTCGTGGTTACATTCAGACGCAACATATTTAAATTATTATTTAGACAGGAATGACCCATACACATGAATACAGAATCGAGAGAAAAGCAAAAAAATTATAATAAAAAATAAAAATCTTAATTTTTGTTATCTACAATACACTACAAGGAAAATGTGATCCGTACAAATTAAAACAATAGAGGACATTGCTGTTGTTGGGAAAATGCAGCTGTACTCCGTCCCATTAATGTAGGCTACGCTGTAATTCTGCCTCTCCTAAGTCCAGTATTTTTCCATGAAGTGGTGCGCAGCACAGGAACACGTGACCTGTCAAAACGCTGGCAGTTCTGAATGCATGTACAAAGCAAAATGTTGGATACGTGTTGTAGCTTACAGTTTTTGTCCTTTTGTCCAGCCACTGAGATTTCTTCTTGCTGTTCGCTTCTTGGAGTCTGTCTCTCCTCCTGTCCGCTCCATGAAACGTGCTTTTTCCGTTTTTCATTTTTCACCTTGCCTACCGTGCACTGTAAAGCAGGAACCCAGCCACTCCCCTTCGTGGCGAGTGGAAAATTACCAGGTTTCAAGAGCCCCGACTAGACGAATTATCTGCATGGAACATAGGACGTTCATTTAGGCGCACTATGTGCACGAATTTGCACCAACCAGCTAATTTCACAACAAGAAAGCATTATTTTCAACGCTATTGTTGTCTTTTATTAAGTTCTGTTTTTTCGTAATAATAATCGGCGTAGCAAAAACACCAAGAACAAATGCCAATGGTCGTTTTAAGACAATTCTAGGATTGGTGGTCATTCAGAAATTCAGAACACACGAAAACCACATCAGTTGTAGTAAATTCACTGAAAGCGAGGGCAAGGAGAACTTCATGTGCAAATCTGCCTGCCTTCTTTTTCTTACCAAGGGCGGAGATGTCGCGTAGGCGCTCGCAACAATTGAAATAGATTGACAGCAGATTCCGCCAGTAGCGTGACAAGAAACACGTCGTTTATTTTAACCGGGCCAATAAAATAGCAGAGTGGGCGTGGACATCAGTCCAAACTTTCCGCGGCCCCGTCGGCTGAAAACTAAACCGAGATGGGAATCTCCCAGTCTGAACCGGTTTCAACCGGTTATGAGTGTGTTACTTGAGAGGAGAAGAAGCACAAGCTTACACTCTCTCAAACTGCCCCGCTGCACAAAATATTTCAGAATAGAGCAAAAAAGTAAATCAAGGATTATTGCTTCTTAAAATGAACCGGAATAACATATTACTCAGCGTGCCGTGAATACAGTTGGGAGAACCCACGTTAGCGGTTCTAAGCTACAAGCTATCTGTTAGCAAGCAGGACTCCTGGTGGAATAGCTAACGTTAGCTGCTTCTATCTTAGCCACAGAAAGTAATTGAATTAAGTGTAACCTAGTAACCCAGGAAGGTACATTTTTCTAAGGTTTGGCTTTAACGTTTTGGCAGGTTAGCTATCCAGCTAACTGTGGAACATGTAACTGCTTCGCCGTTGTCTTATTCTTTGATAGCTGACTGGCTAACTGCTTATCAATATAAGTATAGGTAACTGACTAGCAATTAGCTTGCTAGTTCAGAATTGGCTCGCTGAATAGATTGCGGCAGATTTGGCTGACTAAAAGCAGAGAAAACAGCCTACTGTGTGCTTGCTAGTTTACTTTTGGGATTTAAAACCAAAGGAGGGGAACAGTGATTTTAAAAAGTTGGTAAGTATATTACTAATACTGGGTTTTTTTCTGTGTTGCGGGAGGTTGTGATGTGTGTTTGATTTGGCTCGCTGACTCGTGCATGGGTGTCTGGAAGCGTGGTTCTGAAAAGTAAAAAACCTGATTTGAAATTGAATGGAAAGTCGCGTCTCCCCTACAAGTTGCAGCGCTCGGGAGGGAGCGAATTGAAATCGAAACGGGCAGATGCCCATGAAATGGATGCCAGTGCATTTAACGTTAAATTATCTGCCGTACTGAACATAAACGTTACCAACAAAGATGAATTGTGGTGGAAGATTCTGGAAATAAATATTTCCCTCATCGGGCGATGAGAATGACCATGCATGCAAAAATCACGTGTTGTAACCTCTGTGTGTGAGAGGGAGGGGTTGCCCTTTCTGCTAGCTAACGTTAGACGGCTAGCAATACACTACCATGAGGAAATATAGCTTTTTTGTGCATAGTGCTAACCTTAGCGTGCTAAGTTTAACGTAACTGGTACGGACCAAACACCATGGCTTTCGGTGTTAACTGGTTATTTCTACGAGTAGACCGCTCTTTTACAATTGTTTTGGCGTAATGCAGCTAGCTAACGTTAATTTAGCTATGGAATTCCGCTAGCTAGCTAACTCAATAGCTAGTCTTCTAGGTAGCTAATGTTGACGTAACTGCTGCAGCTAAGAATTTATGTTCGCTAGATAAAACCAAAAACTTCTAACTACGACAAAACGCATTGTGTCAATGTACACGTAATTTGGTGCACTAACGTTATATTTTGAGCATTTAGCTAACGCTGGCTACTAGCTAGTATTCGCCAGTTTCCACTGCATCATCTAGCTACCGTTAGTGTGTAAATGGCGGCTAATTTGTAGTCTCCCTAAACTACTCCGTGAGTTGCACAGACTTAGCTAATGAAGGTCGTCTTATTTAACTAACGTATATGGCTAACTACAATGTTGGTTAATGCTAACCTGGTTTTGTTGTTAGCCTAAATTGTGACTTGAAAGCTGCCCGCCGTTAGCTAGCTAGCAAGGCCGTTAGCTATTTTGAATAGTAGCGTGCTTCTTAACTAGCAACATAAACGAACAGTTGGTTACAGAGCAACAAAGGCAATGTCTGGCTTTTAACGTCACATTAATAAGAAGATATTACTGGAAATACCTTGTTTTTTTTTCTGTCGCCATTTTCAAAGTTGTTAGCTAGCTAGCCAACGTTATGTTTTGCAGATCAGTCGCTGCGTTCAGTGGCACTGCTGGGTAACTAGCGTAAATCGTGTGGTTAACGCTAATTCAGGTCAATGGTGTGATCCTCATTGCGACTCGTAGTTGCTTATGCTACCAGTTAACACTAATAATGGTCATATTTGAATATTGAATTGCTGTCGATGGCACATTTATCGTAGTTTATGAAGTAAAAACAGTACACATATTAAATTCATTGTTTTATATTAAGTGTTACCTAACGTTACTTTACTAGCGTTAGCTACGTAAGGTTATTTAGCTAATTTACCCTGTTTTGTGCGGGTGCTATGGACTTCCATAACGTTAGACTAGCTAGGTACGTTGCTAGCTTGCTAATTGTGTTGTAAGCTATTATGTGGCGCCATGCAAAGTTTAGGAGTCTTAATTTAACGTTAGTTGCTAAGATTAGCTAACGTTAGAAAGTTGCCATTGGAAAAGGCGGGTAACGTAATTTCAGTGTCTGAAGCCAGCTAAGGTTTCCCGGATTAACCCCGAATTATAGTGGAACAAGTGTGCATTGCATTAACGTAACATACACAGTTCGTAAATAAGTGCTATTCAGTTCATAAAATAAGTACGCAGCACAATATTTTGAGGCGGAATGGGCTGAATGTTATTGCACCACCTCTCCCAGTCGCACATGTAGTGGAAAATGAAGCTTGCTAGCCAGCTAACGTTAGCTAACCCAGGGTTGCACAAGAACACAAAGCAACAGGTGGCTAAGACGCTTCGTCCTCATCTAAACATAGCTACCTATTGATCAGAAACGTATAATATTTTCGTATGAAAACAACAGCTGTGGATTCAGGCTTACGATTTCGTTGCTGATAAACAAAAATGCAAGCCGAAGTCATGTGTGGGAAACGTAAGTCTGCAAAGGCTTCTGAGGTTGGGTGTGCAGCAAAACTCCTCTGCTTTGCATGCGGTGCTTTTGGGGATGACAGAATTGTTTGGGAATGTGTGCCCTGTTCGAGGTTGAAATTCACAGGTGGCTGCCTTTTCTATCCCAACCTCCTGCTTTATTTTTCTACAGAGCTCCATGCCAGCAATTATGACAATCCTAGCGGACCGTGCAGCCCAGCAGCTGCTGGACTTCAACCAGAAACTGGATATCAAACCTGCTGGACAATGTGGTGAATTGTATGTACAACGACATTGGGTCACAGGTAAGACTGGTGATCCGCGTGTTTGCACTGCTGTAGTTGCGTTTGAATACACAGCCGTTGGGGTCCCTTTTAAGTGTAATTCTGAGTGACATCATAACTGTGTTTTGCTCACTTTTTGTTCGCGTGCATTACCTGCAATGCAGGCATTATGCCTTGGTATGTGTGTGAAATGAATGCGGACAGAAATAGATTTAGTGCGAGCTGACAATTTTTCTGAGGGATCTGAATGTGCGCTGAAATGAAAAGCTTTGGAAATCCTTTTAAGTCCGCGATATTATACTCCGTCCAACAGGGCTGCGGCGTCTGCAGATTTTTCTGGTTTCCTTTCAATCAGAAGCCAATTCAGGTCTTGGACTTTTTAGACGATCAATTACTTAAATTTATCACCCAAGTGCTGAAACGTGAAAAGCGAGCAGACGCTGCAGCCCTCCCGGAGTCTTAACACCCCTGTTTTATAGCACCCAAAGGTATATCGATGAAGCCAGCCAAGGAGTAACGTGTACTTGTGCCCCCTTGTGAATCACTTGTGTGTGTGTGTTTATTACAGCAAAGAATGGCACAAGAGGTGCTGACCCACTTGAAAGAGCATCCAGACGCCTGGACCAGAGTTGACACCATCCTGGAGTTCTCGCAGAACATGAATACCAAAGTAAGTCGTAGCAGAGCTGCAGGGCCAATGGGGGAACCTTTGTATTTTGAGAGAACCATACACAATTATAACCCGGAAAAGGAGGATTGCTTAATATTTTGTACATTTATGATACCTCGAACTTAGTCGGCCAGCAAGTGCAGAGTTTTCATGACAACATTGGCTAAGTGCCGAGGTAATCCCACCTATTTAGTTGTTAATATTCACTTGTTTTTCTCCTTGCTGGCTTGTTTTTTTCTCTTGTTATTCACTTGTATCTCCTTGCTGGCTTGTTTGTACCCAAATTCCTCTCCGTGTGAGTTAAATGGTTTTAATGGGGGTCACCGTATTTAGAAGGCCAGGTACCACATGTTGCTCTACAATAGAATAATGTTGGACACCCAGCTGGGACCTGTCATTCTACATATGTCAAAAAGCCTTCCTGCTCCTTGTTTTGCTCCCTGGTGTCCGTCAAACTGACAGACTTTCTCTGGTCCACTTAAGACCCCTCTGGGCCCTCTCTGCTTGGCCCCTCCCACTCAACTGTTTACCTTCAAAAAGGCTTTTCTTTATTCCTTCTCTGTTTGCATAACTTCAGACTGACAGTTGTATGGTGACATGCCACTTGAAAAGTGACCTGAAGCACTGTAACAGTTTTGTGTGAAAGTAACCAACTCTTTAAATCACATTTAAACTGCCATGGAGTCTGTGTATAGACTGTATTACGGGGCCACAAATGTATCGCGTGCGTATAATTTGAATGGCATCGATGTTTTGATGTATAGCTGATGTGAGTGTGTCAGACTTCCGCACAGTTAGCGGTAATTCACAGTGTGATGTTTTGTCTCAAGTTTCGGTTGCAGCTGGCACTCGTAGCAAATGCTTGAATTTGATTAATCAGCAGTATTAAAATGCTAACACTTTCCAAACATGATGTCATCAGATGGTTAAAAAAACAAAAACACGTAAAAGTTTCTTAAATGTGCTATAGTCTTTATTATTATTATAATTTTTAACACATATTGACATGTGTGCTGCTGAAGCACTAGAAGATTTGGCCTTAAACACCATTTTAGTGGTTTAGACACCATGTAAATAGATGAGAGAATTCGTCTCATTTGAACCTGTGCACATTAAGTGGCTGAGTTTCACCATCAATGACTCACCGTCTCATCCGCATTACACATGCCTCATTACTGTGTCATTCACCGACATTGTCCCTTACCTTTACACAAATGATCCTCATTCCCCATCATTAAAATACTGGCCTTCTTTATGAAGTTGGCTTTTACATGACCGCAGTTTTATTTATTTGTGTATTTTTTTTATTTTTACAAAAAAACATTTAGTTTTGATTTATCATAGCATCAAACCAAATAAAAGTTGCCTTGACTCATCTTGCTGACTGTTGTTTAAGGAGCACAGAATCACTATTTGAAAATTTAAATTTTTAAAACTTTTTTGTTTGTTTGTTTCTTCAGCACACATCTGGCTTATGGGTTTTGTGTGCAAGCAGATGTGAGTGTTTCTTAGCCCACAAGCCCGAAATCTCTTCTCATTTAGACTGTACTTCTGTGTCTTTTGCACCTTAATTTTGTAAGTTGTTGGATTCAAATTAGCAATCATTGCATATAAAGACCTT
Source organism: Synaphobranchus kaupii (assembly GCA_029718625.1). NCBI lineage: Eukaryota > Metazoa > Chordata > Actinopteri > Anguilliformes > Synaphobranchidae > Synaphobranchus > Synaphobranchus kaupii. Next base: position 108,888,008 of record CM056379.1, on the reverse strand, counting down.
TTCTGCATCTTCATCAGAGACATGCATTACAATTATATTTAAGATATTTATATTAATTAGGAATAAGGATGCGTGATAATATTGGTATCGGCTGATAATAGCTTAACTTATTGGTATGAGCCTGATGATTATGAAAATTATGGCTGGCATGATGATGCAACGTACACAAGAAGCCTGTTTTATGCACCACTGATGCTGTAAATGAAGTGTAATTGTCACGCTCAAAAGTGAGTCTGATCATAGTCCTCTTCACTTTATTTAGTTTTTGTATAAATTTGGCACCCAACGCAGGGCTGAGCATATCCAGTTCCCACTCCAATTTTGAATGGCCAATTGTCTGCAACTGCAGCCATGTCCATTGTGTGAACCCCACTGCCTATTGGGGAGAGTGTAGGCGTCCACGTGTCTCCTCCGAAACATGTGGCGTCGCCAGCTGCCTCTTTTCACGCCGCGGACTAACGCTAAGCTCATATGGAGCGGAGTTGGAGGAGGGACCTTTCGTACGCGGCTTTGACTGCAATCTACGGGCCGCCCGATCGACCAGCAGGGGTCGCTAGATAGCAATGCACACGGAACCCTATCTGACTGAACCCCTCCCATTGATGTTATGAGGTGCCTGGTTTTGATCTGTTGTTTTGGAACTGTACTGCCATCTCTGACAATTTACCTGTTCCCACCATGCCTTGCAGTACTACGCCCTGCAGATTCTAGAAACGGTGATAAAAACAAGATGGAAGATTCTTCCCAGGAATCAGTGTGAAGGTAAGCTTTACCCCCCCCCCCCCCCCCCCCCACCCCCCCCCCCCACAAGTTTGATGTGTGCCTTTTTGAAAGGTTCCTCCTTATGTCACTAGCACAGAAAGCCGGCTTCTAATAACTGCACACAATGGAAAAATCGAACCCGGACAGGGAATTGGGGGAGCGTTACTCCGTTTAACGTTGAGCGAATGGATTGTAGAACGTCAGGCGATTTGGGAGAGAACATGGACTGTTCTTTCAGCTCCCCACACTGGTCATCACTCAACCTCTCAATTCTGGCTTTACCGTTGACGTCTACTACCCAACACACCGTTTGCAAGTGGCTCCACACTCCTTCAGAAGCGTCAATTTGCTTTCTGCCTGGCTTAGTGGTATTCAACCCCCCTGCCAGCTTGGATTGTGCCTCCTGACACAGTCCTGGGCCCTGTTCCTTGTCGCTGGCTAACTGCACCGAGTGAAACCCAGAATGGTGTTTTAGCTAGTTCATACGCTCCATATTCGGGGGGGTTTTACTCAACACGGTTAGCCAGCTAACTCAATTAGCCAGTTACGACGAACAGGGCCCTGGATGGAGTGAAAGGAAATAAACACAGGGGCTTGTCATCCGTTTTATTCTTCATCCATTTATCCATGAAGATAAACCAGCCTTGGTGCAGGAGTTCAGTTCTTTGCAGAGGGTACCTTCTAGTTCCGTGGTCCCCAACCCTGTTCCTGGAGATCTCATGTCCTGTAGGTTTTCATTTCAACCCTAATTTGGCACTCCTGATTCTACTAATTAGCAGCTCAACGAGATCTCTAGCTGTTGAATGGGGTGTTCTTTGTTAGGGTTGGAGTGAATACCTACAGGACTGTAGATCTCCAGGAACAGGGTTGGGGAACGCTGCTCTAGATCAAGGGTGCTAAAGCAGGGCTCCATCTGTATCTTTATTTCATGCCAGCTTCTGCTCTTGACCAATTGGCAAGATTGTATGGGTGATCTCGCATTTTGGATCAATTCACCGATGCTCTCGCGAATCACGCCTGATAACTGTTTTTGTGTTTGAAGCAACATGAAAAATTTATGGTGACCTGATCTACTAGTAAACTGCCATTGGTGTGTAGATCTAATCAGCAGAGGGTAATTGGTGGAAACAAAAACCTGCGTACACACTGACGCTCCATGAATGGAACTTCTCCATTGGGCTCTAGTCAGATCATTCTTGGGTTTCACAGGGATCCCTTGGGAGTTCTGGAAGGTAAAACATGGTGATATTCAAAACTGGGATACCCTCCCAAGCTTCCAATAATCCCAAGTGCCTGTTGGCTACTCCTTTTTGGAAAATGTTTTCTCTTTAGAAGAGTGATTGTGCCGTATGCTTTGAAATTGTCGTTGCCAATTTGCTTGTCACACTCATGCACACATTTAAAATGGGGGGGGGGGGGATGCCATTTTAAAAATCGTGAATAATAAAGGATTCTTTCTATTTTTTGCGGCAATTTGTGGTCTATGTAGTTCTGGTTCTGTTGATATTTTTCCTTGACCCACTCCCGATTTTAATTACTGCTCTTCACAATGAATTAAAGTAATGCAATCTGTTGATATTGTGTTTCCTACCAGATGGTTCTTGGTTCTTTCCAAGAAGGTAATTCATATCAAAGTACATTGTTTGCTAAAAATTTAGGTAAGAGTTCAATACGGTCCAAAACATTTTCAAAAGTTTCTTATTTTAGATAATTTATATGTAGTTTTTCTTGGATGTACATGAAGTTTTTTTTCTTTCTTTATTTTTAATTTTCTAAAAATCTTTCGCCAAACACTTTCCACTTGATTGTAGAGCTGTGTTCAAGAGGGGAAACCAGTGCAAGGCAACTGCCAACTAATGGCAATACTTTCAGAATGCCTCAGAGTTGGGTTTAGTTTCCCAATGCTCAGTCGCCATCTACGAAGGCCGAAATGTCTGAAAGTTCTGTTTGTGTGTCTGCAAGCACAGAACTTGGATTTGGTCAAAGCCCGTTTGTGCAGTATTTGGAATACCAATTCTACCGCATAATGGGGCAGAGAGAAAAGTTGCCTTGCTGTTTTTTGTGTTTGTGGCAGTTGAGTGGACGCTTGCAAAGAAAGGCTCGTTGCCTGGCAGCTAAGCATTGGGCAGGGAAAGGTAGCGGTTTCTCTCTCTCTCTCTCTTTCCTGGTCACTTAAGGTTTTTGCAGGTGAATAAATCCCGCGGGGTGGCTAAACCTCTGTGTTTTATTTTCAGGCATAAAGAAGTATGTGGTTGGGCTGATTATCAAAACTTCCTCCGACGCATCGAATGTTGAGGTGAGTGGTTCCCGACTTCACCTGTGGGACACGCTCAACCTTCATTTATTTGGGAGTTTAGTAGTTTATTTGTTTATTTTATTTCTCAGACCAATTTTACCTACTGCATCATCATATTGGTGGTTCTGCCCAGAGTACTTTGTGTATTAACGTCTCTACTTCTTGTGCTGTAGACTAATATTTAATAATGAGTGTAATCAGCATGTTTTAAGTAAGGATGTTGGACACAGTGGTTTTGTTCCATGATTTGTGGAAAGTGATTTTGGTGTTTATGGGATTTGTGCATTTCAGAAAGAGAAAGTGTACATTGGAAAGCTGAACATGATCCTGGTCCAGGTAAGTCTTAAAGCCTCAATTTAAAGTCTTAATGTCACCTGTTGACTCTGGACTGACATTGAATCAAATGTCGGACACGAACCTCAAACAGTCTGTAATCCTGTCATTGATTACCATAAAAGAGAAAAAAAAAGCCATTCAGGAATTGATGTAGAACAAAAAAATAAGAAGCCTTAAAATAGCGAAGTCTCTTTTTAAAGAAAATAAATTGGACCAAACTATGTGACTCTGGTCAGAACCTAACTTGCTGGGTTTCTGCAAATGAAACGTCCCGCTTTGCTGGAGAGACGGGATGCTCAGAAGCGATGGTGTCTCTCTTGTGATCCAGATCCTGAAGCAGGAGTGGCCCAAGCACTGGCCCCACTTCATCAGTGACATCGTGGGAGCCAGCCGAACCAGCGAGAGCCTGTGCCAGAACAACATGGTCATCCTCAAGCTGCTGAGCGAGGAGGTCTTCGACTTCTCCAGCGGCCAGATGACCCAGGTCAAAGCCAAGCACCTGAAAGACAGGTAAGGGGAGTCTTCCTCTGGGCCAGACAAGGGAGTTTGGGCCGGTTGGCATGGAGAAAGGTGACTGAGAGGCCCAGAACTATGGTGTGAAATTAACACCCGCCACCAGCCAAATACTGCTAAAATTTTGATTGTGGCTGGTAAATTTTTTTTACTCTTAACAGCCAGATTGTGTTGTGCTCTAGCTTTGGCCGGTAACCAACCAGGTTGTGTTGTTTTGTAAAAGGTAATGTGGCTGGTAAAATGTTGAGAATGGCTGGTGATTTTTAGAATCCACAAGCTACTCTGGCCATTAGGTGCAAAAGTGAATTTCATACCCTTCCCAGTACTCTTTATTTTGAGCGTCATCAGTAATTGCTCAGATGGCAGTCTCTGCCAGTGCTTTCCGTAGCTTTTGAAACCCCCTAAGCATTCTATATAGCCTTCATCACCAGCTGACAGTCAAAAAAGTAAAAAATAACTTGACCCTGTTTTTTTTCTCTCTCTTTTCTAGCATGTGTAATGAATTCTCTCAGATATTCCAACTTTGCCAGTTTGTCATGGTACGTATGCTCTTGAGTTTTTATTTATATATTTTTTTCTCTCCAATAAAACATGAGCGAATATTCCTGGTTTATAGCTTATTGTGAAATCTTGACTTAGTTCAGGTACTTCTGTTTTTCCAGGAAAATTCCCAGAATGCCCCGCTAGTCCAAGCTACACTAGAAACATTGTTGCGGTTTCTCAACTGGATTCCTCTGGGATACATATTTGAAACCAAACTCATCAGCACACTTGTGTACAAGGTAACTCGCTTAACCATGGAATAGAAATAATCAGAATGGTGATGACCATGATCCTTCATTTGTAATGCATGGCAATTAAAGGATTCCTCAGTGACTGGCCTATACTACTAATACTAGTACTAATTAAGTGGTATTGTTACATTAACTTATACTTTATTGAGCTCTGCAAACTCATATCTACATCTTGCATGCTTTGAAAAAAATGCGGGATTGTTTTTAAAAGGGTGAAACATGATTTTTTTGTTTTTTAGCATGTGAAATGATCCTCTTACAAAGGCGCACTTGCATTGGTTCGCTTGCAATTGCGTAAGAACTGGAGGAATATCAAAATGAATGGTGATTATTCTGTGTCTTTCTGCACCAGCAGTCGGGCAATCAGCATTCAGACACTTTGAGCAAAGGAGCCGTATGAAAGCGAGTATTAAAAAAAAAGTTTAAAAAAAAAGTTGTTTTTGCTGTGGAAATGACCTCTGACCTCATGTGCATAACTCCTGGCAGTTTTTAAACGTCCCGATGTTCCGCAACGTGACACTGAAGTGCCTGACGGAGATTGCGGGGGTGAGCGTGAGCCAGTACGAGGAGCAGTTTGTCACCCTGTTCACTCTGACCATGATGCAGCTCAAACAGGTCAGTAATTCCGCCACCTGTCTCCTGTTGTGTTGTTCTACAGGCAGCATGGCTATGGGCACTTTCCCATAGTCATTTAGGGGTCGCCAGTGTGCCATAAATCACTTTCAGCTCGGCCGACTGAAACCCTCCCACTTCTGAGCAACTGTTGCCATGCAATGCTGCCGGCCACCGGCTGCATTAGCATGGTCCATAATTATTTAAGTTTCATGTTTATTAGAAACATATATAAATGTTTTAAACTGTTTCACCCCACTCCCTATAGCCAAAAAAAGTTACAATCTCTTCCCAGATTTTCTGGGTGCGTTGGCATTTACATTACCAATACCAGATGAGTTTAAAGAAGAGGACGGTCTCCGTGGTGATATCTATAAATAATATGAATTGTTTTCTCTCTCTTCCCCTGTTCTTTTAATCTTGAGTGTGCCTTGCGTGATCATTGTTCTAAAAATATCCCCCCTTCCCCGGTGCCGTTTGGACAGATGCTTCCCTTGAACACCAACATCCGGCTGGCGTACTCCAACGGAAAGGACGACGAGCAGAACTTCATCCAGAACCTGAGCCTGTTCCTCTGCACCTTCCTGAAGGAGCACGGCCAGCTCATCGAGAAGAGGCTGAACCTGCGTGAGACCCTGATGGAGGTTAGCCACCTGCCCCCCGCCCCACCCCGCCCATTACAGTACATTTCCCAACGCAATTTGACAATGTTTTTTTATTTATTATTGTCACCATTTCAGTCCAAAAAAAATGTGCATGAAGACATCTTGACAAACGCCTTTGGACGGAAATGAAGCTTTATTTCCCGCTCTACATGAGACTGAACTGAAACGGAGGGCATACTGACCCTTTCCTGAGAAACCCTCTAACTTATAGCATGCATTTCAGCCCTGGAGATGTTATTTGTTGCTGCTGGGGGTGCAGTGTACTCTGTTAATGTGGTTTAGCCTTATTGGACCCTCCATGAAAAACATTTCCTTTTAGGCGTTTAGCAGTCGTTCGTATCAAGAGCGGCTTGCATAAGTGCGTACAAAAAGGTTTATGCAGGGAAGATCTGATTCCAAGTCATTAAATGAATCACAACCCATAGTAGCCAATAGCCATAAAGTATTAGTAAATGCATAAACCTACAAGGTAAAGTTAAGTGACAGCAGGTGCAGACTGAGGTGCAGAGAGACTGAGAATACAGTGCTTTGAGTAGCAAATGGGTGTGAGGATGTAGTTTTAGTTGTAGTGTAGGTGGGGCTGGTAAAGCTTGCCAATAAGGTTCGGCCTTCGATGAGCCGAGATGCTGTTCCGCAGGTGTATTTTCTTCCCGTGTCTTAGAGATGGGAAATGTAGTTTTGGCAGGTGTTTTTTCCACTCATAGAGGTGGGGAAATGTAGTTTCGACAGGTGTGCTTTCAGGCAGCGATATTGGAAACGTAGTTCCGGCAGGTGTGTTTTCAGTCAGAGCGATATGGGAAATGTAGTTTTGGCAGGTGTGCTTTCAGTCAGAGCGTTATGGGAAATGTAGTTCCGGCAGGTGTGCTTTCAGTGTGATAGATGGGCAAACGCTCTTCTTCCCACAGGCCCTGCACTACATGCTGTTGGTGTCGGAGGTGGAGGAGACGGAGATCTTTAAGATATGCCTGGAGTACTGGAACCACCTGGCGGCCGAGCTGTACCGGGAGAGCCCGTTCTCTACCTCCACCTCCCCACTGCTGTCCGGCAGCCAGCACTTCGACGTGCCCCCCCGGAGGCAGCTCTACCTGCCCGTGCTCTCCAAGGTGAGTACCAAGGTCACTCAGCCCTCTGTCTCTCAAAGGTGAGCGACGTGTGTCCGAGTGCATTACCTTGCATTTGATTTGATTGAGCCCTCTGGCTCTTAAAGGTGAGTGTTGTGCGTCCAAGTAGGATGTGTTACTTGGTTTGACCGGGCACTCTCTTTTCTGGAAAGAGTAAAGGGGTCTGCACTGTCTAGGTTAGGGCTACTCAACTCCAGGTCCTACAGGCTGCAGTGTCTGCGGGTATTTGCTCTGACCGTGCACGACACCACCTGATTTCACAAGAAAGCTTACTTCGTGAACCAAGGAAGTAAAATAAGTCCTGAAATCAGGTGTTGTGCATGTTTGGAGTGAATGCCTGCAGACACTGTGGCCCGCGGGACCTGGAGTGGAGTCTCGTAGCGCCGGTCGTAACTCTCTAACGCCGTGCTCCTCCCGACCCGTCCGCAGGTTCGCCTGCTGATGGTGAGCCGCATGGCCAAGCCCGAGGAAGTCCTGGTGGTGGAGAACGACCAGGGAGAGGTGGTCAGGGAGTTCATGAAAGACACAGATTCCATCAATTTGTACAAGAACATGCGAGAGACGCTTGGTGAGTGAAGGGTTTACCTCCCGCCTCTCGGGTTACTGTTGCTCTTTACCCTGATTTATGCGCCTGTCTCATTGCAAGTGGGTCTGGATAAGAGCGTCTGCTAGATGCCTGTAATGTAATGTAATGGTCCTACAGGCCCCGGGGTCTGCTGGTTTCTGTTGGTACTCAGCAATTAGTTGATCAATTAAAGTAGCTAATTACACGGTTAACTCAATTCTCTGGGCCCCGTTTCCAAAAAAGATCTTAGATAAAGATAATCTAAGGCTATTTTGTTTTTATATTACATTTGTTTGTTTGTTTTTTGTCTTTCTCCCTTTATTTTTATTGTCTTTTGTTATGTAATGTAAATTTTAATCATTTTACTCATGAAATTAATAAAGCACAAACACAAAACGCTCTAAGATGATCATAACTTGGTGCCTTTGGAATACGGAGCCTGGTTTGTTGGGTCTATTTGTTGGGTCTAATCGACTTGAGGTTGCCGATTTTTTTTAAAGGTGAAAACGCAAACCAGCAGATCTGGGTCCGGGGTTGAGAACCCTTGCTCTAGACATTGGATGAGCCGTGTAGTTGACGCTCTGGTTGACGCTCTGGTTTGTTGACCGTTCGCACCTCCGTCCGCAGTGTACCTCACGCATTTGGACTACGCGGACACCGAGCGGATCATGACCGAGAAGCTGCACAACCAGGTGAACGGTACCGAGTGGTCGTGGAAGAACCTGAACACGCTGTGCTGGGCCATCGGCTCCATCAGCGGCGCCATGCACGAGGAGGACGAGAAGCGCTTCCTGGTCACCGTCATCAAGGTCGGCCCCCGGATTTCCCAAACGGCGCCGTCGCCGTAGCGCTAGTGTTCCGCGTGATGTCATGGGCGTTGGCGCTGACTTGCCCGGTTCTCTTTGCGCAGGATCTGCTGGGGCTGTGTGAACAGAAGAGGGGGAAGGACAACAAGGCCATCATCGCCTCCAACATCATGTACATCGTGGGGCAGTACCCCCGCTTCCTGCGCGCGCACTGGAAGTTCCTCAAGACCGTGGTCAACAAGCTGTTTGAATTCATGCACGGTGAGTTGGGAGATCGCTGATCAGTGTAAACACCTAATTCTTTATATACACACAGAGGCTGTCTCTGTTCATTAGTCCACCTTTGCAAAACATTGAAGTCTCTTCTCAGTTTTTAAAAATTTTTTATAAGGTCTAGGTTTTACAACGGATTCCCGTTTTTATACCCTTAAAGACATGAAACCATAAAGCAAGTGTGTGTGCATTTTAAATCTTGACACTTGTGTTTGAAAGCTTGTGTTTCATTATTTATTGAGGTTTTTTAATGGACAGCTTCTGCCTCTGAGGGTTGGGAAAGCCTGTATTTTGGAATTTGACTTGAGGCTGATTAAAATCTCTCTCTCTCTCTCTCTCTCTCTCTCTCTCTCACACACACACACACACACACACAGATGCCGCTAATTTTTCATTTGAGTTTTTGGCAAGGCTAATGTGCATTAACATTTAATGAATAATTCATAGCCACATTCGAATACTAACCACGTTACATTCAGTGTTCTCTGAACAGAGTTTAGGCTGCGAGCGAAGCTAGCCTAGAGGAAATGAGGCCGTGACCGAATACGATCTCTGCCCCCGGTCCTCCTGTCCACTCAGACCCCTGTTTACTATGCACCCTTTCCCCTCACTTTGCAAGCAGTGTGCGAAAGAAATCCTGCAAAACTCTTTTCAAACTAGTGAGGTAGTAGTATGTAATATTAGAATTTTTTTATTGAGAATATCAATCAGTTTACATATGACGATGGTTACAAAGTGTAGATTATGAATGAAGATGGAATTAATAAAAATAAAGGGTAGTTCGTAATATGTCCAGCTCTTGTACTACAAGTTGTAGTTTTTTGTTCTCATTGGCTGAGTTTTTGGGGTTTCGGCAGAGACCCACGACGGCGTTCAGGACATGGCCTGCGACACCTTCATCAAGATCGCTCAGAAGTGCAGGAGGCATTTCGTCCAGGTGCAGGTGGGTGAGGTGATGCCCTTCATCGACGAAATCCTCAACAACATCAACACCATCATCTGCGACCTGCAGCCGCAGCAGGTTAGTCCTCCTGTTGCCAGAGCAACCCCATGTCACATGGGGTGGCCTTTTCACACACACACTACTTTTCAGTGGGTTGCATGGAGTAGGTAATGTACAGCTAGTGACCTTTGACCTTTCCTGTGCAGGTGCACACTTTCTACGAAGCCGTGGGCTACATGATCGGTGCTCAGACGGACCAGGCCGTCCAGGAGCACCTGATAGAGAAATACATGTTGCTACCCAATCAGGTGTGGGACAGCATCATTCAGCAGGCAACCAAGGTGAGCTGTGCTTGTGATGCATCTGCCAGTCATGGCATTGGGTTAATGACTCATCCGTTTCACCTTTGAAATATGGAAGAGCCAGTGGTGGGTGCGTCAGAAAGCTTCAAACCAGTATTTGTGCCCCTAATTATTGATTTGTTTCGACCAATCAGTAATTCAGGCTGGAGTGAAAGGTTCTTTGATTGGTTTCATGTGAGCAGTCATAATTAACTCTTCAAGTACCACATCTCGTCATAGGGTTTTTTTTAGTTTTTTTTACTGAAACACAAAATATGGGGTGACTAATTGACGTAGCCTCTAAGAGTACTATCCACAAGCTCATTGCGAGCTGCGACGTCAGCGGTTCAAATCTGGCCGTGCGACCTTTGTCACATGTCTCTCTCTCTCGCATTCTTCCTATCTACACTGCTCCATTAAGCTGAAAAAGCCCTAAAAATATAACTTGTATTTTATATATGATGGTATATAATGGTCATGAATACATTTTTGGTGAATAACTTTGACACAAAAAACAGTGGTGTGGATTTCCTCTTGAATACCAACTATTGTGACGGCACAATAACTTCAGTATTGGCATAAGGAAACAAATGAACCATTAAAAGTGTTGCTTGACATTTATCCCCTGTGATGGGCATCTAATAGGCGTAATTCAAACCAGATGACATGCCTGTAGGATAAAAAAAAAAGAGAAAAAAAAAGACAAAGAGCCTTTATCCAGTCTGTTAACCCTGCAGTAATAAAATCAGAAGTCAGTCAAAATTAAGTGCCACATCTATTACAGCAAAAGTAAAACAATTATGAGGTGTGTTTTGTAGTACAAATGAGTGGTGTAGATTGAAGAAATGCAGTCTGCCTGGACTGTTGAAGTAGGAAAGTGGTTATTCGCCTATCTATTGAAGAATAGCAGCTTGATTCAACATGAAAAATGAGTTTAAAATGCAATGATTGATCACAAGGGGTCTGGATAGGGTGGGTCACTTTTGACCCTGTGTACATAACATGAAGAAAACAGGGTAAATGCACCCTTTTAAACTGAAAGTGAAAATCAGGTTGTTCCATTGGCGAACATGGGCAGGCTGTAGTCTTGCGAAGGCCACACTTTGTGATAAACACAGTCTGGTCCGTAGACTTGCCTAACGCGGTCAAGAGCCGCCCGCTTTGACAAGATGGCGCCTTTGATTGACATGAAGTATAACCAAACACAGACAGTCTATGGTCAATTCAGAAACGGCGCTAAAAGAAAAACAGACCCGCGCGAAACAAATGTGATTTACACATGGCACGGCCACCTCCAGTAAAACGGTCCATCACACCGAAGAAATGTCTTGGACTTCAAAAACTTGGTTCAATCCAGCGTTAAGCTCTTAGTCTTGGTCTGAAACACTCATTGTTCTTGATGGATTCGCAGCATTAGTTGGCGCAACTTGTTTCCCGACGGACTGATAAAACCCAATGCACCACGTCGTATCGGAAATGCGCACACACTCCTGTGATTGACAGTGCTGCTAGCCAATGAGTGCTGACTGTCAGTTTCCCACAGTCCTACCCAGCTTATGCAAGCCTATGCATCAGACCCTGCGTACGAAGTGCGTCAAAGCGGCTGAGGCTGAGACTGAGACTAGGCAGGCTGTGACAAGCCAGGAGTTAAACAAAATGGTGGCGGGTGAAGCTTCTTTCCTTTAATATGTTCTGAACCCACCAAAATAAAGGCCACATTTTGACATCATGCATCCTGAGGGCTCCAAAAAAACAACATACTGACAAATCGCTTATCCTTTCGGGGAATAAAGGTTCGAAAGCGCCCTTATTTCTCCCCCTCTCCCCCTAGAACGTGGATATCCTGAAGGACCCAGAAACGGTTAAGCAGCTGGGCAGCATCTTGAAGACTAACGTGAGGGCGTGCAAGGCTGTGGGACACCCCTTCGTCATCCAGCTGGGCCGCATCTACCTGGACATGCTCAACGTGTACAAGTGCCTGAGCGAGAACATCTCCGCTGCCATCCAGACTAATGGTACGCGCACCCCAAGCGGTTAGCACGTTAGCACATTTCCATGTACATAGTGAGTTACAAGTGCATTTCACAATGTTGGAAGAACTGTGTGCATCTACAGGTCATAGATAAATCAATGGTAGGGAGAAATTTTTTTATTTTTTATTATTTGGTCACATTTGTTGTTGTAGCGTAGCTCAAAATGTAGATCTTTAGGTTTAAGAGGTTTAACTAACTTTTTGACCTTGTTTGTTGGAGTGTCTTAAGTTCAAACGTGTTAATTTATCTTTTTTGGCTTCGCTATACAGGAGAGATGGTAACCAAACAGCCTTTGATTAGAAGTATGCGGACTGTTAAACGGGAAACCCTGAAATTGATCTCCGGCTGGGTCAGCCGCTCAAACGATCCACAAATGGTAAGCACAAATATTCACCCCGCAAGAGAAAGAAGAACCATGCAGCGGTTGTGCACTGTGTTAATCGATGGGCTGTGCACTGTGTTAATCGATGGGCTGTGCACTGTGTTCAGGTGGGAGAGAACTTTGTGCCCCCTCTGCTGGACGCCGTGCTGATCGACTATCAGAGGAACGTCCCTGCCGCCAGAGAACCTGAGGTCCTCAGCACCATGGCAACCATCGTTAACAAGCTTGGGGGCCACATCACTTCTGAGATCCCCCAGATATTCGACGCGGTCTTCGAGTGCACTCTGAACATGATCAACAAAGTGAGTCGTGTCGACTCCCGTGTTTGATACTTGACAGTCGGACGCCCGTTGAATGAACCTGGCGATTCAGAAGGGCCAGATAAACGACGTTGACGGGATTTCATTAACGCTGCTGAACGCGTGTCTTTGTCTCTCTAGGACTTTGAGGAGTATCCAGAGCATCGGACCCATTTCTTCTACCTGCTGCAAGCTGTAAATTCCCACTGCTTCCCAGCATTCCTGGCCATTCCGCCCGCACAGTTCAAACTGGTCCTGGACTCCATCATCTGGGCTTTCAAGCACACCATGAGAAACGTGGCGGACACAGGTCAGCTGGCCCTTTGAGAACTTTGGACCTTTTTTTTTCCCCCCCCTAAAGGTCCAACATACAAGTTTATCATGTAGAATGATCCGGCCTTGACCTAATGTGGTTAATGCATTCCTTTCCACCACTGAAATCTATTTCATATTGATTATTATCACTTTGCCCCAACCAAAAGGTGCATGTTCATTATATGAAACGATGGAGGGGTATACTATGAAGCAGTATTACCGAGTTAGCTGGATAAGTGCACTGAGTAAAACCCGGAACCCTCCCAAATCTGGAACAAGAGCTGTTCCGGGCTTTACTCTGTGCAGTTATCCAGCTAACACTGTAATCCTGCTTCGTAGTATACTAGTCTTTACCTAATGTGGCTGTTGAGGAAAACAAACCAGAGCACCTGGTGTTTGGAGTTTTGAGTTGTTTTTTTGTTTTTTTGCTGCTGTTCATTTGTGCGCTTTAGCACATGAAAAGGAGCATGAGCGTCGGCGTTGTGCACTGACCTAATTCTGCAGTTTTTTGGTGGTGGCTGCTGCTGATGCTGCTTGGTCGTTTTTTTGCCCGCAGGTCTGCAGATCCTCTACACTCTGCTCCAGAACGTGGCTCAGGAGGAGGCCGCGGCGCAGAGCTTCTACCAGACGTACTTCTGCGACATCCTGCAGCACATCTTCTCCGTCGTCACGGATACTTCTCACACAGCCGGTGAGAAGGGATTTGTGCATTGGCTCGTTTTTTTTTTTTTTGCTGCCGTTTCTTTTGCTCACCGCCAAGATTCCTGGAATTGAGCCGTCAGGTGCCCCCACCCCGAGGATGTTTCTCCTTAACACAATGTGCCTCCTTTGAACGTGTGTTTCTGTTTAATTGGCAGAGAGGCTTCATGGTCCTGTTCCCTCTTGCAGGTTTAACGATGCACGCCTCCATCCTTGCCTACATGTTCAACCTGGTAGAGGAGGGTAAAATCAGCATTGCACTGAACCCTTCAAATCCAGTCAACAACCAGGGTTTCATCCAGGAGTATGTGGCCAACCTGCTCAAAACTGCCTTCCCGCACCTACAAGAGTAAGTTCCGCTCAATATTTAACGCATCAGGTTCAATTCAAAAGTATTGTTCAATAATAAATTCTGGTTCATCTTAATTGTTCTTGTCTGTCTTGTCGCTTTCAGCGCCCAGGTCAAAGTATTTGTGACAGGATTGTTCAGTTTAAATCAAGATATTCCAGCCTTCAAGGAACACCTTCGGGACTTCCTGGTGCAGATAAAGGTCAGTAACTCCATTACTCTCGTAAACTGGTTGTTTTTTTTTTTTTTTTTTAACCTTCACAGTGCATGCACGGGTGTCCACAGTGCTTTGCGGAGTAGCGGTACTGTGAGCGTTTTGGTCAGTGAGAAAGCGGGGGGGACTGAGGCCGTTTTTGCTTATCCCCACAGGAGTTTGCCGGCGAGGACTCAACCGACCTCTTCCTGGAAGAGCGGGAGGCCTCCCTACGCCTGGCACAAGAGGAGAAACACAAGCTCCAGATGTCCGTACCCGGCATCCTCAACCCGCATGAGATTCCAGAGGAGATGTGCGACTAACAACAGAGACGAATTGTATAGTTGTGTAAAAAAAACAAAAGAAAGAAAAAAATTAATAAAAGCCAAGAGTCATGGAAGCTCTTCCCAACCCAAGGGCATTGCGCAAGGGCATTGCCCCCCCCCCTCCCTCCCCTACCTTCCGGAAGAGTCCAGCACTGGTGTTTCTTGACCAAAACAATGCCAATATGTAAATTATACTGTGTCACCCCCCAATGGTCCTTTTTCACACAGTATGCGTTTTGTATGGAGACTTGTGTAATATCTTTCCATTGTTAAGTCATGCTTATGTTTGGTCATGTTTCTTTATTTAGAGCTGCATGAAGTCAGAATTAAAGACGTTAACTTTTCTGGCCCTTTTTCTTCTCTTACCCACCCTTTTTTTTTTTCTTCCCCCCCATCTATTTGTATCTTGTTGTTATATATATGCAGGAGAACGCAAGTTTTGTGCAAAAAAAAAAAAAAAAAACTAAAGTCAACTACAGTGTGTCAAGTCAACTACAGAGAGAGGGTTCTAGAACTTGCGGCTTTAGTCTTCTGTGATTTTTTTTGTTCTACAATTTGAGGGGAGCTGGGAGGCAGTATCTGGACCTCTCGCTCCAGCTGGAGGATGAGGTTTTTTGAGCATTGTCGAATGAAGGTATGAACGATGCCGCTTTTTGTCAGCGGTGTCAGGGTTGAGGTCAGGCTCGTGGTGGTTCTCGATTTAAATACATGCAGTTTGTTACTAGACAGGAATTTTGAAGCAAGGATAGATTATGTGCATATCATTCCCCCCCCCACATTGTAAAGCATCTTTTAATACCACGGGAACATAAAGTTGGTTATTTTTACAAAGGTGTGTGTGTGTGTGCGTGTGCGTGCTGTCGCTCGGCCGACAACAGGTTTTTGTTTTCCTCAATGAGGACTGTTGCTCATTTGTGAGCTTTTCATTAAATCCAAGGTTAAAATATTTATGGGTTAGTGTAGGCTGCCTCTATGACAACTGGTGTTAATTCAAATGGCTTTTGAGATCGCTATGTACTAATTTACATGGTTTACCATGGAGTAGTGCTTCAAGGACACTACTTGAAGAGCAGAATAAAACTTGGTTTACATTTAATTTTGTAATTTTGCATTTTTAATTTGTATTTTGAAATTCTATCCAAATAACCAAGGGGCTTTCATTCAGAGAATGCATCTGATTAGAATGTATAGATCCAAATACTGATCTCAAATGACAAATACTCCCTTCTCTAAGTGTTACATTTGTTGTGAACCTTTTTTGAAAACTGATTAAAGTTGAGAGGATTTTACAATTCACTGTCATCTAATGTTTTGCTTTTACGGCACAATTTGGACTGCAGTTAAAGGAAAGCGGTGCAGTAGTGGTGACTGCTGTATTCGTTTATAAAAGTGACCGTATTTCTGCGGTCTTGTATCTGCAGGTATTCCAGTTTTGGTGGAGCTGTTCCTCTGAATTCTCATCTCGCACAAGAGTGCAGTGATGTGGAAGGACTCACTGGGGAGCTAAAGCTACTGTTATTTAGAGGCAATTTGCTTTAGCTTTTTTTATATATAAATGGAGTGAACAGTCGGTCTTATGTATCCCCCCCCCCCCCCCCCCACACACACACACATACATACTTTATTCAGACAGGGAAAGCATACAGGGTTACACATAGAAATGGGACCACTGTACAGTGCTCCATGGTTGGGAATCCCCACCACTGGCCACACTGGGGGGGGGGGGGGGATTAGTAGATGGGTTGAGATTTGGCTGCCCTACAGGCTTACCCCCACACTGCCATTTCCTGATTTTTAAATATTAATGAAATCTTGGAATTGTGTGTGAAACCCAACAAGGCTCCAAAGTCAGGTCACGGGTCCCATCCATCCATACTGGTGGTGGGTCAATTCCCTTAAGTCTAGGAGAAAGTATTGCCCTAATGGCCATCCATACATACTGGTGGTGGGTCAATGCCCTTAAGTCTAGGAGAAAGTATTGCCCTAATGGCCATCCATACATACTGGTGATGGGTCAATGCCCTTAAGTCTAGGAGAAAGTATTGCCCTAATGGCCATCCATACATACTGGTGGTGGGTCAATTCCCTTAAGTCTAGGAGAAAGTATTGCCTTAACAGCCACTACCTGAGAAACCTTAATACAGGGTATTACAATAAATTTGCTGGGAAGAGACCATGGATTATTTTGGATCCTTAAAGGAGAACCCACCTATTCCCTGCAGTACATAGCAGTCGGATATGGATTGAACACTTAATAATTGTCCGTTGACAGCTTTGCAACAGAACCCTTAGCCATGTAGTATTTAATTTCCCCTGTGAGAGCCATGTAGATGGGTGGTTGGTACTGATACGTACATTTCAAAATTGTGACTAAGTGCTGAATTACATGCTTTTAATGCAAACCTTGCATTAACTCGTGTTGCCCTCGGGTCAAAAATGACCCTTTTCTGAGTTTAACAGCAGTGGAAACCCCCTAGATTTACTTTTTTCGGCATAAAATTCAATGACTTCCTGGAGTGACCCTAAAAACAGTTTAACTTTTTTTTTAAAACATTTTTATAAAAGTAATACACCATCAAGGGACAAAGATTGCATTGAGTCTTTTTTTTAACCCTGCAGTTATGAAATCAGAAGTCAATAAAAATGATGCACCACACATCTATTACAGCAATAATTAATCCTGTGTTTTGTAGTAAAAATTAGTGGTGTAGACTGAATAAATAGTTTGTCAGTTATTCACAGATTTATTGATGCATGCCAGGTTGTTTCTACATAAAAAGTAGATTTAGGGTTTAAAATTCAATGAAGAAGCTTTATCACAAGGGGTCTGGTGAGGGTGGGTAATTTTTAACCCTGTGGACACAGAGTGCATACATAATATGAAGACAACACAAGGGTTACATACGTTTTATGGAAAGTACCAAAAATTACCAGCAGCCAACATATTGAAAACCTCAGTGAAATTATATAATTTCACATTGTATCGTGTAGGGACACTTCCAAGTCCATACAAGACAGAACGTCAGCTGGATCCGTTACGGTGCATTCTGTCTTTATAAGTAATGTAATACAAATGTCACGTGTCCCAGGCTTTATCCACTCTTACACAGGACGCCAAAGAGTGTAATTGAAAATGTCCTCATGGATTGTAGCATTCTTGCATTATGTGCATTTTCAAACTTAAGACCATTCAGAGAAACTGGTGTCCCATTCCACCGTACATTCTTCACTGATATGATTAACTGAAATGTGGTAAACCACAAGCATGTTTTCAAAATTGGTCAACTTTTAAAAGAAAACATGGGGAAAGGTATAGTAACAGCTTAATTGCTAGTTTAATTCGCAGTAGGAATGGTAAAATACTGGGAAAGACCCCTCTGTTTATCAGAAACAGGATGCAGGCATCTGAATACAACAGAGCAGATATTCATTGGGTCAGTTGTAATTGTACATCAATTTGGGCTAAACCTGCAGTTACGGCGCCTTGCCTTAGTATGGCAGCATAGATTAAAAATATGAATATTGCCCTCAGTATTACATCCTCACCCATGAAAGTATAAGTAGAAATCAAAATGCGTTCAAGTGTCTCTCGCGCATGTATAGGTAAAAATGAAGAATAGCTGAAAGAAGAGATTGTTTTAGTACATGTACATCTTTGGGTCTCTTTTCCTCTCAGATTTTGCTACACAATCCTGACCACACTAAAGCGTTATATGCATGGTATAACCTATATAGCCACAGCTATTGTATTTAGAGCACTGGATTTCTCGTAGTATGAACAGGTGCCACCTGTTACCAGCTATTAATATGTCGGGCGTCGTCCCCTGCTCTTGGTTAATGACGTACATGTGAAATGGAGGTATTGGATAAAGTAATTGCTGGTCAAGTAGACGGGAGAAACCACATGTTTAAACTTTGACGTCAACTGTGGAAATGAGGAATAATACAAAAATAAATCATTCACTACTTGAACTGTTCATCAATGGCGTTTTTCTTTATCAAAATAGAGGCGTATGTTTCATTCTGCTGCTAATCTAACATTCTTAATCGTTATGTCGTAATGATTCCTGAAAATGTATATATTTTGAATTTTGAGTAGCATTGCTATTCAAAATGCAATTTAAATGCAATTTAAATGCAATTCCCAGACAGCACAACAAATTGCCTCTATTTTCATCCTTGCAAACTAGGTATAGCAAGCTTACCACTAACTGTGATTTCCGCTATGTATTTGCATTCGATTTAGACCTAAACAGTAACTGTCCATATTCCCAAAACCAATTTGTTGCATTGACTTGTACATCGGGTAATACTCTTTGTACCTGTAAGTTTGGCCTCTTTCCTTTTTTTTTGGGTTGCTAGGCAGTTACCGTGTCACCTTTACCATTCATTTTAGAGTTGCCTCGAAGCTTCCGATTCGGTGAAAATCTTTTATCTTCGGATGTTCTTGGTGGATTTTGACCAATCACAAACGAATGCGCGTAGAAAAAAAGAAACCAACCAATGCCCTTTTCTCTGTGCGAGGGTAGGGAGTGACCGCGAGATTTCCGAAATAAGCCGAAGCAGACAAGGAAGACAGGACGGAAAGAGACGATGTTTTACTGAATGCCCCCACCCCCCCCTTTTCAATATGGCTGTCGTATCTGCTGTCTCCTGTACCGCTCCGATTGGAGATTGACTCGACTCTCTCTTCCTTATTGCCTCTTACTTTTGTCGCTGTCGTCGAGACTTTTGAAAACAAATCTAATTTGCTTCTATTCGCCTCCCCCTTCTCCGTTTTTCTTTGCTCCTGCCTTCATCAAGCATCGCATCGGGCCTTTTTTTTGCCCCTAAACAACCAGCTTCCAATACTCCCAGTCAATCAATTTCCAATGGTTTGAATACACTTTTCGCTTTTCATTTTCTTTTTAATGAACAATGTGTGAAAACTGCGCCGAGCTGGTGGAGGTATTAAATGAAAGTAAGTAAACCATCATCAACGTTTTCGTTACCCAGATTTCTCATCCGCGGCGGTGTAGCATTGCCATTGCTAGCTGGCTAACATTGTCGCTATTTTTTTATTTTCTACTTTTGCAGTTTCTGCTTTTACCGCTAGTCAGCTGCTGCTAGGCCGGAGAGAAGCACACATTTGGCTGCATGTAAATGTAGCATTAGCTTGCTCTTGGCTGCTACGATAAGGCCCCGTTTTTATATTTCATAACTAGACAGCTAACGCTATTTAGCTTGAGTTTGCTCATTGAATTGACCCCTGTTAGCTTGCACTGTGTACCAACAACATGTAGCGTTAGCTGGATGACTAGCCAGCTCTGCATTCGGCAGACCGCTAGCTAGCAGGGTTTGTTCCAGTTTGCCTTTCCCTGGGTCTTAAATATTGCATCAGGTGCACAACTACTAGCTGTGAAAGTTTGCTGTGCCTAATGGCAGCTTGGTTAGCTTAGCTAGCTAACACTACCGCACTTGCAAACTGACATTTCGATTGGTTTTTTTTCCAGGTAACGTTAGACAGATTTCGGAAGTAGTAGTTGGGTAACGTTAGCTACCGAGCTATCAACATTGCATGATATTTAAGAAGTTAGTTGTGTACCAAGGCAGCTAAATATAGCTAGCGCAAATAAACCACACTAGTACTAGCCAGCCACATGTAGAAAGTTGAATATATAACGTTAGCTAACTGGTTAACGTTAGCTCCTAGACTATTAGTTGACGCCAGCTACACGAAAATTGACGGCTTTTGCCATTTGTCTGGAGCATTAACAGTTTGTCTTGCTAGCACTGCAGGGTCTTTGCCGTTCCTATGTGGCTCACTAGCTACGAATGAACTTGACGATGTTGTTGGCTAGCTAACGTTACTCGCCATTTATAAGGCAGTTAGCTGAACTTTGTTGCTAACGTTTGTCTATGTGTAATTCCAGTTGGCGAGCTGAGCTACTCACAAGCAAACATGAACTTGTCTTTATTGCGAGTTAAGTTACAACGTTTGGTAGCCAGCTGAACCAGATGGTTAACCAGCGAAGTTAGCGTATATTGCTGGTGAATCTTTATTTGGGTTATACACCGCTTGCTATCTCTTGCAATGGATTGCCATTAGTTCATACTGATATCCGTAGCTATCTAATAATAATATACATGATGTTTTTGGTAGTAAATTTACGTTACATCTGCTTAA
Organism: Synaphobranchus kaupii; assembly: GCA_029718625.1. Lineage (NCBI taxonomy): Eukaryota > Metazoa > Chordata > Actinopteri > Anguilliformes > Synaphobranchidae > Synaphobranchus > Synaphobranchus kaupii. Next base: position 108,867,219 of record CM056379.1, on the reverse strand, counting down.
CTTAATGTTTCATTTGAAACAGCCCTGCGGGTTGAATAGCTCGGAAGTTGGATTTAACTTACATATCGTGTGCTAACATACATTGTTATTTTGCCAATATGTGGTTATTTTCACAAACAAAAAAACATTTTCCGTACGTAGTCACATTGGATTGTGTGTATCCTGATGTAAGACATCCCGACAACAGGGCCTGTGGCCTGCATGCATGCAACATGTCATTTTGAAATGCCATTTCACAGGCTGCTAGCTCGCTACAAACTTGGCTAAGTTGCACAAACATGTTTTTAAATTAAATATAAATCTTCAGTTATGCATGCAAGATCAATTCTAGCTAATGACTGAAATGGCGAGCTATGTCTACAATGCATAGATCTTATTTTCCAGTAACGTGTCATTTCTTCAGGCTAGCGGCCGGGTGCCTAAACCAAAACGGCTAGCTAATGCTGGCTAGCAAGCTAGCTTCTTCCGAACAATGATCTTTGAAACAGCGAGCGAGGTAGCCTACGTTAGCTAACGATAGATGTCTTAAACCCGTTTGACCTGAAACAGAGGGCAGCCATCTTATTGTTATTCATACAATTCAGGGACGTTAGCTATTGCATATATTGCTAAATGGACAAAGAAGTTTGGATTATGTGGTGATAGTAACGTTAGCCTACAGCTAGCTGAGCATGGACAGAACCAAACGTTCTTGGATAACGTAGCTATGTAGCAAGCTAGATGGATGGTGCTAACTAGCTAAAACAGTATTAAGTAACTTGGCTAAACCTAGCCACGTCGTGTTTTCAGTAACGGAGCCTATATATTGTTAAAAAGACAAGCAAAAGGACAATACATTTTTTTTTTTTTTTTAAAAACAATAGATTAATTTTTCTGTCCAGTCCATCGCCCATGTGGAAGACATTTTTGCTGATACATTGTCAAATTTGAAGTACGCTGCCAAAGTGTTCTCCCAGGATTTCTAAAATGGCTTCTTATGAGAAGACTTTTGTTTAATCTTTATGCTGTGAACAGCTGTCAGTTGAATTTGGTAATAAAGCATTTTAATGCATTTCCCCTCTCGCTAAGCCTAAAACAGTCAATCTTGTTGCTTTGCTCCTGTGTTTTTATTTAGTAACCCGTGCTGCTGGTCAAATTGAATCATGGACTAATTCTCTTCAAACAGATATCTCCAAAATGAGATTATTAGTTTATCTTTTTTTATATATTCATTCTCTGCAGGTTGATAAACATTGACTTAGGGACCTGTTTCTCTACCAGGCAACATGGAGGGTGCTAGTAGTGCTTTATTAGTCTGCAAGCTTGGTGAACCTGACTTGTTATTCAAAATGGTGTTTCCAGAAAAATAACTTCCATAATAAAATACTTTGTGGCCTTGTTTATCGTATGCCTGCAATATGTCAATTGAAAAAGCATGCACTGCAGTCTGCATCATTCGAAAATAAATAGCTTGGACATTTACTTCAAAAATTAAAGTAATGCATAACTGGTGCTTAAGTAGCACTGTTGGCTAACAACTGAGATGGAAGACCAGCTAACACTCCTTAAGTGGGCTCCTGTTAAATTTAAGTCAAGTCCAGGCATTGGTGTGTGAACTCAGGAGTGGCCCGTGATTATATGAATGGGCTTCGGCCTTGGACACAGTCTCAAAATGAATATCTTTGGTGGACTTTGATGACTTTTTGACGGGGGTGCTTTCGGTTGTATTGTGAAACACCTGATTAGGGGTCAACTGTGTGCAGGGTCTCTGGACCCTTCGTTGTCGGTGTCGCGGTTGCCTTTTGCATGCTGGGAACAGCGTACATGTCATTTCCTGTGCTGTCCATCCTTTTTTCTTCTGTTTGGTGTCCTTATCAAGTTCACCCCCCCCCCCCCCCCCCTCCCCTGTCGTGGTGATAGCAGTAACGGCTTAGCGGTAGTGTTAACAGTCTGGTTTTATTTTACTGACACTTCCACTGGTTCACACTAAGTATGTTTTATTGTTTCATGTAAGATTTATGCGACTGATTGAGAGGTATGAGCTCACTATTCCCCTGGCAGGCTCAGGAACACAGCCGTGTGTGTGTGTGTGTGTGTGTGTGTGAGTGTGAGTCAGACAGCAGGGAAGGAAGGAAAGGCTTTATGTAGAAGAGAGGTATTGATTACGGTTTTTATGATCCCCTTTGGGGATCCCATAAGGTACCAGAGTGCTCTGTTGTTTGTCGGTGTTTTACACAGGTGGGCAGCACATCACAGCCAAGGATGCTTTGTCATCACTGCCATTCTGACTGGATTGATTTACAACTTTTGATCGAACCTAACAGCTGTCAGTCATGGTGCACTGCACGTTTTGTTTTACTGCAGAGATGATTGCGTGCGTTATTGGTGTAGCGAGTGATGCAAGTCCCCAGACTCGTTAATCGCAACCGATTTCCCATGAATTATTTTCAGACTGCTATCGGACACTCGTCAAGTGTCGGGTCACCGTCCTCCACTTCAACGCGAGTGTTGGCGCTTACTCGTTTTCTGTGCCGTTTTGGTCCATTAAAAATAAATAAATAAATTGGCAAAAATGGAATGATCGACAGCTTCCTGTTTGGACACATGACGTGAATCTGTCGTGACGTTGTGAAAGTGGCATGGTGGCGGGTTGGGTGTCCCCATGTTAATTCACTGCCCCCGGCGGGTCCCTGTTGAAGCGAACCTGCAGTCTGACTTCAGTCATTCCTGCTCAAATGTAGCAGCAGACTTCTGCTTCTGCTTCGTCAACTGAACCACTGGACCCCCAGGGGTAACACAGCACTAAGAGAGGTGGTAACAAGCCTTAATCTATCTTTGCTGTGACTAGAACCTCCTGGAGTTTGTCCTGTCTTAATTATTTATGTTGGACATATTTATAAACCCTATTAAAATTTTAAGAAAAAACCTTTCGCTTTCGTACATTTTTAGGGCCGTCTCATTGCTGTAATTTCCTCAGGTTGTTTGGGACCACGGCGATAGGCTGTGGCTGTGAATCGGAGCCCTATCTACTGCGTACTGTGCACTAGCATACTGTATACTTCTTACTGTGTACTGTTTTGTGACATGCAGTTTGCGAAAAATATCCTCCCTACTATTGTCAGCGAACACCCTGAAATAGGTAGGCTGTATCATTCGGGGATATTAAGAACACTCAAGCCGCTGCTGTGAGTGGGCAGTACCCTGCTATCCGACACCCTCCCTCCCAGGACAGGGCATGACCTAAATTTCTCTAAATAAAGACTATTTTTCTAATAAAGGATGTGTTTGCACCAATCAATGAAACCACAAACCACAGCGGTCTTGCGAAAACAAGGTTCTACTGTAACTTGAGTCTTTTTATCGCTGGACAGCGACTTCACTTCCTAAGGCCCTCTTTGTTGCACAATATATGATGACTGCGCTTGTGTAAGTTTGCCTAAGAAGGCCGTGACTGGTAGTAGCGCACTTGGGATTGCAGAAAGTTGCATTCCTGCCATGACAAGGGGTTATTTTATCTGGCATTGGAAAAAGAAACAGTTGCATTCCATTATAGTCAGTGGTGTCGTCTACATTGCCCACTTTTTCGCTATGTGACTTGATCTCTGGTAAGATTTTTAGTCTAGCAGCAACTTTAGCAGGTAACCCAACCAGGTTGTGTTATATTATAAAAGGTATATTGTGGATGATTGGAAGCCACAAGCTACTCTGGCCAGTGGGTGAAAACGTTCAATTAATTCCCTGCACGTGGCACCATAGTTCAAACTGTCCTAAATGGATTTGTTACTTTGGTTTGAGAGCCATTACCGTCGGTTTGCTGAGGCGTTGGGGTTTTGAGTAGACACCTGTCTTTGTGGTGGAGTACCGCTGTTGACCTGTCGGTTTGGCGAGTTTGTAGCGTTTGGTGCCTTTATGTGTGCGGATGTGCTGCATGAAGGGACCACCCCAGACGAGCGTAACCCACCAAACAAATTTGAGAGAGGAGCCAGTTTGAGCCTGGAAACTCCTGGGGTTTGCCAAACGCTCGGCGAGGCGCCACGTCAGCTGCATGCCAGAGACTGAGGTATCGCCTCGCGTGTGCGCGTGCTTTCGTTGGCTTGACCTTTGACCCCGCAATCTGCTGTCCCTGCATATATTGGGAGAGGGGTGTGGGGGGGGGGGGGGCAGGCAGGCCTGCCACTAACCGCTCCGCTCTAGTTTGGACGGCAAACATGGCCGCACTCTCTCAGCCTGTCCCAGAAGGTGTGTGATGTTCGGCTTCCGTCGTCACGGAAACAAACTTTTAACGGGTGTTTGGGGTCGTGGTGGAAGCCGGGGTGTTCCACGGCGAGATCGCAGGATTGCTTTGTGCAGATGTTTAATATCCGGCACAATTCAGTTGGCCCTCTTTATCAAATTTAAAATTCCCGGAAAAAAAAAAAAAAAGCGTTATCTGCTCCACACAAGAACTTGCTAGCCTTATTAGAAATGGAGGGAAATGGGATAATGATGGCCAGATATATGCTGCTCTAATTAAATCAAGTACACAGTGTTCTGTGTTTTTTTTAATATAGGTCTGAGTCTGTGCCTGCCTGAAGCACAACTTCTTCAGCTTCGGCTGAAAAACCTGCAGCTTCGACGGCACTCGAGTCAGTTGACGGCCGGCTCTGTGAGGCTCTGAAACGACACTGGTGTTGCTAAGAGAAATGATCACATGACCCCTTTTCCCCCGGTGACCGTGCCGCCCGTCAGTCCGGATTCCATTCTTTTGTTGAGAAACGGGCCCTTTTCAGAAAGGTTTCCTCCTTTTGTCACTGTGCTCGGCCATTGTTTTCCGCAACGTGGACACGCATCCTTTGAAAATGGCCTTTAAAGACAGTTTAGCGGGTTGGGCGTTTTGTTTTCTGTGACTGAGGTAAATGATTCCTCCTGGCAGTTCTGTGTGTTCTAGTTTTGTGCTCTTGCAGTGAGTTGATGATTGGTCCTGGAGGACTGCTGTTTCGTATGGCGCTATGTTATAGTGGTTTAGGAACGGAACCTAGTATGTTGTATGTTTGAACCCTAGGGGCCACACGGGCCACGGTAAGAGTAAGGTACGAAGCAAACTGCTTGGATCGGGCTCGTCAGCCAGCTGTACGAATGGGTCAAGTGGGAAATGTCCACTCAGCACTTTTCCTGGCCCAAGTGAGTCACCTAAGCACGAGTAATGCAGCTAATGTAATCGATTAATCACCGTGTTGAGCTAATGTGTCCACATGTTTAAGTACATTTGCCTGTCTCATAGGTAGGTGCTTGGTACCCTGTTCGTTCAGCGATCAGGTAGAGCCGTGGTCATGATGAAGTTTAGCCAAAGTGCTCCACTCTAAAAAAATGGCCATTAACATCGAAGTTGCTCTTTGTTACTTGCTTTTGTTTTTTAATTTTTTTGCAACCTGTTTCAACAGCCAAATGTGTACAGGGGTCACAGCTTTTGTAAAAACCTTTTAAAGAGCTTGCTTTGGCACAGAAAAATCTAGGTTAGGAATGCACTCGATTGGTTTGAGTGCCCGAAGGTACTTGATTTTCCGCTTTCCAATATTTCAAAAAGCACATAATCTCCGTGGTTTCAGTGTGAAGGTGGGATTTCTGGATGCCTTGTACTGAAGCCCTTGCGCAAAGAACTTTGAAAAGTGTTCCTAAAGGTCCTTGAGAAGTCCTTGAATTTTTGCAGTGGGAATATGGAAGTGCCTGCAAGACCCTGAGTGGATGAGCAGCCATGTTCAGTAAAGCGTATGTAGCCCTGTTCAGTAAAGCGTGTGTAGCCCTGTTCAGTAAAGCGTGTGTAGCCTAGATTAAATCTGGCCCTTGAGGCCTGTAGCAGTACTGCTAGTTTTGTTGTCTACCTGATAATTCGTTTATAGATTAATGTTCACTGATTGGCCAGAGATTCCGCGTCTAAAACAGTCCCTGGTTCCGTTGGCGCTGCCATTTCCCTGACAGGGGTTTGGACCAGCAGGACTTCGCCATGGACACGAGGTGAAGTGCACCCTGGGAGTGCGAGTCCTCTTGGCTCCATCTACAGCCGTTCGAAACATGCATGATTCATCCGATCAACTGTCTTGTTCTTAATAACTCTGCGATCTGTAATACAGTGTTGATATAGTTGCTGAATGAAAACATCTCTTCAATCTCCTCGATTCTCTGCAAGGATAATATCATCAGGCTTGCAGCAGAAGGCCACGGAATTCTATTTTTACCTCATTTGGTTGGGTTTTGGCAACGTCTGAGCCCAATGTGCTTCTTTGCGTGCTAGATGTTTACAATCTCATCGGAATGACGGTATGTTGTGATTTAATGCACTGTTATGCGCGGTGAAGGTTTATGGGTTCATAAGTGTAGATCTGAACCCCTTTTAAAAGGGATGCGGGTTGGTCCAATCTGAGCCTGTAGCAGCATGTTTGTGTTGATGGGTATGTGTGAAAGGTTTATGAAACACGGTTAACGGACGCAGACAGAAAATGTTTTTGTTGATGGGTATTTATGAAAGGTTTATGAAACATAGTAACGGACGCAGACAGAATGTTTCTGTTGATGGGTATATATGAAAGGTTTATGAAACATAATAACGGACGCAGACAGAGAATGTTTGTCTTGTTGGGTAATGGGTATATATGAAAGGTTTATGAAACATAGTAACGGACGCAGACAGGAAATGTTTGTGTTGATGGGTTTATATGAAAGGTTTATGAAACATAGTAACGGAAGCAGAGAGAAAATGTTTCTGTTGGGTATATATGAAAGGTTTATGAAACACGGTAACGGACGCAGACAGAATGTTTGTGTTGATGGGTATATATGAAATGTTTATGAAACATAATAACGGACACAGACAGAGAATGTTTGTCTTGTTGCGTAATGGGTATATATGAAAGGGTTATGAAACATAGTAACAGACGCAGACAGTATGTTTGTGTTAAAGGGTATGTATTCAGGTTTAGTTTGTGTTGAAGGGCATGTATGAAAGGTTTATGAAACATAATAACGGACGCAGACAGAGAATGTTTGTCTTGTTGGGTAATGGGTATATATGAAAGGGTTATGAAACATAGTAACAGACGCAGACAGTATGTTTGTGTTAAAGGGTATGTATTCAGGTTTAGTTTGTGTTGAAGGGCATGTATGAAAGGTTTATGAAACATAATAACGGACGCAGACAGAGAATGTTTGTCTTGTTGGGTAATGGGTATATATGAAAGGTTTATGAAACATAATAACGGACGCAGACAGAGAATGTTTGTCTTGTTGGGTAATGGGTATATGAAAGGTTTATGAAACATAGTAACAGACGCAGACAGTATGTTTGTGTTGAAGGGTATGTATGAAAGGTTTAGTTTGTGTTGAAGGGTACAGTTGAAGTCGGAAGTTTACATACACTTAGGTTGAAGTCATTAAAACTAATTTTTAACCACTCCGCAGAGTTCATGGTAGCAAACTATAATGTTGGCAAGTCAGTTAGGACATCTACTTTGTGCATGACACAAGTAATTTTTCCAACAATTGTTTACAGACAGATTATTTCACTTTTAATTCACTATATCACAATTCCAGTGGGTCAGAAGTTTACATACACAAAGTTGACTGTGCCTTTAAATTTTTAATATTTGGTCACATATCCTTTGCATGCCCTGACTTTCTGATGTCTGTGACCCAACAACATCAAAAGACTCTTGATATCTTATTTTCGATACTATAAAGCGATACTATAACGTCTCTGCATTTGAATGGATCTCTATGGGAATTGGGGGGTGGGACTAGATTTAGCTGTAAATTACACTGAACAATCTATTTGTAAACAATTGTTGGAAAAATTACTTGTCATGTACAAAGTAGATGTCCTAACTGACTTGCCAACACTATAGTTTGCTAACATGAAATCTGTGGAGTGGTTAAAAATTAGTTTTAATGACTTCAATCTAAGTGTATGTAAACTTCTGACTTCAACTGTATGTATGAAAGGTTTATGAAACATAAATGTTTTTTCTCCTCAGTCTCGGATGCAGACAGCACTGATGGCTTACAGTTAAAGAAGGAGCATGCTCTCAGAGTTTTCAGTTACATCAGCTCATGGACCCAAAGGTCAGTCTCTCTCTCTTTTTCTCTCTCTCTCTCTCTCTCTCTCTCTCTCTCTCTCTCTCTCTCTCTCTCTCTCTCTCTCTCACTCATCCCTCTTTCTCTCACTCTGTCTCTTTTTCTTTCTCTCTCCCTCTTTCTTTCTTACTGTCGTTCTCATGGATTCACATGGATCACATTGATTGGCAGATGGGATTTGATGTGATTGTTTTTGTTTTACAGAAATGTGTTTTGCAATTCCAGGCTAAATTTCCCCCATCATGCAATGCATACAGTAGCACATGAAATGCAAATTATACAGCATCTGCAGAAGAGATTATGGATGGTGTAGCGTACAATTGTTCCCAGCTTATAATTTTTTCCAGCCACTTCCGTGTCTGTTGTCAACTTCCCGCTTGTAGTTGAGCAGTGATTGGTTATTTGTCATGTTCCAGTGACGGACCCGGAAGTGGCCGGGAAAAATTACACGCTGGGAAGAATTGTACGCTACAACGGGTTGCATGGTTTCACCAAGATGCCCATTATCTGTGCTGTGTTGAGTGTATTCTTTGCTGTGGCGAGTTTGTTTCTCTCACACTAGTTTGTTGTTCTCCCTTCTTTCCTCCATCTCTCCCTGGTGGCTGCAGGCAGTGTCTGTGTTGCTTTAAGGAGTACAAGCACCTGGAGGTGTTTAACCAGCTGGTGTACGCCCTCATTAACCTGGTGATCAGCCAGGTGCAGTGCCTACGTGAGCGTCTGTGCCGGGGGCGGGGCGGGGAGGCGGAGTGGGCGGGGCCGGGCCCGAGGCCGCCGCCCCCCGGCGAGGATGAGCCGCTCAACGTGGAGCGGGACTCGGCGGAGGAGGACGGGGGTGGCGAGGCCAGCGGTTCGCGGCTGGATCAGAACCAGAACCAGAACCAGGGCCATCGCGGCGGGAAGCCGGAGGGCGTCGGCGTCGGGTCGGAGATTCCCGAGCCCTTCGGCTCTTGGAGCACGGAGGACAGGGAGAAGCTCCTGCTCTGCGCCGCGAAGATATTCCAGATCCAGTTTCCCCTGTACACGGCCTACAAACACAACACACACCCCACTATAGAGGTACAGACCCTTGCTGTGTGTGTGTGTGTGTGTGTGTGTGTGTGTGTGGTGTGTGAGCGTGTGTGTGTCGGAGGGGGACTCATCGTCCCACTTAATGTTTCCGCTCCAAAAAAAGGACCGTCATGAATGCAACGAGGCGTACCGTTTTCTCTTTTTAAAAAAAAAAAAAAAAAAAATTTTTTTATTTTTATTTTCATATTTTCGCCTCTTCGTTTGTTGATAAACAGCCCATGCAGCTGTTTGTTTACGTCGGCGTCCCCGCCCCGCCCCACTGCCCACTCTTCCCAGAGTCACCTCCGTCTCCTAGGTGACCGCTGTCTGCTTCACACCATGTACCCGAGGGTGACGTTGTTTTTCCTCCCCCCCCCCCCCCCGTTCAGAACCTGCGTGAACTCGTCCGACCACCGCGCTCCTCCTTTTATCTCTCATCTTTTGTTTGCAGTGCGTCTCGAGTCCTCGCACAGCATCGAGCTCGGAAATATTGCAGATGTTTTTGCTCAATAACCGCGTCTGGAATCCGCTGGAATTCCTGATAATCTCGGTCCCACCAGGAGGACCAGCTCATGGTCTGTTTAGAGAGAGAGAGGGGGGGGGGGGGGGGCAGCCTTGGCGGTTTTTTACCCGTCTGGCACACGGTGTCCCCGTTGAGGATGAACTCGCTCTCAGCCTTGAGTTCTTCTCTCGCTGCACGACAGTGGAGAGAGCTATTAGCACAGAGAACGCAAGGCACGCGCGGCACAGCGCTAACAGCCAAACAATAGCCGTTGTTCTCTGGCCAAAGTTTCTGTGCGCAGTGTATAATGTATAATAATAATAATGTGTGTAATGTATAATATGAGCGACCCACAGTCAGGAGTGTTCACCAGACTCATTGTCATTTTTATTTTTTCTTAAATTTTTTTTCAGATTTTTCTTTTTTTTTTCCTTTCCTTTTTCTTCCAATTTGGTATCCAATTGAACCCTATGTTATTCAATTCCCCCCGCGTAGCAACCGCTAGAGAATCGCTGCTACACAACCCCTTCAGCTGGTAGTAGGAAGGAGGGCGCCACGTCCTCTTCACTACGTGGCTCCTCAAACTCCTGACCTCGATTTATCCTTTATTTCGATTCCGACTCGCCCAGGGCCGTGTTTATGCGCTACGATTCTCGCCCGGTCCCTCCCCCCACCCCGGGGGCGGCCGCCAATTGCCACTCCCTCAAGGCACCGGCCATACTCGGATTTGGCAGGCCCGGGGACACAAACCCCCGATCCTCGTAGCACAACTGCATAGATTGAAAGTCTGCACCTTTACCGCTACGCCACCGTGGCGGCCCTCATTGTCATATCTAACCCCATGTCATGCCCCCCCCCCCCCCAAAAGTAAAATAAAAATAAAATGTGAGAATTGGAGCATGGGGGAATGTTTGGGGGTTGGATGTCCTATGTTGTCCTATTCAACTCCTTCCTTCACTTGCAAAGTGTGTCATTTTTAAAAGCGGTGTGATTGGCTCCGTAGTGATGTCACAGTGATGTCATTGTGATGTCATGTCTTTATTCCCCCCCCCGCCCAGGACATTTCGGCCCAAGAAAGCAATATCCTTGGATCTTTCTGTGATATGAACGTAAGTGCAACTCAAACCGCATGCCTGTGCTTTACCACCACATTGTTTCACCTTGAAATTAGTATAGGGTTTAGTCTGGGGTTTCTCTGTCATTATTTAGATTTGTTATGAGAGATGGTGCTCGGGTGCAGTGCATCTGTGTGGCCATTTTTGAATCTCCTACGGTTTTATAGCACTTGCATCAAGGTTGACTTGTCATGTCTTTATATAGCCAGTTTACTACTGGGCTTCTGCAGTTAAAAGCACGTTGCTCGTTGAAGAACAGCTGTGTCTCCTTCCCAGAGTGCCCCTTGATATCGTTTTGACCCTTTCAGACCTGGGCCAAAAATAGTAGTTTAAAAATCTATTTGTGAATTCAACTCTTCCAAATAGGTGACTATTTAAAATAAATACACTCCACTCAGCCATGCATGTCCTTTAATATGTATGCATTGATCCCATGATAAACATATTAGTTTAATAAAACAAAATCTCTTAAAGCAAAATGTATTTGCTTTTCATAAAGAGTTTCCCATGTCTGGCCCCTGTTACCTTACCTTGGCGTTATCTGGAAACCGGGAAAGATGGACCACATAATGGATTTTTATCCATGTAATACTGGGTACTGGGTAGGGCAAACCAGGGATTTTTGCTGTAGTATGCATGTTTTCTGAGATTAGTGTCGCCATGATAGATTTCGCTCTTCCCCGATGAGCAGTGTGAATGGAAACCTAAGATCCTGTATACAGTGCATCCGGAAAGTATTCACAGCGCTTCACTTTTTCCACATTTTGTTCTGTTACAGCCTTATTCCAAAATTGATTAAATTAATTTTTTCCCTCAAACTTCTACACACAACACCCCATAATGACAATGTGAAAAAAGTTTTTTTGAGATTTTGGCAAATTTATTAAAAATAAAAAAATAAAATTTCTCATTTACATAAGTATTCATACCCTTTGCTTTAACGTATTTTTAAAGTATCATATTTCATATTTGGTCACTTATCCTTTACATGCTGTTACTTCCTGAAGTCTGTGACCATCAACATCAAAAAAACGATCTTATTTTCAGGTACTGTTACAAGCGATACTATAACCTCTCTGCATTTGAATGGATCTCTATGGAAATTGGGGGGTGAGACTAGATTCAGCTGTAAATTACACTGGTACAGTATGGAACACATGGCTGGCTAAATGGCTGTAAGTTATCAAGGGTCTGAGCTATCAAACGAGCCCCAAACCATCACTCTTGCCAGATATGGAGTAGATATGGATGGATCACTTTAAGGGTTGTTTCTCCTGACTTTTTTCCCCATAGAGTTCTATAGGAAAATGAGTCCGGAGAAATAACCCTTGCAGTGATCCATCCACATCTACTCCATATCTGGCAACAGAGTGATGGTTTGGGGCTCGTTTGATAGCTCAGACCCTTGATAACTTACAGCCATTTAGCCAGCCATGTGTTCCATACTGTACCAGAGTAATTTACAGCTGAATCTAGTCTCACCCCCCAATTTCCATAGAGATCCATTCAAATGCAGAGAGGTTATAGTATCGCTTGTAACAGCACCTGAAAATAAGATATCGACAGTTTTTTTGATGTTGATGGTCACAGACTTCAGGAAGTAACAGCATGTAAAGGATATGCGACCAAATATGAAATATGATACTTTAAAAATACGTTAAAGCAAAGGGTATGAATACTTATGTAAATGAGAAATTTTAATTTTTTATTTTTAATAAATTTGCCAAAATCTCAAAAAAACCTTTTTTCACATTGTCATTATGGGGTGTTGTGTGTAGAATTTTGAGGGAAAAAATGAATTTAATCAATTTTGGGAATAAGGCTGTAACAGAACAAAATGTGGAAAAAGTGAAGCGCTGTGAATACTTTCCGGATGCACTGTATACCGTTAAACCGAGACTCTACCCTTCACACGTTAAACTGTTTCCTGTAAGTGTTGTGACGCCAAAGATTTTAGCCAGAATTCCTTTCGACACAAGCAGAGGCTCCAATATGTCGGCAGATGTGACGGTAAATGTTAAAATTACTTTTGAAGAGATTTACGCCCCCTCCTGTTGCGACTGCGGTTGAGTTTTGTCCTTTCTGCAAAGATTGTAAGCCTTGTGCTGTTGTATACGTTCCCGATTTTCTCTTTCATTGTGAGCTACACGCCCTGGATTTTGTTTCTACCTCTCAAATTTTGTTGGAGCTCTTTGGCGGTGTGTCCCAAGTATTCTTTCCTCCTCATCTCCTTTCCTCCACTTAGGAGTATCTCCTACAAGGAGTATGCAAAACTGCCTGTACGTTTCAAGTACAAGTAGTTGCATGTACAGTATACAATGTAATTAATATGTAATCAGCAACATTAGATTAGGACACAAAGATCAGTTTCCGGGGCACGGAGGAGAGGAGGTGGTAGTGGAGGAAAGGAGGATGCATTTTTCGAGTATTGGGACGCACCCCAGGTGTTGCTTCTTGGGGTGCAGTGGAAATGCCCCTACCCTACCAGGGTTTGAACCCGTGACCCCTGTGTCTGGGGCCATATTCACAGCATCTCAGAGTAGCAGCGATGATCTAGGATCAGGTTTCCTCTGTCAGTATCACTGTCAATGTTCCATTATGAGCTGCTACACTGACATGCTATATGAGTACTGACCCAGGTTTCCCCTGTCCATATCCTCACCTTATATATTATGGGTTAAAAGGCAGAACTGATCCTAGATCAGCCCACCTACCTTGTGATGTTTTATGAATGAAGACCCTTTGAGCTTTAGCTTCGGGGTTGCTGACGGCCCTCACTTCCTGTGTTTGACAGGATGTGGAGGTCCCGCTGCACCTGCTCCGGTACGTGTGCCTGTTCTGCGGCAAGCACGGCCTCTCGCTCATGAAGGACTGCTTTGAGTTCGGCACCCCCGAGTCTCTGCCCTTCCCCGTCGCCCACGCCTTCATCACCATCGTCTCTAACGTGAGTATCCCCCAAAATCCCAAACACATTTACAGTTATGCCTCCCCCTCGCTTTCCGTCCGTCACATTAGTCTGCCCTGTTTGTGTTCCCCGCAGGTCAGAATATGGCTGCACATCCCTGCAGTAATGCAGCATATCATACCCTTCAGAACTTATGTAATCAGGTAAGAAAACTGCAGCCCTCTATTCCCCACACTCTCAACTGTTTTAACTCTCACTGGTGCTACGGGTAAATCGTCCCCCATATCACACACTGGCTGTGTCCGAATCGGAGCCCTGTCTTCTGCGTACTGTCTCCTGCGTACAGTGCACTGGCAGAAGTGTGCTGTTTTAATGTGCACTGTTTAGCAGTCCGCGAAAAATATGCATACTATTTTCCAGCCGCACTGTGGAAGTGTCGTAAGCAGGTCATAAGACGTCCCACCAGTGTTGCCATGTCCGCGGTTTTGCAGCTAAATTGGGATACTTTCAAAGTGCAGTCACGGGTAAAAATGAAAAGTCGCCAAGCACGCACTTATTTTAAAAAGTAAAAACATGATGATTTCTATTTAAAATACGTTGGTTTCGGTTAAAAATAGGCTATAATTTGGGCTAGTTTTGAGTCGCCATTTGGCTGGAAAGTCTTACAAGATCTGGTAACCCTGCGCCCCACTGCGCTGCCATGTCACGTGTTGTTTTTGTTGTATTTGAGGGAAAACGTCAGCGAAGCTGCGCCTCATTTTTTTTTTTCTAAAACAAAGGTCATATTTATGTGACCAAAATGTTTGTGTACTCCTTGAAAAGTGTGCTCCCGAACGTACTCAGCGAAACCCCGGAAGTAAGTGTGTCATCCGGGTGTTTGAAGTATACTGCAATTTGACTATTTTAACTCTCATAGGTACCACAGGTAAATGATTCCCCCATCCACCACACACACACACACACACACACACACTCTTAACCATTTTAACTCTCATAGGTGCTACAGGTAAATGATTCCCCCATACCACACACACACACACACACACACACACTCTTAACCATTTTAACTCTCATAGGTGCTACAGGTAAATGATTCCCCGAGCCACACGCTGTTCACTGTTAACTCTTGTAGGTACTGCAGGTAAACGGCCAGCCTAGATGGGATGAATAGTCATTTTGTATTCTTAAATCTTCTTATGTAAGCAGGCAGCTGTGTGAATTTAAGTGAAATTTAGCGGGAGCTGTAAAGGATGTACTTGCCTGTGCAGAGTTGAATAACTCAGGGAGAAGCTCTCCTTCCTATGTTTTATATGTTTAATTTAGCGTGTGATAAATGTGTAAAGGCTGTGCAGCGGAGCTGGAGAAATTGCAGCAGCAGGCTGTCTCCGTGCGCGTGCTCCCTGCCGGGTTGCTAGGAAGAGCATCCGTCACCATGGCAACTATCACCGGGCTGCACGCTACCTCTCCTCACATGACCTTGGAGAAGCGAGACGGAGAGCAGGCAGTAGCGTGCTCCTTGGTCACATGACCCGGGGGGGGGGGGATTAGCGGTGCCGTGCTACCGTGGCGAACAGAAACGGTTCTCGCGCATGGTTGCCGTTCGCAAAACCTTTCATTACAAATGCAAATTTGTTCTCTCCGTGGTTTTTTAAATTTATTTTTAAACATTTCTTTATATATATATATATATAATGCCCAGGGACACTGCGCACTACCGTGTGTAATGAATCTCACGTTGTCTGTGCCCACACATTTCTACCCACTGTTCTTCACAGCCATTTATAAAGTTTCCTTAACCAACCGTACCCAAATCCTGTTTGTAAAAGGGTTGTGAAACTTCTTTTTTTGATATATCCCTACCTTTTATGAGTTTAAATCGGTTGATATCGTTTGTGTAGAGTGGCTTTTCACGCTTTATGTTCAGGCTGTTCATACAGTCTCAGCCTATTGAGTATTCCATTAAGATTCTTAAGATCTTTAGTCCGGCACCCTGACCGCTACGCTGCACGTTTGCATCTGTCTGTTATTTCACTGTTAGTAACAGTTTCTTCAGCAGTGCTGTACACCTGCAGAGGGGGTGCGTGCGTGCGTGCGTGCACATTTGTGTATGTGTTTGTGTACATGTGTGTTTTTCTGTATATATGTGTGTGTCTGTCTGTGTGTATGTGCGTGTACATGTGTGTGTGTGTTTTTCTGTATATGTATGTGTGTGTGTCTGTGTGTGTATATGTGCACGTACATGTGTGTGTGTGTGATAGAAGCTGACCGTGTCCAATCGTCACCCTCCCGCAGGTATCTGTGCAAGCTGTCGGACCAGGAGCTGCGGCAGAGCTCTGCGCGCAACATGGCGGATCTCATGTGGAGCACGGTGAAGGAGCCCCTGGACAGCACGCTCTGCTTCGACAAGGAGAGCCTGGATCTCGCCTTCAAGTACTTCATGTCCCCAACACTAACTATGCGTCTGGCGGGCCTCAGCCAGATCACGGTGAGCCCTGGCCCGGCGCTTATGCGCCGTCGTCTCTGTACCTCCGTCCAGCGGGAGGCGCTGTACTGTCATGGTCAGAGCCTGAAACTGTGAGGTTGCAGGTTCAATTCCAAGGTGGAGTGCTGCTGTTGTACATTTGAGCACGGCACTTAACCTGAATTGCTTCTGTAAATATCCAGCTGTATACAAGGAGTGTAAGTGTAAAAAGTTTTTATTTGTGTAAGATGGTCTAGATATGAGTGTCTGCAAAAAGCCTAAGTATAATTTAAATGTATGTAATGTGCTGGATTTCTGTTCTGGATGGAGGCTGTTGTTATTGTCAGTGATCATCTTCTCAGTGTTGTTGCCTGTGGGACTGTGTATGACTTTAGCTGTGAAAGTGTCTTTCCAGAGGATGTTAGCTGTTTAATTGTCTGTGTAGTCTCGTTTTTCCTTATTCGTCAGTGATGTGCGCGGAATCAATAAGATCTCGTCTCTTTCCACCAGAATCAGCTGCACACGTTTAATGATGTGTGTAATAACGAGTCTCTGGTGTCCGACACTGAAACGTAAGTGCAAACGACATTCCTTTCCAACCCCCCCCCCCCCAAAAAAAAATCATTTTAATAAACGGCAGCTGTAAAGCGAGGTCGATATCCTTCTGTGGGAGAAAAAAAAACAAAAGACGCACGCATTGTCTTCACAGGTCAATAGCGAAGGAGTTGGCAGACTGGCTCATCAACAACAACGTAGTGGAGCACATCTTCGGACCGAACCTGCACATCGAGGTGAGCGCCTCGCGTTCCCGGCCTTCGCTCGTTGGAGCGGAGAGGCGGATGAAGGCTCTGTACACACTGCAGTGACTGCTAATCTACCCTTATTGAATCGCGGCGTTTCGGGCACACAGACCTTCGCCAGGAGATCGGGACAATGAGCGCTGATCAGGGTGTGAAATTAACACCCGCCACCAGCCAAAATTTTGATTGTGGCTGGCAAGTAACCAACCAGATTGTGTTGTATTGTAAAAGGTAATGTGGCTGGTAAAATGTTGAAAATGGCTGGTGATTTTTAGAATCCACAAGCCACTCTGGCCAGTGGGTGAAAATTATTTCCTACCATGGCGCTGATGAACAAAGTATTCCAAATATTGGGGGTTGGAATGCATACAATTTACAATACATTCGAGGATGGAGGCAATAAAATCAATGGGTGAGAGGATAGCGGTACCAGGGTAAACTGTAATAAATGGTTTATAACACTTTTAAAATGGAGGAATTGACATGCAGGTTTGCCACTGAAAAGCCCAATAACCCGTGTCCATTGTTGGCCTCTTGTGTCGGGCGATTTCAGATCATCAAACAGTGCCAAGTTATCCTGAACTTTCTGGCGGCGGAGGGTCGGTTGAGCACGCAGCACGTGGACTGCATCTGGGCTGCGGCGCAGGTATGCTAATGCTAACGTTACCCCGGGGGCCCTCGGCTCGTTAAGCAAACTGCCGACGGGCCAGATGGTCCCGTCGCACGGGGCCCAGTCATTGTGCGTTTGTGCTAATTGCTGATGTCATTCTGACACGGCAGGCTAGCCGTACGCATCCCTTCACACTCTACCTCACGCTAACTGCTAACTATTTTCGTGACTCAAAGCCAAAGTTTGTGTTTTTTTTTTTTTTTTTCTTGCGCAAGAGTGAATTCTGCTGCTTTTTCCTAGTTTGAGGATGTGTGCAATGTCAATTTGAACGTCCAGTTTTCAGTCATGCTTTTTCCACGCAGACTATTCAACATATACATGTGATCTTGCAAAGGAGGGATTGATTGAGTGCTGATCCAGGATAAGTTTTGCCTTTCAGTTTATAAAGCATAAGGTTAGGATATGAACAGGGGGGAAACTGATCCTAGATCAGCTCAGAGACACATCCTGGATAAGGGCCCCTGTTTAAGAGCAGAAACTCCAACCCTGCCGTCGCTTGCCTGCGTTTGCTTAATTAATCAAAGGTTTTTTTTTTCCTGCTTCCTTGTGGTACAGCTGAAACATTGCAGTCGCTACATCCACGATCTGTTCCCTTCCCTCATCAAAAACCTGGACCCCGTACCCCTGCGCCACGTACTCAACCTGGTGTCAGGGCTTCACCCCAGCGCCCACACCGAACAGGTGAGCACACACCTTCTGGAATGTTCCCCTTTGCCATTCCGGTACTGTCGTATGGAGTGATTTATTTGGAACTTTTTGGTTTTTGAACTGCAAGAGTGTAACTTTGATCACTTTGAGTGTAAGTTTTCATCACCATATAACTGAAAACTGTTTTTTTTTTTTAAAGTTTTTTTTTGTTAGTAGCTCAGCAGTAGCATTGTTCCTTTCTCATCTTCTCGTTGTGATTTTGAAATGCGGAGAAGTCAAGAGATTTACGTTGAGCTTGTATCACATGACTCATTCCCTTCCTCCAAAGCACCTTTTGTTCACCAGAAACGGCGCCGTTTCAGAAGTCTCATTGTTTCGCATGACCGCAGAGCCTGACTATTTTCCCAGATCCTTAGAGCTCAGTGATGTTGGGGCGCTATTTTCCCAGATCCTTAGAGCTCAGTGATGTTGGGGCGCTCTGTCGGGGTAGGGGGCCTTGTGAGGCCGTTCTGTCGGGGCTCTGTCGTGACCCTTTTGTCTCACCTGCCTGTTTGTGTCCCTTGTTCCCCGGGTTGACAGACTCTGTACTTGGCCTCCATGTTGATCAAAGCGCTGTGGAACAACGCTCTGGCCGCCAAGGCCCAGCTCTCCAAGCAGAGCTCCTTCGCCTCCCTGCTCAACACCAACCTCCCCATGGGCAACAAGAAAGGTGAGTGGGCGTGCGGCGTCAGAGCGGGGGCGAGGTAGGCCGTCCCGGAGCGTTTAGCGCCATCCTCCCGCAGGGAAGAGCGCCGTCTTCGGTAAACGTTAACACTGCGGCGCGCCGCTCTACCTCAGGTCCCGCTCGAAGCCATTACCCGCCGCGGAGCCGTCACGCCGCGAAGCCTATTTCTGCGTTGGTGCACATCTGCTCAGCCGTGCTAACATTGTTAGCGCAGGCCTCCGCGGGTGGAGTCGGCAAGCCGTGCACCTGTTCTACTCTGAGAAAAGGAGACGACGACAGCGGGAAATGAGACATTATTTCTTAACGCGGCAAACAAGCCCAGCTACTTAGGGAGTCTATAGGGAGTCTAGTTTTTATGGGTGGTACCACGCAGCCAGAAGCTACATAACTGTAATCATGTGTCATCTCCTGGACAGAGGGCTGAGGTAAATACGTTGCAGGTGATGCACAGGAAAAGCTTGGTCTGCAGGGTTCTTCCACCTACACACTGGAAATGGTGTACCTGACAATTCAGTCAGTCAAACTTTATTGTTCCGTAGCGCCGTTTATGTACAGTTGATATTTTACTGAGGCGGATGCACTTATGTTCTCATTGCATTGTGTATCGCTCTGGCTAACGGTCTGTGAAATTAATGTAATATAAAAGTGCTTTGCAATGGCCAGAGGAGGGGGTCGAACCCCTCCCCAAAAGCATTTTGAACGAAGGTGGGAATACGTGAAAAAATTATTCCCTCAGTTATGATTAGGGTCATTGTATTTTTTTGTAATATTGAACTACATTACCTACGTACCCCAGTTGCCCTTACTTGAGGGAGTGGTGACACTGTGTAACCTTTGCTCGCCTGTCTCAGGCTCCCCAGCTGCCAGTCCTGAGAGCAGCGACAACAGCGACACGCACCACAGCGGCGGGAGCGACATCGAGATGGACGAGCAGATCATGAACAGCGGGAAGCGCGGCCAACAGCGGCTCTCCGACACAGAGGTACGCTAACGCTAAAGGAAGCTCCGCTAACCGGAGCAGCCAATCAAAGCAAAGCCTTTCCTCCCCCTCTTTATTTTTTAAAAGGTTCTTTATTTCTAGACCTGTAATACAAAATTCAAACAAACAGCAGCACAAATGACCCTGTTGCCCTTACACTGAATCAAAAAAAAAAAAAAACGACATCGCTTCTACACCAATCTCTGTCATCCTTGTCCTTTCTTGTTAGGATATTGGGAATCAGTAATAAAAAAAACACTCAGATCTGAGGCCTGACATCAGCACATAGGCGTCATCTAAAGACAATGGCAAACAAACGCACAAAAAAATCCATCGATCAAGAGTCATTCAAAAATTCCTTTATTTTTCTCCGCGGAGCAGGAGTCGATGCAGGGCAGCTCGGACGAGACGGCGAACAGCGGCGAGGAGGGGAGCAGCGGCCCGGGGAGCAGCAGTGGCCGCAGCGAGGGCTCCAGCAACGAGGCGGGGTCCAGCAGGGCCAGCCAATCGGCCGGCAGCCCCGGCAGCGAGCTGCACTCGGACGACATGGCCGACAGCGAGGCCTTGAAGGAGGAGGAGGAAGAGGACGACGACGACGAAGAGGAGGAGGACGACGAGGAGGAAGACGATGAGGAGGAGGCGGGAGGAGGAGGAGGAGGGGTGGCGGCGGCTTCGGCCGGAGCGGCCGGGGTCGGTGGAGGAGGCGGCGGCTCCCAGAAGGAGCATCGGGACCCGGCGGAGATCAGAAAGAGGAAGGCCGGGGAGTCCCAGCCGCAAGGGGGTCTGTGCCTTGGGGACCCGCAGGGGCCCGGGGATAGGGTGGGGCCCGGTGGAGGCGTGCCAGGGGTCAAAGGCATCCCCTTCACCCCTGAGGCTGCTGCTTCCATGGTGGCGGCCTCTTCGTCGTCGGTTGAGAGCCGCATGAGGATGCTGGACGCCTGCGCCTCTTCCTCGGCACGCCCCGAGGGGCCGGACCACGACATGCAGGGAGAGATGGGCCCCGCCCACATGCCCCCGGGACCCCAGGACCCGCCCTGCCTGCCTCGGTCGGGGGACTTTCTGGGCGAGGCCATGGGCAACGAGCTCTTCAACTGCAGACGCTTCATTGGACCCCAGCACCATCACCACCATCATCATCATCACCATCATCACCACCATCACGAGGGGTACGTCTGTGTCTCTGCCTTCCGCAGAATATTTATTGTCCTGTTTAAATGTCACATCGAACTCCATGTGAACACCTCCCCCTTCTCAATGTGACCTGTCACTCAATGTCATGTGGTCAGTCAATCAATCAATCAATCAATCAATTTTCGCTGTCCCATATCATTGCTCAGCGTTTTTTCTTATCGCTTTATGGTGCACTGAAGTGCACTGAACATGGTGCACTGAAGTGCCTGAAAGGCCCAATAAACTGTCAGTCAATTCAGTGGTTGATTGGCCTGGAGTCCCTCACAGCTGACGTGTGACACGCCCCTCTTCCTGCTCCTCTCCAGTAAAGGATGGGCCAAAATGCACTGAAATGTATTTCAAGAACAAAATATTAAATCCCTCTCAAATAAACATTTCTGTAAACCACAATAGAAAAGGCGTAGGTTTCTTTGCGGTTGGCACAGAGGTATAAACCATACAAAAAAATATCAATTGGATTGTCAAATGTATGAATTTGGAATGTCAAATGTGTGCATTTGGATAGTCAACTTTGTGCAATTGGATAGTCAACTTTGTGCATTTGGATTGTCAAATGCATGCATTTGAAAGCTGTTTTTCCATCATCCCCTGCAGTCACATGGTGGAGGACATGCTCAGTGCGGACGACGTCAGTTGCAGCAGCTCCCAGGTCAGCGCCAAGTCGGAGAAGAACATGGCCGACTTCGACGGGGAGGAGTCCGGGTGTGAGGAGGAACTGGTCCAGATCAACTCCCACGCTGAGCTCACCTCCCACCTGCAGCAGCACCTGCCCAACCTGGCCTCCATCTACCACGAGCACCTGGCACAAGGCAAGCAGGCCCCGCCCACCACCTCATCGCCTCACAGGCCCGTCTGCGATTTCATTGGTCGTTTCAGATCATTATTATTTTTTTCCACGTTTTCAAAGATGAAGGTCGGTCAGGATCTGCCAGTTGGTTTGTGTGCCAGTGCCATTAGACATTAGCATCTGCGATTGAGAGGTTGAGAGGGGAGTTCCAATTGGCAGAGAGTCCCAGAACCAAACCTCTTCCAAATATCCAGTGACCATCTGGTGGACTTGAGTTGTCAGAGTTTATTTATATCACAAGGGAAATCCTCAGCTGACTGCTTCCATTTTTGGGTAGAAGTGTAGAATTGTGCCTCCGTACATCCTATTTATCTATAAGGGCGGTGTGTTCGTTTAGAAACCAAGTGCTTCTCAGCATTTTGGCTGTTCCCCTACATCCAGAGAGCCAGTTGGTCAGAATTCCCATATGGCAGAGTTTTGTGGGTGATTTTGATTTGGAGTTGAGCCAGAGCAGGGATTGGCTAACGGAATCGACAGGTTGTGAGCAGAGCATGCTTCTGAAGGGTCTCGTGCAGGTGATCAGAGGGAACTTGGCATGAACGGATCCAGCTCCGCGGTTCTGTGTCCCGGTATACTGAGCCTCTTTCTTTCTGCCCCCTGCCCCGCCCCGCCCCGCCCCGCCCTGCCCCGCCCCGCCCTGCCCCACAGGTCCCGCGGTCCACAAGCATCAGTACTCCGGCCATGCCGTCACCGACATCAACCTGGACAACGTGTGCAAGAAGGGCAGCACGCTGCTGTGGGACCTGGTACAGGACGAGGATGCGGTGAGAACCCCGCCCCCTTACAGTCCGGAGACACGCCCCCTTAGTCTGGAGACACGCCCCCTTACAGAACGCCGGCAGAGTCCGGAGACACGCCCCCTTACAGA
This sequence comes from Synaphobranchus kaupii, assembly GCA_029718625.1. Taxonomy (NCBI): domain Eukaryota; kingdom Metazoa; phylum Chordata; class Actinopteri; order Anguilliformes; family Synaphobranchidae; genus Synaphobranchus; species Synaphobranchus kaupii. The sequence continues at coordinate 108,844,380 of CM056379.1, read as the reverse complement.
ACGCCGGCGTAGTCCGGAGATACGCCCCCTTACAGAACGCCGGCGGTGTCCGGAGACACGCCCCCTTACGGAACGCCGGCAGAGTCCGGAGACACGCCCCCTTACGGAACGCCGGCAGAGTCCGGAGACACGCCCCCCCCGTTCTCATTTTAAACCTGCTGTCTGAGAGGATGCCATCGGCACTCGCCGTCCGTTCGAGCGTAGAAAACTGGAGGAGAAGCGGTCGTTAAAGGTTTATCTATAACGAGCAAATTAAATAATTTTAACGGGCTGTGGCTTCATCCATTTTATTTTTGTAGTTGTTCATTAATCTGACGATGAGTAGCTTCACTTTTAATAAGAACCCAGCGAGTAGGTCTGGTCTTTGTAGTTTTCTCAGCTTAGTAGCAGTGCTGGGCAGTGTGTGTACGTTGGTGTTTCTCTGCCGAAGCGTCGTTTTATTTCCTCTGGAAACCCTGAGAAGAACGGATGGGAAGAAGCCATCCGCCATGTGTGATTAATCTGGGCTAATGGAAGACACCTGATTGCCTGCTGTCACTGAGCAGACATCTTAAATCATGGTATCCCAGAGGGCCTAGCCTGCCACAGGTCTGCATATTAAAATGTGCAGCTCGTAAAACATTAACCCTTTTAGTCTTACCCTCGCCACGGTCATCTCGCTGCAAGTGATATTTCTCTGGCCTGCGGGTAATTTATCAACAGAACACATGTTAATATATTGAGGGTAAAATATTAAAGTGGGAAATTAATATTCAAAGCAAATTAATCAGGGTATGAAATTACCTTTTTCACCCACTGGGCAGAGTGGCTTGTGCATTCTAAAAATCACCAGCCATTTTCAACATTTTACCAGCCACATTACCTTCTACAATATATCACAGTTTCACCAGCCACAATGAAAGATTTACCAGCATTCTGGTGTTACTTTCACACCCTGAAATGAGCCTTTGTGGATTGAGCACATACCCGTTGCACGTGCCTTCATGGTCATGCTAATCTGCTTTATTGGAAATGCTGAAATGGTGGGAATTTTTAAATGACGGGAATGCTCAAATGGAGAGTGCTGAAATGATGAAAATGCTTGGTTGGCTTTTTTAAAAAACGATCAGAAACATTGACTGCTTTCAGGACACTGGGACGTGCTCCGTTTCAAGATCAAACAGATTGATTGGTGTTGTCTGATTGGCTCCTGCAGATCCACCTGTCGGAGGGACTGATCAACGAGGCGGAGAAGCTGCTCTGCTCGCTGGTGTGCTGGTTCACTGACCGCCAGATCCGCATGCGTTTCATCGACGGCTGTCTGGAGAACCTGGCGCACCACCGGTGAGCATTATGGGAAGGGTCCTGTCACCCCTGCCTCAGAGCTTTTTTTTTAGTCACATGACCTGAGCAGGCTCTCAAAGCAGGCTGCAGTGACTGCAGGTTTTATGTGGTTTCCTTTCAATCGGCTGTCTACGTCTGCCTTGGAAACAAGATGCGTGGATACGGTTAATGAATTAAGTTAAGCACGGTCAAAGCCAACAGACCGGACTGGAGTTTGGGATCCCTGTCTTCAAGCAGACAGTACCACACAATGCAGAAATTAATATGGCCGGCAGCAATCTTTATCCATCATTCCACTATCACATACCATCGATCATATTTAGTGTTTAATCCTGAAGAGTGCAGCTCTGTAGCTCCCTGAGTAAATTATCTGCACATAATCCTTTTCATTGCTGCACGCGTGACGTTAAGCCGATGGTTTCGTGTATGAAATATTACTCAAAAAACCAGTCGTGATTAAGTTGTCTCTCTCTCTCTCTCCCTCTCTCTCTTTCTCTCTCATTCCCTCCCCCTCTCTCTCGTGCTCGGCAGGTCGGTGGTCGTTTCTCTCCGTCTCCTGCCCAAGCTTTTCGGCACTTTTCAGCAGTTTGGGAGCAGCTATGACACGCACTGGATCACTATGTAAGCTACCATACAGACCCCCCTAATTTGGGTATAGTTCAGTCCCTGACCTTGGTCCTAGAGAGGGCTGCCGGGTCCGCTGGTTTTTACTGCCAGTCCTGACTCACGACTGAGGGTAAAGTTAATTAATCGTAATCAATTGCTTGGAACTATGGGCCAGATGTGCCTGTCAACTGAGCCCTCCTTAAGCACCTCCCCTTTCTGCTTTGTTTCTATGGAATGAAAATAAAGTAACGTCCTCTCACTCTCCCTCCCTCCCTTCCTCCCCTCTTTCTCTCTCTCACCCACCTACACACACACAGGTGGGCAGAGAAGGAGCTCCACATGATGAAACTCTTCTTCGAGGACCTTCTGCACTACATCCAGGAAGTGAGGGAGCAGCGGCATAAGTTTGCACTGTGAGTTCGCGGCTGAGCCGATCGGCCAATCACAGCCTCCCACATGAAACGTGTTTGTCTTCCACTAATTTTCTCCCTGGAAACCAATTAAGCCTCAGTTTTTTTTCTTTCTCGACTGTGGTTTCCCATTATATTTAATGGTAATTTTTTGGCAGCAAACACCTGTTAGTGAACTAACAGATTCCGTTTGGCTCGAAGCAGCAGCTCTGTGGTTGTTTATAAATGGCGGTTTTAAATAAAGTTAAATAAAAGGAGGCGGGGTTGCTCTAAACACTCGGGCTGTGTCCGAATCAGAGCCCTATCTACTGTGTCCTGTGTACTGTGCACTAACATACTTTAACTTTATACTGCTTACTGCCTACTGTTTAGTGACAGGCAGCATGCAAAAAATATCCTCCATACCATTATCAGCGAAAACCTGGAAATGCGTATTAAGCAGGATATTAAGAACACTCAGAATTTTCTGAATTGTCGCGTACTTAACAGCTTTTTAAAAAAAAAAAGTATACTCAACTAGCATACTCGGTAGGTAAGTGCGCTGATTCGGACACGGCCCAGGTCACAGTCTGAAAATGGCGCCTTCACTAACTGAGCCACTCGTGGGAGCTGGTAACCCACGGCAGTAACCCGCCACTCTTTTGAAACAATGGACCCGTCTTGTCTCTGCAGATACGGGCACAGCGCTGAGGTTCAAGTGCGCCTGCAGTTTCTCACCTGCGTCTTCTCCACCCTGGGCTCTCCGGACCACTTCAGTAAGTAAAGCTACTCCACCCTGTGCTCTCCTGACCACTTCAGTAAGTAAAGCTACCCCACCCTGTACTCTCCTGACCACTTCAGTAAGTAAAGCTACCCCACCCTGCTGTGCTCTCCTGACCACTTCATTAAGTAAAGCTACCCCACCCTGTACTCTCCTGACCACTTCATTAAGTAAAGCTACCCCACCCTGTGCTCTCCTGACCACTTCATTAAGTAAAGCTACCCCACCCTGTGCTCTCCTGACCACTTCAGTAAGTAAAGCTACCCCACCCTGCAGCTAAATAAGGCCCAGCACATTAACACAGCTGCTAGTATGTTGATTGCTGTGCGCTGTCCCTTTTAAATAAATGTAATGGAAAAAGATTTGATCGTTTTACAAATATTCAGCGTAAAAAATAGACGCGATACTGAATTACACGTGACAAGTTTTGAGTGTAAAAACCAGAGGGAAATATTACGCCGAACTATGCATTTGATAAGTTTTCAGCGCAAAACGCAGGGATACGATACCGAATTACGCATTTAACAAGTGGACATGGAGCGCAGTGTTGAGATGACATGGAGCGCGGTCTTAAGTTGGCATTTGGCATGGTGTTAAGTTTACGTGGCGCTGTGTTGACACGGGGCGCGGTGTTAAGCTGCAGACAGGGTGGCAGGTACGCTCAGGAGGCTGAGAAGCAGTCGCTATGTCTAGCCCCGTTCCCGGGGGACTCCTCCCGCTCACGTCGCCGTGGCGACCCAGGAGCGTAACCCAACCGGCCCCGGTCAAACACTGAGGCCTTGTTCCTGGTAAATCTTTGAAGAGCGAAACTGGCCGGCTCTCGCGTTTCTCGTTAAGCGTGGGACGGAACTCTCCGGAAAGGCTCGCCGGGGCCTTTTATGCCCCGGCCGCAGGCGGATCTCTCCGCTGGGATTTTTCGGAAACGCCCTAGCACCACCTGCTCGAGTCGACCCTGTGCGAACGCGCTAATCCCAACAAAGAAAGGGTCTGAATTTCACGTTTATCCAGCAGTGTGAGGTCCTTTCTCCTAGCAGGCTTTGTTAAATCAATACATTTAATTGTCCATTCGTTATACAAACACGCAAACAAAGAAGATGATTAGGGTTGGGAGGAACACATCGATTCGTATGAAAATTAGGTTTAGTTTCCCACACGCACAGCTGCTTCAGATACCCGTAGCTGTCTTGACTCTCGTCTTAATTGAAATGGCTGAATTGACCTGCCAGTAAGTACCTCCCACACACATGCCTACACTGTTTGACCTCCGCGTGCATAGATGGATAGAAATTGTTTCGGAACTGGGTAGATTATTTTAGTCTAAAGCTTGTGATTAAGCCCTGTTGAGTCACCGGGACCGTTCAGATGAAATTATGGGGAGCAATTTCCAAAGGGCATGTTTACGTGGTTCTTTCGTGGCCCTGTTGTGTAATGTGTTTTCCGGAAAGTTTCTGGAAGAATCTCAAGCGTAAATGGAGTTTAAAAGTGTGGCGGCCGGGTTTCCTTGCATTGTAATTCACTCTGGTTAAGACTGCCTGGTAAATGAATGCAAGCCATTGTTCCTTAATATGACTTGAGTTGGAGCTGACGCTTGAAGGTGACGCCAGGCTTTCTCCGCCCCCCCCCCCCTCGCCCTCCCGCCCCCCCCCCTCAGGGTTGAGCCTGGAGCAGGTGGACATCTTGTGGCACTGCCTGGTGGAGGACTTGGAGTGCTATGACGACGCCCTGCACTGGTTCCTCAACCAGGTGCGCAGCAAGGACCAACACGCCATGGGCATGGAGACCTACAAGCACCTCTTCCTGGAGAAGGTCAGCCACTCCCCCTCCCCTCTTCAACCAATCTTCACATTCTCAACTTAGGGTTGGGTGGGGTTAGCTGTGGTAAGGTGTGGAGTGGTGGGCGGGGTTAGATGTGGAGGGGTGGGTGGGGTTAGTTGTGGAGGGGTGGGCGGTGCCAGGTGGGGAGGGGTGGGCGGAGCCTCTGGGCTCACCCCTTGTACCTGCTCTCCTCAGATGCCTCAGCTCAAGCCCGAGACTATCAGCATGACGGGACTCAACCTGTTCCAGCACCTGTGCAACCTGGCCCGTCTGGCGACCAGCGCCTACGACAGCGGCTCCAACTGCGAGGTCAGCCCCCCCCCATTACATTACATTCATTTAGCAGACGCTTTTATCCAAAGCGACGTACAGTAAGTGCGTACAGAGACATCATCAAGATCATTACAGAACAGACAAGGCAAAGCACATCCTTCGCATAATGTAGCAGCTATCCCTAGCAATGAACGTCGACTGTAGTTCACAGTAAGCTGTGGGCAAATCAGCAACACCACACTACCATTCCAAATACTATTATAAACTATAATAAACAGACAGGAAAACACAGGGAACAGGGAACTGATATTCCTAGGTGAGGGTATCAGTCAAGGTGGAGTCTGAAGAGGTGTGTCTTCAGGCCTCGACGGAATGCAGGCAGGGTTCCCATGACACTGCGGAGAGCCAATACAGTACATACAGACACACCGCGCATCCACGCCGCGCTGAGCGCGTTCAGCCTGTCCGCGCGATCGGTGTCTCGGTAGCAAAAGCGCATTTGCATCAGTCCGTGAAATTGAATAGGTATCACATCCCTGCAGCGAGCTAGCTGCATGCCTGGTGTTTCTAATGAACACTTCAGTTCATGAATAGTTTTATTCATTCTCTCACACACACAGGCGCACACACACACACACACACACACTGATTAAGTGCGTTTCCCCTCTTAATCACCTCGTTTAAAACCCTCTCACCGTCACATGACCAAACGCACTCATTGACTCAATGAACTGACTCCTTTCTGCAATGTTCTGCAGTGCTGCTCTCAGTAAAGACTTTGACTGTAAACAAAAACCTTTTCTAAATTCTCCTTCAAACTCAAATAAGGTGTCTTCAAAGTAAAGTCATTGATTTACGTTGTTCGCTCTGGTAAATGTGCTGTGAATTTCAAAAGGCGATTATTTAAAAAAATAATAATAATAATAATTTTGAACTAGGCTTTGATGCTTTAAACTAGGTGATTATTATGCCTAAATGCTTCTGTCCTTTACTTGTGGTGCGTACATTTGCATAACTCATTGGTTTAGGATGGGAATCTCAAATGCAAATCCTGGAGAGCTGCTGTCTATGCTGGTTTTTGATGTGTTCCTGCACTTAACCCTTTGAAGAAAAAAATTCTAAATTCTAAGTCAGTGTTCTAGAACGCCATTGCTTTGAGTTACCAGTAGTGATCGTTAGATCAGCATTAGAATGTTCAGTCAGGAACATTCGGTAACACTTTATAATAATGTCTTGTAATAGATCATTAGTAAGGCGTTTGTTCATTATTTACTGACAATTTATAAATCATCTTGCCTACATTCTCAAACATCTATAAATGTATTAATTAACGTGAGTTAACTAACGATCAGAGACTCGCTGGTCAACTGGGAGAGAACATGTGACCAATTTCTTATATATCCTCCTGCTTCCAGTGGGTATGGCTGGGGCTTGGCCCAAAGGGCAGGGCCCAGGCTGAGGCTGGTACTAGGCCCCTTAACTCGACTTGCTCTGGGCTCTTATCAGACAGGTCATTTGCATCTTCATCACTTCAAATTAATTAGTAGCAGAGGAGCATGATCAGGTGGAGTGATGTGTGTGTCTAAATCAATCAATCAAATTTTATTTAAAATGCATTATCACCAACATGGGTCTCATAACACTTAAGTCATGTTCACTAATACATTTATAAATGTTTATGAATGTAGGAATAATGATTTATAAATTGTAAGTAAAAAAACGAATGATCTATTAGTACATGATCTATGACATTATTAATCATTATAAAGTGTTACCGAACATTTTAATCACTTATTTGCGATCTTACGCCTTACCAAGGGTTAAGTGCTTAATTTAAGCCATTGATTGCCAGAAGAGTCTGCACATCTTGTTTCCAAGGCCTCTACTGTCTCGGGTTTGTGAAAGGAAATCAGAAAACCCAACAGAGACTGCGGCCCTCCAGGACTGGCTCTTGATACCCCCTGGTTTAGGAACAGTGAGGGGTCCGGGTGGACCTAAAGGCCTGTTCTAGCGGTGTTCTCGCCTGACGGGATGCGTCTTTGTGGTCCTCAGCTCTGCGGGATGGACCAGCTTTGGGGCATCGCCCTGAGGGCTCAGTCCGCCGACATCAGCCGAGCCGCCATCCAGTACATCAACTCCTACTACATCAACGGTAAGGGCCGCAACGCGTCAGGTTTCACTGCATGCCGAGGATCGTAAAGCTGTCTCCGGGTTCTTCTGTTTCCTACTGTGAGAGTTATCCTTTAGAGTTTTATGCGTGGTAGGGGTAGGGGTAGGGGTAGGGGGAGGGGGGGGGGGGTCGTGGGAGGTCGTGTTTTTGATCGGTTATTTTAGTGCTGAAAAAGAGGGAGTGTGATCGTTTCACGGAAGGCAGGCAGTTTGACGGGTAGCTGTGTTTTCTTGGTGCTTTTGTAGGATAATTTCTTGAGGAAATCGCTCCATATGCAAGGTGAAGGTAGAGGCTTACTCAGGTTTAGCTCAGACACTGTGTGACAGTGAACGTTCAGGCTATTGCAGAAACTGGTGCGTAACTTTGAGGTGCAACTATGCAACTTGCTGTTGGCTTGTTATTTTGCTTTATGGTGTTACCGTGTGTGGGTTTCTCTGTCCGTGTACGTGCGTGTGTGTGTGTGTGTGTGTGTGTGTATTTGTGTGTCTATGTTTGTCTGTGTGCCTGTCCGCCTGTGTGTGTTTCTGTGTGTGTTTGTATTTGTGTGTGTCCGCCTGTTTGTATGTGTGACCCTGTGTATGTGTGTGTTCCAGGTAAGACAGGCCTGGAGTAAGAGCAGTAGTTTGTGTGTGCGTGCGTGCGTGCGTGCGTGCGCGTCCGTGTGCGTGTGCGTGTGACCCTGTGCGTATGTGACCCTGTGCGTGTGTGTGTGTGTTCCAGGTAAGACGGGCCTGGAGAAGGAGCAGGAGTTTATCAGTAAGTGCATGGAGAGCCTTATGATCGCGTCGGGGAACCTGGATAAAGACCCTCACTCCAGCCTCACCATCATCGAGAGGGGCCTGCTCATGCTCAAGACTCACCTGGAGGCCTTCCGCCGCAGGTACGCGTCACATGACCTCCCCCGTCAGCTGACCCCACCTCTGAGGTCTGCATTTCTGATGATTCACTATTTGAATATTTTATGACTCTTAAGAATATTCATATAATCAAATATTCCTCTCCCCTTAAACACTGTGTCAGATTCCAGTTTGTTCTGTGTAGATAGTGGTGTGCAGACTATGAAACTATTAAAGATGATAAAATCTCATGTGCAAAGAAATTTGTGTCCAAAAAAGGAAAGTGCAGCCTGAGAATATAGAGCAGGGGGGTGTTCAGTCTAATCCAAAAAAGGGCCGGTGTGGGTGCAGCTTTATGTTTTAGCCCAGCACTAGGACACCTAATCATGCTCTTAAATCAAGACGCTGATGAGTAGAACCGGGGGGGGGGGGGTATTTCTCAAAGCAGTATTACTGAGTTAGCTGGATAACTGCACTGAGTAAAACCCAGAACAGCTCTTTTTACTTCAGTCTACGTTCCAGATTTGGGAGGGTTCCGGGTTTTACTCAGTGCAGTTATCCAGCTAACTCAATAATCCTGCTTTGTGAAATACCCCCCTGGTGTCATAGTACTGGGTCATAGTCCTGATTCATCTCATCAAGGTCTTGATTCAAGTGCTGGTCTAAAACAAAAACCTGCACCCACACCAGCCTTTTTTGTTGGACACCCCTGCAGTAGACTCCAGGATTCACTCCCGAGCTTTAAATCTCCGTAGCTTAGCACCTCCAACCCTTCTACATTATTTATGATACACTGATTATAGCTCCTGCAGCTTTTATACTTTTTAATATCCGTAAAGGAATCACAATGTTCTTGTGCTTTATGTTTTCAGCCATCGCTTTGCCCAATATTGATTGTAAATCATCAGAATGTATGTGTCTCTTACAGGGTATGAAATTAACTTTTTCACCCACTGTGGCTTGTGGATTCTAAAAATCACCAGCCTTTTTCCACATTTTACCAGCCACATTACCTTTTACAATACAACACAACCTGATTGCTTACTGGCAAAAGTGACTGCTAGAGTAAACATCTTACCAGCCACAATCAAACTTTTACCAGCATTTGGCTGGTTAATTTCACACCCTGGTTTCTTAGTTTTAGGTCATATATTAGATTAGGTCAGTCTTTATGAATGTGTCTTTGGCATTACCTGGAGGTACTGTGAATTAAACTTGACCTCGCTCTGCCGGCGTAGTGTGACCCCCGCCCCCACTGGCTTCTCATTGGTCGGCAGGTTTGCGTACCACCTACGGCAGTGGCAGATCGAGGGCACGGGGATCAGCAGCCACCTCAAGGCCCTCAGCGACAAGCAGTCCCTTCCGCTGAGGATCGTGTGTCAGCCTGCTGGGCTGCCCGACAAGGTGCCTGCACCATTTTCTTTATTTTTTATTTCTTTTTCTTTTTCTGATTCATACCTCTTTCAGTTTCCTTATGTGATGCATTAGCTTATCAAAGACCAGCAAAAGCAAAAAGCCTTAAAAGCCTTGCAAAAGTTGTTTTTTTTGTTGACAAATTAGCGATATTTCCTGTAATTATTTGCATATGCAGGGATTTGGGAATTGCAAGTCTGAAGTCTGAATGAATAAAGTGTCAGTAAAAGTTAACGGTAGGTTTAGTATAATGGTGAGTTTAGTATAATGGTCAGGGCACTAACCTTGTAAGCTTGTTAGAAGTTGCAAGTTCGCTTTCCAGGTGTGGCTCTGGCGTGGTAACATTGAGCAAGGAACTCCACCTGAATTGTAAATGTCCGGATGTGACTCGTATCCAGCTGAATAAATGGCGTTTATGCAAATTAAACTACAAGTAAAGCTTTGTAAGTTACTCTGGATAAGAATGCCTGCCAGATGCCTAGATTGTAAGCGGTAAGATTCCTTGTAACCGGTGACGAGCGTTTTCTCTCCCTGTGCACAGATGACGATCGAGATGTACCCGAGCGACCAGGTGGCGGACTTGCGGGCGGAGGTGACGCACTGGTACGAGAACCTGCAGAAGGAGCAGATGAACCAGCAGGCCCAGCTGCAGGAGTTTGGCCAGAGCAGCCGGCAGGGAGACTTTCCAGGTCAGATCTATGGGCCCAGCTTCCGGCTCTCAAACTCCGCACCGGGTATAATCTCGCCCTCTGCTGATATCTATAATTGTGCTCAGAAAGCCAGTTTCTCCATTGGCCTCCAAAAGCAAAATACTTCCGCTCATATTGATGTTAACTCTGCATTAAAATTTCTTTACAAATTGCTTATTATTTTTCCGTGGTAAAATATTATTTCCTTACCGCACAGAAAAAGATATGAATTTTTTTAAATTAATATTTATTCTGGCCTACGTCGTATTTTTGAAGGCTTTGACGTAGCCATCTTCACATCACTTCCTGCGCCATCCCGTTGTACATGTGACTCCCAAGGACACAACTGCGCATGTGAGATGAGCGCAAAATGACAACTTCCTGGTTCGGATGTGCTCCCCGTTGGTTTCTATTGGCATCACGGTCTCTACATATTATATGCTCTCAGGATCAGAGACTCCTGCCAGGAGACGCGTGAGCGCGCGGCTTCATCGCTCTTCCGCGGGGGCTAGCCAGTCAGCTGCTAAATGCTAAATGCTATCACTGAGGGGAACCAATCGCATTTGAGTGCTTTGATGTGATTCAAATTGACGACACGTCGTAACTCCGCTCGGTTTGTCAATCCTCAGTTTTCCCACCTTGGCTCAACGTGTGTCTGCCTCTGTTCCGGCCCTCCAGACTGACCAGAGTTTACCATTGCGTGAGGTGGAGGAAAAATTCAGTTTCATTTTTGGGTTTTTTCCCCTTCTTCCGTTTCCATGACTACATCATTTTACAGACTTGACGCATAACTTTGTCAGCTTCCTGGAGTGTGAGCTGCTGTTGTTCGTTTCTTTTTTCCGTAACTCACACGCGTGTCCGTTGTGAAAGAGCGGTCAGACCGCCGTTTGGCTGCTCGGTCACTCCCCCCCCCCCCCCCCCCCCCCCCTCCCACAGTGGCCAGACGTCGGTCAGAGTCGGGTTATGTTTAGAACCCTTCCAGAAGCTTCTCGGGCGGGGCTGACCGTGTCCAATGTGTGTCTGTGCAGGAGGCCTGATGGGTCCAGTCCGCATGATCTCCTCTGGCCACGAGCTGACCACCGACTACGACGAGAAGACCCTCCACGAGCTGGGCTTCAAGGACATGCAGGTGACTCCTCAAAATTCTGAATGCATACTGAGAATGCATACTGAGAATGCATACTGAGAATGCATACTGAGAATGCATACTGAGAATCCATACTGAGAATACATACTGAGAATACATACTGAGAATGCATACTGAGAATACATACTGAGAATGCATACTGAGAATACATACTGAGAATGCATACTGAGAATACATACTGAGCCCTTTCGCTTTATGTGGTGTCAGGATTACGGCACTTTAAAAAGCCATGTCGTCTATTTCACTTCACTTCTGCTGGCCAAAAAAACGGGTCACAAAGCAAAGAAATAAACCATTTGAAGACAGTAAATTGAATGGATGAATATATACCACTTCTATCTACTTGCATAAACTGGGGGGAGAAAAAACACATTAACTTGTCCAATAACTGACTTTATTACTCTAGTGAGTAGTCTTGCAGTGTACATGTAGTAACTGTGATAAATTACATTTCATTTTTAATAAAATATGAAACATTTGTTTTGGATTAATGGCAGGTTTTAATGTGGATATTTCTGGGGAAGATGTAGCCCCTTCCTCACCACAGTTGCGTAGCGAAAGCCAGAATGAGCCCTATTATAGGGTTTGGTGCTGTCGAGCCGTGGGTTAAAGCGTCCCGTTACTACCCGTGTCCCGTCCCGTCCCGTCCCGCAGATGGTGTTTGTGTCGCTGGGCGCCCCCCGACGGGAGCGGAAGGGGGAAGGGGTGCAGCTCCCGGCCTCCTGCCTGCCCCCCCCTCAGAAGGACAACATCCCCATGCTGCTGCTCCTGCAGGAGCCCCACCTCACCACCCTGTTCGACCTGCTGGAGATGCTTGCCTGCTTTAAGCCCCCGAGCGCCGACCGGGCCATGGAGAACGCTGAGGTAAGGGTCTCTCACCCCCCCCCCCCTTTTTGAAAACTCTTAAAAGTAAAAAAAATCCTTTATTGAGCACAGCAGTCTTTACACAGGGTTGCCATGGTTATTGTCATTTGTTTCGGCAACTGTTGGGCCCTCGCCAGAACTTTGATAGATTTTTACGAGTGCCTTGTACTGGGAGGGGGGCCGCCTCTGTTTCTGGATGGTTATTATAAGGTGGGGGGATGACAAAATTCTGCTGTCATGTCAAAAGAGCGTATGAACCTTATGAGAGGTGTGTAATATTGTCAAGAAAGGACATAAATCTCTGCCAGTATGAAGTTCAAGTGATTTTTTCTCTTTACTCCACGCGTTCTCCCTGCTGCATGAGCAGAGATATTCTTTAGGAAACAGGAAAGCCACTGATAAACTACCACTTCCTGGTTGTGGTGAACATGCCATTAGACCCTTACATAAGTAGTTAGACTTCACCTACACAGTCTTTCAAATAACTCATCTCACTCAATTATACACCCGTTCTCCAGGCCCAGCAGTAACACTGTGTGTCTGTGTGTCTGTGTGTCTGTGTGTCTGTGTGTGTGTGTGTGTGTGTGTGTGTGTGTGTGTGCGCGCGCGTCCGTGTGTGTGTGTGTGTGTTCCTCCTGCAGAGCATGCAGAGTGAGGAGTTACACCTCCACGCTGAGAACCTGTCCCGGCGCGTTTGGGAACTCCTGATGCTGCTGCCGACCTGTCCCAACATGCTCCTGGCCTTCCAGAACATCTCCGAGGAGACGGTCAGTCAGCCACGCCCCTCTCCAGCGCTCTGTCCAATTACACGCCTCTCTCCGGCATTCTGTCCAATTACACGCCCCTCTCCGGCACTCTGTTCAATTACACTTCAGTTCCGTCCAATCAGAATTCATGAGCTGAATTTGTTAATTTCCAGAATTGAAATGGCGTTCGCCCCAACCCTGCTGTCTGAAACCCTGATTTGCTTTTTATTTTAACTGCACTCTTAAATCACCTGATTTTGCTTTCACTTTTAAGATGGTGGCATCATCCGTTAAACACATAAGAGCTATTATGTGACCTCAGTCAGTTGGTGTGGATTCTGTAATTGGCCGTGAAATACATTTATTGGCTGCAGTTCAACCTCCTGAATGAAAGAGGGCGCTCTTGTCTGAGTGGGTGCTCTTTCCTCTGTATTTCCTGACTGGTATATGTGCGTTTCCTCTATCAGGGCAGTGACGGGCTGTGCTGGAAGGACCTGCTGAGGATAAAGAGCCCTCACAAGCTGCTGTACGCGCTGGAAATCATAGAGGCCCTGGGCAAACCTAACCGGCGTATCAGGAGGGAGTCCACGGTAATGACCAGTCTGTAATGCAAACTCTTCTAATAATAATAATGAATATTAATACCTTATTTCACTTTTCGCACACTCAAAGTGCTTTACAGTGGTGAGGGGGAAACTCTCCTGAACCGCCATCACTGTGTAGCACCCACCTGGGTGATGCGCGGCCGCCATTTTGTGCCAGAACGCTCGGTACACATCAGCCGGGGTAGAGAAGGGCCTCTTAGGCCAGCATTTCTCTCCCCAACGCTGTATATACTCGTCTTCATACAGACTCACCAGTATACTATTATTTGTATTGTATACTTTTTGTAATGTAAAGCCGTTTTGGGTGGACGTGTGACAACCAAAAGCAAGGAAAAGTAATCATTTGGACGTGTGAAGGTTCTAGAATTGAAAGCCAGTAACAGTCAAACCCAGATTAGTTTACAGTTAGTGGATTTGTAAATGAAGCTGCTCACACACAGTGCATCTGCAGGGGCAGAGCGTGTTTTCCTCTCGATTGGGGAATGTCTACACCAGTGGTCCCCAACCCTGTTCTTGATTCTTCTAATTAGCAGCTCAAAGAGATCTCTAGCTGTTGAGTGAGGTGTGCTTTGGTAGATCTCCAGGAACAGGAAGTAGAGGGAACAATCCGTCTCATGAGTCTTTCCTTACCTGCAGGGGAGCTACAGTGACCTGTATCCGGACTCTGACGACTCCAGCGAGGACCAGATCGAGAACAGCAAAAACTCCTGGAGCTGCAAGGTACCGCTATCCTCGCGTACGCCACCATGCTTCTGGACCAACGGGGGCGGGCTTTCCCGCCCCTCTGAGCTGCGAATGATCATGTCATCTCTGTCGTTTCCTCAGTTTGTCTCGTCCGGAGGCCTTCAGCTGCTGCTGGAGATCTTCAACTCTGCCATTCTGGAGCCTAAAGACCAGGAGTGCTGGACTGTGGTAAGAGCTCCAGACCCCTGCGTTACCATGGAGACATTACATCCACAGGGCATGCAGTTAATAAAGGGCTTATGCTGGGACTAAGGAGGCCAAGCACACAGAAACGTATTTTAAAAAGATGATTAATTTTTGTGTGAATTGCAATGGAGGACTAAACTTGTCTGTGAGTCAGGTCTTGGTCTGTTGTGGTAGTACTGGGTTCGGGATCGATTATTTCTGTCGTTTATATTGAAAAACGGATCTGAACTGGTTGTTCTGTCTGTCTGTCTGTACGCAGTGGCTGCTGGACTGCCTGGCCTGCCTCCTGAAGCTCATCTGCCAGTTCGCCGTGGACCCGGCCGACCTGGACCTGGCCTACCACGACGTCTTCGCCTGGTCCGGCCTCACCGACACCCAGCGCAAGAGGGCGTGGCCCGGCAAGTCCCGCAAGGCCGCCGGGGACCACGGGAAGGGGCTCCACATTCCTCGGCTCACCGAGGTAGCTAGGCAACCGCATTCTTTCATCTTATTTTTTTCCTGTTTTCGTTCGCTGTGGGTAGTCATTACTGTTTTTGTCCAGTGCGGTTTTTTTTTTTCTCACAACCCGTCCATTACCTGTGCTCTTAGTTTGCATGTTCCTCCTCTGAGCTTCTCTGAGGTCACTTTGACCCCCTTCTCCTTCTCCTTCGGCCCTCGTTTCTATGAGCCTGGTCTCTGCAGTCACACACGCGTCTCTCCCTGTCGTTCCAGGTGTTTCTAGGCCTTGTCCAAGGGACCAACTTAATCCAGCGGTTAATCAATGTTGCCTACACGTACGACAACCTTGCACACAGGTGAGGGGGCCGGGCCGTTTGCTTTCACCTGCTGGGGTACACGGGTGGCGTCTGTGGGATTATCAGTGTCTCTGAAAGCTTCATTTTTAAAAATACTGAAGGTAGCCTTGCTGATTTATGAATTACTTATGGATATTGCCGTAATGGGTAATGAATGACATTTTAAGGTTATGCCCGTAATGTGTGTGTATGTGTCAGTTGTTGAGAACGTCCTTTGTGTTAACCTGCAGGGCTCTGAAAGCACAGTCGGACCACAGATCTCGTCACGAAGGTAAGCGTGCGTCTGGAGGAGCCCGTGTTTGTGGAATTGGCGGGCCTGGTCGTCATGGTGATGTGTATGACGGTTGTGTTGTGTTGCAGTGACGCACTACTCCATGTGGTTGCTGGTGTGGTTCAGTTTGTGGAATTGGCGGGCCTGGTCGTCATGGTGATGTGTATGACGGTTGTGTTGTGTTGCAGTGACGCACTACTCCATGTGGTTGCTGGTGTGGTTCAGTTTGTGGAATTGGCGGGCCTGGTCGTCATGGTGATGTGTATGACGGTTGTGTTGTGTTGCAGTGACGCACTACTCCATGTGGTTGCTGGTGTGGTTCAGTTTGTGGAATTGGCGGGCCTGGTCGTCATGGTGATGTGTATGACGGTTGTGTTGTGTTGCAGTGACGCACTACTCCATGTGGTTGCTGGTGTGGTTCAGTTTGTGGAATTGGCAGGCCTGGTTGTCATGGTGATGTGTATGACTGTTGTTGTGTTGCAGTGACGCACTACTCCATGTGGCTGCTGGTGAGTTGGGCACACTGCTGCTCATTGGTCAAGTCGAGCCTGGCCGACAGCGACCACCTGCACGACTGGCTGAAGAAGCTCACCCTATTGGTGCCTGAGGTGAGGGGGCGTGGCCTGGCTGTGTGAAAGGGAGGGAGGAGGGCGGGGGACAGATCTTTCCTTCTGATTTGTTCTGTCTTTTTGTAAAAGCAGTTATCTACCTTCTCTAAGCAGTTCTCTCTCTTGAATCATCTTGGTCCTTTTGATAAAGCTGTGAGGACGATTGCTAATAGAGATCAGAGACAGGGATATTTGATGAACCCCAATGTGGGTGGAGCTACAATGAACTGTCAATCACTGATGTGCTTTAACCAATCACTACTAACCAGCCCTATTTTGTTTTCATGAACCCTCTGCCTCTCATTACTAGTTCAGAGTTTTAGTTTGTCGATTATATTTTCAGTAAATATGGGTGAATATATTGTATTAAGATTTATGTGAATGCGTTTGTGAAAGTGCGGTTCTGTAAGCTGACCGCAGGTCGTGTTGAGGTGGAAGCGTGCGGTTCTGTAAGCTGACCGCAGGTCGTGTTGCGGTGGAAGTGTGCGGTTGTGTAAGCTGACCGCAGGTCGTGTTGCGGTGGAAGTGTGCGGTTCTGTAAGCTGACCGCAGGTCGTGTTGCGGTGGAAGTGTGCGGTTCTGTAAGGTTGACCGCGGTGACTGTGTTCCAGACGGCGGTCAGGCACGAGGCCTGTAACGGCCTGTACAAGCTGTCCCTGTCGGGCCTGGAGGGAGGGGAGTCCATCAACCGCTCCTTCCTGCTGCTGGCCGCCTCCACGCTGCTCAAGTTCCTCCCCGATGCCCAGGCGCTCAAACCGCTCCGGGTGGGTACCCCTGACCGTGAGCGACGCCTGTCAAAGCTGCGGGCCGGTCGAGTCTAACAGGCCCGCTTATACTCACCCTCTAGGAATAAACGGCCATCTTGGAACCTTCCAAACATTAAACGTGTTTTCTGAGCAATTGCATGTGTTCATATAGTTCTGTTGCCAATTTTATTGCTTTATAATGTTACCTAAATGGTGTGCGTGTGCTTGTGTGTGCTTGTGTGTGCTTGTGTGTGCTTGTGCGTGTGTGTGCGTGTGTGTGTGTGTGTGTGTGTGTGTGTGTGTGTGAGGGGATTAAAAGGGGGGGAAAAAAGAAAGCCTGTATGAAGTCATAGATTTGTCCAAGAGGCTACACTCCGGCGTTAGCGTTTGACTGAAAACGGGCTGTTCTGTAGGGTTTGTCTTTGCTCACTGAGAGATGAGGCGGCACTCCCATGGTGTCCCGGCCTTGTGTATCCGTACCATGCTGGGGTCGTGCTGGGGTCATACTGGGGTCGTGCCGGGGGTCGTCCTGGCGATGGCTGACGTGGCGTTTCCTTCTCCGCAGGTGGAGGACTGCGAGGAGGAGCCGCTGCTCAGAACAGGATGTAAGGAGTATTTCTGGCTGCTGTGCAAGCTCATCGATAACATCCACGTCAAGGACGCCAGTCAGGTGGGCGTAACCTCTCCTCCGCCCCCTGGTTCCCGGCCTCTTTATCCTCGAGCCCGTTTACGCGCCAACGAACGGAAACACTCTGTCACACGCGTACAGGGCGAGCCCGGTGAGGTCAGAGCTCATTGAACGGTACAGGCGATGCCCGCTGATGTGTCTTTTCTTTCCCTTTCAGACCACGCTGCTGGATCTGGACGCACTGGCGAGACACCTGGCCGACTGCATTCGCAGGTGAGTCAGAACCTTTCCCTTCCTGCAGGGGCCCGCGGGTTCAAATCCAGCCCCAGTGGGTCCCGTTTTAAGGGAATATCGACGGGTTTCTGCATCAAAAACGGCACAGCTGGCTAATGTGTTTTGGCCGTAGTGCCACCCAGGGGCAGCCTTTAGATCATAATTCATTTAGTTTACGGCGGATGCCGCGGTCATGGTGCAGGCCTACAAGAACAGTTGGGAATTCCAGGCTGGGAAGGGCTGCCCAACCCTCATCCTGGAGATCTACCGTCCTGGAGGTTTTCACTCCAACCCTAACAAAGCACACCTCATTCAACAGCTGGAGATCTGATTGAGCTGCTAATTAGTAGAATCAGGTGTGCCAAATTAGGGTTGTAATGAAAACCTACAGGATGGTAGATCTCCAGGAACGGGGTTGGGCAGCCCTGCTTTAAGGTGTAAGATCACAAACATTAGAATGTTCTTAACATGTACATTCTAATACTGATGTAACAATCACTACTGGTAATGGAAAGCAATGGAGTTCAAGAACACTGACTTAGAATTTTGAGAAAATGTTAAATTGTTAATATAATAAAATAAATAAATAAATATACAACAGTGAGATTCGAGCGAGTTACGTGATTGGCCGAGACGTGTTCCACCAGTGCTGGTATTTCGTATAACCTCACTGCCATTGCGTAGACGCGTTCTATAGAGCGTTACCTAGGAAGTATAAACAACAACTATAGCAACGGCAACAGGGTAATCGCAATTTGGCAAATCCGAAACAAAGAATGAGTTCATCAAAAGTTATTGTTTCAATATTTTTTCATTACTTACTAAATGTTTATGGTAACATTGTTATATAAAAGCAATAGATCACTTGAGGATTCGTGCGTTATTGGATATAATCACTACGGAGAGTACGACGTCACCGCAGTGATTATATTTCCAATAACGCACTCCCTCTCGTGATCTATTACTTAAATAAATCCCTCTAATTTGGAAGGCCTAGCTGTATTTATAAGCCGAGCTCATTGCTGCAGCCTCTTCCCCAATGCAGACGAGTGTGTGTTCATACAGGCAGACCGCTGGCTCTCAGTTGACCAGAAGGGGTCGCTGGTGTGCAGTTCTCAGGCCACCTGGCCTGGTTAAATGAATGTAAATGAACGCGGACGGGTTTTTCCGTACCCTGACCTCCCGAACGTTTGTTGTGCCCCCCCCCCCCCCAGCAGGGAGATCCTGGACCAGCAGGACGGGAACGTGGAGGACGACGGCCTGACGGGGCTCCTGCGCCTGGCCACCAGCGTGGTCAAGCACAAGCCGCCGTTCAAGTTCTCGCGTGAGGGCCAGGAGTTCCTGCGCGACGTCCACAACGTGCTCTTCATGCTGCCCAGTCTGAAGGACCGCCAGCAGCCCAAGTGCAAGTCACACTCCGCCCGGGCCGCCGCCTACGACCTGCTGGTGGAGATGGTCAAGGGGTCGGTGGAGAACTACCGCCTGCTCCACAACTGGGTCATGTCCCAGCACATGCAGGGTAGGCCTCACTGGGGAAGGGGGGGCGGGGGGAAGGGGAAGGGGGGGCGGGGGGAGGGGGGCAGGTTGAGTTTTAAAACTTTAGCGGTCATGCTTCTTCAAATGGTAGATCCCATTTTTGACCTGGGGCTTCTTCTTGGAAAATCTTGCCTACTTTGACCATTAACTGATAACTCCGTTGGTTGAGGGTCAAGGTGATATACTTGTGGGTGGGTGTGTTCGCTGGGGAACGTTGGCGGGGGGGGGGGGGGGGGGGGTAGTCCATTTTAAAACATAAAATAAATTGTTCTGTATGCTTGGAAGAATTGATTACATCAGGGCTGCCCAACCCTGTTCCTGGAGATCTACCATCCTGTAGGTTTTCATTTCAACCCTAATTTGGCGCACCTGATTCTACTAATTAGCAGCTCAGTGAGATCTCTAGCTGTTAAATGAGGTGTGCTTTGTTAGGGTTGGAGTGAAAACCTACAGGACGGTAGATCTCCAGGAACAAGGTTGGGCAGCCCTGGATTAGATGTTTGTTTATGGGTGGAGGAGAGAAACCCTCGGCCTACACCCCAGGGCCTTAAATCATGAATAAACCCCACCTTTATCAATACTAAATCTTTCCTGTCCCTATGGGCTATTAGCTTTGCACCATGTCAAATAAATTTATACATAGACAGCAACAGTAGAAGTGGACAATTTACAAACTGCACGCATGTTAATAAGTAATGGATTTAGATTTCATAGCATCGCTGTAAGGATGTGAGTCTCTAGTGGTGAGTGGAAGTACACTGGGACTCCTTCCAGTACGGAGGAGTCGATCAGTCTGTCTATTAACGGGCTGTTTCTCTCTCGGCTGCTTTGTGTATTGATTTACTGAGGAACCTCATCCTGTTGATTGTCCATAACTCAGAGGGGTCATTAAAGGGCAGCCTGGGCTGTTCTTTAAGACTGAAAAGTATCTTTAAAGTGTTTTTTTAATTAATTTTATTTTTAGAAATACAATCCCAGGGGTAATGTTCAGATACTGCATTTGGGCACCCAGTAAACCATTAGCTCTTAGTGGTTTTATTAATTCTTGGTAAGGCCAGTAAAATGCTTTACCTGAGTTTTACTCTTTCTGGGAATCTACCTCAGAGCCTCTTATATGAATGATTTGTATATCCAGGAAGTTGCCTTTTTCGACCAGACCAGACCCTGTTCCTCTTACCTTAATGACTCCGTTGAAACCTCTGAAATCTGAAACGTATGAACTAGCAAAAACACTATTCCAAGTTTTAATCGGCGTAGTTAGCCAGATACGAGGAATAGGGCCCTGTCCAAGCTACCAGCAGCAAAACACAAATGCTCTGTTAATAAAAGCCATGTTAAAATAAACAGAGAAGCACAATAACTCACAGCACATAGTTTTACAGAGTGAGGTGTTCAGGGCTACGTAGCCTAGCATCCTGTGATGTAGAACCGTTATGCTCTTCCAGCACAGCTTTATGAAATATGATTTTAACGGTTGATCTCCTGTGGCCCCTCAGCCTCTCACGCCCCGTATAAGTGGGATTACTGGCCCCACGACGACGTTCGGGCGGAGTGTCGCTTCGTTGGCCTTACAAACCTGGGCGCTACCTGCTACCTGGCCTCCACCATCCAGCAGCTCTATATGATCCCAGAGGCCCGGCAGGCCGTCTTCACCGCCAAGGTGAGTGACATCCTGCTACACCTACACCTCCTCTACCTACTGCCTTCTTCCTCTGTCCAATTTAACCTCCTCCACCACTCTGCTCTAATTACACCTCCTCTTTATCCATCCAGCTCTACCACCTCCTCTTATACCCTGCTCAAATTGCACCTCTTTCACCTACTCCCCTCTACCTCCTGCTCGACCACTCTGCTATAATTACACCTCCTCTTTATCTACCCTGCCCTACCTCCTGCTATTATACCCTGCTCTAATTACACCTCCTCCTCCACCTACTCCCCTCTTCCTCCTGCTCAACCACCCTGCACTAATTACACCTCCTCTTTATCCATCCAGTTCTACCACCTCCCCTTATACCCTGCTCAAATTACACCTCCTTCACCTACTCCCCTCTTCCTCCTGCTCGGCCACCCTGCACTAATTACACCTCCTCTTTATTCATTCTGCTCTACCTACTCCTTCCTCCTCCATACTTTTTCCACCCACTCCATCTTTCTGCTCTTTCCTCGATCGCGCTCCACATCCTCACACTCTTCTTCCCTCTCACCCTCTCCTTCTCCAGCTCTTCATTGTCGCGTTGTTGTTCTAGGTTTTACAACAAACAAAAAAAAGCGAAGTGTTCCTTTCTCACATTTCCTTACTTTAGAGTTTGAATTTGAAAATAGCAGTGCTTGGGATTGAGGTTCGGGTGGCGGTTATAGTCTTGGTTCTTTATGACGTGTGTGAGAGACACTGATGGCTTGCCTGTGTGTTCCAGTATGCCGAGGAGATCAAACACAAGACCACCCTGCTGGAGCTGCAGAAGATGTTCACGTATCTCATGGTGAGAAGCACTGCCTGACTTGGACAGTCTCTCTTCTCCTTTATCCCTCAGTCCTGTTCTCACTACCATTCTTTAATTTTATCCCGTCCTCCTCCCTCCTGTCCTCCCTCCAGGAGAGCGAGCGGAAGGCGTACAACCCGCGGCCGTTCTGTAAGACGTACACCATGGACAAGCTGCCTCTCAACACGGGCGAGCAGAAGGACATGACCGAGTTCTTCACCGACCTCATCACCAAGATCGAGGAGATGTCTCAGGACCTGGTGAGCCCCGCCCTGCCAGCCCCCGCCTCACTTCCTGTGCCTGTTTGCCCTGCCCTGCCAGCCCCCGCCTCACTTCCTGTGCCTGTTTGCCCTGCCCTGCCAGCCCCCGCCTCACTTCCTGTGCCTGTTCGCCCCGCCCTGCCAGCCCCCGCCTCACTTCCTGTGCCTGTTTGCCCTGCCCTGCCAGCCCCCGCCTCACTTCCTGTGCCTGTTTGCCCCGCCCTGCCAGCCCCCGTCTCACTTCCTGTGCCTGTTCGCCCCGCCCTGCCGGCCCCGCCTCACTTCCTGTGCCTGTTCGCCCCGCCCTGCCAGCCCCCGCCTCACTTCCTGTGCCTGTTCACCCCGCCCTGCCAGCCCATGCCTCACTACCTGTGCCTTTTCCCCTGGTATGGGGGCTCTCTGTTCAGTCTTACTGAACCGAAATGCAATAAGTTTTGTTTATGTTTGTTTGTTTGTGTCTTTCAGAAAAACACGGTGAAGACACTCTTTGGAGGGGTCATAACCAACAATGTTGTTTCTCTGGTAAGGAGCCGTTACTCTTTATCAGCGTAGTTCTGTCAGGCCTCTGTTTTTGACGCGGATGATGGCTCTGAGTTTGGATTTTGCTGTTGACAAAGGTACTATTTATGTGGAGGCTGTTCGAGGCTAGGTTAATGTAGCGCTTTGTGTTTGTTGTGTGTTTGTTCTGTGTTTGTTCTGTGTGTGTGTGTGTGAGCGTGAGCGAGAGAGTGAGAGCGCTGTTTTACTTCAAGGTAAACTGCGTGTGTGTGTGTGCGAATGCGTATAAGAGCTGTTTTAAGGTAAACTGTGTGTGTTCCAGGACTGTGAGCACGTTAGTCAGACAGCAGAGGAGTTCTACACAGTCAGGTGCCAGGTGGCCGATATGAAGAACATCTACGTGAGTGCCCTCAGCGCATGTCTGCAGGCTCAGCGCGTGCCTGCGGGGGGGAGGGGGGTGTGCTCCTCAGGGGGCCAGAGCCTGTGGCGCAGTACAGTTCCTAATGCGCATTTACAGAGTTTTTTTTTTTTTTTTTACTTGGCTCCGTTTCTTAGAATTTGTTTTTCTAGGCCGGTTTCTGGCCCCTGCATTTCCACACATCCATGTCTGTTTTTCAGGAATCTCTGGATGAAGTGACCATTAAGGACACTCTGGAGGGAGACAACATGTACACCTGCTCCCAGTGTGGGAAGAAAGTGCGGGCGGAGAAGAGGTGGGGAGTCACTGGTGCATGCGTCAGTCAGTCAGTCAGTCAGTCAGTCAGTGAAACAGTCAGTCATTCAGTCAGTGAAGCAATCAGTCAGTCAGTCAGTGAAGCAGTCAGTCAGTCAGTGAAACAGTCAGTCATTCAGTCAGTGAAACAGTCAGTCATTCAGTCAGTGAAGCAATCAGTCATTCAGTCAGTCAGTCAGTCAGTCAGTGAAACAGTCAGTCATGAATGCAGTCTTGAAATTAATTACTCGATCAATTCAGTAGTATAATTTACAATCGGGCTGTTTTATACAGCACTTCTGTGGAAGTTCTCCAGCATCAGTAATCCTCAAAAGCCCGTTTGAGGCAATTTGGAGGGGGAAAAAACCTGGGAAATTATTCCATGATCTCAAACTCCTGGAATATCTTGGTATACCAAACATGGACAAGATCGTGGTATTATGTTGTATTAATATTGAGGAGAGACTGGCAGCTGTCCTTAATTTTCCATTCTCTTTGTTCCCTGTTGGGAAAAGTAGAAGATTATTTCCAAATCCCTTGAAAATAATGGAAAAAATGATGTAAGAATTTCACTTCAAAAGTACAAGCAGATAGGAAGACAATCACAACCTGCCATTACGTGCATGTAGTGTTATTTACAAACTGGTTGGAGAAAGCCCCAGCTGAGCCAGTTTGAGAGAACTGAAATTATTCCCAACCTCTTAAAGGGGAACTCCTGGAATGTGGGTCGATACAGAAGGAAATGTTACTTATGAAGGCTATGAATAATCAGCCTGTTAAAGCGTCTAGTGGGATTCCTCAATACAGTACAAGGTCCCAGGGGCTCTTGAGGTTACAGAAGCCAACGGAAGAATGTTGCTGAGCAGGCTTGGGGCACGTGAAGCATAAGCCCTTTGTGAAAACTGAAGTAGTGCCGTGTGACTTGGGGCGTGAGGACAGGAAGGGAAACCTGTGGCTGCTATGCTAACGCTAACGTGAGCTCTTCCATCCTCCTCAGGGCGTGCTTCAAGAAGCTCCCGCGCATCCTCAGCTTCAACACCATGCGCTACACCTTCAACATGGTGACCATGATGAAGGAGAAGGTCAACACCCACTTCTCCTTCCCTCTCCGGCTCGACATGACGCCCTACACCGAGGACTTCCTCATGAGCAAGAGCGACAGGAAGGAGGGTACGGAGCCGTCTGCCTCAGCCAATCACGGATTGAGTCTTAAAATTGGCTCTGCCGTAATTGGAGAACAGATCTCTACTATGTGTTCTGTGATTGGATGAAAGTTCACGGACTCTGTGCCATCTGTTTTGTGATTGGAGAAAATCTCGGCTGACCCTGATGGTCCGTTTCTGCAGGTTTCCGGGAAGATGGGGAGCCGAAGGAGGCGGAGTGCTATGAGTACGACCTCATCGGCGTCACCGTGCACACGGGCACCGCCGACGGGGGCCATTACTACAGCTTCATCAGAGACATCATCAACCCGCACGCCTACAAGAACAACAAGTGGTGAGTGGGCTGGAGCGTAGGGCTGGAGCGTAGGCCTGGAGCGTAGGGCTGGAGCGTAGGGCTGGAGCGTAGGGCTAGAGCGTAGGGCTGGAGCGTAGGGCCGGAGCGTAGGGCCGGAGCGTAGGGCCGGAGCGTAGGGCCGGAGCGTAGGGCTAGAGCGTAGGGCTGGAGCGTAGGGCTGGAGCGTAGGGCCGGAGCGTAGGGCCGGAGCGTAGGGCCGGAGCGTAGGGCCGGAGCGTAGGGCCGGAGCGTAGGGCTGGAGCGTAGGGCTGGAGCGTAGGGCTGGAGCGTAGGGCCGGCCCCTGACTGCTCTCCCAATCCTGGCCTCAGGGGACTATGGGTGAAATGAGTGATTGAGCTAACGGTGTAGTTAACTGTTTTAATCCATCCGTTAAGAGCTGGGTAACAGCAGGGCAAGCAAGCCTAGCAGCCCTCCAAGACCAGGGTTGAGGACCACTGGCCCTGCAAGGCGGTTGTGCCGCCATTTGCTTCTAGAAGCTTCCGTTCCCCTGCTTCTTCGGTGCTTGACTCCTGCTCTTTTCGTAGGTACCTGTTCAACGATGCGGAGGTGAAGCCCTTTGACTCTGCTCAGCTGGCTTCAGAGTGCTTCGGGGGCGAGATGACGGTAAGCTAGGGGCGATGACTGCACTCGGCCCTACTGTGTGTTTTGTCCTCGACGGTAATCAGACTAAATTACGGTCTAGACACAGTCCTCTTGTCATGTCGCGTCATTGGTTTCCAGTCTGTAGGCTGAGTTTGGACGGTCCAAACTCATGTTTTCATGATTGAAATGGAGGGTATAACCTTGACTAACAGCTGCGCTGTTCATTTCAAAACCATAGAGTATCTCACACAAGTAGAATGTGACCGTTAGTTGGCTGCAGTGGCTCTAAAACTAACATTGCCCTCACATAAATATCGCACACATCTGGGTTTTCAAATAAACAATGCATCAATTTTTCAGTTTTTAGTCTTTTTTTTAATCGTTGGGCCAGGAATTTGGAGCCTCGTGTGTCTTTGTATTGGCTGGCATCTTTGAATTGGAAAAGTTTGCCCAAAGAAAGTAAACCACTTGAAATTCTGGCATTCCTGCGGCGTGGAATGTACGCGGCTCAATAAATGTTTTTTTCCCCCCCTTTCAGACGAAGACGTATGATTCGGTTACAGACAAATTCATGGACTTCTCCTTTGAAAAGGTGCGTCATCTCGAGCCCCTCGTGCCGTTGAGTGTCTGAGGTCAGGGCTCATGGCGGGTCGAGTGTTTGTTTGAAGCGAGCGCTAACGGCGTGCCTCTCTCTCTCCAGACCCACAGTGCCTACATGCTGTTCTACAAGAGAGTGGAGCCAGAGGAGGAAAACGGGAAAGATTTTAAGTTTGACGTTTCTCCTGATCTACTCGAGGTAGGACTTCCTACTCCCACTGAGGCCAGATCGGTGAAAGACCGATCCGGCCGCCTTTTTCTTTAATCGTTGACCCCCAACTTCTTTTTACGTTACCAAACAAATCCTGACCTTTGACCTCTTGTTTTGCAGTGGATTTGGCATGACAATATGCAATTTCTCCAGGACAAGAACATTTTTGAGCACACTTATTTTGGGTGAGCCTTTGGATTACAAACCCAGGTCTAGTCGTTGCTGTGAAACTATCCGCTATTAAACGGTAGTCTGCCGCTAACACCCACCATGGCTGCTGTGTCTCTCTCAGGTTCATGTGGCAGTTGTGCAGCAGTATACCCAGCACCTTACCTGACCCTAAAGCCATCTCGCTCATGACCGCCAAGGTGAGGCGCTATAAAACGGGTTGTGTGAGCCGGAGACCGTAGGGATGTTCAAGTCGCGGCTCTACGCGGTTCTGAATTCTCTCTAGATCAGGGATCTCAAACTCCTGTCCTGAACAGCGGTAACGTCCTGGGAAACTAACACCCACCACCAGCCAAATGCTGGTAAAATTGTGCTTGTGGCTGGAAAGATTTTCTACTCTAGTAGCCACTTTGGCAGGTAATCCAACCAGGGCCCCGTTTCCCAAAAGGATCTTAGACGAAGATCATAGGCAATTTTGTTTTTATATTACATTAATTGTTTGTTTTTCATATTTTTATTTTTATTTTTTACAATTTTACTAGCTTTTTTATGTAATGTCAGTAAATTGTCATTATTTTACTCATAAAATGAATCAAGCACAAACACAAAACACTCTAAGATGCTCTTCACTCTTAAGATGCTTTTTTGGGAAACGGGGGGCCCAGGTTGTGTATACTGTAACAGTTAATGTGGCTGGTAAAATGTTTAAAATGGCTGGAGATTTTTAGAATGCGCAAGCAACTCTAGCCAGTGGTTGAAATGGTTAATTTCATGCCCTTCCTGGAGGACCCTTATGTGCTGCTTTTGGGCGCATCTCTGCATTTACGTGCTGAATTTAGGCCATCGATTGGCTGGAGGCCACACACCTCATATCAAAGACCTAAAATGGACTCCTCTGAAAGGAACCCATTAAACCTGAAAACATCACAGGCTGCAGTGAGTTTGAGATCCCTGCTCTGGACTGTGGGTATCTGACGAGCCTCGATGGGCTCAATGGCCTGATCTCTTCATTATGTACTCTTAAGTGTTCACACTTTCCTTTAACAGTAAAGACTTACGAGCGCTAAAATGCACATTACAGCCGTTAACATAGTGCTTTCTCCTTCCCAGCTCAGTACGTCTTTTGTCCTGGAGACATTTATTCATTCAAAGGAAAAGGTAAGCTGTTACCTGCCTTGTGTTGGCGTTCCTTATGCCATTATTGTTTTTTTTAAGGTATATTTTTAGGGCTTTTCAGCTTTATAGTACAGCACAGTGTAGGGAGACGGAAAGAACGGGAGTGAGAGAGGGAGAGACAAAGGTCGCACGACCGGATCCGAACCGCCGACGTCGCGGCTCGCAATGAGCGTGCAGACGGTGCTCTTACAGACACCCCCCATGCCGTTATTTATTTAACCGTTTTTGGCCTGACTATTGTTCGAAACGGAGGGAAATTTATATTTAGTTTCCGGTGAATAAAATGTGCCTGCGTATTGTCCTGTTAATTGTAAGTGGTCGCGCTTCCAGAAGAATTATATTGACCGTGTCTCCTGCGTTGGCAGCCCACCATGTTGCAGTGGATAGAGCTTCTGACCAAACAGTTCAACAACAGCCAGGCGGCCTGTGAGGTAAGCACCCCCACGGCCCGCAGTCCCGACCGCGACGAGCGGTTTAACCGCGTTTCCGCCGCCTCTGACCGCCGCTCTCTCTCTCTCTCTCTCTCTCTCTCTCTCTCTCTCCTCGTCTGCCAGTGGTTTTTGGATCGAATGGCCGATGACAACTGGTGGCCCATGCAGATCCTCATCAAGTGCCCCAATCAGATCGTACGGCAGGTGAGGCTCGTCCCTATGAGCAGCGGTGAAGGCCCGCGGTCAGTGGGGTGTGATTTTGGGCTGATTTGAATTTGTTTCAACCCTCTGGTGTGTGATTGGACCCCAGTGTGTGAGACGGTGGGTTGTTGTTGGTGGTGTGGTTTTATTTGACAATCATAAATACATATAATACCTTTTCAGCTGAAAACAGTCATCACATGCATTTAAAAAAGACTGTTGAGGATTTAAAATACACAATAAAGCCCACAGGTCCTCTGGGGGGGGGGCAATATGACAAGTCCGGCAAGACTGGCAAGTGTATATACAATATCCATTTAAAAGGCATATAAAGAAAAACAACAATACATTAAGTTGTAGGGCCCTTAGTCAAAGAAACATTTAACTGCCATTTCCACAGAGCCAATTTAAAATTGATCTCTGCTTCATTGAGTTTCGGAGATACTGGAAGTATATTCCACTCAATTGCAGCTGTGTATGAAAATATATCTTTACCCGTGGAACTCTTAACTGTAAAAAGGATAAAATGAGTTGAGCTGCCTCTTGCTGCAGTTATCATTGTCTCTACAGGGATTTAAGTAGTTGGATAAATATTTGGGGATCGCATTATGGACTATTTTCTGAGTTAGTCCCAACTTGACTTGTTGGACTCGTTTCTCAACTGGTAGCCAATTTAGATCTCTAAACTGTGCTGAGTGAAGATGAGTACAGGGTCTGTAGGCCTGGTGTGTGATTTTACGTGTGTGTGTGTGGGTGGTCGGTCGGTCCTGTAGGCCTGGGGCCACATGTATAAACAGTGCTGAGCAGAAAAATGTCCTCAAAGCTGCATAAGCGAGTTTCCACACAGAAATTCAGATGTATAAAATGAGAACCTGCATACCTTTGTACACCATGTGTCCGCAATGTTTGGAGACAGTGTGATAGAAAGGCAGAGGGAGAAAATGCAAAACTTTGCGTAAGCAGATTTCCGACTTTCTCCCTGAGCATTCTTTTACACATTCTTTTACTCAGTTTTTTCTTGTGGCCCCTGGTGTGTGATTTGACCCATGTGTGTCAGTGGGCCTGTAGGCCTGATGTGTAATTAGACGTGCGTGTGTGTGTGTGTGTGTGTGTGTGTGTGTGTATGTGTATGAGTGGGCCTGTAGGCCTGGTGTGTTATTAGACGTGTGTGTGTGAGTCTGTAGGCCTGGTGTGTAATTTGACCTATGTGTGTGAGTGGGTCTCTAGGCCTGTTGTGTGATTTGACCCGTGTGTGTCAGTGGGCCTGTAGGCCGGGTGTGTAATTAGACGTGTGTGTGTGTGTGTGTGTGTGTGAGTTGGCCTGTTGGCCCGGTGTGTGATTTGACCCATATCCTTCTCTGGGTCTCTTGCAGATGTTCCAGAGGCTGTGTATCCACGTTATCCAGAGGCTGAGGCCGGTGCACGCCCACCTATACCTGCAGCCAGGCATGGAAGACGGGTACGGAGCTCCTCCTTCTTTTTCTGTGAACCGGTGCTGCCCTCTGCTGGCAGGCAACGGTATTGCTTGTTTGGCAGGCGCCCATATTCTCGGTCAGTCAGAGCTGTTGTGTCCTGTACAGATAAAGGATCGGTAGGATATTATTAGAGTCCAATGTTACAGAGCTTATATTTCCAGTTGAGTGAATGGAGGATAGTGGAGCACTTCAGGTCATGAGTCTTGTTCCCTGCCTGCTCCCATCTGCTTAATCAAACGTTCAGTCGTCTGCTTACAGTCCTGATTACTACACCATGCTGCAGAAGGCCTTATTACATTACATTCATTTAGCAGACGCTTTTATCCAAAGCGACATACAGTAAGTGCATACAGAGACATCATCAAGATCACTACAGAACAGACAAGACAAAGCACATCCTTCCCATAATGTAGCAGCTATCCCTAGTAATGAACGTTGAAACGTCCCCTTATCGGGGATGGGGACAATTCCATTTCAATTCAGTTAATTTCGGATATTAATTTAAACTCAAGTAATGGGCTGAAAACTCTCCTCATATGACATCATGGGTATTTTTCAGTTAATTTCCCGAATTGAAATGCAATTGCCCCTGACCGAGTTTGATACAAAGTGCACTGCATTGAAGTAGGAGTCCCCACTTCATCTGCTCCTTGCTGTGTATAGCAGTGGTTTCTCCTCTTCGGCCGACCACAGCATCGCCCAGTGCCCACAGTTTGACCCCATTTCTCTCTCTCCCTCTCTTCTCTCTCTCCTTCTCGTTCTCTTTCTCTCTCCCTCTTTCTCTCCCTTTGTCTCTCCCTCCCTCTCTCTCGTCCGGGCGCAGGTCTGACGACATGGATGGTCCGGTTGAGGACATTGGTAGCCGGTCCTGCGTCACGCGCTTCGTCAAAACTCTGCTGTCAATCATGGAGCACGGCGTCAAACCGCACAGCAAGCACCTGACCGAGTACTTCGCCTTCCTGTACGAGTTCGCCAAGATGGGGGAGGAAGAGGTTAGCGTAGCGCCGTGCCCCATGCCTGTCCTTACCTGATAACCCACAGCCGAGCCCTCCGCTAACGGCGCTAATTCTGCTTCACTCCCCACAGAGTCAGTTTCTCCTCTCCTTACAAGCCATCTCCATTATGGTCCATTTCTACATGGGCACTAAGGGTCCTGACAATGTAAGTAGTGTTAAATATCCCTTGTACTTTAAGCACTTATAACTGCTCTTTAGCCGTATAGTATCATATTCCTGCTCTGCTTTTTGAACAGCGTGTTGTTCTCCAGCCGTGTATTTATTTTGCTGGGCCTTGATTGGTCACTGATGGATTCCATGTGGTCTGGCTAAACTGTGATTGGTGGAAGTTGTATGCCGTCCTGTGGTGCTTCACTGTGATTGGTGGAAATTCTATGCCTTTCTGTGTTGTTGCACTGTGATTGGTGGAAGTTATTTGTCGCTGCACTGCGTTTGGTAGAAGTTGTATGTGATTCTGTGTTGCTGCGCTGTGACTGGTGGAAGTTCTGTGCAGTGCTGTGTCTGCGCTGTGATTGGTGGAAGTTTTGTGCAGTGCTGTGTTTCTGTGCTGTGATTGGCGGATGTGTGCCCTGCTCTTGTACTGAGCGGCCCCGGGCCCTGTGCGTCTCAGCCGCAGGTGGAGGTGCTGTCGGAGGAGGAAGGCGAGGAGGAGGATGAGGAGGAGGACATTCTGTCCCTGGCGGAGGAGAAGTACCGCCCCGCCGCCCTGGAGAAGATGATCGCGCTCATCGCCCTGCTGGTGGAGCAGTCTCGCTCGGAGAGGTGAAGGAACGACCAATCGGTGAACTGTGTTCACACCATGTGACACCTCACGGTTCATCCAGTGCTTCCTTTAATATAATATGAGCACAGCAAATGCTTATTGTTTTCGAATCCTTTGCTAGCTGTAATTACTCTGGCGTGTTAATCATGAAACGCTACATACGCCACAGACTGTTGGCTTATTGAGTCAAACAGCCATCATTCGTTCCTTTGACCATGACTCTTAAACGGGTGTGCGTATATGTGAGTTGACAGCATTGTAGGAGGGATCCCTTAACTTGCAGTGATTACAACTCATAGGCGTGAGTACAGTAAGCTGGCTGTTATGTTGTTGTTCAGGCAGTCATTGCTTTCTGGCTGAAACCACCATTTAAAACCTGGGCTGTGTTGTGGGTATGGCCAAACCTGAGCTGAAAATGGCGCTGTTTGGTTGCTCTACAGCTTATTGTCTGGTCTTCATCACCATCGTGTGGTACTGCCAAACACCACCCAGGGAGCCAGTCTGGCAATGGGCAAGGGATGATACTGTTTCCATAGTTACTTCCACAGTCTCTGCCAAAAAGCATCCTTGTCCTTGTATGACCCCTGAAGCTGGATCTGCAGGCTGCTTTTTTACATTTTGATGTGATTCTGATATTTGAGGACGGCGGATGATGTCGTTTCAGTTCTTCTTGTCTGATACCGTTATTTCCGTCCGTCCTCAGACACCTCACGCTCTCTCAGAACGACATGGCGGCTCTGACCGGCGGGAAGGGCTTCCCCTTCCTGTTCCAGCACATCCGCGACGGCATCAACATCCGGCAGACCTGCAACCTCATCTTCAGCCTCTGTCGCTATAACAACCGGCTGGCGGAACACGTACGTGCAGCACGCAGCTTTTGTGTTTTTAACTTCAGTGTCAGTTTGACCGAACGTGATGGGTTAGTAAGGCTTTTATTAAAAAATTATCCCTGTAAGGAAAGTCAGAATGAATTTGGCCTACGTTAATATCTACACAATGAGTTTGGCTTTACGTTAATATCTACAGAATGAGTTTGGCTTTACGTTAATATCTACAGAATGAGTTTGGCTTTATGTTAATATCTACAGAATGAGTTTGGCTTTACGTTAATATCTACAGAATGAGTTTGGCTTTACGTTAATATGTACAGAATGAGTTTGGCCTACGTTAATATCTTCAGAATGAGTTTGGCTTTACGTTAATATCTACAGAATGAGTTTGGCTTTACGTTAATATCTACAGAATGAGTTTGGCTTTACGTTAATATCTACAGAATGAGTTTGGCTTTACGTTAATATGTACAGAATGAGTTTGGCTTTACGTTAATATGTACAGAATGAGTTTGGCTTTTCGTTAATATGTACAGAATGAGTTTGGCTTTACGTTAATATCTACAGAATGAGTTTGGCTTTACGTTAATATCTACAGAATGAGTTTGGCTTTACGTTAATATGTACAGAATGAGTTTGGCTACGTTAATATCTACAGAATGAGTTTGGCTTTACGTTAATATCTACAGAATGAGTTTGGCTTTACGTTAATATCTACAGAATGAGTTTGGCTTTACGTTAATATCTACAGAATGAGTTTGGCTTTACGTTAATATGTACAGAATGAGTTTGGCTTTACGTTAATATGTACAGAATGAGTTTGGCTTTACGTTAATATGTACAGAATGAGTTTGGCTTTACGTTAATATCTACAGAATGAGTTTGGCTTTACGTTAATATCTACAGAATGAGTTTGGCTTTACGTTAATATGTACAGAATGAGTTTGGCTTTACGTTAATATGTACAGAATGAGTTTGGCTTTACGTTAATATCTACAGAATGAGTTTGGCTTTACGTTAATATGTACAGAATGAGTTTGGCTTTACGTTAATATGTACAGAATGAGTTTGGCTTTACGTTAATATCTACAGAATGAGTTTGGCTTTACGTTAATATCTACAGAATGAGTTTGGCTTTACGTTAATATGTACAGAATGAGTTTGGCTTTACGTTAATATGTACAGAATGAGTTTGGCTTTACGTTAATATCTACAGAATGAGTTTGGCTTTACGTTAATATCTACAGAATGAGTTTGGCTTTACGTTAATATGTACAGAATGAGTTTGGCTTTACGTTAATATCTACAGAATGAGTTTGGCTTTACGTTAATATCTACAGAATGAGTTTGGCTTTACGTTAATATGTACAGAATGAGTTTGGCTTTACGTTAATATCTACAGAATGAGTTTGGCTTTACGTAGGCCCACATTAATGAGTTTGTTGTCCTTCCTTTTTCAGATCGTTTCCATGCTGTTTACCTCCATTGCAAAGCTCACTCCAGAGGTACCTGCTCTAGATATGAGTTACTGGTTTATTTTTTAGGATGTCTTGGATTTGAGACCGATCTCTTTCTTTCTCCCTCGCACTGAATTGTCTCTCTCTAGTCTCTCTTGCTCTCTCTCTTTTTTACTCTTTCTCTCTCTCTCTTTTTTACTCTTTCTCTCTCTCTCTCTGTATTACAGTTGTATCTGTACTGGTCCAACCCATGTATATTATAGCCCATGCTCTCTCTCTCTCAGGCTGCTAATCCCTTCTTTAAGCTGCTCACCATGCTGATGGAGTTTGCTGGTGGCCCCCCTGGCATGCCCTCTTTTGCCTCGTATATCCTGCAGAGGATCTGGGAGGTAGGCCCCGCCCTGCCCCGCCCCACCCCACCCCTCCCCTCCACACGTCTCACACATTTCTGAGGGGGCCTGTTTAGAGGACTGCACTCTCTGCCGGATGGGCCTAGAGCTGTGTTTCTGAACCATGGTCCTGGAGGGCTGCAGGGTGTGCTGGTTTTTGTTTTTGCCTTAATATCGGCAACCAATTCAGACCCAAGAAACCAGGTGTGGTGAATGAACTGTGCTATTGGCAGCTTTAACTGATCAATTAAGTACAGAGTAACAACGAAAACCGGCATACCCTGCGGCCCTCCAGGACCAGGGTTGAGAAACACTGGCCTAGGGGTTAGTCCCCATTTCTTAAATGGATCTACAGTCTGTTCATCACCTTGCTTCAGGCCACAGAGACTGTCCTTGACTTTGTGTGTGTGCGTGTGTGTGTGCGCGTGTGTGTGCGCGTGTGTGTGCGCGTGTGTGTGTGTGTGTTCCCAGGTGATCGAGTACAACCCCTCTCAGTGCCTGGACTGGCTGGCGGTACAGACTCCTCGTAACAAACTAGCGCACAGCTGGGTCTTGCAGAACATGGAGAACTGGGTGGAGAGGTTCCTGCTCGCCCACAACTACCCCCGCGTTCGCACCTGTACGGAAAGTTCCGGAGCTTAGATCACTGCCGCGGAATTTAGAGTCCTGCTGATGTCCTGTGAAGGCTCACCAGCATTTCAGATCGCTTGGCATATGTGGATCTAATTGGTGGTGGTGGGTGGGTGGGGGGGGTGTTAGTCTAAATTTTGGCCCCAATGGAATAGATTTACGGAGCAAGTCCTAATTCGACCCAAATATTTTATAAATGCTTGGAGTAACCAACCAAGTGCCTCCCCTTGTGTATGTTGTCCTTGTAGAGACGTCCTGATGATCTTTTGAAGTTACCCGTCATTCATCTGCTTGCTCTGTGTTAGATTGTAGATGTTGTATAATTGGGATGCTCAATGACGACCAATCAGTTTTGGGATCTTCTTCCAACTTCTGTTATTTAATTATTTATTTGATGAGTATTTTAAATTTTTTGTTAGTCATGAGCTACAGACGCATAAGTGTCCCAGGAAATTCTTTTTTGCTGTGGTCCGCCTTGGTGTGTAAGGCTGTTTAGATAATTAAGAGGTTAACTAGTTGGAACAAGACCCCTGATTGACTTGTGCACTCTGATTGTATACTGAGCTACATGTGGGATTGTAAGAAAACTGCTTATTTATTTGAGTTCTGAGGTCTGACCTTTGACCCCTGACCTGTGACCCCTGTGCCCCCCCTCTCAGCCGCAGCCTACCTCTTGGTGTCCCTCATCCCCAGCAACTCGTTTCGGCAGATGTTCCGCTCCACGCGCTCCCTACACATCCCGACCCGGGACCTTCCTCTCAGCCCGGACACCACGGTGGTGCTCCACCAGGTGTACAACCTGCTGCTCGGCCTTCTGGGACGCGCCAAGCTCTACGTGGACGCCGCCGTGCACGGCACCACCAAGCTGGTGCAGTACTTCAGCTTCATGACCTACTGCCTCATCTCCAAGACCGAGAAGCTCATGTTCTCCGGCTACTTCATGGACCTGTGGAACCTCTTCCAGGTACCCAAGGCCTGCCGGAGGTTTGATGTGGAAGTGGTCAAAGCTGGTGATGGAACAAACCGAGTTGTGTGCTGGTGTTGATAACGGCCTTTTTGTCGGTTTTTCTCTCACTGTTTTTCCTATCCCTCTGCCCGTTTACCTCTCTTTCTGCCCACTCATCTATTTTTTTCTGCCTTTTCTCTCCTGTCTATATCCCTCTCCCTCACTTCCTCCCACTGTCTGTTTCTTACCTCACTTCCTTTCACCGTTTGTGTTTTACCTCACTTCCTCTGTCCCTTTGCTGACTTCATCCCTCTCTTAAATTTGCAACCCCTCTCCCTCCCCTAACCCTCTCCCTCTTTTTCTCTCTCTATCCCCCTCCCTTCCTCCTTCCCCCTCTCTCTCCACCCCCTCTGTCTTTCTACCTCCCCCTCCCTCTATCCCTCTCCCCCCTCCCTTCCTCCTTCCCCCTCTCTCTCTCTCCACCCCCTCCGTCTCTTTCTCTCCCTCCCTCCCCTCCAGCCCAAGTTGTCTGAGCCGGCGATCGCCACCAACCATAACAAGCAGGCGCTGCTGTCCTTCTGGTACAACGTGTGCGTGGACTGCGCCGAGAACGTGCGTCTGGTGGTGCAGAACCCCGTGGTCACCAAGAACATCGCCTTCAACTACATCCTGGCCGACCACGACGACCAGGAGGTGGTGCTGTTCAACCGGGGCATGCTACCGGCCTACTACGGCATCCTGCGCATGTGCTGCGAGCAGTCTCCCGTCTTCACCCGCCAACTGGCCTCCCACCAGAACATCCAGTGGGCCTTCAAGAACCTCACGCCCCACGCCAGCCAGTACCCAGGGGTACGTGCCGCTCTCCATGCCATGGAACGGGTGTTCAGTTTCTGTCTGTACTGTCCCGAAGATCACCTCTCCTTAGCAGCTAAAACTTGCCAGCTAATGATTTAGATTTAGCCGTCTCTTTCCAATGTGGAGACGTTCCTGGCGTCAAACAGCCACAGAAAAACGGACCATCAAACTATGATAATGTGGACAGAGACATTAAGACGTAATTCTGTCTAACGTTACCTTACATATTACTTAGCTGAATTAGCCAACTAATTGGCATTAATGACATTAAAGTAAGTACCTGTATTGATGGATACCTTTAAAATGTTAGAAACGTTTTTTATCCTCTTTGAATCTACAATTGTATCTTGAATCTGTCGTGTCTAGCTTAGTTTAAAACGTCAGTATGATTTCATCAATTATCTTTGCACTTAATAAATTGTTGTCTTTCTCATTTTAAATGGCTATTGCAGTGGTCAATAGATATTTTGTTGAATTGTTCAATTATTGAATTGATTGAAAATTGCATAGGTGACCACCTAAGATGATTCATTATTTTGGCCGGTAAAAAATAAGTTTGGCCGATAATTATTATAATTTTTTATCTACCTTGGTAGGTTAGCCAAAAAGTTAATTTTGGAGCCTGGTTGTGACCCTGTTCTCTCTCTCTCTCTGTGTACCAGGCGGTGGAGGAGCTGTTTAATCTCATGCAGCTGTTTGTGGCTCAGAGGCCAGACATGAGGGAGGAGGAGCTAGAGGATGTCAAGCAGTTTAAGAAGACCACCATCAGCTGCTACCTGCGCTGCCTTGACGGGCGGTCCTGCTGGACCACGCTCATCAGGTCTGATGCACAAACACACACACACACACACACACACACATACGCATATGCACACACACACACACACACACACACACACATATGCATATGCACATATACACACATATACTCATGCACACACCCACTCTCACAGACAAAAGCTCATTCTCTCCCTCTCTCTTTCTCCCTCCCCCCCCCCCCCCCTCTCTCTCTCTCTGCAGTGCCTTCCGAGTGCTGCTGGAGAACGATGAGGACCGGCTGCTGGTGGTCTTCAACCGAGGCCTCATCCTCATGACCGAGGTGTGTATAGAGAGAGAGAGGCTGAACCCCACCTTAAGCAAATTCTAATTCAAAATCTAATGGGGATTTTTTTGGCATGGCAAACGCAGAGTATTTTCACAGGCGCTGAATTGTGTGTGTTAGACTTGCATCGCCAAGCACGATGAAAAGGAACAAGAATGCATGCTGTTAGACTCTGTTGACATTTTCATCAGGGGTGTAACTGATCCTCGGTAGTAACTCAGGATTTATTGGTTTTATTAAATTTATTTAAGTATTCTTGGATAATAAACTTGGGCTAAAAAGGGGACGATTCCATAATATGTAAAAAAAAATCGCCTGCATTAGGCTGTCATACAAAAATGTCCCAGTGTTTCACAGATATAACCTCTTAATCAATCCTGTTAGCTGTGTGGAAGTATAGAACGGCATGTAAACCCAGCCTGTGCCCCATGATGTCATGTGACCTGATCGCTACCCCCCCCCCCCCCCCCCCCCCAGTCCTTCAACACGTTGCACATGATGTACCACGAGGCCACAGCCTGTCATGTGACCGGGGACCTGGTGGAACTGCTGTCAATCTTCCTGTCCGTCCTCAAAGCTACACGGCCGTACCTACAGCGGAAAGGTCAGAGACAGGGCCCGTCCACCGTGGGGCCATAGCCATTCAGATTCAAGCGCTCAGAGACAGGCCCGCCCACTGTTGGACCACAACAAATAGGATATATGCCCTCAGACACAAGGCCCGCCCACCGTGGGGCCATAGCCATTCAGATTCACGCCCTCAGAAATGGGTCCCGCCCACTGTGTGGCCACAGCCATTCAGATAAAAGCATAATTTGGAAATGGCTCCATGCCTGTTTGCTCGTCAGTACTTGTTTTTTCATATCTAAGGTTGTTTATTACGTGTAGTTTTATTGAATGCTAATGTGATAATTTAAAAACGTTTAGTACAGGGACCTCCAGTCCTGGAGGGCTGCCGTGTCTGCTGTTTTTTGGTGTGTTCCAGCAATTAAGTGCTTAATTGAAGTCCGTGGTTGGCTAAAGGGTATACACACGCCCTGCTTCCAAGGTCTAAATTGGCTACTGATTGAAAGGAAACCACAAAAACCTGCAGACACTGTGGTCTTCCAGCACTGTGGTTTAAGATCCCTGGATTAGAATCATTACTTGTAGAATGGGTGGAGTTTAGATTCTTCGGGGACTAAGTGTTCTATTGTTCTATTCTATTCTGTTCAGTTCTATCCTGGCATTATGAGCATCTCTTCACACATACCGTCTGTCGGTCTGATGTGGCTGGCGTTCGGGCCTGGATGTTCTGACCCGTTTGTTGTTCTCGCAGATGTGAAGCAGGCTCTGATCCACTGGCAGGAGAGGATCGACTTCGCCCACAAACTGCTGACACTCCTCAACTCCTACAGCCCCCCTGAACTCCGCAACGCCTGCTTAGGTACGTTTGCTGAGCTGTTTTTATCAAAGCGGCGGACCTCTGTGCGTTCGCTGAGCTGTTTTTATCAAAGCGGCGGACCTCTGTGCGTTCGCTGAGCTGTTTTTATCAAAGCTGTTCCACACAGTGGTCTTAACCCTGGTCCTGGAGGCCTTTGAGGGTCTGCTGGTTTTTGTTATTAACGAACACTTTTATTGATCAGTTAATGCGGTAGAGTATACTGGTAACTCGCCTCACCTTATTTCTTGAGTCTGAACTTGGGTGTGGAGTATCAGGCGAAGACAAAATCGAGAAGAAACCACAGTTCTCTAGGACCAACGAGTTAAAGTTTGTCAAAGCGTTTCATTATCCGAAGGACGTTCAGGAAAGGTCCACATTTGGTGCTTTTCAGTTAAAACGCTAGGGATTTTTATGTTTAGCAGTACCGCCTTCATCAGTAAAATGGTGTTATATCCTGACGGCAGTCTTGCTTTGCCTTACTCAAATGTGTCACCACAGGTGTCAAAATTAATTGGAGAAGAGCTAACAGTCAGAGCCTCCGTTTCAGATACCTGGAGATCGCCATCCTTCAGCTTTCTAAATTAAATGTTTTATATCAGTTTGATTTCCAAATTAAATGTTCAATATTCAATATTGTTTGATTTCTAAGTGAGATGTTTTACGTCTGTTTGATATCCATTTGATTTGTAAATGGAATGTTTGATATCCGTTTGATATCTAAGTGAAATGTTTGCTATCAGTTTGATTTCCAGGTTAATTGTTTGATATTCGTTAGATATCGAACGAATATCAAAAATTTCACTTAGATATCAAAGTGAAATGTTTGATATCCGTTTGATATCTAAGTGAAATGTTTGATATGCGTTTGATTTCCAGGTTAATTGTTTGATATCCATTTGATATCTAAGTGAAATGTTTGATATCGTTGTTGTAATGTTGGTGGCCTTATCCCTCCCTCCCCTGCAGACGTGTTGAAGGAACTGGTTCTCCTAAGCCCTCATGACTTCCTGCACACGCTGGTGCCCTTCCTGCAACACAACCACTGCACCTACCACCACAGCAACATCCCCAGTGAGTGCCTGGCCCCTGGGCTTAGCCCCGCTGAGACCAGCCTGTTTGCGCTCTCGGGCGGCTGTGTGCAAGAGCTGGAGCAACTCATTTCAGTTTATCAGTTTTACTCAAACTTATAATCCAACCTGCTACCACCACATACACATATAGTAGTAAAAATAATCACAATTTATTCAATGCTCTGTGGCTTACACTGTGTACAGAGCAGCAGACATGATTAAAAACCGGTGGAGTGTGCAAATTATGTCAAAGTATAAAGGTGGAACTAACAGTTAAGATAATTTACAATCCTAAATACGAACAACATAAAATAATCAGTATTTAAGCCCAGTGTAAAAGAGAAGTAGAAAATAAAGGAAAATGAATCAGTTGAAAGCAAATATTAATATAATTAAATCTAATATAAAAACTTGTGGGTGTTTGTGTAAATATGGGCAGGATGAACAGTAAGTAATCTGCGGACCTGAGACTGTTCAGGCTCTGACATTCTCGCGGCTGAGTTATGTGTTTTTGTCCCCGCCCCCCCCCTGTGGTTTGTGCATTCACAGTGTCCTTCGGGCCCTACCTGCCCTGCAGGGAGAACATCAAGCTGATGGGCGGGAAGAACAACATCCGGCCCCCGAGGCCCGAGCTCAACATGTGCCTTCTGCCGTCTATGGTGGAGACCAGCAAGGTGGGCGGGGGAAAGGGGTGGAGACTGGCTAAGTGGGTGGAGAAAGGGGTGGGGCCAAATAAGGCGGGCGGGGGGAATGGGTGGGGCCAAGTAAGGCAGGCATTGGTGGATAGATTATTAAGGCAGGCAGTACAAGGGGCGGAGACTGACAAGGGAGATGGGGGGTGCGTCCCAATACCCTTCCTCCACTACCACCTCCTCTCCTCCGTGCCCCGGAAACGGATCTTTGTGTTTTCATCTAATGTTGCTGTTTGCATATTAATAACGTATTAATGGTTACGTATTAATTAATGCCTCGATGCAAACCGCAATGTCAGGTAGGCTATACAAATACTTGTACGCAAAACGTTCAGTCAGTTTTGCACACTTCCGGGTAGGAGAGGAGTGGAGGAAAGGAGGTGGGGAGTGAAGAATATACGCGCCCCAGGACAAGGGCTGGTACGGGGTGGAGACAGTGGTGGTAACCTGAGAGGTAGGTTGGAACTAGGGCGGAGACCAGCACACTGGGTTGGTCTGGGTCATAGGTCACAAGGTGGGCAGGACAAGTGTGGATCCAGCCAGGTGGGCATAGGAAAGCCCGGGTTGGTAGGGCAGGAGTGGAGATGAGCAAACCGGGAATGGGGTGGCGGTCCTTTCCTGAACGTGCATTCTCGGACGTCTAGTTTCCTCGTTCAGTTCCTGTGTTGGCGAAAAAGGCGCCAAATGTTTTCTTAGGGATTGTGTCCTTTTTTTCTCAGGGGAAGGACGAGGTCTACGATCGCATGCTCCTGGACTACTTCCTGTCCTACCACCAGTTCATCCATCTGCTGTGTCGAGTCGCCATCAACTGCGAGAAGTTCACGGAGACCCTGGTCAAATTAAGTGCGTGCAGTCGTGTGTTGCCTGGCGCTTGTGTGACACAATGCACCTTACACCACGCTCTCTGTCTTCATCACCATAGAGTGCAGTTTTAAAGTGGGAAGCGGATTGAAAATTAATCAGAATTGGGATGATATCCACATCAGTAAATTAGGCTGTGGTTTATTCACAATTTTTCTGTGTTTCTCTGTAGAGCATCTTTGAGACCGTTCTCTGTAAAAAGTGCTAGACAAATAAAAATTGAATAAACCATGCATTCATATCCTGAAGACCCTGTGAATCTTAATATATTAGATTCACCGGGAATATAATGTAAATGGCAAATCTTAACAAAATGATGTATAATTTAACGGCAAATCTGAGTGACAACATCGTAAGTTTTCATAATGTTACCTTACCTGCTGTGTAGCTCACAGTAGAGGAGCTTATAGTGGAAACACAAGGGATGTCTGGGAGATAAATAGACTCGTTTGGAAGACCTGCAGTTCAGCTAGGGACAGTGCTCTGGTTCTAACTCTCAGGGACGTCTGTCTGCTTGCAGGTGTCTTGATCGCGTATGAGGGCTTGCCTCTACACCTGGCGCTGTTCCCTAAGCTTTGGACAGAGCTGTGTCAGTCTCAGGTAAAGGCACGCTAACACCCCATTCCTCCTGCGGGGTTTGGGCTGAACGTCGTTCGCCCATCGCATCACCGCGGGTTTGGACTCAACGTCGTTAGCCCATCGCATCATGCATTGGGGCGTTAGCACAGCAGTGAATATGTGGCTATTCAGAGCGAACAGGCTGGAGTGTATTCCACTTATATTCGCTTTATATTTCTTGATCGTCTCCATTCTTGTCTTGTATTAGAATTTTCTGACTTATATTTTCTGGTTTATGCTTTTATATGTGCTTATGTGTGTATGTATATATTTTATAGTGGCACGATTTTAGCCGTCGCAGTTGAGAGAAACGCCTGATGCGTGAACGTTAGCGGAAAATTAGCTTTAGTTTAGTTTGCGACCAGCATGACTGAAATTTTGCCTTTGCTGTAACGCTAGTAAGGAACCACATTAACAGGACCATTTTCTCAGCAGCCTGGATATTCATCTTACAGGCAGCATGTGAATCATAAGTGTTCGTAATAAGGTAGCATATGCTGGAGGAGATAAAGGGACTTTTTGTAAATTCAAATGGGGGGAAAAAAAAAAAATAGTGTTGAGCCCTTCTCTGACAGGGGCACGTGCACACAGTGTTGTGTTGGCGGGTTTTGGACTATGTGACACACACAGTGTTGTGTTGGTGGGTTTTGGACTATGTGGCACACACACACACACAGTGTTGTGTTGGCGGGTTTTGGACTATGTGGCACAAAAACACACACAGTGTTGTGTTGGCGGGTTTTGGACTATGTGGCACACACAGTGGTGTGTTGGCGGGTTTTGGACTATGTGGCACACACACAGTGTTGTGTTGGCGGGTTTTGGACTATGTGGCACACACACACACACACACACAGTGTTGTGTTGGCGGGTTTTGGACTATGTGGCACACACAGTGGTGTGTTGGCGGGTTTTGGACTATGTGGCACACACACACACACACAGTGGTGTGTTGGCAGGTTTTGGACTATGTGGCACACACAGTGTTGTGTTGGCGGGTTTTTGACTATGTGGCACACACAC
Source organism: Synaphobranchus kaupii (assembly GCA_029718625.1). NCBI lineage: Eukaryota > Metazoa > Chordata > Actinopteri > Anguilliformes > Synaphobranchidae > Synaphobranchus > Synaphobranchus kaupii. The sequence continues at coordinate 108,800,949 of CM056379.1, read as the reverse complement.
ACACAGTGGTGTGTTGGAGGGTTTTTGACTATGTGGCACACACACACAGTTGTGTGTTGGCGGGTTTTTGACTATGTGGCACACACACACAGTGGTGTGTTGGAGGGTTTTTGACTATGTGGCGCACACACACAGTTGTGTGTTGGTGGGTTTTTGACTATGTGGTGCACACACACAGTGCTGTGTTGGAGGGTTTTTGACTATGTGGCACACACACACAGTGGTGTGTTGGAGGGTTTTTGACTATGTGGCACACACACACAGTTGTGTGTTGGCGGGTTTTTGACTATGTGGCGCACACACACAGTTGTGTGTTGGTGGGTTTTTGACTATGTGGCACACACACACAGTTGTGTGTTGGTGGGTTTTTGACTATGTGGCGCACACACACAGTGCTGTGTTGGAGGGTTTTTGACTATGTGGCACACACACACAGTGTTGTGTTGGCCGGTTTTTGACTATGCGGCGCACACACACAGTGCTGTGTTGGAGGGTTTTTGACTATGTGGCGCACACACACAGTGCTGTGTTGGCGGGTGTGTGGCTATGTGGCACACACACACAGTGGTGTGTTGGCGGGTGTGTGGCTATGTGGCACACACACACACAGTGGTGTGTTGGCGGGTATGTAGGTGTAAAGCTGATGTTGTCTCTGTCCAGTCGGCCGTGGCTAAGACCTGCGTGAAGCTGCTTTGTGAGGACCCAGCCTTCGGGGAGTACATCAAGTGCATCCTCATGGACGAGAGAACCTTCCTGAACAACAACCTGGCCTACTCCTTCCTCACCTGCTTCCTGCACAAGGTGAGCGTGCTCGTAGCTTTCCAGCACCCAGAGGGGAGGCTGGGTAGCGTAGTCCTTATTGAGCGTATGCAGCAACGGAAGCCTTTTAGGTTATGATGCAAGTTAAACGTAGAAGCAAAAGCAGTTCCATTGATGACATAGACTGAAAGACTAGTTGTTTTGGAATTTACCCAACCTTCCCTTTTGCTAGTCAAAAAAACCTGTCCCCTCCACCCTTGTGATTAAGCCCTTACTGAATCCGTGTAAGTGAACCTCTCTTTTTCGCACACACTTTCTCACAGCGTCCGTAAAATGAGCTGGAGCAGGAGCCCATTACCGCGTGACTCGATTAACTGTCCCCTTGTCATTTGGCAGTAGTTACTGCATTAAATTAATAAATGACTCGTTGTTTAAAAGGTAGGTGCTCAGAGTGAGTGACCTAACCAGTTTGATATGAGGTGTGAGCTCTGGCTCTCATTTATTTATTAACCTTAGATTATGTCTGGCAGAGGATTCTGTACTGATCATGTACCTAGATATAGATATATCTCCCTAAAATATCCCCTCTAATCTTTTCTTTCTGAGCTGTTTGTTGGGTAATGGTGTCCCAAGCTGTGATTATGTATACCAAGTAGCTGTACTATTGTCTATGTATTGTCCTAAATGGTAAATTTAGTTAAGTGCACTTTAAATGCTGCTAAGCGTGTAACTGTGGTAGTTTTTGTAAAATCCAAAGACATGCAGGTTAGGCTAATTTGGGGGGGGGCGGGGGGGTTAACGGGGCATTACATGAAAGAACATGCATGCTTTGTCAACCTGCCCTGTAAAAATAAAGGTTAATAAATAAACAATAGTAAAATGTAGAAAAGTTACTTAAATTCAGTTCCTTACACTCCCCTGGATTTTGCATATTAAGTACATTGGGAGAGTGGGAAGTTGCCGAAGGTTGAAGGTTGAAGGTTGAACTGACATTTCCTGCTCCACTCTCCTGCCAGGTGGCACCCCTTCTGCCACGAAGCCGAGCTGTTCCCGCCTCTTTTAACCGTCGCCGTTCCTCCACAGGTCCAGAACCAGGTGCTGTCTGGACCCAGCTGCGCCAGTCTCATCAACATCCTGGTCACCAACCTGGTGAACGAGTACCACAGCCAGGAGTCCGAGCCCGCCAGCCAGAGAATGGAGATCTGCAAGAACAGTGGCGTTCTCAACGCTGTGAGAATACCTTTACACTCTGCCATTAAACACACACACTTATCCAGAGTAGCTTACACAGCCTATTCTTTTTGTACATACAAAGAAGGTATGTACAATCAACTTATACAGGTGGATATTTGCAGAAGCAATTCAGGCTAGTGGTTATCTTGAAACCCCATGTGTTGCTCTTCCTTCTGTTCTTAAATATTCGTACTTAAAGAGCTGACAGTGTGCTGATTGGCTGAACTGAGAGAGAGTGAGTGCTCATTGGCCAAACTGAGAGAGAGTGAGTGCTAATTGGTCGAAGTGATCGAGAGAGTGCCGATTGGTCAAACTGACAGAGATTGTGCTGACTGGTGTCTCCTGTCCTCCCTGTCTCTCCTCCCCCCCCAGGATCTGCGGGCCTTGGTCCTGCTGCTCTCGGTGCATACCCCCCCACAGCTGGACCCCGGCCTCGGCCCCGCCCTCCAAGACCTGCTGGCCAAGTGCCGGGCCTGTCTTCAGCACCGCAGCAACCTGGAGCTGGAGGCCAAGGACCGCAAGGCCAAAGGTACATTACCTTTACATTCAGGCTTTTACCACAAGGCCAACGGTACATTACCTTTACATTCAGGCTTTTACCACGAGGCCAACGGTACATTACCTTTACATTCAGGCTTTTACCACGAGGCCAACGGTACATTACCTTTACATTCAGGCTTTTACCACAAGGCCAACGGTACATTACCTTTACATTCAGGCTTTTACCACGAGGCCAACAGTACATTACCTTTACATTCAGGCTTTTACCACAAGGCCAACGGTACATTACCTTTACATTCTGGCTTTTACCACAAGGCCAACGGTACATTACCTTTACATTCAGGCTTTTACCACAAGGCTAACGGTACATTACCTTTGCATTCAGGCTTTTACCACGAGGCCAACGGTACATTACCTTTACATTCAGGCTTTTACCACCTAGGCCAACGGTACATTACCTTTACATTCAGGCTTTTACCACAAGGCCAACGGTACATTACCTTTGCATTCAGGCTTTTACCACGAGGCCAACGGTACATTACCTTTACATTCTGGCTTTTACCACAAGGCCAACGGTACATTACCTTTACATTCAGGCTTTTACCACAAGGCCAACAGTACATTACCTTTACATTCAGGCTTTTACCACGAGGCCAACGGTACATTACCTTTACATTCTGGCTTTTACCACAAGGCCAACGGTACATTACCTTTACATTCAGGCTTTTACCACAAGGCCAACGGTACATTACCTTTACATTCTGGCTTTTACCACAAGGCCAACGGTATATTACCTTTACATTCAGGCTTTTACCACAAGGCCAACGGTACATTACCTTTACATTCTGGCTTTTACCACAAGGCCAACAGTACATTACCTTTACATTCAGGCTTTTACCACAAGGCCAACGGTACATTACCGTTACATTCAGGCTTTTACCACAAGGCCAACGGTGCATTACCTTTACATTCTGGCTTTTACCACAAGGCCAACGGAGCATTACCTTTACATTCAGGCTTTTACCACAAGGCCAAAGGTACATTACCTTTACATTCAGGCTTTTACCACAAGGCCAACGGTACATTACCTTTACATTCAGGCTTTTACCACAAGGCCAACGGTACATTACCTTTACATTCAGGCTTTTACCACAAGGCCAAAGGTACATTACCTTTACATTCTGGCTTTTACCACAAGGCCAACGGTACATTACCTTTACATTCAGGCTTTTACCACAAGGCCAACGGTACATTACCTTTACATTCAGGCTTTTACCACAAGGCCAACGGTACATTACCTTTACATTCAGGCTTTTTGAGGATATTGAGGATATTCATCCCAAACCCTGTATGCAAACCCCAATTCCAAAAAAGTTGGGACAGTATGTAAAATACACATTCAAATGCAGAGAGGTTATAGTATCGCTTGTAAGAATACCTGAAAATAAGATAAGTCTTTTTTTAATATCCTTTTATACCCAGTCATGATAGCATCACCTGTTTACCTGTGGAATGTTCCAAACAGGTGTTTTTTGAACTTCCCAGTCTTTTTTTTGCCCCGTCCCAACTTTTTTGGAACGTGTTGCAGGCATCAAATTCGGAATTGGCATATATTTACAAAAATCAATCAATGATGTCTCCATACATCAGTTTTATTTGCCATTTTAAATCATTCCTGAGTATCTACAAGGTAAATACGTGAAGGTTATTTGAATGAAAAATGTCTACATCTTTTGTATAATTCATTTTCTATCCCCTCTTTCATCTCTGTAGGGAACAGGCTGCCTGTTGCATATATTAATATTGATGAGCTCACTACTTACTGTTGCATATATTAATATTCATGAGCTCACTACTTCATTGGCTGACAGCTCACTTACCCGATTGGCTGATTGTGGTTTGTATGAATGTAGGCAATTGCTGACATACCAAACCACACAGGCCCTAACAAAACAAAGTGTGGGGATTTGCATTACGTTGCTATATGTCCTTTTCTTTTCCCTATATTGGATTTCCTCGATACCAGCATCAAATTAAAAAATATTTCTGGGATTTACAGTCCCATAATAATTTGTGGATGTCCAACTCAGTCCACCCAAAACCTGAGTACAAAGAGAAATCATCTGACTATCCGTGTATCTGCCTTGTATTACTTATGTATTGAAGCCCAGTACACAAAACAAAATGGTGCAAAAGCTTTTTTTTTTTTCATGTTTGCAGTGATGATCAGATGTAATATACTGTCATGTAGTAGTAGTTATGGCTGTTATGTCATGCTTATGATGGTGTTATGTAGGTTTTATGTTAAGGTGTAGCTGTGAACCTTGACATGTTTTTACACACACTGGCTCACTCTCCCGGCCCCTTCTCCTCCTCTTCCTCAGCCGATGAAGAGGGTGCCACCCCGGTAAAGCGTCGACGTGTGAGCAGCGAAGAAGAGCACCCGGGTGGAGCCTGCCCCCCCACCTCCTCTTCCTCCACCTCCTCCTCTTCCTCCTCCTGCGCGGAGGCCAAGCCAGAGACACGGGAGGCGCTGACGCCCAGCAGCACCTCCGACACGGAGACGCGGGACTCCTCCGTCATCGACCCGGGCACCGAGCAGGACCCCCCGTCCCCGGACTCCGCCCCCGCCCCCGGCGCCTCCTCCTCCTCCCCCAAGGAGGAAAAGATGGAGGCGTCGTCTTCCTCCTCTTCGTCGTCGTCCTCCTCCTCCCCACCGGACGGCGCGGGCGTGGCGTTCGGGCAGCAGCCAGGAGGAGGCGGCGGCAAGGAGGAGGAGGGCCGGAAGGACGGGGGTTCGAAGGCCTGCGAGGAGGACCAGGCGTTCCCCTCGACCTCGGTGCTGTCAGGGCTCCCGGAGGGCGGGGAGGCTCCGGGCTGCCCCCTGCAGGAGACGGACTGTGCGCACGCCGCCTCGCACGGCCTCTGGAACTTCACGCAGCAGCAGGACTCTCTAGACACGCTGTGCAGGACCGTGGAGTCCGCCATCAACACCGTCGCCAAACTGTCCGCCGTCAGCGCCGTCGCCAAACTGTCCGCCAAGGGAGCTCGCGCCTCCTCCGTCTCTTGACAGCATTTCCGGCACGAGTCTGGCTTTTTAAACCTTTTTTCTCTCTTTCTCTCTCACGCACCCACGAAACCTGTTTACCTACACCGTTCTGTCCCCCCCGCCCCCCTCCCTCTCCCTCTCCCTCTCCCTCTTCCTCTTCCTCCTTCTGTCTGTTTTTTGTTTTAAAAGAACTCGACCCCCCCTGGCTGTCCTGAGCAGTTAGTTTCTCTGCGCTTCAGTTTCGTCACGTGATCTTTCCTTTTTAGCTTGAATGGCAATAGATTCGTACAGTATGCTTGAAGCATCTGGGGACGGAGACATGCACAGCCTCAGATCCGTTCAATAACAAGAAAACTACAAAAGAAAAAAAAAAACTAATAAGAACCGCAGCTATAGCACATTCTCTCAAAGGGCGAAAAAAAAAACAAACAAAAAAAAAAACTTTATTTTACCGTCTTTCTTTTTTCATTTTTACTTATTTCGGAGTTCTTTGAAGTGATTTATTCGTTTGAGGTTGCTGTAACAAAGGGGGGTGGGGGGAGGGGGGGAGGTTTACAGAGTTTTAGACTTCTCTCTTCTGTACGTAATTTAATTTTATTGCATTTTTACTGTGTATAAAATGGTGTCTTCTGTGCCAGTTTTGTACTTTATTAAGGAGGTCTACGGGCCTCCCTGCTCTGTGGTTATATCCAAACTAAGTTTACTTGTACATTAAGGAACCACATGAACCTTGATTCTGTTAAGAATCCTCTTCTAGTAGTGACCTGGCAGTGTATATGAGTATATATATATGGTGCTTTATTTGACAGGATACCTGTGGGTGAAATAAAGCGCGGTTGGAGCTTTATTTTATTTACTGAAATACATTCCATATTATATTGTCATTCTTGCATTTTCTGATGTTTGTTTTTTTCTTTTTCTTTTTTTTTTTGTTTGTTTTATTTTAATTGAGGATAACTTAATAAAATTATAATATGAATGATTATCAACCAGAATCGACTAGAAGCTGAGAGATTGGTTTGTCTTTTGTATCCACGCACACACACGCACAAATGCGCGCACACACACACACACACATTTAGAATATCATCTACTTGATTGTTTCGTCTGTTTTTAATGTTATTGTGTGTGTCTGGCTTCATTACGGGGGAAAGCGCACATCTTTTTAGCGAAGGGCGAACTCTAGCCCTTCCACGAGGTTCAGCTGGAACGTTTTGGCAGTGCATTTACAAGCCCTCGCCGTGTTTTGAACGGCTGCTATTTGGGGTCGCTCCTCGTGGCATCGACACAGTTCTGGGTTCAGTCTCTCTTAAGCATGTCCCGTCTCACAGCACCCTGCACCCAGTCCACACAGGTGTCCGTAATCAGTGCCTTTTATATCTCTTCCTATTTTAATTTATTTTTACAGCTGTGGAAAGTCTTTTTAAAGCATTCATGTGAGATTTCATCTCTTTATCTGGCTGCTCATTGTGTGAATGTGTGACCGCTCCGTTTGCCTCCTTGCACTGAAACCCATCACCTTTGTCAATATTGGAATGTTTTCTTTTTTTGGGGGGGGGGGGGGGGGGGTAGGTGTGAGAGGGAATGGTATTCGTCAACCATTTCAAAAGATCATCTGTCATGTTTAAGAAGATTTCTGCATTTTGGTTGAAAAAATTCTAATGAAAATGCCTGTTGCAAAATTAAAATTTAAAGTCCCATTTCATTTTTATTCTTAATTGGCACTTTATTGTAATGTTTTTTTGTTTTTGTTTTACCCACTGTGAAATTATGTAAAACATAAAGGTTAAGTATAATTGTAATAAAATTCAACTTCAAGTTTTTCGAACTTGAAACATCGCTTCTGTTCTGTACTCAATAGCGTCCTTTGGTACTGCACTAGGATGCTTCTGTAGAATGAGATTGTCTGAAAACTCTAGTCTGCAGCCCCAGAATGTGTCTGTGAAGTCCGTCTGGCTTCACAAAAGATAATATATCTACTGTGATGAAATATTCAGCCTCTTGTGCTTCCTTAACTAGAGGTTCTAATGCAGTTTTAACAATTGAGTTTAACTGTTATGATGGAACTTTATGACTTTCTGTAGAGCTACTGTTGCTTGGCAGTCTGTTTATACCTCCACGCTTGTGAGAAGAAAAAATTATATTCGCAGTGCACCAATATAATTAAATGTGGAGGAAAACATTTTCTTCCAGTTAAAAAAGGACAAATTTGTGAATTGGCTTTGTTTAAATGTCACTAAAAAGCCAGCAAATATAATTTAGTAGTTCCAGGCTCTTAACACTCTTAACACTTCAGCCCAACACAGAATATTTGTGCAACTGATTATCCGATCAACACTGCAGAATATTCTTATTGGCTAGCAGTGTAAAACATTCTGGCCAATCACAAGGTGCTTGAGGGAAGAATTCCGCCATCTTTGAGATCGTTGAAGATGGTGGAAGTCCCATTGGTTTTGTAAAGCACTTTATATTTCATCTTTGTATGATGAAAAGCGCTATATAAATCAAAATTTATATCTTTATTATAGCTGGTGAAAGGACTTCTGCTGTCTTTGTCTTGACAGATCCCGTTTGATTTTGATTTTCAGCTTTTTCCAGTGCTGGTCATACTTTTCCCCCCCCTTTGCGTTCACTTATTCCTCTGCAGTTCAGCTCTGATCTGAATCTTTACTTTCACATTAAACGATAAAAATAGTTTGTGTCAAAGCTACTGGTGATGCCAATAACACTGCAGTTGAATACGTACAAGCATTCTGTTTGAATGGCTGGGACAGGTGTGAATGTTTAACCTTACAAAATGTAGGTAGAGTGGAAACTTAGCTTCTGAAACCCACAAACAAACACTGAACACCGTAAAAGTGGAAAAAATTATTTAATCAAAGACTCGTTATCGATGTTTACACGCTGAGGCCTGGTTTGTTTCGTGTGGAATCAACATGATTGAGTTCAGTTGCATATTAACATGCTTTTCTTACTAAAGTGCTTTTGTGAGTTTCGGATTATTTATCCAAAATGTCTGTTAATAATAAGGTTTAAAAAATACATATATATATATATAGACAACAAAGAAGAGAGATGTCATTGTGTGTGTACGTGTATCATTCTGGAAAGAATTAAGAGACCACCCCATATTTTTTTGTATTGGAAATTGGGGCTACTCCACCAGATACTCATTGAGCCCTTCCTAAGCGAAGACATTGTTATTTTTTATTATGTATTCATGGGTATATAAACTTGTTTAATTTGAATTATTCAAAGTATAACAACGCAGTGTATTTTTAATATTTTGGCTGGTTGTAATTTTCTGCAAATGTTCTGAATGACCATATTTTGAAATCAAATACGGTCAATAGTTCATGAAAGAAGTTAGTTTTTTCACAGACATATGCCATAAACTGAAAATGTGATGTGGTCTCCTAATTTTTTTGCAGAGCTGTGTATGTGGAGGTGGAGTTAACAGGTCTCAAAGCGCTGAGGTGTGGCTGTTCTCACTGGCGCTGTTTTTCCTGCTTGACTTCTCCTGTTCGGGATTCCGATCCTGAAACGGCCAATCGTCCATGGAAAATTTGAGCATGTTTTTTTATTTTTTATTTATTATCATCTTTTTTGCATTGTGTACCATATCGTTCTCTTACCTTATTGCTACTTCCTGATTCAGAAGCACATGAATTCCTAAACAGAAGAGGAGAGATGGTTATGATGTCATAATCTGTCACAGACGAAAGCTTCCTCAATTTATTTGACTGATCCTAAAGAGGCAACTGAGTGTTGAAATTCAACGTGTGATGCAGTGAGACCAGTGTGTGATGCAGTGAGACCAGTGTGTGATGCAGTGTACTGCAAGTGCCTTCATGTCACTCCACTGTAATGCTCCCCGCAACTGTTTTTGTGATTGTCAAGTGAGAGAGAAGAGGCACTGCTGACCTGTGCTTATGGTAGGGGTTACCAATGCTCACGCAGTCCATCGATGAATCCCCATTGCTCTCTTTGAGCTTTCTGAACCTGGAATGAAATGGGAGTTAAATCCATACCTGGTGCTGATTTGCTGCAAATAAACTCATGGCAAAATGTACGTAGGCAACCAAAGTGTCGACTTCATCTAGGGGTCTGTGAGTTTTGTCTGTTTTAAAAAAAAAAAATTTAAATTTTTTTAAAAATATGCGATCCCTCACTGCCGATTTTGTAGTCAAGACGACCGCTGTTCTCCTTCGTGATTTGCCAGCCTGCTTCTTTTCACACCGCAGTCCACCGCCAAGCTCATGTGAAGTTGAGCACGATTGCCAATTACGCGTTACCCTATGGGACTACTGGCCAGTCGGCACTGGCATAGTCCGACACTGTGGAGCATGTTGCCTTAACCGATTGAGCCACCCAGCAGCATTGTCTCTGTTTACAAATTTCCAGTGCAAAATAAAGTCTTGTCTTAACAAGTGTTTTAGTCTTGTAATGAACCCTAAAATCTTTTATTTTTTTTCCCTCAAGTATTATTAGTATTAATATTAGCTTATTTTAAGTTACTTTTTGCTTGACAAGTGAAATTATTACCCCATTGTCAAATTTTGAAATTAGTTAAACGGTCTGACTTCATTAGCAATCTTTTTGTCGTCTTTAGCAAAAAATAGAAATAAGATTTTAAGTCTTAAATAGACTGCCTGGCCAAAAAAAAAAAGTCGCACACACTAATATTTCGTTGGACCGCCTTTAGCTTTGATTACGGCGCGCCTTCGTCGTGGCATTGTTTCGACAACCTTATGCAACGTCACAACATTTATTTCTGTCCAGAGTTGCATACATTTTTGGCCGAGATCTTGTATTGATGACAGGAGTGTCGAACCACTCCGTGAAGTCTTCTCCAGCACATCCCAAAGACTTTCAATGGGGTTAAGGTCAGGACTCTGGTGGCCAATTCATGTGTGAAAATAATTCCTCATGCTCCCTGAATCATTCTTTCACAATTTGAGCCTGATGAATCTTGGCATTGTCGTCCTGGAATATGCCCATTGAAGGGATAACCTGGTCATTCAGTACATTCAGGTACTCAGCTGACTTCATTTTATTGCTGCATAACGTTGCTGAGCCTAGACCTGACCAATTGAAGCAACCCCAGATCATAACACTGCCTCCAGAGGCTTGTACAGTGGGCACTATGCATGACGGGTGCAACGGCAACTTTTTTTTTGGGCCAGGCAGTGTATAAGACTCAAATGCTTGAGTGACTTATTTTTTGTTTTTTTGCAGTGTTGAGTTTGTGTTGAAGCTGCTCGGCACACAAAATAAACTTGCTTACTTGACCACCATGGACACCACCAGCGCCACCAATCCCAAGATGCTCAGCGCCAGCAGTACGCTCAGAGCGATGATGGCCGTCTGTTCGGGGGGGTTTGGATTGCCGGGGTCCGCCTCCAGGGCGTGTTCCACTTCCTCTCCGAACACCTTCTCCAGCTCGGCCGCCACAGCCTCCCTCTCGCTCTGCAGCTTACTGCGGGCAACACAGGCGCGGCCCGGTCACATCACATTCCCGCCACTCATTACCAGCTGCATAGCAAGCAGCTAGCAGTAACCCAGCCCCCTGGCTAGCTAAACCGCATGTGACTGTTGGAGTCCTACCTTTCGACGTCTTCATAGGACATGATGGTGCCATCGGCATCCATGGCGATGAAGGTGACGTACGTCTTGATGTCCCCGGACGACCTGACTCCACCCCCAAAGGTGTTCATGCTTGTGATGCTGATGATCTTCACTGTCCAACCCAGTGCCTGCGCCAGAGAACTGGGGCGTGCCAAGAAAAACAAACGGCCAATCATCAAAAGGCCTCACAATTGAAGCTGAATGTTCCCTACGTGCAAATAGACATTGCTCTTGGTTCATTATCCTATCAGTGTTTTGCCCATGCATTTTTTAAGCATATATAGACAGATATATGTCATTTATATATATTTCTTCCACAAACTAAATGTTTAGTCTGCCTGATAAGAGTCTGTGGACAAAACCCCAGCGCTCACAGCACCGTTTTCTTTCTGGCTTGTCCATACCTCAGTACGTTTAAGTACCCGACACGTCGTCTTTCCGACTGATCGTCTTACCTCTCCATCTCGCGGGCTTTCTTGTCCACCATGTTGAGAGGTTGGTTCAGAGAGATGACCACAGTGTCGTCGGAGTCGCTCGCCTGGATCGTCACCTAGCAACGTCACACACAGGTGAGCGGCTGAGCGCTTCCAATGCTTACACCTGCAGCTATGATGACTTCGCAAAAAAATGTTACTCAGTTCATATAGACCACATACAGAAACGGATGTGAATCCACATTCGCCTTAACGAGTCGTGTTGAAGAGTGGCAGCACCAGAAAATTGGCGGCCGGTATGGGACTAGACGTTATTTTGGGGCGCTACCTCTATGAAACGTTAGTTCTGCATAACGAGTGGGTCCCGCCACTGCTGTAGAATTCTATTCTCAAATTATCATTTGTTATTTTATAAGTCAAACTAAGCAGTTCCTGATTCAGCTATTTCATATTTTTTAAATATTTGTATATATTAGTTTTTGGCTCTTCAGTGGCAACAAGTGATATAGCCTGGCATTATGCCTTTTAAAATCCAAAATTTCAACTCAGAAATGTGGAGGACAAGACCATGTGGAGGATGTATCTGCACGAAACTAAATAAAAATGTATTTTTATTTTTTTTAAAAGGACAAACCTTTTTGAGTTTTGAGCTCTGAAAGATCTTCCTGTTTTGTTATGTTATTCATATATCATAGACAAGACATCTTTTTCCTAACTTAGCCCTTACTGATGGATAATGATTTTGTAGTGTAAGAGGTGGTCACGCTGTCTTGACCCTGTCCTGATCTCTTGCTGTTAGCCGTTGCTAATGGTTTGGTTCTGGAGTTCATACCTGGCCGCTACACCGCGTGCTATGATTGTTTCAGAGGCTCACAAACTCCCGGCAATAATCAGGAAACCTCTACTTACCTTTACTTCTGTGATTGCTGAAAGACCCCGGGGATCTGTGGCTTTCAGACGCAGGGACTGCTCTCCCTCCTGGCCCTCCACAGACACCACATACACCTGTCCAGAGGAGGGCTCCACGTCGAACAGCGGGCTGTCCTCCTCCAGGCTGTACTTCAGCTGCCCGGTCTGCCCAACGTCCTGGTCTGTGGCCTGGGGAAGAGGCAGAGGGGTATTTAGGGACACGAGGCCAAGCATTCACACCGTAGATGCGAATGTGTTGCTCGTACACTATCGCTGATCACGTGCTATGAAGACTATAGCTGCTTGTACCCTGATCTCCCCCTATATCTCACACTGATCTCAACATTATTGCTGTTCATGTTCTGATCTCAACATTATTGCTGTTCATGTTCTGATCTCAACATTATTGCTGTTCATGTTCTGATCTCAACATTATTGCTGTTCATGTTCTGATCTCAACATTATTGCTGTTCATGTTCTGATCTCAACATTATTGCTGTTCATGTTCTGATCTCAACATTATTGCTGTTCATGTTCTGAGCTCAACATTATTGCTGTTCAAGTTCTGAGCTCAACATTATTGCTGTTCAAGTTCTGATCTCAACATTATTGCTGTTCATGTTCTGAGCTCAACATTATTGCTGTTCAAGTTCTGATCTCAACATTATTGCTGTTCAAGTTCTGATCTCAACATTATTGCTGTTCAAGTTCTGATCTCAACATTATTGCTGTTCAAGTTCTGATCTCAACATTATTGCTGTTCATGTTCTGAGCTCAACATTATTGCTGTTCAAGTTCTGACCTCAACATTATTGCTGTTCATGTTCTGAGCTCAACATTATTGCTGTTCAAGTTCTGATCTCAACATTATTGCTGTTCAAGTTCTGATCTCAACATTATTGCTGTTCAAGTTCTGATCTCAACATTATTGCTGTTCATGTTCTGAGCTCAACATTATTGCTGTTCAAGTTCTGAGCTCAACATTATTGCTGTTCATGTTCTGAGCTCAACATTCTTGCTGTTTGTGTGCTGTCATACCTTCACTTGCACAATGGGGTATTTGTATGGAGCGATGCTGAAGGTGTTGCCGGAGTAGCTTGCTTTGGTAAACTCAGGTGCCTCGTTCACATCCTCCACCTGGACTGACACCTGGGGAAGAAAGTGGGCGAGTACTTCTGAGGTGGAGTATTCTTATCAAACACTTTCCCCTGATTTAATCAAACACTTATCAAACACTTTCCCCAGTCTTATGTGGTGATGTGCACTTAAGCCCAGGGACACAAATTAATAGTGGGTTTTGATGCTGGGAAGGAAAAAGTTACCATGATAGCAGGAGAAAAAATACATTTTAAAAGTATACTCTGACATCATGCGTGACAAAATTGTCTAACAATATTGCTAAACAATATTATTTACATTGAAACAAAATGAAAATTCTTCAGGCTTTGGCCTGTCTGTTTATCTTTGCATGATGTACACAGTGAGAAGGTAATTTGCCATATGGATAAGAAAAATAACGTTTTGGCTGAGAATGCACAGATGATTTTGTGTGTTTGTGTATTACAGATTACAGAGAGGCCCTAATATCTGGACGAGTCCCTCGGGCCCTTTAAGTCACTCTGGATAAGTGCGCCTGCTAAATAGCAGTAAAGTAGAAGGCCGCAGAGTGGTCTGTGTTACCATGGTGACAGCGGTGTTGGGCGGAGTCCTGGAGTCCGTGGCCTCCACCGCCATGGTGTACCACTCCTGCGTCTCCATATCCAGGGGGCGGAGCGTGCTGACCACGCCCTGCTTGTCCACGGAGAACAGGTCTCTGAACGACCCCAGGGTGTAGGTCACGTGGACCAATGAGCTGCCCGTCAAGGCCTTGACCACGCCCACCGGCGCACCTGCCGGCTCGTTCTCCGCCACGGTGAAATTGTAGATGGAGCTATCGAAGTCAACGTCCGGGCTGACGCTGACGATGAACAGGTTCACCAGGACAGTGGCTGCAAAGGAAGACCGGGCGCAACATCTTAGAACTACAGCGAACCGCCATGAATCTCAAAACCATGTCCCGAAAGGCTGCAGTCTTGTAGGTTTTTGTGGTTAAGTTAGTAGATATGAGTCAGTAGTCCGCTTAGACCTTAATTTGAAACACACTGAAACACAGCAACAACAAAAAAAGGATTGCTGTTTGAGATCCCTGCTGTATTGATACACAGCGAACGCCGTTGGTTTCTCTGAAAATATGGGTGGGATCCTTTTTAAAAAAATTTTATTTTTATTTTTATTTTTTTTACCTGTGGCGGTGCGCTGGGGCTCCCCGTGATCCTGTGCCAGGGCAGTGAGGTTAAGCGCGGTGTCCTCTGTGATTTCGGAAAGGTCAGAGGTCAGGGTGATGCCACCAGTCTCGTTGTTGAGGTTCAGGAGAGGGGAGCCTTCAGAGAAACTGACCAGCCGAAGAGCGAGAGCATTACCATTACAGAAACACACACAGAGACTGGGATGCTCCTCTCCTCCTTTCCTCCACTCCCCCCACTACCACTCGTCTCCTACCCGGAAGTATGCAAAACTGCCTGAACATTTTGAGTGCAAGTAGTTACATGTACAGTGTACAATGTACCTGACATTGCGGTTTGCGTCGAGACATGAATCAATTTGTAGCCATTTGTAATTAATATGTAGCCTAATCAGCAACTTTAGATTAGGATACAAGGATCGGTTTCCGGGGCACGGAGGAGAGGAGGTGGTAGTGGAGGAAAGGAGGATGCATTTTTCCAGTATTGGGACACATCCCAGCAGCCCTGTACTGCCTGGGACCTCCTGTATTTCAGCCAAAAAATGAGTTTAATTCACATTTCAGCGTTTAGCAGAAGCTCTTATCCAGAGCAACACTGATTACACTTTTACATACAGCTGGATATTTTCTGAAGTGATTTAGGTTTAGTACCCCAGCTAGGAGTCAGACACACAACCTTTGTGTTGCAAGTTCAGTTCCTAAAACATTAATTTTGTCCTTGTCCTGTATGGGGGGTGGGGACCTACCCTGCCCCATATTTCCCCACCTCTTGTGAATTTGACCTGCCATCAATTAACTACTGTGATAAACAAAGCAAGGGACTGAAGAGCTCAACTCACTAGGTAACACTCTTGTGAATTTACATTGAAAACCCTACATCTTTAACGTGAGACACAAATGTAATCGATTAGATAAATAAACACTGCAGCCGCCCTCCCCGCCACAGCAGGGGGGTATACTACGAAGCAGGCTCACTAAGTTAGCTGGATAACTGCACTGAGTAGCTAACAGCACTTTTTACTTCAGTCCATGTTCCAGATTTGGGAGGGTTCCGGGTTTTACTTAGTGCAGTTATCCAGCTAACTCAGAAATCCTGCTTCGTAGTATACCCCCCGTGTGTCCCATATTCAAACCGAGGGCATGTCGGTAAACGTAGAGCTGGACCAGTCACCTGTATGCGATGAGCGAGTTTTCGCCGGCGTCCTTGTCCGTAGCGGACAGCGTCAGCACTAGGTCGCCCTTTTTGGCGTCTCTCACCACGATTTCCCGGGAGTACGTCTCCTGGCTGAACTCGGGGTCGTTGTCGTTCACGTCTGTGATGGTGACTGTGAGATGAGTAACGTTCTGGTGTGGGGAGAAATCAAAACCTTCAGTGAGATTAATAATAAGTGCTTTTAGCACACTATAATTTGTATTATTACTAAAATATTATTATTAATATTTTTAATATTAATATGGTTATTGTTATAATCATAATAATAATAGAAATGTAGACTGTGCTAAAAGCACTACACATAAAGGTACTGTTGGAAACACGTCATCAAATGTTAGACAAGGGAAGAAAAGAAGTAATCTAAAATAGATGTTGGTTTTGTAAAAACGAAAAAAAAAATGATGACATAAAACCATTTAAAAAATATCAAGTTAAATTAAATTAAAAGCAATCATGATTCTTTCAGTAGTGTGTATTCAAAAGAGATCTCAAACTCTCAAACACTGATCAAGGTCCAGAATGTTGGCTTGCTTGCTATCAGTGATCAATCCAAGGATATCTGCTCTCTGCACAGCATGCTTAAAGTTTAGGGAAGAGTTTTATCTGTTTATTACTAGGGGGAAAAAGCTGAGGAGACAAATTATTTTACCAGACTAATAAAACTGTAACGTGACTGGTCGCGGTGTGGAAATCAGAGTATGAGAGTAAACAAACACCAGTTAGCCACTTGTAGTGAGCAGAAAGCCTCATTGGAATGATTCACTGGCTCGTTAGATTAAATGCTGAGTAGCTCCAATCCAAAATTCTTAAATTATCTATTTTGCTGTTTTGCTGTTCTCGTTACATTCAGTGTGACCTATTTTTGTTAATATTATTAGACAACATAGTGTTAGCACTTCAACACTGAAGTGTGTGCAAACAAAGGTCAATAATATGTTGACCCACTTCCCTTGCTTCCTGAACCAATCAAATTTAATATGACTAACTTTATTTAACAAGGTGGGACTTTTGAGAGCAAGACAATCTGGTATATGACAGGTAGTTAAAAGAGGAGCGCTTGGGAGTGTGAGAGAACCCAAGCAAACACACAGGTTGGGTTCGAGCAGCAGAGCAGCGTTTAGCATTCGAACAGTACTAACGTGGATGGGGAGAATGTTAAGGTGCAGTAGAGCTCCATCCCAGCAGGGGGTGCTATAGCAGTACCTTTCTGTGTGGCGTACCATGATCGGAGGCTGCTATCACCAGGTCATAGACGTCCTTCCTTTCTCTGTCCAGGGGAGCCACAGCGAGGAGCATCCCGTCCTACACGGGGACAACCAGACACCGTTAGACACAAAGCCTTCTGAATACCAGCCTTACTTTTGAACAGGGAAAAACTGAATTCTGCTCGTAACACAGACCTGATCAGTTTTTTTTTTTTTTTTTTTGCTAATTTAAAAAAAATTTGATATGACAAAATGAAGAACGCACACAGATCTGAGCGCTACCGTTGCTCTCTGTGCTAAATGAATGCTTGTGGCTCGTTGGAAACCTTTTGGAATGCAGCTTGCCTGGCGTGCTTTTATTTACTAACGCTTCCAGGACAGGATTAGTTCTGTCTGGAAATCTTCCAGGACAAGCCGTGCGTTTCGAATTTTTAAATCCGAGCAGCGTGAGCCGACTGTTTTCCCCAGTTTCGCCTTCCTGCCATAAGGGACATGCCTCCTCAGTAGATCAGATTTTTATGATTATGTTTTACGGTATGTAAACAAAGGGGGCAGATTTAAGGGGAGGGGCTAACCACGACTCACCTCTCTGAACTGAAACAGGCCGCTGGGATTGGACAGGGACAGGGTGACCTTGCCGTTGTCGCCCTGGTCGAGGTCAGAGGCGGAGATTCGGCAGACCTCTCCTGGGGCCTGGGTGGAGTACTCCCCCTCAGAGATGAGGACGGGGTCCGGGAGGGGCAGGAACTGGGGATTGTTGTCATTGACGTCCAGGACGGTGATGTTGAGCTGGGCTGTAGAACTCAGTCCATCGGTGGGCGAGTCAACCGCCACCACCTGCAACCATACGATTAAAAGTGAGGGTGACGCAGCCCAAACCCAAGCTTACTCCCAATAAGACGAGTGACCAAGTGAAAACTCACTCAGTCCACTTTTGGTCAAAATCAAACTAAGCACTTTTCTGATAAATGGTTAGATATTTGCGGTTTTAATTTTACACTATTATTCTTATGGATTAAAGTATTAAAACTAGATTTTTCTTGCAAAAAAAACTCCACCAATATAAAATAAAGAAAAACTAGTGGATTGAGTGAGTTTTGGGGGAAAAAATCGACTTTACTTTACAACCCCAGCACATCTCTATCTGTCCATTTATTGCCATTACTTTGTTGAAAGTCTGAGACAATTGCAGAGACAATGGGCCTAATTCACCAATCACTCTGAGAAAATTTGTTTTTAAGACTTGCTTTAAAATGTTTTTACAAACATTTCGCGATGAACTGAAGTTTGCATTCTGAGTGTCTGTTCTACTGAAGAAAAAATCCCAAGTAAGAAAACATTGATGAATATCAGAATGTTCATAAAAACGTTTAAAGAAAGTCTTAAGAACAATTTTGTTTGTACAGTGATTGGTAAATGAGGTCCATTGTTCACTTCAGTACAGTAAGACCCTCTTGACCATAACCATGTTGATCCTGTATTTGCCATATGTGATAATTTAGGCTTATGAATGACATTGTGTAAAAAGTGGCTTACCTGCAAAATGTAATTATCCTGTTCCTCCCTATCTAATGTAGCATTGCTGTTCAGTGACAGGGTTCCTTGTTTATTTATATTGAAGGTGTCGCTGTTGAGGATGAAGTGGCCGTTTGAAAACCCAGCCTGAAGGAAAACATCAATCAATCTGCAATTAATCAACATGCAATTTCCAGCAACTGGTAATTATAGTATATATTGCATTTTTATAGCTGACAGTGAAACTTTCAAACTGGGAAGTAAATCAGGACCTGTATTGTATTACTTGAGCCTCGTCAATATTTTCATTTTTCATTCAATATTACAACACTATTACAGTGTGCGTTGTATGCTAAAGCTCTGTGCTATTACAGTGTACGTTGTATGCTAAAGCTCTGTGCTATTACAGTGTGCATTGTATGATAAAGCTCTGTGCTATTACAGTGTATGTTGTATGCTAAAACTTTGTGCTATTACAGTGTACGTTGTATGCTAAAGCTCTGTGCTTCAGTAATTGACTGTTCCTGAAGCAACCATTTAGCATAATGGTGAGGGAACTGGACTGGTTTCTTAAGTATAATTTCCAGCTGTATACATGGATTGTATGTTAAAAACATAAATATAAACGTAGACTTATGAAATCTAAGTTACATAAGATACTCTGGATAAGGGCTAAATGCCACTAAATGTATAAACAAAGAGAGATATTGTTTACACAGTTATTAATGCTACTGAGTTCAAGGAGAAAGCATTCAGGTCTACTGACCTCGTCTTCATCAGTAACCTGCAGGGTGATTATGGCAGTTCCGCTAAGCAGGTTCTCAGAGACAGTGATGTCATAATGGTCTTTGTCGAATTTTGGCGGTTTGTTATTCACATCCTGGACTCGCACCAGCACCGAGCAGGTCCCGTTCAGCGGAGGTATCCCCCCATCAAACGCCTCCACAGTCAATGTGTATGCCCTCCCTTTTCCAAAATCCAGCTTCTGGTTCAGCCACAGGGCGCCGGACATCGGGTCCAGGATGAAGACGGGCGGGTCTGTGGGAGGGGCCTGCTGGACGACCCGGTACGTCACCAACGCGTTGGATCCCTTGTCCAAATCCGTGGCGGTCAGTTTGAGTACCGTCGTTCCCACTGAAGCGTTCTCTGCGACCTTAACCTCATACTGGGCTACAGGGAACAGGGGGCTGTTGTCGTTGACGTCGGTCACGTTGACGACTATGTTAGCGGTGGCAGACCGTGGCGGCTGGCCTTGGTCGCGTGCCACGACCTCCAGGGTATACTCAGCCTGCCCCTCCCTGTCCAGCTTCCCAGCCAATGAGATCCTCGCTGACTCTGGGTCGATGCTGAACTTGCCCTTGCCCCCCAGCAGGGAGTAAGATATCTCACCGTTGAAACCATCGTCCGCGTCGGTGGCTGCCATGTCCGTGACGTTGGTGCCGAGCTCCGCGTCTTCTGAGATATCGACCGTGACCGAACTAGAGGCAAACACGGGGTCATTGTCGTTGATGTCGGTCACGTCGACCACCACACTGGTCTCGTCGCGATTGGTACCGTCAGAGATGGACACCTGAACGGAGTAATTCGTCTGGACCTCGCGGTCCAGTTTGAGGCGGGTGGAAAATGAGCCATCAGGTGCGACGGAAAATTTGTCTGCCTCACTCAGGACCTCCAGCGTCACGTTACTCCCGGGTGTCAGTGCCAGGAAGGTCAACTGGAGAATGCAGAAATAAAAACAATATTTAAATAACAATCTAATGTGCTGAATAAATATACAGTGTTGCTATTTTTAAGCATTGCTGAAAGTACATTTTCACAGTACAACTGTGTCTATTATGGTGCCTTCAAGACCTGGTCTGCATTCGGATCCTATTTAACACACTCCCTTCCCTTGCTCACTTCCCTCGAGGGAGCTATCTTGTGACGCAGTTTGCTACGTGCAGCAAGCAAACTTAAAAGGTGCTCTGCAAGGGAGAATTGACGAGAAACAAACAAAAACGGAACTGAACCGCCCTCGCAACATTTTGGAAGTGTAATGTGAAATGTGACCGCCACATAGTTCTGTGGTGACCGCCCACTTTTTGCATGTGGTGCATTGCATTGTGGGATTCCCTTCTTGCTGGAAGCTTGCATTTTATACCCTTGGTGGAAGGGAGGCTGTCATCCTGGCATTTTGGGGATTCCCCCAAGGGAAGGGAATGACAGGAAGAAAGGATAAATTTCGGATCCGAACACAGCACAAGTCTTCTGAAATGTAAAATCTCACTGGAGCTAACCCTAACCAAACTACACATAGTGCATTCAATACAGAAACTGTGTGTGTCAGTTATAATGTGTACAGTATCTATTCTCATATACCAAAGTATAAATGCATCCATTATGAATGCGTTCCATCTGTTTCATAGTAAAATGTCAGTAATCTCACTTATCATGAGCAAGTCGCTGATCATTGATCATTTCCCTTTTCAGTCTCTCCCGTTACTCTCTGAGATAACAAGCCATACGTGTTAACTGAATGAGTTTTCCTGAAAAGTTTCCCAGAATGCTCCTCTCTCTAAGGCAGGTCAGATGGTCTTACTTTGAGGATGCGCACAGGGGCCTCCGTTTCCTCCTGCACGCTTCCGTGGTAGCGGGGCAACAGGAACTGGGGATTGGAGTCACCAGGCGCCAGGATTTGCACCTGTGTGGAGGAGAATCTGGATACCTGTCCACCTGTAGGAGTACAGACGGTAAGAACCTTCCCCCGAAATGTACAACAGGCCCAGGGTGTGTGCACATTTTAAGACAAACCAATATTGATATAGGATTCCTCTTTCTATGGGGTGCCATTTGTAAACTTTCCCTGCTAAAAAACGTGCTTCACTTTTTCCAGATTTAGCCCAAACTTTGCCTCGTTTTTCTCAGATTTAACAAAAAACACCCCCAAATAATGCACTGCAATTTTCACATGCCACTTTTTCCACATATATATAATTAAGAATTATATGTTAAATCTAAATCTAAATCTTATATCTAAATCTAAATCTTATATCTAAATCTAAATCTTATATCTATATCTAAATATTATATCTAAATCTAAATATTATATCTTAATCTAAAAATTATATCTAAATCTAAATCTTATATCTAAATCTAAATCTTATATCTAAATCTAAATCTTATATCTAAATCTAAATCTTATATCTAATTCTTTGAACAAACGGCACGGATATGCTAAATCTCATACATATGCAAATTGGAAACGCCTCCTAACCAGCCCATCATCAGGAAATGGGCGCGAAGCTGTGAGAAGCAGCAAGACGGCTATCATGATCAAAAGCAAAATATAGAATTCCAGCGATTTAGCTAATCTAATTGAACGTGCGGTTGCAGCTGGGGTAACAGCTGCTCTACAGACCCGATGTGCGTTACCAACACCAGACACAACGTCTTCATCTGACACAGCAGTGCCATCGGTAAGTTTTTATTTATTTTTGTAGTTTTCAATGTGTCCATGGCATGGTACCCTGGAGAAAATGATGGGGGTGGGGGGTATAGCTAGCTGGATACAAATGCATAACATAGCATTGTAGCTTATAGTCCAAGGGTATTCGACTACAATTTGACGGTCCAGTCACATTAATACATGGATGCTTATTATTTCACCGAATTTTGTGGATCAGTTTTCTCGAAGTGACTAGTTAGTGGCGCTCACATTCACACTTTTCACGCTGCTGCGGAAATATCACGTGAGCATATCACATCGGTTTGGAACTTGTTGCGGGGAGAATGAAAGCATAATTTTCTATACGTATAGAAGCGGCTGCACCGCTTTAAAATGACGAAATTATTTTTACTTTCTTGAACTGACGCCAGTGTCACGCTTATCCGTGGCTGCGTCTTCTCCAATAGCGAACCTATGCAAATTTCTTATCCAATCATCAGTGCCAGTACTACGAACAGCAGCACTCCCAGGCTGTGTGAATTACAGGCAGATCGGAAGTGATAGATGTAAGGATGATTCTAAAGCCTATTTAGAGAGTATGAAATAATCTGGCTCTTTCAAAGGAAAGTAATGTTGATAATGAAAAACGTGCGTTCAAAGACGAACTGACAGAAAATTATGCTTTAATTCTCCCCGCAACAAGTTCCAAACCGATGTGATATGCTCACGTGATATTTCCGCAGCATGCGTGAAAAGTGTGAATGTGAGCGCCACTAACTAGTCACTTCGAGAAAACTGATCCACAGAATTCGGTGAAATAATAAGCATCCATGTATTAATGTGACTGGACTGTCAAATTGTAGTCGAATACCCTTGGACTATAAGCTACAATGCTATGTTATGCATTTGTATCCAGCTAGCTATACCCCCCACCCCCATCATTTTCTCCAGGGTACCATGCCATGGACACATTGAAAACTACAAAAATAAATAAAAACTTACCGATGGCACTGCTGTGTCAGATGAAGACGTTGTGTCTGGTGTTGGTAACGCACATCGGGTCTGTAGAGCAGCTGTTACCCCAGCTGCAACCGCACGTTCAATTAGATTAGCTAAATCGCTGGAATTCTCCATTTTGCTTTTGATCATGATAGCCGTCTTGCTGCTTCTCACAGCTTCGCGCCCATTTCCTGATGATGGGCTGGTTAGGAGGCGTTTCTAATTTGCATATGTATGAGATTTAGCATATCCGTGCCGTTTGTTCAAAGATTTAGATATAAGATTTAGATTTAGATATAAGATTTAGATTTAGATATAAGATTTAGATTTAGATATAATATTTAGATATAGATATAAGATTTAGATTTAGATATAAGATTTAGATTTAGATTTAGATATAAGATTTAGATTTAGATTTAACATATAATTCTTAATTATATATATGTGGAAAAAGTGGCATGTGAAAATTGCAGTGCATTATTTGGGGGTGTTTTTTGTTAAATCTGAGAAAAACGAGGCAAAGTTTGGGCTAAATCTGGAAAAAGTGAAGCACGTTTTTTAGCAGGGAAAGTTTACAAATGGCACCCCATATCTTTCATGGTTGTACATTTTGGTTAGTAACATGAGTTAAAGTATGTTAAATGCATGTTTTTCATAGGTCCTGTCACAGCATGTATGCAGGGCCAGGCTGCTATGCTTTCCCGCGCACGCTGGCTCATTCTGACGCGCTAGGCCTACTCACCGTCTCTTGAAGTTACATACAGGAAGAACTGGAGAGATTTGTTTTCCTCGAAAACAACCAGCCTTTTCAGCTGGATATGTCCTGTGTCCTCGTTTATGGAAAAGTAGCCCTCCTGGTTTCCCCCGTCTATGGCGTATGTGACTCGTCCGTTGGCGCCTTCGTCCGGATCCACAGCGTGTACCTGCAGAGGAGTTGTGACAGGTTTCTTTTACCATGTGGCCGGTACAGTAATTTGCTGTTTGGTTTCTTCTCTCGCAAATGACATTCTCCATTTTTTATTTCAACGGTTTGCTTTTAACCATAGCTTATTTTACTGTTTCCATTTTAACCCAGTGGTACAGTGCCTACTGTGATCTTGACCTTCAATCTTGTACATTTTTATTTGATAGTGCTTTTTCTATGAGTCACATGTTCATTCTAACCGTTCTACTGCTAGTTCAGACTTGTTTGTTGTTAAATTCCACCATAGCCAAATTCGGGAAAGCTGCATCTACCTAAATAAATAGTTTGATAAAGATGATTACTGCACTTTATTAGGCGTTAGGCATCATAGACATTTCTCACAATTGCAAATCAACCTGAAGTACTTCATATTCAGGTAAAGACAGGAGTGCGTGCACGCGCACAACTTTGAGAAATGTACCCCCCATCTTCCTCTGTTTTCATCACAGTTCGCACAATTGCATACGTGGATGTGTCATAATCATTTCATAATTTCTCTATTTTATACTCTTGTCACCAACAAGAAAATGTTCAACCCACTTGCATCGCAAAAAGAAAAGTCCACACTCAAATTTGTGCTGTTTATTTCGAATAGGAGATATTTTGGCCTAAGGCCTTTATCAATTCATGACCCATTTGAAAACAATGCTATCATGAATAACCTTTATTATTCCTGAACTATGACATCAATAGCAGTGCTTAAGTAAATGTCCTCTCACCCTGGTGATATTCATGCCGACTTCTTGGTCCTTGGAGACCTTTCCCTCGTACATGGCGCTCTCGAACTGAGGGCTGTTGTCATTGACGTCCAGGACGGTGATGTTGAGCTGGGCTGTTGCACTCAGTCCATTGGTGGGCGAGTCAACCGCCACCACCTGCAACCATACGATTAATAGTGATTAACTGAGGGTGAAGCAGCCCAAACACAGGCTTAATCCCAACAAGATGAGTGACTAATATGGGGATGGCAGGTATGCCATCCGCCAAGTTATGGCTTGGTGGGGCATGCCCCATACCTATACAGCACTGAGAGTTTGACACTTTTCAGGATTTCCTACATAAGTAACCACAATGACCACAGACTCTCTGCCCTTAAAAACATTAACTTCTGTATGTTCTGACCTCATGTAACCACACAGCATTCAGATACAACTTCACACATCCACACAACGAAGCCCCAAATTTGGGTTATTTTTTGTATTTCCTCATTCTCCTTCTTATTCTTCTTGCTGATTTCATCATCACAAATGAAGACCCTGGTGCTAAAAGTACTGAAGTCACAAAATGTCTATTTTGAGAAAATCTAATCCGAAAATATCATTTATCCATAAAATCAGCCATTAAAAGTTTTGCTGTTTTTATGCATTGCTTAGGGACCTTTCCTGTTAACAATATTTATAGGGTGGACTTAGCTAAACAAATACAACATGTTTCTATGCTCAACTTGAATTGTCTAAAAATGTGACTTCAGTACTTTTAGCACCAGGGTCTTCAAATGCTCCATGCCCACAAAGAATAATTTGAGATTTAGCTACATCTGCCAATAACAATATCTGATCTGCGAATAACAACATCAAAATAGTCTGACCAAAGTAACCAATTGCAGGACACACAGGCAAAATGAACGTGCACATTGCTTTTGACCTATAAAGATATGAACATGTGGTGCTTTTGAACATAGAGTATAAGGAAGTGCACATGTGATGCTATTTCAGCCAATAGAACATGTTTTCTTTCACACTTTTCATTGCCATTTTTTTTTCTGTGGAAGCTAGCTAGCTTGCTACCTGATAATTGTCTGAAAATTTAGACTGTTGCTTTTAGAGCTGTATAATCTTTGTCGGAAGCTCATTTATATTTCTGACATGCATTCTCTATCATTTCAAATGCAAACCCAACATTTTATAATTTCATGACTCAGGTAGCTACATGACAATAAGGTAGGCCATAAAACCTTTGACTAAATTTGTCACTGTTAATGTTACTCTTTAATCAAAACATGGTGGAGCCAGCTACTTAGACACATGTTTGTCTTTCATTCAAACAGCTGGCTAGCTACCTAGCTAGTGCTACACAGCTACATTAAACCAGTTGCACAGCTAGTTCAGCTCAGCTCAGTTAAAATGAAAAATTACTGAAGTGTAGCTATAGCGAGTACCATATGCAAGTGCTCCTCGGAAGTTAATTTATACAATACTGCACATTGATTAAATTAACGATTTTGCTACCTTGGTATGCGTGGATGGAAGCATGTCACAACCTTTCAATGCATGACCGGTATAGCCATTCACCAGATTATCGTGTTATATTGTTTTCGTAGCTTTAAAATGCCGGCAACTATCCAAAAGTGTTGACAGGTATAACATTTTAGCCAGCCCTGCACAGTGCAGCAGAGCTTTTAGCACATTGATGCAGTCACACACACACACACACACACACACACACACACACACACACACACACACACACACACACACACACACACACACACACACACACACACACACACACACACACACACACACACACACAGTACACAACCAGCATATACGCAGAAAGTGATAGCAGCTCTCCATGTGTTTTTTTAATTCATAAAGGAGCTAAAGAAACATTTGCTTTAAAGACCTCCATGTTTGCTGGTATTTCCGTATTTTAGAAACGTAAATGCGTTGACCTCATAATTACAATTGGCCAACTGGGAAATAGGAGCTTCCGAGGAGCACTTGAACATTACGTAATCCGAAAAAGGTGGCTTACCTGCAAAATGTAATTAGCCTGTTCCTCCCTATCTAGTGTAGCATTGCTATTCAGTGACAGGGTTCCTTGTTTATTTATATTGAAGGTGTCGCTGTTGAGGATGAAGTGGCCGTTTGAAAACCCAGCCTGAAGAAAAACATCAATCAATCTGCAATTAATCAATCAGCAATTTCCAGCAACTGGTAATTATCTATTGCATTTTTGTAGCTGACCGTGAATTTTCAAACTGGGAAGTATTATATTACTTGAGCCCTGTCAATATTCTCCCTGTGCTATTACAGTGTACAATGCCGAAGCTCTG
Organism: Synaphobranchus kaupii; assembly: GCA_029718625.1. Lineage (NCBI taxonomy): Eukaryota > Metazoa > Chordata > Actinopteri > Anguilliformes > Synaphobranchidae > Synaphobranchus > Synaphobranchus kaupii. The sequence continues at coordinate 108,773,777 of CM056379.1, read as the reverse complement.
TGCTTCAGTAATGGTTTGTTCCTGAAGCAACAATTTAGCATAATGGTGAGGGAACTGGGGTAGGAACTGCAGGTTTGAATCCTACATGGGGTACAGCCAGTTACCTTTGAGCAACGTATTTAACCTGAATTTCTTCAGTAATATATCCAGTGATACAAGTGCATTGTTTGTTAAAAAACATGAATATAAACATATATTTATAACTTGTTAGTTATGTAAGAAATACTCTGGATAAGAGGTAAATGATTCTAAATGTCCAAACATACAGTTATATCTGTAATAGCTGTTATTAATGAGTTAAATGTGAAAGCATTCAGGTCTACTGACCTCGTCTTCATCAGTAACCTGCAGGGTGATTATGGCAGTTCCGCTAGGCAGGTTCTCAGAGGCAGTGATGTCATAATGGTCTTTGTCAAATTTCGGCGGTTTGTTGTTCACGTCCTGGACTCGCACCAGCACCGAGCAGGTCCCGTTCAGCGCAGGTATCCCCCCATCAAACGCTTCCACAGACAAGGTGTACTCTCTCGCTTTCCCAAAATCCAGCGTCTGGTTCAGCCACAGGGCGCCGGACATCGGGTCCAGGATGAAGACAGGCGGTTCTGTGGGAGGGGCCTGCTGGACGACCCGGTACGTCACCAACGCGTTGGAGCCCTTGTCCAAATCCGTAGCGGTCAGCGTGAGGACTGTCGTTCCCACTGAAGCGTTCTCTGCGACCTTAACCTCATACTGGGCTACAGGGAACAGGGGGCTGTTGTCGTTGACGTCGGTCACCCTGACGACTACGGTAGCAGTGGCAGACAGTGGCGGCTGGCCTTGGTCACGTGCCACGACCTCCAGGGTATACTCAGCCTGCCCCTCCCTGTCCAGCTTCCCAGCCAATGAGATCCTCGCTGACTCTGGGTCGATGCTGAACTTGCCCTTGCCCCCCTGCAGGGAGTACAATATCTCACCGTTGAAACCATCATCCGCGTCGGTGGCTGCCATGTCCGTGATGTTGGTGCCGAGCTCCGCGTCTTCTGAGATATCGACCGTGACCGAACTAGAGGCAAACACGGGGTCATTGTCGTTGATGTCGGTCACGTCGACCACCACACTGGTCTCGTCGCGATTGGTACCGTCAGAGATGGACACCTGAACGGAGTAATTCGTCTGGACCTCGCGGTCCAGTTTGAGGCGGGTGGAAAATGTGCCATCAGATGCGACGGAAAACTTGTCTGCCTCACTCAGGACCTCCAGCGTCACGTTACTCCCGGGTGTCAGTGCCAGGAAGGTCAACTGGAGAATGCAGAAATGAAAACGACACTTAAACAACAAACAAATGTACTAAATATGCAGTGGTGCTAAAACATTGCTGAAAGTAAATTTTCACAGTACAACTGTGTCTATTATGGTGCCTTGAAGACCAAGTCTCCTGAAATGTTAAATCTCACTGGAATATATATAATGGAATAATATTCAAAACTACATATGTACATTAATCGATAACATGGTGTGTCAGTTGTGATGTGTACAGTACCTACTCTCATCTACAGAAATATAAATAAATGCATCCATTAGAAAATGTTCCAACTACTACTACTGTACTATTACTACTACTGCTACTACTCTACTACTACTACTACTACTACTGCTACTACTACTACTACTACTGCTACGACTACTACTACGCTACTGCTACTACTGCTATTACTACTACTGCTACGACTAGTACTACTCTACTACCACTGCTACTACTGCTATTACTACTACTACTAATACTACTGCTACTACTACTACTACTACTGCTACGACTACTACTACGCTACTGCTACTACTGCTATTACTACTACTACTACTGCTATTACTACTACTACTGCTACGACTACTACTGCTACTACTGCTATTACTACTACTACTACTAATACTACTGCTACTACTACTACTGCTACGACTACTACTACTGCTACTACTACTACTGCTATTACTACTACTACTACTACTACTGCTACGACTACTACTACTCTACTACCACTGCTACTACTGCTATTACTACTACTACTACTACTACTACTAATACTACTGCTACTACTACTACTGCTACGACTACTACTACTGCTACTACTACTACTGCTATTACTACTACTACTACTACTACTGCTACGACTACTACTACTCTACTACCACTGCTACTACTGCTATTACTACTACTACTACTAATACTACTGCTACTACTACTAATACTACTGCTACGACTACTACTATGCTACTGCTACTACTGCTACTGCTACTACTGCTATTACTACTACTACTACTACTACTACTACTACTGCTACGACTACTACTACTCTACTACCACTGCTACTACTGCTATTACTACTACTACTACTAATACTACTGCTACTACTACTACTACTAATACTACTGCTACTACTACTACTACTGCTATTACTACTACTACTACTACGACTACTACTACTACTGCTACGACTACTACTACTCTACTACCACTGCTGCTACTGCTACTACTACTACTACTACTACTGATGCTACTACTACTACTACTACTACTATGCTACTGCTACTACTGCTACTGCTACTACTGCTATTACTACTACTACTACTACTACTACTACTACTGCTACGACTACTACTACTCTACTACCACTGCTACTACTGCTATTACTACTACTACTACTAATACTACTGCTACTACTACTACTACTAATACTACTGCTACTACTACTACTACTGCTATTACTACTACTACTACTACGACTACTACTACTACTGCTACGACTACTACTACTCTACTACCACTGCTGCTACTGCTACTACTACTACTACTACTACTACTGCTACCACTGCTACTACTGTTATTACTACTACTACTACTAATACTACTCTACTACAACTACTACTGCTATGACTACTACTACTCTACTACCGCTACTGCTACTACTACTACTGCTATTACTACTACTACTACTACTGCTACTACTGCTACTACTGCTGCTGCTACTATTACTACTACTACTACTACTACTGCTACGATTACTACTACTCTACTACCACTGCTGCTACTGCTACTACTACTACTACTACTGCTATTACTACTACTGCTACTACTGCTAGTACTCTACTACTACTACTATTTCCCTTTTCAGTCTCTCCTGTTACTCTCTGAGATAACAAGCCATATGTGTTAACTGAGTGAGAGTTTTCCCGAAAAACTTCCCAGAATGCTCCGCTTTCTAAGGCAGGCCAGATGGTCTTACTTTGAGGATGCGCACAGGGGCGTCCATTTCCTCCTGCACGCTTCCATGGTAGCGGGGCAACAGGAACTGGGGATTGGAGTCACCAGGTGCCAGGATCTGTACGAGTGTGGAGGACAATCTGGATACCTGTCCACCTGTAGGAGTGTGGATGGTAAGAATCTCCCCGAAAATATGCAGAAGGGGTATATGCACACACACACTACCAGAACTAGACCTGGGTCCAATAATTATTTGAAATATCCCTTTAACCGTTTATACATACACTACTCACAAAAAGTTAGGGATATTTGGCTTTCGGGTGAAATTTATGGAAAATGTAAGTTCACGCTACAGTGATATTATACGTATCATGAAAGTAGGGCATTTAAGTAGAAGCATGCAATGGTGATTTCCTCATCTCAAACAATTTATTGAAACAAAAGCCAACAACAGTGGTGGGTATACCACAACAAAAATGTCAATGTCTCAATAACTTGTCATGTGCCCTTGAGCATCAATTACAGCTTGACAACGACGTCTCATGCTGTTCACAAGTCGACTTATTGTCTGCTGAGGCATGGCATCCCACTCTTCTTGAAGGGAGGCCCTCAGGTCATTGAGGTTCTGGGGTACAGAGTTACGAGCCTCTACACGGTGAGTCAGCTGATCCCATAGGTTTTCTATGGGATTCAGGTCTGGAGAAAGTGCAGGCCACTCCATTTGAGGTACCCCAGTCTCCAGCAGCCTTTCCCTAATGATGCGACCTCGATGAGCTGGAGCATTGTCGTCCATGAAGATGAAATTAGGCCTGTGTTGTTCATGCAGGGACACAATGACTGGATTAATGATGTTATTCAGGTAGTATGGGCTTGTCACTGTACCATTCACAAAGTGTAGGGCAGTTCTGTATTGACTAGACACACCTGCCCACACTGTAACACCGCCACCACCAAAGGGTCGTCTGGTGACAACAGTGGCTGATGCATAGCGCTCTCCTTGACATCTCCAACATCGTTGGCGGCCATCATTTCTGCTCAACGTGAATCGACTTTCATCAGAGAACAGCACTGAGGCCCACTGGTCCCTCGTCCAGCATAAATGCTCCCTGGCCCATGCAAGACGATGACGCCTGTGCCTGGTGGTGTGGTGCTACCCTTGCAGGTCGTCTAGCACGCAGACCACGCTGATGTAAACGGTTTCGAATGGTCTGACGTGACACTTGGGTGCCTCTCACCTCCCTTAAATGTGCCTGGAGTTGAGTGGCATTCATCATCCGGTTCCGCAGGGCACTGTTCACAATGAAGCGGTCATCAGTGTGGGATGTGGCCAAAGGACGTCCACTTCTATGCCTTTCTGTGACTCTTCCAGTCTCTCTGTATCTCTGTTGCAACCTGCCGATGACACTCTGTGACACTCTAAGCTCAGTGGCCACTTCCCTCTGAGAACATCCTGTTTGAAGCCTCGCAATGGCGAGGTACTGTTGATCAATTGTTAGGTGTCGTCTTGGTCTCATGATGTCAAAATGTGAACAGCATGATGAAGAGGACTGTTTAAATACCAATTCTAATTGAACCAGGAAATGTATTGGTCGATTCATGGATCAAACACCTGTTGTGAATTTTGCCGTTCAGCTCCTTGTTAGAGAACAGCAAGTTGTGCAAAAAGTACTGAAACATTGAATAGTTGGACATGTGCATTCAAAAGTTTAGAGAAGGTCAAATTAATTTCACCTGTAAAGGTTATAGTGCATTTTAGGTTCATCCTGAAATTTCACCCGAAAGCCGAATATCCCTAACTTTTTGTGAGTAGTGTAAGTCCTGCAGATTGCTGCCATTTTAAAAGAAACCAATATTTATAACAACATTCCTCTTTCATGATTGCATATTTTGGTTATTAACATGAGAGTTAAAAGTATTTTAAATGGGGGGCCTCGCGGTGGTACAGCGGTAGAAGCGCCGACTTTCAGTCGGTGCAGTTGTACTCCGAGGATCGGGGTTAGCGCCAGATCCAAGCATAGCCGGTGCCCTGTGGGAGCGGCGATTGGCGTCTGCTCCCGGGTCGGGGGAGGGGCTCGGAGAGAATCGCTGCGCATATAGCGGCCCTGGGCAAGTTGGCGGTCACGGTCAGGCTCGGAGGAGTCGCGCCCTGAAAAAGGGCGTGGCGACCTCCACTCTACTACCGGCTGACAGGGTTGTGCAGCAGTGATTCTCTAGCAGTTGCTACACGAGGGGGAACTGAATTAGAATAGGGGTTCAATTGGCTACCAAATTGGGAGAAATGGGAAAAAATCTGAAATAAATAATAAATAAAAAAAATATTTTAAATGCGTATTCTACCCAGGTCCTGGCACAGCACACGTCCAGGCTGCTACGCTTTCCTGCACGTGTCACCACTAGCTCGTTCTGACGCAGTACTCACCGTCTCTTGCAGTTACATACAGGAAGAACTGGAGAGATTTGTTTTCCTCCAAAACAATCAGCTTTATCAGCTGGATCTGTCCTGTGTCCTTATTTAGGGAAAAGTAGCCCTCTTGGTTTCCCCCGTCTATGGCGTATGTGACTCGTCCGTTGGCGCCTTCGTCTGGATCCACAGCGTGTACCTGCAGAAGAGTTGTGGCAGGTTTCTCTTACCATACGTCCGGTACAGTAATTTGCTCTTTCTTCACCACTCGCACATCACAGCCTCCATTTCTAATTTCAAAGGGTTGCTGCATAGGCCGCTTTTAACCTGAGCCTGTTTTACTGTTTCCGTTTTAACCCAGTGATACTCTTATCTTGACCTTTTCTTCAACCATTACCACTGCCAAGGAGGTTATGTAATTGCGACCGTCCATTTGTCCGACTGTAACAGCCATATCGGGAAAAGTAATGGCCAGATTGCCATTAAATTTGCTGTGCACATTCATGTTCTGAAGAGGAAGAAGCTTTTTGATTTTGGTGATCCCATGACCTTTCCTTTAAAGCCAACCATCAGGCCAAACCTTCAATTTGTGATTGACATAACTCGAAAAGTAACGGCTGCATTGCCAAGAAATTTGTTGTGCACATTCATGTTCCCAAGACGACGAAGTCTTTTGATTTTGGTGACCCCATGACCTTTCCTCACATGCCACTATCAGGCTAAACTTTCTATTTGTGATCGACATATCTCAAGAACTAACGACCAGATCACCCTGAAATTTGCTGTGCACATTCATGTTCCTAAGAGTAAGAGACCTATTGATTTTGGTAACCCCACATCCTTTCCTCTAGCCCCACCATCAGGCCAAACTTTTAATTTGTGATCAACATAACTCGAAGAGTAATGGCCAGATCACCATGACATTTTCAGTGCACATTCATGTTCCCAAGAGGAAGAAAGCTTCTGATTTTGGTGACCCCATGAACTTTCCTCTAACCAATCAGGCCAACTTTCAATTTGTGATCGACATAGCTCTGAAAGTAATGGCCGGATTGCCATGAAATTTGCTATGCCCATTCATGTTACCTGAAGCAAAAGAAAACTTTTGATTTTGGTGAGCCCATGACCTTTCCTCTCTTTCCACCATCAAGCCAAACATATCTGAAACAGTAATAACCAGATTGCAAAGACATTTGCGGTGCACATTCATGCTAAGGGAGATGCTGTGCCTTGGTGGAGGTCTGCACTCGACTGAGTGCATTCTTTCTCATTTATTGTATTGTTTGATTCGATAGCATTTGTTTCTGTGTGTCATTAGACAAGGCTAATGGCACTACTGCATGCTAAAAAATATTTCTATTTTAATAATTTATGACATTTATGACAATTTGTTAATTTAACAGGGACGGTGTACAGGTGTCCCAGAATTAGCTCAGACTAAACTTCATCCTTTGGGCGGATAACACTAAAAAAAGAAACACATGCAGGCTAAGAGAGTGATCAATACAACAGGCATCTGAAGCAGACAATAATTAGCCTACAGATGAAGGTTAAAACACATAGTCATATCCCTGTTATTTGGAAAAGGCAAGGACAAAGAAGGAAAAACAGTATTCTATACAGCCATAAACATTGTTCTATTTATATAATTATATTTCTGCTTATTTTGATTCACCCACCTCATATCTCTCAGTAGGTCGTCAACAAAGCTAGTTTATTTATGCTCATATCATACTGTTACTGACATGGAACATATATGGATTTTTCATAATCATTTCATCATTTCTCTATCATACGCACTTGTCTCCAACAAGAAAATGTTCACCCTACTTGTATCACAAAAGAAAAGTCTGCGCTGTTTATTTAGAATAGTTGCATGCAGAGGCCTAAGGCCTACATCAATTCATGATCCACAACCATATCAAACAATAATATGATGACTAACCTTTACTATTCCTGAACTATGACATCACTAGCACGGTAAGAAAGTGTGCTCTCACCCTGGTGATATTCATGCCGACGCTTTGATCCTTGGAGACCTTTCCCTCATACATGGCGCTCTCGAACTGAGGGCTGTTGTCATTGACATCCAGGAGTGTTACGTTCACAGTCGCTCGAGCAATGTGGTTAGGCGAGGCACTTTCTTTAGCTTCGATCTTAATGGAGAAGATGACATTGAAGTGGTTTTTATCAGCCTCAAAACACGCATGTGAACAGTTATCGTTTTGACACGTACAAACCGAGAGGCATTTGGTGAGAAAATTAGGTTGCCACAGTGGGCCACACGGTAACAGACTACATTAAGTTGCACCTATACCTGTGTAGTTGTATTGTAACTAATTTGGTAACAAGCGGTTATTGCTGAGTAACTCCAACGTAGGTAACAACAGTTAGCGGTATTCATAATTACACAATATTTTGAAATATTTTATTTACACTCATAGGCCACATCTTCATGATACACAACAAATAAACCTTGCCTGTTAATTTCACCATGTGTCTTGATGATATAGAATGATTTAATTTCAGCAGGAGAGATGTAACAGGGCGGGCCTTGTTTCACATGTGTAATTAAGAATACCGCTAACTGCTGTTCCATGTTGCCTACATTGGAGTAATAACCTCTTGTTACCAAATTGGTTACAATTTAACTACATAGGTATAGGTGCAACTTAATGTAAAGTGTTACCAGCTACTAAAAGAGATCTTTTGTAGACTGAATACTGTCTCGCTGTGAGACGGAGCACTTGGTTTTCTGACCTGTAAGGAGAATTGAGGAGTCTCCTCTCTGTCCAGGGCAGTGGAATTCTTCACCTGCAGAGTTCCGTCAGGGCTTATTGAGAAGGGCGCGGAAGCCGGAATGATCCGGAGCGTTCCGTTGAACCCACCCTGATGAGGTGTAAAAACTAAACTGAGAATGTTGAAAAACGTTCAATAAATGCAACTTTAAAGCTATGAAAATCCTGACTGATGCAGAAAGGAAGTGTATTGTGTGTTTAAACTGGCGTTTAACGGTCGATCTTGTCACGAGCGTACTTCATCTCGGTCCGTGACTCGAGCTCTGAGCACAAAGGTGCCATCGGGGGAGTTCTCCAGTATAGTGGCGGAGTATTCGCCTTTGTCAAACTCGGGTGCGTTGTCGTTCACGTCCTCCACCCTCACGGACACCACTGCTTGTGCCGTCTTAAGGCTGTTATCGTCTTGAGCTGCCTGCCACACACAGTCAACGTACCGTTCATAAGCTTCTGTCATTCATTAATATTCACATATCAAAATTGCGTAAAATTCCTGTAACATGTTTTGGCCCTAAAGCTCTTGTGCAGAGCCCATTGAATACAGCCTCTTGCTCCGATGGCCTTTGTTACATCAGTAGCACAACGACTGGGAAGGAACCCAGTATATAGTACCTTGATGTCCACCGTCACCATGGCATGTTCTTCTCTGTCCAGCATTTTCTCCACAGTGATGATGCCAGTGGTTTCATCAATTTTGAAGTGGCTTATGTATTCGCTTGGCGAGACTGAGATTCACACACAAACACACATAACCCAATGTACGTGCCACACACACACGCACGCACGCATGCGCACACGCACGCGCACACACACACACACACACACACACACACACACATACACACACAATTTCAGTTAAAAAGTTCACCTCAGTACACCTTCAGACTGCGATAAAGTTTTATGGCCACAGTAGTGGAGACAACAATAACGCATTTACGGAAATGCCAGTTTTAGAGGGAAGGTCTTCTGTATGTTATTATTTTAATAAAAATAAGTCTGCATTAAATATAACATTGCAATCTGGAATCCAAGTATCACTATGACTTAACAATATTGATTAGATCGGCCAATCATTTTAAAATAAGGGTTGATTGTGATTACCTTTCGCAAGCTCATTGGAGTGGTTAACTAACACTATGAGGAAGGCTGTTAAATACCTGCACTGATACTATAAATGATGTGCTGATTGATCCCACTGTCCCCGTCTCTGGCCAGTATTGCGTCCGGTAGGATGCTGAGGAACTCTCCAGTCTTGAGGAGGAATTGCAGAAAAAAACATGTTTCTTTGAAACGGTAATTAATATAAAAAAATAAAAAATACAACGTGAAAAAATATTTTTATATATGCGTGTGATGCTCACCTCACTTTCCCGGATGACAGCATTATAAAGATTATGTGTAAAATAGGGGTTCATGTTGTCGAAGTCCTCCACTATAATATTCACAGGCACTGAGTCTGTAAGGCCCCCATTATCCTATGGAAAAATGGCCAAAAAATAAACAGCCTTTTTTACATTTAAGTTTTTTTTCTAGTGTAATTATCACTATTATTAGTATTATTATTATTATTATTCCTTCCAATACTTATAATTTTGTTTTTATGATTCAGATTTTTCCCAATTTTTCCCAATTTGGGAGCCAATTGTACCCCTATGTAATTAAATTACCCGTGTAGCAACCGTTTGAGAATTTGCTGCTACAACCCCATGGTAGGAAGGAGGATGCTGCGTCCTCTTCAGGGCGCGACTCTTCCAAGCTCCTGACCGTAATTCCAGCTCGCCCCGGGGCAGCTTGTATGCAACGATTGTCCCCTGCCGAGTTCCTCCGCCCACCCCGGGAGCGGCTGCCAATTGCCACTCCCTTAAGGCGCCGGCCATACTCGGATCTGGCAGGACTAGGTTTCGAACCCCTGATCCTGGCTGTGCAACTGCACAGACTGTAAGTCTACGCATTTACCACTGTGCCACTGAGGCAGCCTTCCTTCAAATATATTTAAAAACACACCCCACTCACTACCCCACAGAACACTGAGGAACAGGTGCTATGAGATCACATACCCGGGCTACAACTGTGAAACTGTAGCTATTGGCTACGTTGTAGTTGAAGGGCTTTTTCAAAATGATCGCTCCATCAACTCTCATCTGAAACGTACTGGGAACGGGGGGCTGTGAAGAAAATAGAATGGGCACGATTTTGTGAGTAGCCCACCCCACATATAATATAATATACAATAATATATAATATACACACTATATATATATATATACAGTATATACACTAAGCTTTGTGCTTTTTTTCCCTGTGAGGCCAGATGTTTAGAAATATGCGTTTAGTTAGTTTTAAAGTAGGCCTAAGTGCGACTTACCATTATGGAATATGTAATCCTGTTGTTTTGTGATGTGGCGTCTGCATCCGTGGCTTGTACCATGATTACTGTCGAGTTCACAGCCAGAATCTGATTAGGGAGACAAAGGAAGCCACATGAAAGGGACTGAAAGGGACTGAAAGGGACTGAAAGGGACAGGTCCTATCAATTTCAATCCAAATAGGGTGACCTGATCCAAAAACGTTGAAGGACAAGCAGGAGAGCACTCAAGAGACTGGATAGGAATGTAGACTAAAAAATTAAGCAGTGGTCCGTCTTTTTAAAAAAAAGAAGATGTTCTGAGGAGATAAAATACTTAAATACTACTCATTCTACGTGGCCGTGCCCGAGTCAGAGCCTTATCTACTGCGTCCTGTCTCCTGTGTGCAGTGCACTGGCAGGTATGTTCTGCTTAATGTGCACTGTTTTTGTACAACGTGCAGTACGCAAAAAAAAAATCCTGCATACTACTTTCCAGCCATACTGTGGAAGTGTGGTAAGACGTCCCACCCTTGCGCAGCCATGTCACGTGTTGTTTTTGTTGTTATTGTAGTAAAACATCAGCGAAGCTGCGCCTCATTTTTTAAAACGAAGCTACGCGTCATATTTCTGCAACCAAAATGTTTGCATACTTCTTGAAAAGTGTGCTCCCGAGTATACTCAGCGAAACCCTGGAAGTAAGTATATCATACAGGGATTTTAAGTATTCTACATTTAGTGAAAATTTTGCCTACTTAATAGTATGGAAGGGTGCTGATTCGCACACAGCCCATGTCTACAAATTTCGTACTACACTAAACAGACATTAACACGTTTACCTCAGATTTTGTTTCGCTGTATGACCGGGCATCAAAAATAGGGGAATTGTCATTTATGTCGGTGATCCTGAGAACCCGTGAGTTTTCGATCTGAAGGTAGGTTAAAAAAAAGAATTATTAATTTCAAAATCAACACATCTATATACTAATAAATCTTCGTGCCAGATGTTGAAATTGCCATACTTACGTTATTTCCACATTTGAGAGAATAATGCAGTCTACCCCCCTAGATAGAAACAAAGACATGTGAATGTTTTACACTGTGCAAATGAAGTATAGGCCTATAATGTGTAAAGCTATTGGATTTATTGTTTTTAGGGTCCTATGCTGACAAATCAAGGATAGGCTATCTCACGAATAGGAAGGGAGACTGTTTTTTCCCCTTTCCCGTTCAGTCGTGAAGAAAAAGTTGAGTCGTGAAGAAAAACAAAGCAGCATAACCTGAACTTCAAAAAACTGACACAAAATCATAAATTTGACTTAACCCTTTAAAAGTAGGTTTTTTGGAATGTTATTTTCAAAATTCTAAGTCAGTGTTCTAGAACTATTCATACATCAGCATTGGAATGTTCAGTTAAGAACATTTTAATCGCATATTTGTGATCTCACACCTTAAAGGATTAAATCTTCAAAGCCAAAGGAGCCCGGTTTTCTAGTGATCTTACAAGGATTTTACATTTTTGATTACAAATGTGATTGGAGTTATAATGAAACAGGCTTTTTAAAAATAAAAAAAACACTCAGGACCATGGTTAGATGGTTCTATGCTATGTGTGTCTGTGATCACACATGGGAAGATCAATCAATACCAAAACATTTTTGTTCACAACTTTTATCCAGTCATTTCTGTTTTCCACAATTTTCCTAATAGCACGTGTAACCTTAAGGCCGCAACATCCTGTCAAATCAGTCCAACAGCTGAGCCAGGCAGCCATCCGATCTTACAGCAGTTGTCTGTCAGTCACCAGGCCATACAACTGCGCGTCTGACTGATCAGAGTAGTCAATGTTGGGCGATCAGATATTACAGATCTGTTCCTGCCAGCTTAGTCCCTCCCCAGACAAAGGCATGGTCCACAAGCCATGCTTACCTGAATTGCATCTGCGTCTAGCGCGGATTTAGTGTACACAGTAACCGTTGAGTTTTCTGGATCACGTCTCAGCTCCAGTAACTCTATATGTGCAGGAAATAGATGTGCGACTAGTTGCACGTTGTACTCTGCCAGCACTCCAGTAAACTCCTCCACAGCTCCTGTGCCAGGAATAGCAGAATAACAGTTAGGCCTGCTTACTTGTCACGTTAAGATTTCAACTGCCATTTTAAATGACCATTCCCAGCATCTGTGACTTGAACGATGATTCACCTGCCACTTTTATACAGTTTAGAACAGGGATGGGCGACTCCAGGCCTCGTGGGCCGGTGTGTATGCAGGTTTTCGCTGCCACCGGTTACTCACTCGTAAATTAGACCACGATAAAACGCTACAATTAATTAATTGGTAACCAGTGGCAGCACAAACCGGCATAGACCTGCCCGCGAGGCTTGAAGTTGCCTATCCCTGGTTTAGAACATGATGTGACTTATTGTGTTGTTCTAATGTGCTATCTATCTGTCAATAGTTTTAGTGAGGGAGGGGAAATGCTGATAGCCGTACAGTCAGTGATATAGTGTGCCTGGTACTAACATGAGTTTGAAACATTCTCACAGCTGTGATATAACGGAGTTTAGACAGTGAGAGGCAATGGCAAGACTGGTCTTCAGTGGGAAAGTAGCTAAATACTATGGGTGAAAATGAGAAAATGAGATTACCGTTGTATCCTTCATCCACAGGTCCCAATTCTTTTTCGCTCCCCGTGTTACAATTTATAACTGAGGTGTCTAGAATTGAGGAAACATGTTACTATAATTCTTTTTTTTAAAACTTTTAAAAGATTTTCTAATACTTTGAACTTTATTAGAACTTTAAATACACCGGTATGAATCAGGAGATGCATTGATTCTTCTGCCTATGCCTATTCACTCAGCCTCAAAACAAGCTGAACTAATTTTAATCTCTGTGCTAGAACATATGTTGTCATTGTTCCGTTTTGATGGATGGAATGTTAGCCGTTTAGAGCGTTCCATCGCTCAGAACACCTTGGGCGATGGATTCCTGCAGCTCCAGGGTTCAATGCCAAGCATTTCTTTTCTGGGAGATCTAAACTAGCGGATTCTGATGTGTGGTGGTGTTCTGGCTCCAGTGTGTATCCGGTGGTTTCATTTCTCGTGTTCAGGTGTAGCCTGCTAGGAATAGATTAGGCTACAATAAAGCACACATTCTGTGCCAATGGTCATTGGTGTACGTACATGACTGTCAGACTCCAGTGCTGGAGGGCCGCAGTGTCTGCTGGTTTTTCGTAGGTGTTCTCGACACCAGTGGTTCATTTACGTCACTGATTGGCTAAATAACCCCCACACTTAAGGAACAGGCTTTGTAACCGAAAGGTTGCAGGTTCGATTCCCAGGTAGGACACTGCCGTTGTACCCTTGAGCAAGGTACTTTACCTGAATCGCTTCAGTATATATCCAGTTGTATAAATGGATAATATGTTTTAAAAAAAAAGCTAAAATCCTAAAATGCCTGTAATGCTGTATAAGTCACTCTGGATAAGATCGTCTGCTAAATGCCTATAATGTAATGTAAGACCACAGACACTGTGGCCCCCTGGGAACGTAGTCAGTCCTAACTTTGTTTAGATGTAAACTAAAATCTATTTGAAGTGCTACGATCTAGATGTAGACATCTCACGATATACACATAATTCAGCTTCAACTAGCTGTAATACTATACTACATTTACAGGTTTCTGTAGAATTGCAGAAATGCTTTCTGATAAACTATAGGTGGCAAGTACAACCTAAGCATGTATTTTGCAACCTCTGTACATTTTTTTTTCTTTTTTGGGGTCATTTAGAAACCTGAGAATGACTGTTACATTTAATAAAGAGTCTCTCCCACACTCACACTGTTATATTGCCAGGTCAAAGCTTTTTTTATTTTATTTTATAGACATTCAATGAAAATTTGCGCAGAGCTACAACAACATTAGCCAGGGGGTTAATCTCCGCCAAAAAAAGCTTATAATACTAGTATAATACTAAAGCTTATAATACTATTATAATACTAAAGCTTATTATACTATTGGTGGCACTTTACAATTTGTTTTTATAAATATTATTCATATTTTGTCACAATGGAATAACAACTCTGCTCACAATTCATATCCTTAAAAGTATTTTATATGTTCATGAATCTACCATCAGACATTTTTCGGAAAATCATAAATAGCAAATCACAAGTCTACTCACCAATGCCTCCTGAATTCCTGAAACAATGACAGCATATGAGAATTAAAAACGATATGGAATTGATTGTTCCCATACTGGCTGGACCTAGCAGTGGCACAGAATGCAAGCCTCTATCTCAGTCAAGCCCTATGGCCCAATGGCCGAAAGTCAAACGCCCAATTGAGTTTAAGGTGGGAAAGCAGGAAAAAAACCACACCTCGATTTCCCACAGCCTTGTAGATTTTATGATTTGTTGGTAGTTACGGCCTCTCGTCCAGAGATAAACAGGTCCAAGGTGCAGGCTAACAATCCACACCACCTACGGTAACGGAACATCTTTTCCGCTGATTACGTGAACCTCCCTCACTGCCAGAGCAGATCTCTTACCACATCTGATGTAAAACCAACATGATAAGATAACGGTAAGACCACAGGCAGAGCCTGGTGTTCTGTTCTTTTATACCTCTTGGGATTTGCGGTTAAATAAGGGGAATAAAATCTCACACAAGTCCAAATGTTCAAGATAAACATAGATGAAGCAAAGGTACTAAGAACTCAGCAGCACAGTATCGACTGTCACAAGGAGGAACGGATCATTACTTGGTGACATTATGAAGAATGAAAAAGAAACTGATTTATTTTGCCATTTTTCCTACTACCGATTCAGTTATTTGGCAGACATCTCTTTTCTAATACAGGGGTGTCAGACACCTGTCCAGGAAGGCCACAGAGCGTTCTGCTTTTTTTGTGCGTTTCAGAAATTTGTGCTTAATTTAAGCCACCGATTGGCTAAAGAGTCGACCAGCTCACTTCCATGGCCTACACTGGCTAATGATGGCAAAGAAACCAAATAAATCCTGAAGACACCATGACCCTCCAGGATTTGAGTTTGACATTCCTGATCTAAGGACAACTAACAGACTAAAACATAATTGTAGAATATAAATAGACAGTTATTCAGTAGCATAGACCACATCTACAAATGCGATTTTTGTTTGCCGTAGTAACAATTAAAACAAACCAAATCTTCTCTCTTTACAATGAAACAAAAATGCCCCATTCTAACACAGGGCCTGATTTAATAAAAACCAATAACATGAGCAATGATTGGTTATGGTATTTGTTTTGCACCAATCATTTGTTGTGTTATTAGTTTTGCGTGTGCTAAAAAGGTTTTACACATGCTACAGGTCTTTGTAAATCAGGCCCTTAGAGTAAATCACAATGCTAGCTGCCATCAGTGCTATAGTTAGATAAAGTGGCAAATTAAACCACATGAAACATATCAAGTCACACTTCAATTGCAGCTTCATTCAAGCCAATTCATACTGGCACATTGAGTCCCACTGACACTGCCTGAAAGACAAGAAGAATATTCCTTACCCGGACCACTTCACTGGGACTAACCCGAAATAAGGAGGACTGGAGCACACAGAGCTCAGAGCAAAGTCCCTTATAGGACTGTCCTGTGTGCTCCGGCCCTCTTTATTTCGGGTTAGTCCCAGTGAAGTGGTCCGGGTAAGGAATATTCTTCTAGTTTGCTGGTCCTGGTTGTTGAGCACCTAAGTAGTCCTCTTTTATATAGCCGGCCTGTAGCACGTTTGGGATTACCTTCCTTACATGGCTGAGAGACAAGTCAAGTGTTGAGTGTATTTTTCTGCTCTGAGAATTCTGTAACTGCACCTTAAACCCCCTCACATGACACCATATCATAAACGAACTTTGATCAAGTGCATTCATCTTGGCTGAGCTAGCATTGCTCATGGACGTGTTTTCGTCTGTTTCTTCCGGCACGTCGTCTGTACTTCAGTCCCACTCTTCCCACCAAGCCCTTAATTGCTGTATATTCCCAATTTTTCACCGCCTTTAATTCTTCAAATTTAACAGTTTAAAGTTCAGCGAATCAAACACAAAGAGGTACATTATTTTCAGCTAAGACTTCCTGCCTTCCTCTGTGATAGTCTGATAAACAAAAGTAGGTGATATTAATTAAAAAAAACTCATTTTAAATAACAACGTATGACACAACCGTGGGGCTTTTCCTGTAAGCCAGCTTTCTCCCAAAATTTCTTCCCACTGGAAAGTTTTTTCCAACGTTTTTTTTTAATTTTTTTTTTTACTTCACTTGCTGTTTTTTTATTTTTTTATTTATATATTTTTGGTGGTCCAGGCATTGTCTTTCTTAATTTTCCTTTTTTTCCTATTTCCCTGTAAAACCTCTTTGTGATGGTGTCTTTGTAAATAGCTCAGTTCACACAAAATTGGCTTGAATGTAATTTTGACACGGTGCTGAGAATATTACAGTTAGATTTGAGTGCATGACTTCATCCTGGAAAGCATCCTTTCACACATGCAACCCGTGCCATCGTGGTATCTGCGTGTCGTGTGTATAGATTTTTCCAGTTTTATGTTTTGTCAATATTTTGTTATTTAACGTGGGGTATATCTGTGACCCTAAAAGACAGGTGAAACGGTGAGCCGTATAAAATCTTAACTGTAGTGAATAACGTGTTCTTGTGCAGGTATGTGTGTCACTACAGCCAACATAATACTGGGGCTGCGTTCAGATCCAAAATTTATCCTTTATTCCTGTCGTTCCCTTCCCTTGCTTCAAGGGGGGAATCCCCAAAAAGCCTGGATGAAATATGGCAGCCACACCAAGTGTGATTTGGATCCAATTTAAGAAAGGGGAGGGAGTAATTATATTCCCTCGCTCCCTCGTTTATCCTCCCTTCTACCAAGGGTATAAAATACAAGCTTCCAGCGAGAAGGGAATCCCACAATGCAATGCTCCACATGGAAAAAGTGGGTGGTCACCACAGAACTATGTGGCGGTCACATTTCAACTCTTTGGTGTTGCACTTCCGAAATGTTGCGAGGGCGGTCCGGTTCCGTTTTTGTTTGTTACTCGACAACCCTCCCTTGCAGAGCACCTTTTAAGTTTGCTTGCTGCACGTAGAAAATTGCATCACAAGATGGCTCCCTCGAGGGAAGACAGCAAGGGAAGGGAGTATGTTAAATTGGATTCGAATGCAGCCTGGTTCTCAGGAAAAACACTCCAGTGCTGCCACCTAGCGCCACAAAAAAAAAAAAAAAACAACTCAGTACACAAGTATAACTTCTTCAGTAAGAAACATTGCTCAAATTTCTAAAACATCTGTGAAATGTGCTATGGTCACCTTTAATCATTTTATAAGTTGTATTCTGCTTTAAACCTATAAAATGGTGTTCGGCTGCTTAATTTGTTCCTACGGTGCGCATGGGTGTCTTAGTACGATTTAAGAACGCGATTAGAAGACGCACAGCGAAAACATTTAAACCTCCTTCTGGTTCTAGGTGTCCAAATACAGGCACAGGTTAGCGCCCGCTATCGCAGATGAGCAGGTTCTACAGCACACAACGCACATCTTCGCTCCTGAGTGGACAGCAGGGAACGCCATATCCACGCTTCAGTATTACCGCCATCTACACGTCAGTAACACGGAAGCCTCTGAGCTCTGGAATTTCACACACACACACACACACACACACACACACACACACACACACACACACACACACACACACACACACACACACACACACACACACGCGCACACACACACACACGTGTGAACTGACACATGACGCTACCAACTTGGGGCTGTAGCTTCGAGTAATTGGCACCTTGAAACAGTAGTGGGATAGGGAGCTTTCCGCATTGGGCATCCTTCTATGCATTGCTGTATTCCACCAACCAAAACATATGTACCTTAAAATTAGCAGCGCTAACACAGGAAATAACCGTGTTACGGTTTTAACCCTAAAACTAGCGATACTGTCCTACTGCTTGTGCCCTACACTCAGACAGGCTGCCCCACAAACAGTGGTTGCTTAAATAACACACACAGAAGGTTGGTTTAGATGTGGGATCTGTGAAGCCGATGAGAGTGGACACAGGTAAGGAGAGTGTGGACACAGGTAAGGAGAGAGTGGACACAGGTAAGGAGAGTGTGGACACAGGTAAGGAGAGAGTGGACACAGGTAAGGAGAGTGTGGACACAGGTAAGGAGAGTGTGGACACAGGTAAAGAGAGTGTGGACACAGGTAAAGAGAGAGTGGACACAGGTAAAGAGAGAGTGGACACAGGTAAGGAGAGTGTGGACACAGGTAAAGAGAGAGTGGACACAGGTAAAGAGAGTGTGGACACAGGTAAGGAGAGAGTGGACACAGGTAAAGAGAGAGTGGACACAGGTAAGGAGAGTGTGGACACAGGTAAAGAGAGAGTGGACACAGGTAAAGAGAGTGTGGACACAGGTAAGGAGAGAGTGGACACAGGTAAGGAGAGAGTGGACACAGGTAAGGAGAGAGTGGACACAGGTAAGGAGAGAGTGGACACAGGTAAAGAGAGAGTGGACACAGGTAAAGAGAGTGGACACAGGTAAGGAGTAGTATAAAAGCAGCCCTCAGTGAACAGCAGTGAAAGCCCTTCAGAGCCAGTGTTACCTGCAGCAGGTATACTATGGATAGCACACCCTTCAACCCCAACTCTTAGAAAGGACTTGCACAGAGACTTTTTTTTTTTTTTTTTGGAACCTTTTTATTGCCAAAATAATTATTAGAGTATCTTTTTTGTATTTTACATTACTAATCTGGGTATGATTCATATTCCAAAATCAAACCACTTTGGAGAGACAAATGTGACAGTTTGGACACAGTACAGTCTTACGCTTAAGGTAAACCAATTCCCAGTTTTAAAAGATCTTGCAACAACAAAAAAGGGACAAACAATTTAAAAAAATGTTAAGTCAAAGCAATTAGTTTTTTTTTTTTAAAGAAATTAAATCAGCATTTCCTTTCTTCTAGATAACATGCAATTTTATCCTGCCTTTACCACTTCGCCAAGCTCCTCTCCTGATGTGTCCAAACATACACACTTCTTCAGGCTGAGGAGCATTGAAGCACAACCGTCTCAAAAGGAAGCCATTTTAAGTAAAGCAGCTTAGCTCATATTGCATTAGAATGAGTCCAGAATGGAGGACGGACGACACAGCTGCCGTTACAAATGTGACATCCTAAGAAAAAAATAATTCCCATTGGTTGGAAGGATAACAAACTTTGCAATACCGTTGTATAGAAAGCCTTTAAAGGCACCTAAAATTGATCAGGAAGAGAATGAAACTTAGGGAAAGTGCTTGGTTGGCCGTTTCAAAGCTGCTATAAAGCAAGCTTTTAAAAGCCAACTTGCTTAGAGTTTGCTTGATTCGTCAAACAACTTTCCCTCTGGGTGCAATTTCAAACAGTCATTGACCCTTTTCCTGAAATTGGTCATTTCAAATTCAAATGATCTGGTAATTGTAAACTACTGCCTTTTTGTTTCGGAAAACAGTCATTTTGGTGTCCTAGAAAGCAGAATTATGGCTGAGTGAATCGGACTTAAATTTACAACATGCACGTCTCATCAGTTCACACACGACAGATAACATCCTCTTCATTTTGTCATTTAATCAAATGTTTACATTATTTATCCACAACAGCATTCAATTCCTGTACCCTCACCGTTCCCCATTATGCAGATTTTCTCCTTTATAAGGACAATGTGACATTTGACAACTTTCCAAGACTTGCCAGGATAAATGTATTTTCATGGACTGTGGAGGTTTCACTTCTTCATCACATTCTGAGTTATGACATATTTCACATTGAAAGATGCTTTCAGACATGTTGTTTTTTTTAAAGAGCATAAATTAAACAAAGAACTAAACAACTCCTAAAACAAATGTACATTCTACGAACATCGAGGTTTAAGTGTCAGTGCAGTATGACGCTCGGCGGCTGTGCTCAGTTAACCCGCCTGCATTCTCCACCAAACAGCCAATGGTGATATCTGCAAGGGGTTGAGATTCTACTCACATTATTCAAACACTAAGTAGAGTAACTGCCAATCAAGAAATCAAACTGGTTTTATCTGGTTTGTGAAGCCCCAAGACTACTTTTTTTGTGTGTCCCCGCAGACGGTTATAGTATAACCATTTCCCCACTGCTTGTAACTGAAGCAACCGAACCCCCCCCCCCTTTCATACGGATAGAAAAAGGAAACATTCCTCTTAATAGATGTGGGAAGCCACTGAAAGACAATTTCACTACAAGCGGAGCAGCGATAACGTCTCACAGGTCGATCTTCTCGGCCGTACCGGCTGTGGCGGAGGCGGCGGGGTGGACAGACTGGACACTGGGGAACAGCGAGCCTCCGCTCGCCGGCACCTCCGCGAACACGGAGTCCAGCACCTCCTCCTGTTCTGCGAGGCTGAGGGGATGGGCCGGCGCGGGGCCCGTGGGCGGAGCCTGCCCGTGCGAAGGGGGCGGTCCCTGTGGTTGTTCCTGCGCCGTGGCCCCCAGCTCCGCCTGTCGTCTCCCCCTCCTCTTGCCCAGGACCTTCACGTAGTTGGCGGGGATGAGGCCCGTGGTCTGCCCGTCCAAGCTGGTCAGGAGCCAACCCCGGACCCTGGGCTGTTGCTCTGTAACGAACGACATGGAGACATGTTGAGTGCTTGTTCTTGAGCTCTGGGAATACCAGGGCCTCTACACCACTCAAGGACATTTTATACATTTTCCAGAACCTAAGGATAATGGTATAAAACAGCGCTGCCCAGTCCTGTTCCTAGAGATCTACCGTCCTGTAGGTTTTTACTCCAATCCTCACAAAGCACGCCTCACTCAACAGATGGGGTGCATCCCAATACTCGAAAAATGCACCCTCCTTTCCTCCACTACCACCTCCTTCCCTCAGTGCCCCGAAAATGGATCTTTGTGTTTTAATCTGATGTTGCTGATTACATCTCAATTACATATTAATGGTTACATATTAATTAATGTCTTGATGCAAACTGTAATGTCAGGTACATTGTATACTGTACATGCAAATACTTGTAATCAAAACGTGCAGCCTGTTTTGCATACTTCCGGGTAGGAGATAAGTGGTAGTGGGGGAGTGGAGGAAAGGAGGTGGGGAGTGAAGAATATTGGGATACACCCCTAGAGATCTCTTTGAATTGCTAATTAGTACAATCAGGTGTGCCAAATTAGGGTTGAAATGAAAACCTACAGGACGGTAGACCTCCAGGAACAGGATTAGGCAGCCCTAGGCTAAAGCATCTCTCAGGGGAGAGAAGAATGCATTATTGTGTACCAGACATTAATTAAATATTTTTTATTTTTTTATTTTAAATGTTGTAAAAGTGAGCATTTCCAAAAAAAAAAAAAAAAACCATAGAATTTCCCCACATTTAAAAAAAAAAAAAACCAAATGCCTTCAACATTTTTTAAGACCTGTGGGACCCTGAAATGTTTATATGAAAAGCCAAAATGCCAAGGTCATGGCAGAAAGAGGCAAGTTTAAGCAAGATAACCAGTCCAGAAAAGTCTGTACACTAGCCATATCAAATTAACTCCCTACGCGAGTATGCAGGAGGGATTGTTTCAGCTTCAAGGTTATAACCAAGGTCATATAAAATCCTTTCAGCAAAAACAGATTCGCTCAGTGCCCGTCTCCCTTATCTCTTACCCTTGGGTGCCAGATTCAGCATGTCTCCCGCTCGGACCGAGATTTCCTCCTCGGAGGAAGCGGTGAAGTCAAACTCTGCCCTGGCAACCACGTGGTCATCGTCCCCATTGGCCCAGCTTGTCGCTACACAGGAAGTTAGGGAACAAATCAGGCTACAATCGATTCCTCGTACCTTTGTAAAAGAATCTTGTGCATTTTGGGTCTAAGTGAGCGGTGAGATAGCGGTCTCCGTCAGACACAGAAAAGCCCACACATCACTACCAACTGTGCACACAACCGTTTTGAGTGTTTAGTCAAAACATGTTTTTATGTGAATGAAAATACAGGGCCCTTACTGATCTCCTCCACCCCTTCGGCAGAACTCAAGAGCTTCCAGATGAGATAGGGCCCCCCAAGGATGACAGCGAAAAATAGGAAGATGGGCCAGGACTTCACCGAATTTCCCGCCGGGTCAGAGGCCCCGGGTCCTCCGGCACCGGCCGCGACCACCGCCGTCCCCGCGCTGTCCGCCCACAGGTCCTCCGCCTCCGACACCCGCCGCAGTCCCAGCATCCTTTGCAGCCGCCGGTAGAGGTAGCGCAGCGTGCGCACCAGGGCGAAGGCGGAGAAGACCTTGGTGAAGTGCACCCTGAGGCGCGAGAAGTGGTTGGCCACGTCCAGGACGGCGCGGAAGCTGTTGTAGACGGCGGAGAAGGTGGCGTCCATCATCATGCTGACGGAGGAGAAGGCGTGCACGATGCTTTCGATCGACTGGAAGGCGCCGCGGCTGCCCTCCTCGGCCTGCTGCACGAAGCGGCTCGGGGGCGTGTCCTCCGGGCGGAAGTGGTTGTAGCCGAGACCGCCCCCCATCCCGTAATTGTAGGGGCTGTAGCCGCCATAAAGGGAGCTACCGTAGTGGCTATACGGTGAGGAAATAGAGCTGTACGCGGGCCGGTACGTGGATATGCTTGACTGCTGGACAGGCCGTGGCGGGATCGGAGGTGGCACCCGGGTAATAACTGGAGGACCCGGCCTCGACAGTCTGGCCGATCCCAACTCCGTCGACCTGTTGATGAGATAAAAACATTAATCAAACTAATCAAGACGCTGGGTCATGTAGAATAATAATAATAAATGTAACTCTTCAAGAAACATTCTGCCTTACATTAAAACCTTGACCAAAAGACAATAAATCCAAACTGTGACTGGGGAAAGTATGCTGCGGGTCTCTGACCACTGCACAACAAGAGACATAATTTGCCCTCTGAACTACAGTCCAAGATCGACAGTTCAACAAAGAATTATGAATTTAGGATGGGTTTTCATTTCATTAATAATTATGTGCTTATTTGTTTTTTATTAGTTCCAAAACAACTGGCAGTAGGTAAATAGCTAACCCAGGGGCGCTTTCACATATGGCTCTCTGATCCGTTTCCTGGAGCATTTAGAGCAGTGGTCTTCAACCCTGGTCCTGGGGACCCCCTGTGTGTGCTGGTTTTCGTTCCAACCACAATTGCAATACTTGAATTTTAACAAGCTGTTATTTTTTCTTAATTAGGTGTTTTAATTGTATGGAGAGAACACTTTAAACTCTTTACTCTCTTAAGCCACGTTATGTTAGCAATAGCTATGCATGCTTTGAAGAAAAAAAAATCCCATGTTCATTATGCTCATTGTGTTATATTGCAAACAATTACAAAGAAGAGGTAAGAACTCAGGTGAATAGGCTCCTAATTAGGTAATTGAACACAAGTTTAAGTTCCTTCATAATCTTTTCCTTAAACTTGTTAACACAATGCAGGTTTGGCTCGTTATCATTTGCTTTGTCTTTGAATTCTTCATTATTTACCAAACGGTTAGTTTTAGTGGCCATGAGTCCACAATTTCACCAATTATGAGCCAATTGATTCACCTGTCTTTAATTTGATGTTAAAACATTTTTTACCTCCTTTTAATTGTTTACAATACAGCACAATGTGAATATTGGACTTTTATTCTTCATGGCATGCATAGCTATTACTAACATAATGTGGCTTAAGAATGTAAATAATCCCTCTAAACATTAAAAACACCTAATTAAGAAAAATTAACAGCTTGTTAAAATTAAAGTATTGCAATTGTGGTTGTAACGAAAACCAGCACACACAGGGGGTCCCCAGGACCAGGGTTGAAGACCACTGATTTAGAGGATATGTGAAAGGGAATCCTGGTACCTGTCGCGGAGGTCTGTCCAGGATACGATTCCCGGTAACAGGTATTATGACAGTTTGCCAGACACTAAACCAGCAGCTATGATTGCATAGACGTCGGGATGCGTCCCAATATTCTTCACTCCCTTCCTCTCCTACCCGGAAGTATGCAAAACTGCCTGAATGTTTTGAATAGAAGTAGTTAATTGTACAGTATACGATGTACTTGACATTGCGGTTTGCGTCGAGACATTGATCAATTTGTAACTATTTGTAAGTAATATGTAGCCAAATGAGCAACATTAGATTAGGACACAAAGATCGGTTTCCGGGGCACGGAGGAGAGGAGGTGATAGTGGAGGAAAGGAGGGTGCATTTTTCGAGTATTGGGACGCACCCGTCATTTTAGCTAAGCTAGCGTGTTTGTTTTGCGCCGATTCGAAGCAATGACACCACGGTTATAACAACTGACAGCGAAATTGTCGTTAATGTCAATTCAACGTTAATACGTTCATGCAAAGCTAACGTTGATGTAAAGCTGTAACCTGGAATAACGTTACTTGAACATTATGCTAGCCAATAAAATCGACAATGTGGCAATTGAAAGTGGGAGCTAATAGCAATTTGTGTGCCTTTCTAATTTCTCCTCGTTTCGAAGTTGTCACGGCTACTTAGCTAACAGTTAATTAACGTTAGTTAGCTAACGTCAATATTCACCAACTGTAGCTGGTAAACTGCCTGTCTAATTAGCATACCTCGTTAGTTGGCTAACGTTAGCCATCTATCATAGTTAGCTAACATAGCTACAGCTTTGATAAACAGTGGCAACGTTCTTGCTTGTCTCACAATGTGTGCTGTTTATCCGACGTATTGGTACTAGCATCAACTATCCATCTATCTAGCCAGCATAAACAGTAACGTTAGCTTCTCATACAGGCCCAAATGGCTTGGCTAGCTACAGTAGCATGTTGACATATTGACCGATAGCTAGTGTTTAGCTTAGCTGTCTACCAAAACAGTGAGTAAAATTGAATTTTACGCACTGATAGTTAGCTGGTCCTGGAATCGCGCCTGGTATCCGTCTTTCCCAAGGTTTTGGAGGAGGCTGCGACGCCATCCTTAAAAATATCACACCAAAACTATACTGCTTACTGCTAGCTATTGCTAGCTAACTACCTGACCCAAGAATGCGAACTTCGGACAGCTGTGAACAGGAAGACGTAATAAGAAAATGACTTCCTGTAACCGCAAGAGCGGGGAATTTCACAATAAAAGTGACAAATTGTGTTTTCTTATCATTGTTTCGTAGTATTGGACCAAACTGGCACCTGTACATATGATCATGCAATTATAACATTAGCTGGTTATTGAACCCTATTTGCAAGTCCGATAATAACTCTCATCACTTGGTCAACCAAATTTGTTCCTGCTATATTTAGTCAAATCTTGCTACAAAAATCGTATTGTGGCTTATTGTGTCCAGCTTCACGGAGCTACAGTGGACCCACAGAACTGTATGAAAACAGTTTTTATTTAGTATAATAAAATATACTGTGTCTGCATCTGTATGTATACTCTTATTTCGTTTCTGCAGTCTATGGTGGGCCCAAATGCCTGGAACTAGACCATGGTAGTAGAGTTTCAAACATCGCAGGTGACAGGTCAGACTTATGAAAGGCTCGATAGCGACATATTAAAATGACTAAACATAAAACATATACTAATTAATTATACCGTTTAAGTTATTCTTAAACGATATGCATATATCTGATATGTCTGCTAATATTATTTATTATGTAGCGTCTGATTATAGATATATCTGCGATCGATTTGTTTTCCTTGGACGTAAGTAACGTCGGACGCATTGCATCCATTCTGAGGCAGCAGCAACATAGCCAGCTAGCATATGTTAGCTATGTATAAATTGTATTTTCCATTTAGGTAACGTTAGCATCAGTGTTTGGCTAACAAAATAGATATCACGGTGAGTTTGCAAAAGTTCTGGCTTTGTGTGTCTTCGCATATTATTCACAAGAAAATAAATGTTAACTAACGTTAGTTTGGTCCCTGGCAAGTAGGCTGGCTAGCTAGTTAGCCAAGTACTGAAAACATGCATTTAGTTTGCTAGAACAACGTTTTGACAGGGTCATTTGTCTCTGTAGCTTTATTCAACAGCAACACCATTATTTCACTGGCTATGTACTTTGGTTAATGGGGTTAGCTACTTTGCTTAATGTAATTAGCTACCTAATAGCTAAGTGGGCTGCGTTCACCAGTCCACGAGACAAACACAACACGTTTCTCGGGGGCGTTAATGGGAAGTGAAGTCCAACGTTTGGTCACTCACACTAACCCAGAATTCTCTTGTGTTCTCAAAACCAAGTACACACACTAACGCCAGATACATAATAAACCAGTGACTCCGTTTTTAACAGCATTAATTTGTGTGCGACCATGAAGATATTCAAGTCATCAAGTTGTGCAGTAGACTACATCACTGTGCAGCATTTTATAAGAACGGGTTCCAGAGGGTCAGTGGAGAAGCCTCAGAAAAAAGTAGTACTATTTTTTACTTGGTGCTGTTGTGCAGTCGTACCAGTAGAGGTGTGCAGAACAGTTATGTTGTGTACACTGAAGGAAATCTGCAGAGGCACATTTTCAGATTTTTCCCTCCAAAATGAACACGGTTGCACGCAGTGCTGTTTCGCCCAACTGAACTCACCCATAGCATGCTCTGAGAAACAATGCCGTTTTTTTTCTACAGTATATGAGCTAACGTCGTCATACCACGCCTTGCAGTGCCATAGCACTGGTGTTTACGCTGTTCTTAATGTACATGCTAAAAATTATGCTTTGTTTCTGTGTACGGCCAGGGCCAAGCCATGCTGCCCCTGAAGATAAAGGATCGGCCCATAGTGCGCGCGCTGTTGGCCGCAGGGTGCTGCGCTCGCTGTGTGCTGAGATTTTGCTGTGTTGGGCTGCAGTCGGCATATCGTCAGACCTACGAGGTAGATGGCTGGATGCCTCCCCAAATGTACCCTGTGAAATACACGATTTTCTAATGATCAGATGGTACACATTTGACCATGCAATTATTTTCTGTGGGCTGTGCTCTGCTCTGGATAAGATACTTGTAATGTAAATGTATTGTAAAAAATGTTTAAATGTATATATTTTTTGGTCTACTTTAGGACCTGGCAACTGAACTTCATGCCTTTGTAAGTGAGGAGGGTGATGAATCTAATGACACCACAAAACAGGAGAACTCTGAGGACCCCCCATGTAAAAAAGCAAGACTGGAGACGGTGCAAGGCAATTCAGAGGGGGGAGACCCAGCAGGGGTCCCCCAAACCCAGCCAGGAACGGACGTGGACGCTGCTGTGTCCAGTGTGTGCGTCGTGTGCCTGGGTGTGTTACAGCAGCACTGTGACAAAACCTTTGCCCAAAAGGTACGTTCAAAGACTGAAACCATAGTGGACTAGCCATGTTAATGAACAGCAGAAACACTAAGAATAGATAGTGGAAGAAAAAAGCTCTTAATTTTCAGTGTCTGGCTTTTCTTGTTACGGATAGGCTGACGGACGTGCCCCTAGATGCACCATGATTGGTTCATAATTTGTTTTTCTTTGACTGTCCAATCAAAAGTGGTGATATTCCCATGTTGTTGTGCTGCAGGTGTCGGAGGCGGTGACTGCGGAAGGGTATCAGTTTGACAGTCTGGTGCTGTCCGTCTCACTCCCTGCCCAGCTCTCTGTCAGAGAGGTGAGTGCCCGTTCGTCTCGTTTTGACCATAGACTGTAAAAACAGTATGGACAAAGTCACTGTTACGTCACCCATTGCCTTCCCACAGGCTCGTAAAAAACGTTTTGATGGTCCGGGAGTTAGTTTTCCCTGCCATGTTGTACGAAAAGACTCAGTGGAGCCAGAGTCTGCACAGTAGGGAGAACCTCTGCCACGGATTGCTCCACAAAAATGTTTAAACGGCGTACAAACAACACAATAACTTAACAAATTGGCACATGGGGAGACATTAGATGAAGAAAAATAACATATTGTGACTACATGGTGATAAAAATATAATGACTTAAAATATATATAAAATTTATTTTTTTATTATTATTATTTTTTTTCACCACATTTAGTACCATTGACTTGTATTGAAAAGTGGGCCTGAAAGACCTATACTGGAGCCAACTATACTGGCGCCAGAGAGCAATGCTCGCAACAAGACCAAGAAGTGAGCTTCAAAAACGAAGCCCGGTTTTGGCCCCTTGGTTTTGACCCCTTGCTTTTGACCTGCAGTGTCATAGTTTTTCTAGTTGTTCGCAAACTAGCTGGGGACCAATACAAGCTCTTACTGTGCAGAGCTTCTGTCAAATGGGTGTCTTAACTAGGGTCGGGTTCAGAATAAAATGGCACTGACAGTATTTCTATACATGGTGGGAGGAAAGGGGATGACGACCAGGGGTGTCCAATCTTATCCCAAAAGAGCTGGTGTGGAAGCAGGTTTCTGTTCTAGCCCAGCACTAAGACATCTGATTCTTCTGAAAAAGGTCTTCGTGACTGAAGACCACGATTAGTTAATTAGTTGTATCAGGTGTCGTAGTGCTGGCTTATGACAAAAATCTGCGCCCACACCAGCCCTTTTCGGATAAGATTGGACACCCCTGCTTCAGATATCCAACTGTTCAGCCTAATAAATAACTTTTATCTTGTGCAGTTTTAGTTTTGGCCACTAGGTGGTAGGAGTGTACTGTTTTCAGTGTTTTGGCTTAATGGAAACACTGGTTTCACTCGTAATACAGTATTTGCAACTGTGTATCTCAGCTGAACATGCTTAAAGAATTTTTATAGCAACGTGTTAGAGTAAGTTATCATGGACATTGGCTGTTTTGACCATGCTGGTCTTTAAGCCCTAGACCCTGAGCCGACCCGATGGGTTCCCCCCTTGAGTCTGGTTCCTCCCAAGGTTTCTTCCTAGTTACACCAGGGAGTTTTTCCTTACCACTGTTGCCTTTGGCTTGCTCTTGTGGGGGGTTTAGGCTGGATTTTGCTGTTAAGTGCATTGTGACAACTAGTTGTGAAATGCGCTATATAAAAATAAATATTGATTTGATTTGATAAGTTGTATATATTACAAATATGTGGATGAGAGATGGCTGTGGAAGAAATGTGTGGATGTAAATTCTTACAGGTGCGGTGTCTTGACCTCTTCTGACTCCTTCCCTCACATTTACTAATGTGATTGAAGACAATAGTCTGATCTCACGGTCTCAACACCTGATAACAGTACTTGAAAACTCAACTTATATTAGTTGTATTAAATATGATTAATAACAACCTGGCACGGATATGTGGTCGGTTGTGCTACCACATATCTATTCGAAAGGACACTGTCCAATACTGTACTTGGCCATTTTTTTCTTTTCTACATTTTTCCCTGCATCCAATAAGCACAGAAAGGGTAAATCCTTCATGAATGCGTGAGTGGATGTACATATGATAAAACCACTGTATTGCCTGCTCTCTGTAGTGTAATTAGCTGTATTAGAATTAAATAGCAAATTACATTCTGAAAGTGATCATTTTACTTGATTATGTGTAATTAAATCATGACACTTGTTAATTAATTTGATGTTATACTCTTATCAAATGTTTGCCTTTCCAGTTCATTGTACCAGCAATGTGGATCAACAAAGGGTTCTTTTCACACACAAGGGATGGTTCATCTAAACACACAGGCTTACGTTTGAATTGCGTTGAGATTACAATTTGCAAGCGTTACTGTTTTGGGTTTATTTGTGACGATGATCTGGTACTGTTGTGTTACGCATTTTCATTTGACTATTCAGTTAAAAAAAATTTGGCTTCTTCTCAAAAAGCGAACAGTTGAGTTAGGCTGTTCAGTTCCTGTCCTGTACAGTTCCTGTCGCTGGCCTCTGTTGATAAAAAAGCGAGACGGAGCTGTCAGCGGTTGGAGCGGGGGCGAAGTGGGGAAGTGAGAGAGGGGAGGGGTTAAAGACGTACTGCTTCACGCCCCCGTCGAGTGCAACCCCCCCCACGCCTAACGTACCGTGTGACGACAGGCTCTCAGAAGTTTCGCCGTGATGTCAGAGAGCGAGTGGGCATGCCGACCGCAAGTGTGAGATTCCTCAAGGCCTCGGCCCACCTGCCAACCCTCTCTGTGCTGACAGTCCCCCTGGGTCTGCAGGAGGTGGTGCCGTTTGCAAGCTTGCACTGAAGCTTGCACATCACAGCCCACAGAGCAAAGGAACAGACTGTGCCCTGTTCCCCTTTAACCTTTAACCTCCCCTGTAATCATTGTGCAGGGCATGCTGCCCTACTGTGAGGTGGAGATTGAAGCCCAGAGCAGGGACGGGGCAGGGCGTTTGGCCGCGCTTTTAACGTGAAATTACCCGGGCGATTACAGAAGCGCTCGGCCTTTTGCCAGACGGGAAGTGCACCCGGCTCGGCTCCTCTTGTGAAACACACGTTGCTAAATTCTTGTTCTTGTCTGTCTTTCCTGCTTGCTGTGAATCGGGGGCGTGGCGGTGTGTCGTCAGCACTCCACCTGGCTGCTCGTCAAGAAACAAGTGAGGTAGGCCTCCCTGTCACCCGGGCCGTTCAAATGCTATCCCATGATTCCGTGTTGCTTGTCACATCACATAGTCACATTCTCTTTAAGGCTAGACTCCTGTCATTGGGTTGGTTTTGAAATATTAGTCAAAAAGGACTTAACCTCACCGTCGTCTTCCAACTAACTAATAATAATTTCAAAACCAGCCGTTAAACTTTCACTACGTTTGCAAGGTCAATCGTGGTTCTGCGTTGTTACCGCCGTTTCCTACAGAAAGCTACAGCCAGACAAACATTTCAGTACGTCGACAGTTAATACGCATTGGTGGAGTGACATGAATCACGCATTGGTGTTAGTCAACTATGCAAATGGACGGCCGTGCGTTTGACTGAGCCTCTACACGTGAGATGTGAGGCGGGGCGATGACAGCGCACTGGCCTGACTGGGGGAATTCCCTGCGCGCCAAACACACAGAGACAGGCAGTGTGCGCGGAGCGGCCGAGTGAGCCGTACTGTAAGAGGAGCCGCGCTTTGCTTCAGGAAGTTTGGCTTCGTCTCAAGAATGCCGCTACGCTGTGTGGCCTGAGGGCATTTCGCAATGCCTTGTTATTTATCTTATTGTTCTTTTCCGGTGAAGTGGCTGAATCATTATTCCACTATTGGATTAACTACAAATAAATCACTTTATCAATCATAATAATAATAATTATTATAAAGGGTGTCTGACTTGGTGTAATTACTTCACGAATTTGAAGCCACAGGTGGTCATACATTCATGTGCAACACACGTTGTAGACATGCCTTTTGTTGGAGAGCACAGTGAGATTAGCATTCTTCTAATGTACAGTCTTTGGGGGGGGGGGTTTGCATATGTAGCTTTGCTTCAGACCCAGGTGCATGCTGGTACGGTGCGGCGCGGTTCTCAGAGGGCGATGTGATTTCCACACCCGCCCTCACCCCGTTGTGTGCCTTGTGCAGGGACAAAGGGACATGTCTGGGCAAAGATGACGTCATCCAGGTGAAGGAAGCCTTCAAGTGGATTATGAATGGGCTGGTGTCGCAGGAGCTGGGCGTTCCCGTGCTGGCCAAGGCAAGAGGATCACTTCCCAGCAGCAAGCCCCTCGTCTAGGGCGGGGCCTTTCGGAAACGCACGGAGGAGACACGCGTCAGAAACGGCAGGATTAGCTTTTTGGGGCTATTGAGAACTCGCCCACCTGCCCACAACAATCCCACGCTGACGCACTCTCTCTGTCACACACACACACACACACACACACACACACACACACACACACACACACACACACACACACATACACACACACACACACACACACACACACACACACACACACACACACACACATACATGCACACACACACACACACACACACCAAGAGGAGGCAACCGGACATCGTTGGGTCTGTTGTGCCAGCAGTGTGACGTGTAGCCACTGTTACAAAGGAGCCAAGTGCGTGGCTTTACGTGTCACTGCTGGCACAACAGACAGTGTGTGTGTGTGTGTGTGTGTGTGTGCATGTGTACAAAGGCAGTCCAGAGCTCACCCATTGTACGTATGCACACACACTTTCACAAGAAAACACACACACACCTTCACACATGCACTTAGGGCCTGATTTACTAAGACTTTTAGCATGTGCAAGACCTTTTAGCCCATGCAAAACCAATAACATGACCAATGATTGGCCATGGTATTAGTTTTGCACCAATCATTGGTCGTGTTATTGGTTTTGCGTATGTTAAATGGTCTTGCACATGCTAAAAGTCTTAGTAAATCAGGCCCTTAGTGCCAGCTGCTTGACCAGCTTGGCTAAAGAATGGAGCGTCAGGATGTGATGAAGATGCGGTGGTCTTTCTCACGCCGCCTCCTGTTTCTCTCTCCCGCAGAGTCTCTTTGAAGTGAGCGTGGGTTTCACGCACCCGGAAACGGACGGGGACTGCCACTTCCTGTAGGTCCACCAATCTGCAACCTCTTCTTTGCGCATCTTGCCCCTGTGTCCAAAGTCCTGGTTCTAGGGCTTTCTGACAGCCGAACTGTCCAGGGTGCCTACTGTAGGTTTGATTATGGAAACTCTGAAAAACAAGAATCTGAAAATCGTATCTGCATTCTGCGTGAACACCATAACTCCTGATAGGTGTTATACAGAACAATTGTAAGAATATGATGAAATTGACCCATTTCATCCATTAATTTGTTTGCCTGCTTCAGATAAAATATAAAGCAAGACACTTTGCTGTCTGCCTTTTATCACTTAAAGGCATCTACCTGTTAATGCCATGATCTAGTACTAATTTAACATATTTCTTTATATTTTGCCAAAGATTTCAAGGGAATATCATTAACCTGCTATATCCTGGAAGTAAAATTTTTTATTGGAAACCTAACAGCCTGGGTTAGTTTACATCTCGATGTAGTTTATACCGCATTCATGTGAGGTCTGGATGCTATTCTTTCCCCGAGTGTTAATGAATGCTGTGTGATCATAACAACGTGTTAAGAAAGTGCGGTACAGGAAATGGTGGGTGCAAAAAGGAACTAATATGGTTACATTATTTTATGTTTAAAAGAAGTTTTATCACCTATATTTGAATCAACTCACGCTGAAGAGTTGTGATTTGTTGCTTGAAGATGACAGTCTTGAGTAGTCTTGTTTATCACTTATTTCTGTATCATGCTTGGTTTTTTGTATTGGTTATGTGCCTCATAACTGAAAAAGATTATAAAAAAAGGAAACAAATGGAATATTTTACTACAAATGTGACAGGAACAGCGTTGGCCTGATTGTCAACCTTTATGTTCTGGTAATTAAATACAAATAGGAGCATGTGGATTTGTGCATGGGGAAATGGGGGGGGAAACATGCTTTTCGGTATTAAGGTGCTTGTATGTCAAAAATTGTGAAGGAAACAAAGCTTTGCAAATTTGTAATTTAATTCTCTCTCTCGTAAACATCCTGACTATTATCACTCATTAATACATACCTAGCATATTTTGTCTGTAATATTTATGTGTGTATAACTTCAAAAGGAATGTGTTAACTCGCTCACTGTTGGTCTCTGGCGGGTAATTTTCTGAGGCGAATGTTGTGTTGGCGTGTACTCTGGATCTTGTGGTTGCGTGCGGCGTCATCGTTATTGTGTGAGCGGCCTTTGTTCACAAAGGATGGAATGACTGTATTAAACGAGGGAGTTAAAGGTGCAAATTAAGAGGAGAAACGTTTACGTACAGATCGGACGGTGAAGCCCTCCCTACATGTTTCATTATAAATACAAAACCTGACTTCCTGTATGATCAGAGAACAAAAGACAACAAAAAAAAACTGTAAGCCCTCTGT
Organism: Synaphobranchus kaupii; assembly: GCA_029718625.1. Taxonomy (NCBI): domain Eukaryota; kingdom Metazoa; phylum Chordata; class Actinopteri; order Anguilliformes; family Synaphobranchidae; genus Synaphobranchus; species Synaphobranchus kaupii. The sequence continues at coordinate 108,739,195 of CM056379.1, read as the reverse complement.
GGGTGGCTTATGGGAAATGTAGGAAATGTGAAATGGGCTCCTGGGAAATGTTGTTGGATCCCTATAAGGACTGAGTCTGCGTCCCAATATTGTTCACTCCCCACCTCCGTTCCTCCACTCCCCCACTACCACCCCTCTCCTACCTGGAAGTATGCAAAACCGCCTGAACGTTTTGAGTGCAAGTAGTTGCGTATACAGTATACAATGTACTTGACATTGCGGTTTGCGTCGAGACGTTAATCAGTTTGTAACTATTTGTAAGTAATATGTAGCCAAATCGGCAACATTAGATTATGACACAAAGATCTGTTTCCAGGCCACGGAAGGAGAGGAGGTGGTAGTGGAGGAAAGGAGGGTGCATTTTTCGAGCATCGGGACGCACCCTGAGAGAAATATGGCTGACAAAGGCTTTAAGGCCACAGAATGCAGAGTAACCCATGATAGTTTACACTTGAGATGGGGAGACGTGAGTTTTAGACTCACTACTGATTAGTAATGCCGCATTGGAGACATTTATAAGTGTACCGTAGTGAAATGTGATAGTACTGTGGATGCTGGCTGACATTTTATTTTTTTGTGTCTGTGTGTTTTTTTTCCAGGGCTACCACATGTTCTGATTGCTTTAAACCTGCCAGGAACAAACTGGTAAGGCTAGAGCATTTATTTTGTGTTTTTATTTTCTTTTTATGTTTTTTTGTTTACAGGGTTGCAGATGTCTATGGTTTTGTTCTCTTTCAACCACAGTAGATGGTAATGAGTTCCTCGGTTCTTTTTATTAATGTTTCATTCATTTTGGTTCATCATTAACAAGATAAGTTTCATAATAGCCATTTGAAGCTTACTGAAGCTTGTTTTGAGTTTAGCAAATGCAAATGTTACATTTGAAACGGATGCTTAAACAATAGTGTAGTCTGCAGCTGAGTTGAACTATTGACAGCTATTCACACTGGATGACAGGTTGCATAACTTCTAGCTTTGAGGTCACATGGTTCACACTGTGATGCAGCAGTCAGGGGCTTGTCCATGTGGCCAGATGTGAACTTGTAATTGCAGTCTATTTTTGAGTTTGACAGTGATTTTGCTAGATTTCTGCTCGAAGGGGAAAATGGAAAATTGATTTATTATTATTATTATTATTATTATTACTAAGTAATTGTTAAAAGGTTTTACCGTATGTATGCCTGTAGCTTCATGACTGGAATATTGAGCTGATTAAATTAGATTATTTTAGATTCTGGCACTGTCGTCGTGACTATGCCTGTGGCCTGTAAAAAACACCTGGGACTGTACAGTGCTGGATTAGCTTATCTGAAGGGTGTTTATAAGAAATGTCTGGATGAGCCAAAGTGCGTGAAAAGAACCAAACCACATTGTTTACGTTTGACTGTTTTATGATAACTGGCTGTTAGGTGTGCATATTACGCACTTTGTACAATTTGTACATTTTCTTTTGAAGACCGTTTTCCTTTTTTAATCGTGAACTGTAGCCTACACTAAAGGGAAAAATACTTGCCTGAGAGAATACTAGCCGCTTCTTCGTTCACGATAACTACGCAGACGTGCTCTGCGGTTTGCGTCACATAAACAGGATGCCAGGTTCTTGTAAAGCACTTCTCCTCAGGACAGATGAAAACAATCACTAGGTCTGTGTACATCCTGTGTTCTCTGCTAGTGACAGTTCTGGGGAAGTCTTTCAGTGACACGTTTCTGATGTAGCGCCGCGCTGCAGGTGAAACGGAGTGTTCCGTGTTCGTTAGCCTTGTGTGTTGCCCATGTTACGGTGAGATAGCCCTCTCTGAGAAACAGAGGCTCTTTACTAATGTGGACTTATGGAGTGCCAGATCTTCTCATCTCATTATGTGAGGGTGGTAGATAAAAATGAATAAAAAAATAAAATTAATAAAAAAATGAGGGAAACTCTTGATGTAGTCCACATTACTGTTGAATGAAATTCCCGATAGGGTTTCTCTTCAAAGTGTTATTGAAAGTATTTAGTCGTATCTGTCATGCGACTGTCTGTCTTCACATTCATGCAAGAGAGCCAAATTTGAACACCGTGCTTGAACAGAAATGTTGATTTGTCTGAAATCTGGAGCTGTGCGTCCTCTTCCAGTTTTCTTTTCGGTATGGTGTTCATTGATTTGTTGTAGAGGCCTATTTGGAATTATCATTAACGGTACAATAATCGTACAGTGCTTTAGATGCAGGGCTGCATTTAATTATTATAAGCAAAGAGGACATACTAAGGAATGGAAAGTACTTTTTCCTTCCCGTGAGAGGATGACCGAGCCGAGGTCCGTATCTTGAGTTTTCAGTAGAAAGGTAAAAGGGACGTTGTCTGTTTCCTCTGAACTGTTATCTAAGGGCTTGGGGTGGCTGCGTTTAGGCAGAATGGCAGTGCGAGGCGCTCGACGCACCACATCCTCCGGATCGCCTGCCGAGGTGTGTTTCTAAGAACGTGCTGCTCGCTCATGAGCCCTTTTCTCCCCCCCCCCCCCCCCCTCTCTCCCTTCTGCCGACGTCTGCCCAACTCCGCAGTCTGTCTTCACTAGAATGGCTGTGGTGAAGGCCCTGGAGAAGATATCAGAGGACAACTTCCGCAGGTAAACCGGTGGCGCCGTGCGCGCGGCTCTCTCTCTTCGAGCCGTTAAGGCCTGCCCTTCTAGGCTAGACAGGAAGGTGTAACTTGGAAGTAGGAGGGGTGGGGAAGCACTGGTTGCGTTCACGTAACCGCCTTTCGGATTTGTGGAAGGAATTACGATTCTCGATAAGTTTTTAACGGCCCAAACATGTTCTGGTGACCCAGGGTATTTACCGTCTCAACCACATCAAATCTTTAATTTATTCCCTGTGGTTTTATGTTGACACTTTGGGTGGAGTTGGATGGGTCCTTTTTTAGCTGGTATGTTTAACGTGTTCATACGGCATTGGAAGCCCGTTGTCCTTCGCCCCCTTACAAAATCGCTCTCCCCGTTTTGTCGTTCCTCAGGCTGTTCCCCTGTCCGCCAAGCCGCCCGTCTACCGGATGCACTCCTCAGGATGTTCAGTGTCTCCACATGTCTGTGTTCGTGGCTGGTGAGTTGTCCTGCAGAACAGACCGTTGAAATCGGGACTGTTCGCGGCTTTGGCTGCACAACAGACAGTTGAAATCGGGACTGTTCACGGCTTTGGCTGCATAACAGACGGTTGAAATCGGGACTGTTTGTGGCTTTGGCTGCACAACAGACCGTTCAAATCAGGACTGTTCGCGGCTTTGGCTGCACAACAGACAGTTGAAATAGCGACTGTTCGCTGCTTTGGCTGCACAACAGACAGTTGAAATCGGGACTGTTCGCGGCTTTGGCTCCGCTGTCAAAGTCTTGACACCTGTGCCTCCTTTTCAGTGAGAGGGTTTGAGTTTGAGTCTTTTCGAGGTTCACAATCCTACCCTGCGAGTTGATGGGTCGCTCAAGTCTACTATGCTGAGGGCGGGGCAGAAGCAAAATTTTCAAAGTTTCTATAGTTATGTTATGACACTGTTAGATAGATAGATAGCTAGCTAGCTAGAGAGAGAGATGGATAGATCACTAGCTAGATAGATAAATACATAGAGTGCTAGCTAGCTAAATACATAGAGTGCTAGTTAGCTAGCGAGAGAGAGAGATGGATAGATCACTAGCTAGATAGATAAATACATAGATGGAGTGCTAGCTAGATAGCGAGAGAAATTGATAGATCACAAGCTACCTAGCGAGAGTGAGATAGATAGATATACACTCCACTGGCAACTTTCCAACCATTCGAGCAAGCTTTCAAATTCCACTAGCTTGTCATCCTTTTTAAAGAAACCTCCAAATCTATATTTACAATCTGATCTTGCAAACAAATTATGACAAGACGAGTCTTTGTTTTATTAGAATCAGTTGAAACCAAAATGGTCAAAAATTGAGTTTTTAACATAAAACCTAATTTATGTGAAAATACGCCGTTGGGGCAGAGCATTTATTCACAAAATGGTGTCCTATCGGAAAGGAAAACGAGGAAGCACAGAACTCTGATAGGCTGTTGGCAGGCGATGCCTGCGAAAAGTTTAGCTGCGGGCTACCTTTTCTCTAGCAACATCAGCCCAGTTGCTCGGGTTGCTCAGCTTCATAGGAAATCGGTGGACTTCTGGCAACTGCTCCACCGAGTTGCTCGCTGTGTGAACCCCAGGTTAGTGTGAAAGTGAGCTTTTCACAAGTTTGGTAGCAACATTTTTCACCAGTCATGAGTAGTGAAAATATAAATGTATATTTTCTGCTTACAAAAGAAGTTTATCTGGGTCAGCTGATCATGTACAGTTGGACAGCTGAGATAGATCGTAGTCTTTCAACTTGGAAAACACTTCAAGGGTTGACTTCAGGTGTTCTCCTGCTGTTGAGCCCCTATGAATCGCAAATCCAAGTGTACAAACATCCATAGATTTAGCAGGTCTTGAATTAATGACATATCGCCTAAAGTAGGGGTTCCCAAACTTTTCCTTGGGTACCCCCAGCCAGATCCAGGTATTTGATGTTTTCCACCTCAAACACACCTAATACAACTAATCAAGCTCTCGATTCATTGTATCAGGTGTGCTTAAGGGGGAACACACCAAATACCTGGATCTGGCTGGGGGTACCCAAGGAAAGGTTTGGGGAACCACTGACCTAAAGAGATAGGAGTGCATTGGGAATGGAGGCTTTTTTGAAACAAGTGTTTGTAGCTTTTAATGTTATTTAAGATTTTGAGTCCTTTATTGAACGGAATCATGCTTTCGTTGCTACTGCTGCTTGTAATTGTAGGAAAAACGTCGGTAAATGTGACTCATTTCCATTGAATGCTCGCCGTTTTGCATCAGTGAAAATAAGACGTTTGTAACTGTGTGGGCCATTTACTGCTTCATACCCTATTTGGGTTACTGGTCACTCGATAACTAACAACAGAGTTTCATATCTCTGAGTTGTAGGGGAAGTTGATAAATAAAACTTATTTCCTGTCTGAGGTGAGATTAATATGAGCTGAACTTGAGTTTAATGGCTGGTCTGCATTCTGAACCATAAAAAGAAAGATTGTGCCCACGTCTGAAAAATTTCCACAAGAGGCTTGGCTATCAAGTGGCCAGAAAGGAAAAAAGGAGATATTCTTTTACACTAATATGTATACTTCACTGTAATATATTATCACAAACAAGTTTGCCAAGGTCCTCCTTAGGAATAGCTGTGACGTGATGGTTATACCTGCAGGCCAGCATGTTGTTCTCACCATTTGGGAGCATTTAATAGAGCGCTGTTTGATATTTTTTCGTGGTCTGCCTTATGAATCAGACCGGGTGTCTGTGAAGGTGTGAGACGGTTTATTTTTATCCTCGTCCTCCTCAGGGAGGTACAACAAGTTCTCGCGCACTCTGCCCCAGACGCCATGGGTGATTGACGGAGAGCGGAGGATGGAGTCATCGGTGGAGGAGCTGATCACTGCACCTCTCCTCTCTTCTTTCCGATACGAGGGTTTGTGTCAGTTCTGCCTTCTCTAGCAACAGGCTGACTGGGGGGTTAAACACCACAACCGTACTCTCAAATCGTATTTAAAAATATACTTTTGAATATTTGAATTCAGGAACATATTTTCAGCCCCCCTCCCCCCTCAAATTAACATAAAATGCCAACACAGTGTGTATTTTATATCGGGAAGGATTTGAACTTACACTGATGCTATTTGTGAAATAAAAGCAAAAAATGGTTTGATGGTGTATAAGTTTATTGTATTATGTGCCTAATATAATTAGGCTTGTATGATCATGAGACAACAGAACATTATAGAAGTGTTCTATTTGAAAATACTTCAAATTAACTTTAAAATGCCATTTCAAATACATGCACTCAAATTCTTACTGGTTATTATTGTTAATATGGTTGCTACTGACGTCAATATATGTAGGATACATCTGTGTTTCCGGTGTTTTGAGGCCCACGCAGGTGTTATGTTTGTACGACCTAACTTCTGTCTTCTGACACAGGCTTCAACTTCTGCTCTTCGGGGAGAGAGGATGTGGATGTGCGGACCCTGGGGAACGGTAAGAACCCAGGCGGTTCCTAACGTGTCCTAAAAGTGTACCCAAACGCCAAATCCAAAGTGTGGCTCACTCGCCCGTCCTTAATCCGTGTCACGTGACAACGTTTCCTCTCCCAGTCTTTACTAGAAAAGGAGGCTCCTTTCTTTATATGTTTTTATAAATAATCCTGCTTGTTAATGATTCAGTCGCCGGTTTTTGGTGAGAGCGGTGGCAACGGCGGGTGTCGGCGGTGTCAAGGGCGTGTGCATGCGGGCGGGGCACGTGGGCGGGCTTGGTTTCTGAACGCTGCTCTCCTCGCCTCAGGTCGCCCCTTCGCCGTGGAGCTGTTGAACCCCCACAGGGCCCGGTTCCGGAAAGCAGAGGTCCGTGAGCTCCAGGAGGTACCGTACCCAGACCCCTTTCACCTCCTTGACCCTCCCCCACATCCTCACTCACCCTCTCACTGACTGACCTTTCACCTCCTCGACCCTCCCCCACATCCTCACTCACCCTCTCTCTGACTGACTCCTGTCGTTCCTCTCCTCGCAGGCCATCAACAAATCTTCAGACAAGATCAGAGTGAGGGACTTGCAGATTGTTACCAGGTCGGTGAAGGTCCACAGACCTCTGATTCCAACAGCATTTTGAGAGCTGACATATTAGGGGCCTTGAAATTCAGGCAGGTCTTTGCTGTAAATATGTACGACAGTGGTCACTTTGTCATGAAAAGGGGTGAAAATTTACAAAATGGCAGCCCAGGATTCCCTGATTAAGACACCAATGTGTGTTTAGTGTTCTTGCAGATGTATTATAGGGAGAATTGTAATTATTTATTTTATTTTTTTACAAAAATTGCACAATGATGTCTCTTACATAATATTATAATTATGCTGTCCTGATGCACGGAAAGCAGGTTAATTCTAGGTTGAACCAGCTCCGTCTGAGCCCTTACCATAGTTATTGAAAGGCAGCTGATGCTGTTGGCTGGTGGTCCTCAATCTTATCCAGAAAGGGCCGATTTGAGTGCAGGTTCCAACCAAGCACTTAGACACCTGATTCTACTAATCAACCACTCCAGTCTGTGTTAAGGACTTTGATTAGTAGGATCAGGTGTGTAACCGCTCGGTTGGAACCCCTACACTCACACACCGGCCCTTACTGGATAAGATTGAGGACCCCTGTCGTAGGTGTTGGATCTCCAGTTGGAACGGGCTGATATGAGCACGTCTGTCCCCTGCAGGGAGGCGGTGGCACGCATGAAGGAAGGGGAAGAGGAGAAGACCAAGTCTTACGGAGCTCTCATCTGGACCCGGACGCCTATAGAGAAAGACGACATCGAGTTCATCAACAACATCAAGGTAGAACGCAGGCCGGGGGTATGGTCACTGGAGGCTGTTTCGTTTTTTCCAAACTCTTCCCTCGAAATCTCGATTTTTCCCATCGTTTTCTCTGAAATCTCGATTTCGGAGAACAAAGCAACTGCCAAAAAAAGAAAAGAAAAACTGACTTTTATATTTATGCCAACCCCTCCATTATTAACTTTCCTACGGTGGCCCAGAAGTGCACAACAAAAAAACACACAGAAGAAAATTCTCAATTGTGGAAATGCAAAAACAAACAGGAAATACAAGGCCGAATCAGGAAGTGCAAAAAAATTAATATAAAAATAAATTAAATAAATAAATATTAAAAATTTAAATGCGGCTGGCTTATCACTCGGAAGTAATAAGAACCATCGCAGTATGTCCGGTGATCACGTGAGATGAACGAAGGACTTTGTGCTTCAATATTGAGAGGCTGCAACAGCGCTAGCGTAGGGGGCTACGTTAAGGTTTTAACCAGAGGACGTAGCTAAATGCTAGCGGTGCGCATGCCTCTCTGTGGGTTAGCCCGGTGTGCATGTCTGTGCAGCTGTGCAGCTGTCTCTTCTCTGCAGGAGCTGGAGCTCGCCCAGAAAACCCCTCTGAGGGTGCTGCACAGGCGGCCGCTGGCGGTTCGACAGCGCTTGATTCACACCATGACTGCCAGCTTCCTGGACCCGCACCACTTCCACCTGAACCTGCGCACGCAAGCCGGGACGTATCCTCTACTACCCGGAAATGCTCACTCCAAGCAGTATGCACTGCAGAGCAGTACGAGTACTGTAAACTGCAAACTCTGGGTAGTTTCAGGCACTGGATAGCTTGAGCAGTGTACCCTACAGAGCCTGGATAGTTTTAGAAGTATACCCTGCAGACATTGGATAGTTTGATTAGTGTACCCTATGGGCACTGGATAGATTGAGTAGTGTGCACTACACTCACTGGATAGTTTGATTAGTGCACCCTATGGGCACTGGATAGGTTGAGTAGTGTACACAACACTCATTGGATAGTTTGATTAGTGTACACTACACTCACTGGATAGTTTGATTAGTGTACCCTATGGGCACTGGATAGGTTGAGTAGTGTGCACTACACTCACTGGATAGATTGAGTAGTGTGCACTACACTCACTGGATAGGTTAAGTAATGTACACTACACTCACTGGATAGGTTGAGTAGTGTGCACTACAGACACTGGATAATTGGAGTAGTGTACACTACACTCACTGGATAGGTTGAGTAGTGTACACTACACTCACTGGATAGGTTGAGTAGTGTGCACTACACTCACTGGATATATTGAGTAGTGTGCACTACACTCACTGGATAGGTTGAGTAGTGTACACTACACTCACTGGATAGGTTGAGTAGTGTGCACTACACTCACTGGATAGATTGAGTAGTGTACACTACACTCACTGGATAGGTTGAGTAGTGTACACCACTCACTGGATAGGTTGAGTAGTGTACACTACACTCACTGGATAGATTGAGTAGTGTGCACTACACTCACTGGATAGGTTGAGTAGTGTGCACTACACTCACTGGATAGATTGAGTAGTGTGCACTACACTCACTGGATAGGTTGAGTAGTGTGCACTACACTCACTGGATAGGTTGACTAGTGTACACTACACTCACTGGATAGGTTGAGTAGTGTGCACTACACTCACTGGATAGATTGAGTAGTGTGCACTACACTCACTGGATAGGTTGAGTAGTGTACACTACACTCACTGGATAGGTTGAGTAGTGTGCACTACACTCACTGGATAGATTGAGTAGTGTACACTACACTCACTGGATAGGTTGAGTAGTGTACACTACACTCACTGGACAGGTTGAGTAGTGTACACTACACTCACTGGATAGGTTGAGTAGTGTACACTACACTCACTGGATAGGTTGAGTAGTGTGCACTACACTCACTGGATAGGTTGAGTAGTGTACACTACACTCACTGGATAGGTTGAGTAGTGTGCACTACACTCACTGGATAGGTTGAGTAGTGTGCACTACACTCACTGGATAGGTTGAGTAGTGTACACTACACTCACTGGATAGGTTGAGTAGTGTACACTACACTCACTGGATAGGTTGAGTAGTGTGCACTACACTCACTGGATAGATTGAGTAGTGTACACTACACTCACTGGATAATTGGAGTAGTGTACACTACACTCACTGGATAGGTTGAGTAGTGTGCACTACACTCACTGGATAGGTTGAGTAGTGTACACTACACTCACTGGATAGGTTGAGTAGTGTACACTACACTCACTGGATAGGTTGAGTAGTGTACACTACGGACACTGGATAGATTGAGTAGTGTACACTACACTCACTGGATAGATTGAGTAGTGTACACTACACTCACTGGATAGGTTGAGTAGTGTACACTACACTCACTGGATAGGTTGAGTAGTGTACACTACACTCACTGGATAGATTGAGTAGTGTACACTACACTCACTGGATAGATTGAGTAGTGTACACTACACTCACTGGATAGGTTGAGTAGTGTACACTACACTCACTGGATAGGTTGAGTAGTGTACACTACACTCACTGGATAGTTTGATTAGTGTACCCTATGTGCACTGGATAGGTTGAGTAGTGTGCACTACACTCACTGGATAGGTTGAGTAGTGTACACTACACTCAAGGGTACCCTGAAAGGAATTAAGGGTAAAATAAAAAATAAACATGTCAATTTAATCAAAAGAGGATTTGTTTTAAGCTCCTTAACAGCTGCCCCTCCCCCACCAGCTACATCAAGGAGTTTGTTCACGGGGACTTTGGGCGAACCAAACCCAACCTGTGTGAGCTGATGAAGGCTGACACGGACATCCTGGAGCTGGATGTGGAGGTGAGTGTCCCCAAACGGCCCTTCCTCCCCGCATTCCCATTGGCCGTATTTACACTCGTATCCCATACAGCTGAGCTGACAGATGGGATTATATTTGATACGTGTGGTAGTCTGTTCTCACTGGGTCCTGTCTGATTCCACGCAATTGGACTGAGATCATATTTCTCTAGTCTTTATGCCCAATGTTCTATTTACCTGACAGCGAGCTCTACGCCAGGAGTCTTGTGACTCCTGCACGCTTATTATGGGATGTTAATTGGTCAGATATATATTGGACCCATATATGCAATCATCAAATGAGATGCGTATCAGATTGTCAAGAAATCGGAAAATTTTTAAATTAAAAATTGTTGGATGCGGCCATTGTTTGCTTGATATTTCATGCCATTGGCAGTAGTTGAAAGCAGCTGTTTAACCACTGGTATTTGTGCTCCCTAGTCGGTGGATGTGGACTGGCCTCCGGCTATAGAAGACTGAAGACTCCTGCGAGACTCCTGCACCTCATTGCTCAGCCATGCTACAGATTCTAGAGTCACCATAGAAGACTACCATAGAGTACTACCATAGATACCCTGCTCTTTGTTACTTCCATCCTCCCTGCAGGAGGTCACTGGTCAGTAACTGGAATTTCTGGTGCTACAGAACAGAACATCCGTTGCCATGCTATTGTACTTAGTCATGCCTGTTAACGAACTGCTGTTAAATCCGAATGTTTCTTTAACGGTACACGGCTTTCAGTGTTGAGAATATGGAGCTGAGCATCTGGTGGATATATAAAATCTGTGGCCGTATTTGAGAAACTGACAGTGCTCTATCCGCTTCACAGAAAGGCTGTCGCAGATGTACGACCCTCCTGCATTTACACGAGTAGATATTATCTGTAAAATACACGCAGAAACCTGTTTTTTTTATGTTCGATTAAATAACATCAAAACCCAACCAACCCGATCTGACAAAGTTGTATTTTCTCCAGGAAGCGAGTATTTTGGTTTTTTATTTTTGTGTTTGAAGGAACTGGTTTGCTCTGTTTTCTTGTGTAACGTTTAACCAGTGGACTTTTTCCCTTCTGTCCACACATTTTGAATTGTAGTGTTTTTCCGTATAAGTCTGAAAAGCTTGTGTGCATTTCTTTTCAAAGCGTATTATTATAAACTTGTCTAGGCTTCTGCTCGACTGTTATGGGCTTTTATAATGTTTGCTTGTCGTGTGTATATTTTCAAGTGGGATAAAAACATGGCAGGAAAACACTTAATATAGCTTTATTGGGTAATAAAATACACAAATAACAGCAAAGAAAAAAACAGTACATTCAGTAAAATGATTCGGTATACAAGTACCTTTAAATCAATACATTCATAGTTATGCAACAATATGTTTGAGATGTCTAATTCTCTACAAAGCTAATGGGAACCACATAATGTTGATGAAACACTTTGTGTTCCTCTGATGAGCTTAATCATTGATCTGATTGCAGTCAAGAGATTTGTTTCTAAACTATCGACTCTGACGTGTGAAACTGTCTTGTAAGTAAGGTGGCATGGTTCACAGCTTGGTTAGGCAGCGCTGTGTGAGAGCTGTCGACAGTACAGTTTTAATCATGACATAGCCATTACTGAGGAATACTAAATACCTCTCAATGTCCTTTTTAAGAACAGCATTACATTTAAATTATCCATTAAAAAAAATAAATAAAACTAGTAAAGCAAGGAAACCTAGGTTTTTCCAGTTCCCAACATCCTTGAAAACGCTCAATAATACTCATGTCGTGGAAAAATAATTAGAAAGCAGTCAAGTATCTCACCAGAAAATTCAAAGAAAATTTAGCTTAAAAAAAAATAAGTTAAAATATATACTTAATACAAGCAAAACTTGCTCATCTTTCTTACTAAATAACTTGATGCTGTATACTGCAAGTCTAGCAATGTCAGCGTGCCGATATTGGCCACAGATTGGCTTGCGGGCTGAAATAAAGCCTATGGTAAAACGGTACTCCGTGAGTGTAACTGCTGCTTTGTGTGTCTGTCCAAGACACTTTATATATTCTGAGAAAGTTATGAATCTGAGAAAAATACCCCTCCCACAATTCCATCTTCAAGCTATTGTGCTACAATAAAGATATATATCTTTAAAAATCTTAAAAATTACGTACATTACGTAAAGTTGGACACCCTGTTTTCAATACAAATCCCAGCCATGGCTTTTAATATTTATATACACATCAGTACTTATAAACACCTCTTTCCCTCAAGGTAAATGGAAACCATCTCATAGACAAGGTTATAACAACAATTGCCCCTCTTGACTGTTAACTTAAGACTATCCATCAGTCAAGTACAATCAATCATGGCAGTTGCATTCAGTTGCAAGGGCAGTCAAGACTACACTCCACAGAAAACTCTGCAGTCTCAATAAGAATGACAATACTGATCCTTTTCAATTCCTTCAGGGATCGGCTGCCCTTGACCGTTGCCTCTGGTTGTCGGTTATTCGCTGAAGTACGGCCAGATGATGTCGTCAAAGTGCTCATCCACGTCAATGCCGTTGGGGGAGAACTGGCCATGGGACCTCAAGCCGTTGAAAACAGGGCAGTAGCCGTTCTCTACCCCGTTCTGCCTGAGGGTACCCAGGGCACCCCCATTGCTCACGGGGCACGGTGTAAGGGTGCTGTATGTCAGCGGCCCCTCTGGGGTAACCATAACAACGTTGGGGGGCTGGCAGGCTCCCACTGGCTCTTGCTTGAGCTGAAAGGGAGCCTGCAGGGGCCTGACAAATCTGTGCGGGCTGTCCTCGCTCTCCATGTTATCCCCGAAGGTCATCCCGGACGAGCCCCCTTTCAGCACGTCCTGCACCACCGTGAGGCCGTAGCCTGGCCAGGAGCCCTGGATTCCACCCCCTGTGGCCGTGGGCTCCTTCCTGTTGAGGGGGGCTTGCTTCTGCTGCTGCTGGGCCTGGGTGCTGGAGCCCCGTAGCTCCTGGTCTTGCCCCAGGCACTGCAGGTCCATCTCGGTGAGCAGAGGCAGGCTGGTGTTCTCGGCCACGCCAGTGAAGACTGTGGAGGGCTGAAGCTGTGCGCTGAGGCCGTTGGTGCCCGATGTGGGGACCATCCGGACGGCTTCTGTGGGAATTGTGGGATAGGGATGGGTCACAACGTGGTTGATTGACACCGTGGCTTGGGCTGAGGCCTGTGATGTCATCACAGGGGCCAGAGGGCAGGGGCGGTACATGGAGGTGCTGTGTGGAGTGGGCGAGGCCTTCTGCCTGACGGCGGGTGTGGTCTTCATGTTCATGGTTTTTGGTTCTGAAAAAAAATAAAATAAATACACATGAAGAAATGTTGAGGAAACGTGATGGATTCCCTTGCTCTTAGCATTTAAATGTGTAGCATGTACAGTGTGTCTAAGCAAGCACAACATTTTCGATTCCTACCTTGCTTGATTAATTGGTTCATCCATGACACCGGATTAGGTCTGTTCACAGGGCTCATACCTGCACAAAAAAACAGCATGGGTTACTCCTTTTCTGCCATGAGTCATTCATCGCCATCAGGTAAAAACAGCCTGACATCTTCGCTGGCCTTTATTGAGCTTGTGTTGAAGTCTAAGCTGCTCCTCACCATTGAAAGTGGAGAAAGATTTCATGATGTCTTCCAGTCGTCGTTTCTTTTCCTGGCAGCCGTGCGGATCTGCGGTGGAAAAACAGAGAACCCGTGAGACGGTCGAGTGGATGGATTCATTTTGTTCTAAAGGCTGGTGGAAATGGAACTCTTCTTCTACAATTTCCAACAGAAATCTTACCGGCGTCCTCTAGTCTAGGTTAAACTACTTTGTATGATTCTTTGACGCAAGGTCCACGTAGCTTTCCTGTCTGAGGTTAGCGGTGTTTCTACTGGTTTGATTTAACGGTGCGGCCTGATGCCGTTCGTCGGTGCTGCGGAGAGACGTCTCACCTTTGTTGTCGGGCAGGTATCGGAACTCCATGGGCTCGCTGACCTGTTTGTCAGAGGGACGCCGGAGCTGCATGCCCACAGTCAGTGGGGCGGTGATGGAGGCGTCCATGTAGGGAGGGGTTTTAAAAACGATGGCCACCTGCCGGTGGACGTCCGCCTGGGAGAAGCAGCCCTTGGCCTCCCAGGTCTGCGTGAAGAACCGCACCTCAATGTCATCTGAAATGAACGAACGAACGAATTAATAAATGAATGACGGCATATGGAATAAAGGATAGAGCCTTAAAGAGGAGAGCTTGAGGATGTAGTGATGAATGAATGAGTAAGAGATTAACAAGGGATGAATTAATCCAATGAGCTTTTTATACATATTAATATTTAAATCAGTTTAAACATTATACCTCAAAAACAGGTAACAGGTTTTAAGTAATCAAATGACATTACCGCTCTTAAAAAAAGAACTCAGGCGTGTAAGTAAACCAATAAATTTAACCCTTAATAAAACACTGGTGTGTAAGTAAGCCACGGTGGGTGCCGGTGGCGTGCGCTCACCCTTCTGAACCTTGTCGCAAAGGAGGAAGACCTCATCTCCCCCTCTAACGCCGCCGCTGTTCCTGTTGACCCGGCAGATTCGCAGTTCGGCAGTTGTGGGTGCTCCTGCCGAATGTAGTACAGAGGTCAGGGCATCCCCTACACTTGACAAGTTTACTCGCTTTACAAAAAAAAAATAACCGAAGGCTTTCCTGAAACCAACGACAGGGTATGACATCAGTGGTGAGAAATGCAAAGAGGAAGCAGGCCTGAGCAGCAGTGCATTCTGGGGGTTTCACCATGATTGCACTACCCCTAAGAAGAATTTTGAAAACAAACTGAAGTTGAAGAACGTGTTTTTTTCAGAAGAGGGTGCGCCCATTCTGGTGAATGAAATGTGTGCAGCTTCCTCTTTTTCAGCTCAATGAGGGATAGAGGTCTCGGCAGAGGGCTGCCTGCCACAGTATCCGATCGTTAAAGAGAAACTGACGAGGAGCCAAGTGGCAGTGCTCTCTCCAAATGTAATACTCGGTCTGTATTTTGCTCTCCATCTCTTTCTCTCTCTTTATGGGGTCTCTCTCTCTCTTTCTCTGTCAGCACACCTTTTTAACCTGCTCTGTCACCCTCATACAGCCAGTGCCCACACACACACACACATGCAGAAATACACACTCCGCCACACTGCAGTCGGCTCTGGGCTCCTGATGGACATGCATTGTCCCTCCTTTCTTAGAATGTCCGATGGCCAATCACCTGCTACATACATTAATACCTCCTTAATATATGAATGACCCACGCCTTTAGGCTTTGTGCCACTATTGTCTCTTATCTTATATGCTCGGATTTCCTTTCCCTCCTCTTGGCATTATCAGGTTTTTCAGCTTATATAACAGTCATAAACATGTCTACAGTATATACAGTTAGCAACAGTTAGTAAAACAAATAGCAGTACAACATCAGTAACCTGATGAACCACTGTTATTAGTAGTAGTGATATTTCTGCATGGCAAATAATTTACTTGTAGCTGTAGTAGTGTAATAGAAAAACAACAGACCCAACTGCCATGACATGCACGCTGCTTGTTCTGAGTAATTGACTCATTCATTGAAAGGGGCGTGTTCAAAATAATAACAGTGTGGAGTTGAATTAGAGAATTCATTCATTCTGTGAAAAAACAGGTGTCATTAATTGTCCTTTATTAAGGAAGAAGGGAAGCAAATGTTTCACACATTGTTATAAAATATATTTCCTTCTGAATTGCTAAGTAAAATGGGCCGTTCCAAACACTGTTCGGAGGAACAACGTAATTTGATTAAAAAGTTGATTGGAGAGGGGAAAACGTATAAAGAAGTGCAGCAAATTATAGGATGCTCAGCTAAAATGATCTCAAATGCTTTAAAATGGCAAAAAAAAAAAAAACACGCTGAAGAAAACGAGCAACTACTGTTAAAACGAATCGAAGAATAGTCAGAATGGCAAAGATTCAGCCAATCATCACCTCCAGAAAGATCAAAGATGATCTAAAATTACCTGTAAGTGCTGTTACAGTCAGAAGACGTTTGATCAAAGCTAAGCTATCAGCAAGCAGCCCCCGTAAAGCACCATTGTTGAAAAAACGGCATGTGCAGAATCGGTTAAAATTTGCCATGGAACACATCGATTGGCCCAAAGAGAAATGGCGTAACATTCTGTGGACTGATGAGAGTAAAATAGTTATTTTCGGGTCTAGTGGTCGTCGACAGTACGTCAGATGACCCCCGGGTACTGAATTCAAGCCACAGTACACAGTGAAGCATGGTGGTGCAAAAATCATGGTAGGGGTATGTTTTTCATACTACGGTGTTGGGCCTATCTATCGTATACCAGGGATCATGGCTCAGTTGAATACATCAAAATACTTGAAGAGATTATGTTGCCGTATGCCGAAGAGGAAATGCCCCTGAAATGGGTGTTTCAACAAGACAACGACCCCAAACACACGAGTAAGCGAGCAACATCTTGGTTCCAGACAAAAAGGATTGAGGTAATGGAGTGGCCAGCTCAATCCCCCGACCTCAACCCCATTGAAAACTTGTGGGGTGACATTAAAAATGCAGTTTCTGAAGCAAAACCCAAAAATTCACAGGAACTGTGGAATGTAGTTCGTTCATCCTGGGCTGAAATACCTGTTTCTAGGTGCCAGAAGTTGGTTGACTCGATGCAACGCAGATGCGCAGCAGTTATCAAAAACAATGGTTATGCAACTAAATATTCTGTTCTAACAGAAATGTTCCTATATAATCTGGCTGCAATCAAGCTGAGAAGAAGCCACGATTTCCTGCATCGCGTCTGTGTGACGGCAGTGGATTTCGTGGAACCTGTCGCACGCTAGAACCAAGTATGTCACTGAGGTAGAGGTAAGCCCCACTCCAGTAAGACGGCTCAACTGCTCAAAAATATGTGGGGTCAGGTTCACTTTCAATCCGGTCAATACAGGAAGTACACTGAAGATTCTGTCTTTTTTTCCACTGCAGAAATGCCATGACGCCTATAATGTTCAGGATGTTTTTTAAACAAATGAACTGCATTTCAGTTTCATTTGCTGAAGTGAGAAAGGGAATGGACCCCGAACCGCTATCTGAATACCAGACCATCAGCTGCAGATGCTGAAGGCTATGCTTTGTAATGAGTGAGAGGGAGCTAGCTGAGAGAGACACTCACGGTTGTCGTAGATGGGGTTGGAGACGGTTGGGGCCAGGGCTTGGGTGTAGTGACCCGCCTCGTCCTGCAGGAAAACCTGGAAGCAGAGCCGCACCACGTTTGGGTCGTAGTCCTCCGTCTGCAGCAGCTGCTCTCGTGGAACTGCAAACAACACAACCCAACCCCGACGCATCAGTACACTGCCGAATACAGTCAATAACCCAACGCATCAGTACAGTATCAAATACAGTCAATAACCCAACGCATCTGTATAGTGTCAAATACAGTCAATAACCCAACGCATCAGTACAGTATCAAATACAGTCAATAACCCAACGCATCAGTACACTGCCGAATACATTCAATAACCCAATGTGCCAGTACAGTATCAAATACAGTCAATAACCCAATGCATCTGTATAGTGTCAAATACAGTCAATAACCCAACGCATCAGTACAGTATCAAATACAGTCAATAACCCAACGCATCTGTATAGTGTTAAATACAGTCAATAACCCAACGCATCAGTACAGTATCAAATACAGTCAATAACCCAATGCATCAGTATAGTGTCAAATACAGTCAATGACCCAACAAATCGATACACTGTCAAATACTGTCAATAAGCTAATGCATCAGTAAACTCTCAAATGCAGTCAATAACCCAACGCATCAGTACAATGTTAAATACTGTCAATAACCCGACGCATGAGTGTACTCTCAAATGGGCAAAAAGTAGTGCGGTATAATAGTAGGTTTGTAACCAAGAGATTGCAAGAACCACTATGGACTTTACGCTATGGAATTGCTTCAGTAACTATCCAGATGTATAAATGTGACTGTGTGTGTGTGCTACGACTAAACACAGTACATCAGAACACTTGTTCTGCCGCAACTTCTCTGTGGATGGAACGGCATGTTTTCCATTCTGTTTGTTCCTTTAGATGTGGGGAAAATGACTTGAAAACATTTATCTGGCCTGGGGTTTTCACTCTCTTTTTAAGGTCTGAAGTATTCATGGGCCACAGAAGTATGGCACAAGATATTGCTAACGTGCTAAATGTGCTAAAGAATTACAAGCTTAGAGGAGGACTTCAGTGAATGTCTTTTGTGGTCCAGATGACCTACAATGCTCAAAGGTCCCCAAGAGACTCGGTTTCAAATATTACACGTGGTACTCACAGATCTACCTGACGCAAACACACACACACACACACACACACACACACACACACACACACACACACACACACACACACACACACACACACACACACACACACACACACACACACACACACACACACACACACACACACACACACACATATACAGATCCTTTCCAAAAAATTTGAATATCATGGAAAAGTTGTTTTTTTTCCATAATTCCATTCAAAAAGTGAAACTTTCATAGATTATAGATTCATTACACACAAAGTGAAATATTTCTAGCCTTTATTTGTTTCATTTTTCATAATTTTGGCTTACAGCTCCAGAAAACCCCCAAAACAGTATTTCAAGAAATTAGAATAGTGTGTCGAAAATCAGCATTTACTTCAGTTATTTCAGAGAATGAGTGGAGTGGCTTGACTCGAGGAATCCGACAGTTGTAGCCCATGTCCCGGATACGTCTGTACGTGGTGGTTTTTGAAGCACTGACTCCAGCCTCAGTCCACTCCCTCTGCATCGCCGCCAAATTTTGGAATCGTCTTTGCTTGACAATCCGCTGAAGCCTACGGTCATCTCTTTTGCTTGTGCACCTTCTCCTGCCACATTTTTCCCTTCCACTAAACTTTCTATTGATATGCTTGGACACTGCACTCTGTGAACAGCCAGCCTCCTTAGCGATGACCTTTTGTGGCTTACCCATCTTCTGGAGGGTGTCAATGATGGTCTTCTGGCCAATTGTCAAGTCTGCAGTCTTCCCCATACTGAACCAAACTGAGATAAACTTTGCAGGTGTTTTGAGTAAATTAGATGATAGTGTGACACTCAGTCTAAAACATTCATTCTCTGAAATAACTGAAGTAAATGCTGATTTTCGACACAATTCTAATTTCTTGAAATACTGTTTTGGGGGTTTTCTGGAGCTGTAAGCCAAAATTATGAAAAATGAAACAAATAAAGGCTAGAAATATTTCACTTTGTGTGTAATGAATCTATAATCTATGAAAGTTTCACTTTTTGAATGGAATTATGGAAAAAAAAAACTTTTCCATGATATTCTAATTTTTTGGAAAGGATCTGTATATATACGTGTATTTATGTCATCTCATATCCACCCACACACGCTTTCACATTGTTTCAGGAGTTCCTCATTTTAACACATCTGCACAAAGGCCACCCCGCCCACGGCCCGTGTGTGGGCCCAGCGCCTCCGCCCACACCTGTGATGTCAACGGCTTCAGAGCACCGAACAGGGGAAGACGAGAGAGCTGAGAGCTGCTCTGGGGGCCGGTATGGGCAAAAAAAACAACACTGCACCCTCAAAGGCTCTGACGTTTCCCAGTAGCCCGCAAACAGTGAGCAGAGGCCAGCCAGGGGAAAACAGGAGGGAGGGAGGGAGGGAGGGAGGGAGGGAGGGAGGGAGGGAGGGAGGGAGGGAGGGAGAGAGAGAGAGAGAGAGAGAGAGAGAGAGAGAGAGAGAGAGAGAGAGAGAGAGAGAGAGAGAGAGAGAGAGAGAGAGGAGAAGAGAGAGGAGAGAGAGAGAGAGAGAGAGAGAGAGAGGAGAGAGAGAGAGAGAGAGAGACGTTTTGAGAAGAAATAAGGGGGTGGCTTAGAGAGACACTTGAGAGACAAAGAGAGTTAACATAAGAGTGGGTGGTAGAGAGAGAGTAGAGTATGTAGAGAGTGTTAACATAGGAGTGGGTGGTAGAGAGAGAGTAGAGTATGTAGAGAGTGTTAACATAGGAGTGGGTGGTAGAGAGAGAGAGTAGAGTATGTAGAGAGTGTTAACATAAGAGCTGGTGGTAGAGAGAGAGTAGAGTATGTAGAGAGTGTTAACATAGGAGTGGGTGGTAGAGAGAGAGTAGAGTATGTAGAGAGTGTTAACATAGGAGTGGGTGGTAGAGAGAGAGAGTAGAGTATGTAGAGAGTGTTAACATAAGAGCTGGTGGTAGAGAGAGAGTAGAGTATGTAGAGAGTGTTAACATAAGAGCTGGTGGTAGAGAGAGAGTAGAGTATGTAGAGAGTGTTAACATAGGAGTGGGTGGTAGAGAGAGAGTAGAGTATGTAGAGAGTGTTAACATAGGAGTGGGTGGTAGAGAGAGAGTAGAGTATGTAGAGAGTGTTAACATAGGAGTGGGTGGTAGAGAGAGAGTAGAGTATGTAGAGAGTGTTAACATAGGAGTGGGTGGTAGAGAGAGAGTAGAGTATGTAGAGAGTGTTAACATAGGAGTGGGTGGTAGAGAGAGAGTAGAGTATGTAGAGAGTGTTAACATAGGAGTGGGTGGTAGAGAGAGAGTAGAGTATGTAGAGAGTGTTAACATAGGAGTGGGTGGTAGAGAGAGAGTAGAGTATGTAGAGAGTGTTAACATAGGAGTGGGTGGTAGAGAGAGAGTAGAGTATGTAGAGAGTGTTAACATAGGAGTGGGTGGTAGAGAGAGAGTAGAGTATGTAGAGAGTGTTAACATAGGAGTGGGTGGTAGAGAGAGAGTAGAGTATGTAGAGAGTGTTAACATAGGAGTGGGTGCTAGAGAGAGAGTAGAGTATGTAGAGAGTGTTAACATAGGAGTGGGTGCTAGAGAGAGAGTAGAGTATGTAGAGAGTGTTAACATAGGAGTGGGTGGTAGAAAGAGAGAGCATGTTGCAAGGAGTGTGACAGTGGGAGGTAGCGGAGTGTGAAAAGTAACTGCACGCCGCTGGCGGGCGACCGGGTGCTGTTTTCGTTACAGCCGTGGACTCTAGATTAAGGCCGGGCAAACATTATCCTCCTGTACTTTTTCCAATACAAACCGCCGGATGCTCTCTGGTGTGGCAAGCTCGCCGGAGGACTTTGCCATTTCCGATTATGGAAATTGTATGATTCATTTTTCTTAACCATTATTTTCCAAAACAATAACTGACACTACAGCTATTACTATGACTAACACCAACAGCTACCGGTGAACCTGTGCCTCCCACACCCCCCCCCCACCCCCCCTCTCTTAAGGTCAGAAACCGGATTGGATGGTTTGGAAATGACTCCTCACGTCCGTTAGTCAAGGTTATTGGGGGTAATTAAAGGTGGATGTTGCTTGCTTCCGCCTTTCTGTTTTGTTTATATGTGATGTCACCTTCCTCGCTTTCAACCTAGATCAGCTCAGGTTATATGGCATAAATTTGTATAACATGCAGGTCTGAAACCTTGACGTTTGTTCATGTATAGAACGTGCATGTACGCAGAGCCCTTTGCTTGAGTTCCTCTCACAAACATGGTCTCCTGCAACTCCCTACATTGAGCACACCAAACAATTAAAACTTTTTTTCCATGATTTCATATCCTTCCGGTACTCCCACTGCTTTGCTTGGCTTCTTGGGGACTACTTCTCATGGAATTACTAGAAATTGTCTTTAATTAAATGGTTACATACTGAACTTCACTATGTGATTTTGAGCAATAGTGGAATTTTTTTTTTCCATTGGGGAATGAGGTTCGTGAATCACATGACATTGTTCGACCGCAACCTCGCCGGAATGGTTTGAAAGCTTATGACAGAACAAGGATTCCAAAAACCTTTCCACCAAATCTGTTTATGACTTTGGTCCGATGGTATTCCATTCCCATGAAATCTGGCTCCAGAGTTGAATCACATGTCTAATGATCTCTTGAAAACTATCTTTTTAAAGTCCCGAGTTGAAAAATATTGGTCTGGCTAAGGGTCATGTGGTATTTTTAAAAATCATTTTTCCAACAAACAACGTGTGACAGGAAAAGAGGATTTTTAGACGATAAAAGTTGGGGAGTCACTCACCGTTAAAGGGGTTTATGCAACGGGTCACTCTCTGCATGATCGCGTCCTTCACTTCCCTTCTTTTCACACACTGGATCCCCAGGTTCTGAAATCTATAGAAAAACACACCTGGGTCACAGCTCGTCACTGGAGCCTCTCCTTTCAGTGTGCTTCCCTAGATACAACCGCACATGTCCACATGGTCTGTATGAGGTCTCCAAAGCAACGTGAACGTAAAGGATGTACACTTCCCAGTAAAGGGAGGAGCTAAAAAAAAGAAAAAAAAGAATCTCTTTTCGATTGACCAATGAGATGGCTCGATCAGAGCTGTCATTACCACACTCACAGTGCAGCCACGTGGCTGAAGACATCCACAGGCTGTGCCCAAATTATCAAATTTCTTCCCACTTGGGAAAGAACTGAGGTGAGAGTCTTAGACTCCTTGGCTTGGGGGCCAGAGGTGGGCAAGGAGGGCCATATCTGTTTCTGGATTTCATGCCAACTTCTGCTCTTAATTATTTAATTAGCCCTATAACATTTACACCATCTGACATTTTAGCTACGTGCACAGTACATGGAAGACAGCCGTAGACTGTATCTCTCTATGAAACATATTACTGTGATCCAATCTACGAGAGAACCAGTGTTGGTGTATGTAGCCAGTTAGCTAATTTAGTCAGAATAATTGGTGGAAACAAAAACCCCCATACACACCGGCCACCTATGACCGGAATTGCCCACCCGACTTATGCTGTGGCGCAGACGGATGACATCACAGTTGGGCACTGTCACATCGGATTCCAGCGATCAATTCACTTTCTATTCTGAGAAAAGTCCTGCTGTCGCACGTACATAATGCTTGGCCACATACCTACTTTTAAATCTGCCAATAGCATAGTCTATTATCTAATAGCATATCTGTGATCTAATTACAAATATCACTTGCCACTGTGGGTGAAAATGGTGGTGATCTCACTTACATGATGATACTACGTTCTGGCCCAAACTCTGCCTCATAGTACCCATCCTTGCAGTCTTTGCCCACCAGTTCATGTGGGTGAGGTTTGTAGGGCTCGTTCTTTGTCACCAGTGACACTCGAACCTTGCCCCTCCCGTAGAAGTTTGAAATCTACAAAAAAATAAAATAAATAAAAACAAGATAAGTGGTAGGTTTTAGGTTGTTTACATTTTGCCAGTCTCAATCTTAGTTAACTAGCAGTGCTATTCCTAGTTTATCTACTTTTTTTTTTCAAATACACCAGCCATGGTTAAACATCTTAGAAGACATGAGGGGGGAAAAAACTGTTTAATTATACTGCTATAGTATGTTTGAACAAAATATTTCTAGAAACTATATTGTGTTTCTTTGGTATACAGATGGTGAGTTACTTTGTTGAAGCTAATTTGTCAGCTGCTGGGGAAACTGCACTTGTAATTCTCCCGTGCACACCCAAACTACATTCTCACAGATTTTAGGAATGTTCTCAAATCTTTTGCCACTTTTTGCAAATTCGCAGCAAAAAAAAAACCCTACTCTTCAAAGGGGTAATGATGTTGAGGCTAATGATGCTAATAAGCTAGCCTAGACTCTGTCTCTGATGCTCTTGCCTGTCATTGAAGTCAACAGTGGCACATTCACAAGTTGAGACACTTTTGGAGCCTGCAGTTATTTAATTTCTGATACCTTTACAGTTGCAGCTGCTCACTGCAGGACGGGCTGCGTAGACAGCAAAAGGACGCGGCTGAGAAAATGGTGCCGAGCGCGAGCGGTATCTGACCTGAATGCTGGGGAAGGATCTGTTGTTCTCCGAGCTCCTCTCTCCCGGTATGCTGCCTGCCGAGGGCCCTTCGCACTTGTACCTGAAGCGCGTGCCCCTCTGTTTGGGCTGCTCGTATAGCCGCACCCCAGGCTCGCCCCCTAACCAACGAGGAAGAGGCAACGCTGTCAATGCCAACTGCAGTAGTAGAGGAGAGGCTCTTAATTAAAGGGCGCATTGGGGTGGTTCTCTTAAGGAGCTGATGTTGCAAAAACGGCAGTTAAATACGAATCTGCAAATTAAACCGAAGGAAACCGTTTGAATGGTCATGTGACCCAAACACCTCGTGGGTGACGGTTAGAAAGGTGAGTGATAAATATTCGGTATGTTCCAAATCAAAAATGTTCCTTGAGTTTGGCATTGTCAGAGGCGCACCCCACATTGCCTTTTGTCTGTGACCAAGGCCAATGGAGGCAATATATTTAACTTGATTTTAAACTCTTTGCTGCTCAGTTGATGAATACTCATCACTTTTAAGTTACTGTCAAAAGTATGGGAAATTGTTCAACTCATTCCACCAGAGGGGATATTTCACAAAGTGGGATTAAGGAGTTATCCAGCTAACCTTTCTAAATATTTTGAACTTGATGACATCCGTTGTGGATGAGAGCTGGGGTTACTCCAAAATATTTACAAAAGTTAGCCGGCTAACTCCTTAATCCTGCTTTGTGAAATGCCCCCCCAGGGATTACAATAACAGCAGGTAGACTGCGCCATATTATTCCACTGACCCTGGACTCACCCTGCACTCTCAGAAAAAAGGTAAGAAGAGTATCTAAAAAGGTACAAATGCTTGTTGCTGGGGTGGTACCCTATAGGTACATAAAAGTGTACCCCGAGACAGCAGTACAAATACATAATTTGCACCTTTTCTTCTTGAAAATGTACTTAGTACCTAAATACAACATTATTGTAATTTCAGGGTACATTTGGGAAATGTGTTCCTTAGAGAAGGAAAATGCACTGCCACGGTACCTTTAATTCTGAGAGTGTGGCCACAATGCAGAGAGCCTCCACAGACAAATCAAACAAGTGCTTTGATCATTTCCCCCGTACGCACAAACATGCCTGAACATAAACCCACATGCCCAAAAGCCTGAAGATTAAATGTATCCCCTTACTGCAAGAACGCGATGGTGGAAAGAGCTTTAACACGTAATATAAATGATTTTAATCAGACAGTATTGTGAAGTAGGCTGCCACGATGTAAACGTATCACTGTGGTGGCGAATGTGGCCATTCAAATAGGCTGTAAATATGTCTTACTGGAAAAGTGGACATGCATAAATATAGTAACATACAACCAAGCGGAGAACACTGAAATCCTGTTCCGGTACAGAGAGCCATTCAAAGGAATTACAGTTCTTCCTGAGATGTGTTATAGCAGTTAAGGGCACATCTCTGCATGCTCATAGCTGTAAAATCCCCCAGTTGTTTTAGGCAATCTTATGCAGGCTTATGTAGTGCTAATATTGTGTCAAAGCAACATCTCCACACTGAGTTTACTGACCTGGGAAGCAGGAACTCTGAAGCACGGGCCTGTATGTTACTGTTGGGGGAGAAAAAAAAACAAGTATGAAAACAGACGGAAAGTATGAATTATTTATTTCAGGCATTACTCATTGCATGCTTTACCATTTTTGCTGTGAATTTTAATGTAAATCTCCTTTCTATTTCATATTTTTATAATCTGAGTTAGGAAACAAGGTGCCAGAGCAAAACCGACAATGCCTGATGATGTCTTGTTAGATAAGAGGTACCTGTAATCACTATATAAACGGGAGACATTTTTAAAATGATTTATTAAGTATACGGTAGCCCATCCTACCCATATACAGTGTTGTAATTACAGGACAGCCTGTAAAATTATTTCACTTCACTTCATATATTTTCAGGTAGGGCACCACACAAGCCTGAACAGGTCTATAATCTTACACCCCTCCCCCACTGTGTCTGATATAGGATGCCGAAACTCAACTGTACACAGTAAAATTTTCAGTGATAAATCAACTGAGGGAGTACGTTTTACCCTGACAGGGCACAATTGATCCCTATTGAACTCATATAAACTCTGCATAGTTAAATGAACAGTAAAACAGTTTACCGTGTACAGGCCTACCTTTAATGACAACATCCAGATTTGAGTGTAGCTACTGGACTAAGTTAACATGAGTCTAGGGGTGTAGCAAACTGCACTATAGAATACACAAGAGGAGCTACAGCATATTATAGCACTTAGCAAAGACAAATTTAAGTGTGTGGACTACTCATATTTCTTGCTCTCAATATACATTAAAGTAATTCTACTTATTACGTTATTACAGCATATCTAACAACAACAGCGATGATGATGATGTTGATGATAACAATACAATCAGCACATTCAAAAAGCACATTTTGCAAGGAATTGCTATATTTACATATTTGCTCAAACTGATGATTCCTCATGAACTAATGACATAACCTGCTCTTAGTAGCCTAATTCAATAGGCTACCCATAATTTAGTTCACTTGGACAGTAGGGAGACGTTTGTTTTCACAAACGAGTTTGTAATTTTGTGGCTTCATTGGCTACATTTGTCACAAAGATAACCAACTAGTACGACCAAGGCATGACTTAACACAGATCAAGATTTGGGAACTAATAGTTCAAAGACTCAACAAGGCTTGTAATGTAACATAGGCTACATTAAAAACGCCCCCGTTTCTTTTTCACCCACGGCTAGCCTATATAATTTTCCTTCCGCGTGTAGTCTAACCGTTGTCGTTTGCACGAAGAAAGTTCATAATGGGCAGAAACAAACTTATTAAAGACAAACCTCTTTTTTTTCAAAAATTAAAAAGAAAAAGAAGCAGACAATTCAAATGCCTAGACTCTTGAAGCAGCAACATGTTTTCCAAGTTGAGAAAAAGGATTTTGACAGTGACTGAAGAATCTAATAGTAGTCTAAATGAGTGCCAGTCACAATGCAGAATGATAATGTAGACTACTGTAGCCTATGCACTCAATGAATAAAAATGTAGCCTAGCTACCAGCATATATCATATCTCTAAAAAGATAACTGCCCAGTTGCATTTCATTAAACTAACAAAATATGCGGGCTAATGATATCATATCTATAGCCTGCAGCTAAGTGAAGAGAGGACGAATTCCTAACTAAATTTCATAATTCATGTTCTCTCGGCATCACAAGAGACATGACGTGTGCAGCTCAGTGAAAAGTAGCCGAGGCTACAGGTCCAAATAGACTACCACTCTTCACGGGGTAGCTCCTTAAAGCACGAAAACGTAGACCTATGATTAATATCCACATGACACGACACCAATGCACCTGGTTTGTCAAACGGCAATATATCGGCGAGTGAGCAAACAGATAGGCTACGCTGTCTTCAGCCGACTACTTGCCAAGTTATTCTAGGCTACCTCCTTATGAACAGTCGGCGTCCACAGTAACGGAACAGCGTCACTTTGTAAATTTACTCACCGCTCATTCTGAAGTCACCGTCTATCGCAGATTGTATGGCTTTATCAATGACCAGTCTAGACTGAATCAGAGAAAGGTGATGTAGTGACTTTAAACTTTTCTGAGGCGTACGGAATTTCCCTTTACTCTCCGCCCAAGCATAAAGAACAACCCTCATTGGACGGGAGCCAGTGAGTGAGCTATGGCTAT
The DNA here is from genome assembly GCA_029718625.1 of Synaphobranchus kaupii. Lineage (NCBI taxonomy): Eukaryota > Metazoa > Chordata > Actinopteri > Anguilliformes > Synaphobranchidae > Synaphobranchus > Synaphobranchus kaupii. The sequence goes on along the minus strand of CM056379.1, from coordinate 108,711,336 downwards.
AGCCTACGACACTGTATGAGAAACGGTGTGCAATTCAATAAATATTTTAAACACATCTATAAAGAAGCAAAGCAAATCTATAAATCTGTAAATAATAGCGTGCTCGCCCCTGCATATAGCCTATAGCGATGAGCCAACAGGTGGGCTATACCTAGCCTAGGCTACTTCAATTATTCATGAATGTCCACACCGATCATCGAGCTACATTCAACACGTTTGTATTTGAAAGCAAAAGACGAACAAAAAAAGATGTACTATTGTAGCACGCTATTTAGCTAGTTTGCGATTTTAGCCTAGACCTAGGCTACTTGACCCGCAGCGTTATCCGTCACCGCGGCAACAAGTTAATTTAGTCTTTTTTAAATAATTGTTTTTGTAGTCTCCCTAGTCTTCGAGTGGTTAATTGAACACTTGATAATGTTTTTTAATCGTTGATGAAGTATGCATGCATTTTCTGTTTTACTAAAGAATGTGTTTTGAGAGAGAACAGGTGCAAGGCAAACTGACATGACGCGGTAAACCGCCTGACTCGCATAACTGGCGGAAGCAAAGGGACACGTCCGATTCGTGTCAATAATTTATCGAATTATTTTTTACATTAACGTACGATTTAAAGACTTTGTCTTCACTTCTTTCATGTCTTAGGCTACTTAACGAGTGCAAATAATTAAAGTTTAATCGAGGGCAGGATGGATTAACGTGACGTTGAAATGGAATGTAGCTAATCCTGTTATTAAAATGACAAATTTTCATTTTAAAGCTGCATAGTTTTGTTGCTTGACAATGATGTTGTGTGGGCAGTATCACCGTCAGTTTTATTTTGTGTGTTTTATTTACATGTGCATTAGGCTACTCAAATATTCTTGGGTAATCCCCACACAGCATTCGCACGCCCACGCCCACAGAGTACAGGGAATCTCCCAGACAAAATGTAACAAAAAGTGATGTTTTATGCATTTTCTAACAAATCACTGTGAAATTTGGCCATTTATAATAACTGAGAGAACAGATCTTTTTAACCTGCAAACTTATCTAGGTTAATGTTTAACAGGCAATGTTTAGACTATTTTCTCTTCATTTTTGTTTTTGACGCCTGACTTTTTTGTTTAAAATTTAAAAGAAATGAAAGGAATAAATGTGCATGTTATGAAGTCGGGTTGGCATTTAAGCACAACCCTGGCTCTTTGTGTATTTCTTGGGTGGGAGTGGCACATATGTTTTACATTTGAAAGACATTTCACAATTAAAAGGAATGGGAATTGCAAGAATTGAACGGTTAAAACTCGGCGTAGCCTACATTATTACCCAGGAGTGATACATTCTTTGTGTCTTTTAATTTGTAGTTTGAGAATGTGGAATTATGATTGGTTGCTTGGATTTAGAGGGGTCAGGGACAGTATAGTCACACTTTATTTTTTATAAAGCACACATATGACTTTACAGAAGCCTACAAAACATCTCACTTTAAAATGTGAGTAGCTAATGAATGAGAGTATATTATCTAAAAAGTTATCTTAAGCATGCATGCATTCCTGCGCACACACACACACACACAAACTTAACATCTAATGTTCTGTTCTCCTGACTTCTGGGGTTACACCTGACCAAACTAACCCTCTTTCCACCTGCGGCTTCTCTCAACCTCATTTCTACAACATTACTCTCACTAAAGACATACATGAGAATAAGGCAGGGTGGAAATTAATGCACTGGATTCATCAAAAGGTATTCCATCTGAGAGAAGTTTTACAGTAAATGTAGATTAGAGTTGCTAGTGTCGGCACAGAAAACCACTCCAAAGAGTATGTGGTGGAAAGAATAGTCTCCAGTTGTGTTGCTTGGCTAAGGTCCAAGAAGTGTATATTGCTTGGACCTTAGCCAAGCAATACACAGGGCACACTGTCACTTAACTTCACATATACAGTGGGGAACAAAGTCTGAGGACACTACAAATGCCAGGTTGTTTTCTTTCTTTACCGCAGAATAATGCAATTACGATATATCTGCTTCGTCTACCATAAGGTAAATGTTTCTCTATTAGTTGTCACAGCCTTTATTCCATTCAAATATTAACTAATGTGTGTTCCTAAAGCTCAATATGCAAATATCTGGGCTATTGACAACTAATACAAACAATATTCACGGAATGAACCTGCCATTCAAGCCACTAATGTTGCTACTGCTAGTGCTCTTAAATTATAAATACCTACACACTTTTTTTGACTTACATTATTAACAAAATAATGTATTCTTGACTAAGAAGTATAAACATAGTATCATAATTGTATTAGCCCTTGAAAATAACAAAAAACAATCAGTTCTTGTCAGTAGTGTCTTCATAATTTTAGTCCCCACTGTACATTAATTAGTGAAAAACTTGTTCTAAATGAATGTCATCCACAGGAGTGGTAGAAAAGCATACAGTGAATGTAAGTCATTGGGAGTTTCAATTATTATTTTAATACAATTTTTTTGCAAAGACATCCACGAGTCCAAAACGGAAAAAAATACTGGCTTGAAGAGTCTGTTCTGCCCATTTACTTTTGAAGGTGACTCCTTTTTTGTGTTGCACAATGATATCTCTATATCTGAACATGAAATATTACACCATATAACCAAAATTTATATCAGAATTAATTAGTTGTCAGATGTAACACTTGCTAATGTGAGATAATAATACTCACACAGCCAGAATTTTTGCCAAACAACCTTAACTAAAACTGAGGAATGGGCCTTTCTAGCCTTGTTTTTTGCACTTGTTTGTAATTTGATCTTGATAAGAGCACCTAGTAAATGTTCAAATGTAAATAGGTGCAAAATGAAATGCCTGTATTATGTTCACTAACAGTTCTAGAGGCTATATCCCATGTCAGGGATGTGGCCTTAGTGTGGAAACAAGGAAAGGACTTGGGAACGCTGAAGAACTCAACAGCAGTTTGAATTAAGCAGTTAGGGTGACGTTAGCAGTTAGCAGCCATTGGACAATTGGTTGTCAGAGTGATGAAAGAAAGTGACAAATCACAGACCCTGCAGTATAGTTACAGATAAAGTGATTGGCGTTCCATACAAAGGCCCCCTGTTACAATTGCCCTCAGAACACAGAAAACTACATCAGCACAAGCTATATAGCCAAAAACTTAATAAATATATGAACATAAAATAAAGAAAATAAAGTCACTAAAAAGTTTTTGATAATTCTTAGCCTAACCCAGTGATGACCTACGCAAACACAGACACCTGTGTTGTTTCATCTGCTGCTCTCCTCACCTCTGGGCTGCCCACTTCCTGCCAGTGGCTTTCCTGACCCCATTTCTCTTCATTATTTTGCTTTTACAAGCTGTATTACTGAAGATAATGTGGAGTGGAAACAAATGCACTGAATTCATCCAAAAGGCCTCTTCTGGAGTAACTGGTGTGGGTACTGGAAACATCTCCAAAGAGCGTAGTGGTAGGAACCAATCATTTAAATCTCCACTTTCTACGACATTGCAAAGGACCAATGACCAAAGCAGTCTGATCATTATCACATGCCGTTGTGTGACTTTCCATTAACAAATTGATTAATCTTAATTAGTGTAAAACTACAAGTTCCCTGTGAAGTATTCCACTTTATACAGATCCTTTCCAAAAAATTAGAATATCATGGAAAAGTTTTTTTTTTTCCATAATTCCATTCAAAAAGTGAAACTTTCATAGATTATAGATTCATTACACACAAAGTGAAATATTTCTAGCCTTTATTTGTTTCATTTTTCATAATTTAGGCTTACAGCTCCAGAAAACCCCCAAAACAGTACTTCAAGAAATTAGAATAGTGTGTCGAAAATCAGCATTTACTTCAGTTATTTCAGAGAATGAATGTTTTAGACTGAGTGTCACACTCTGTACGTGGTGGTTTTTGAAGCACTGACTCCAGCCTCAGTCCACTCCCTCTGCATCTCCGCCAAATTTTGGAATCGTCTTTGCTTGACAATCCGCTGAAGCCTACGGTCATCTCTTTTGCTTGTGCACCTTCTCCTGCCACATTTTTCCCTTCCACTAAACTTTCTATTGATATGCTTGGACACTGCACTCTGTGAACAGCCAGCCTCCTTAGCGATGACCTTTTGTGGCTTACCCATCTTCTGGAGGGTGTCAATGATGGTCTTCTGGCCAATTGTCAAGTCTGCAGTCTTCCCCATACTGAACCAAACTGAGATACCTGTCCAATTTAACGACACACCTGTAGAAAAACATCGTAGGTGTTTTGAGTAAATTAGATGATTAGAGTGTGACACTCAGTCTAAAACATTCATTCTCTGAAATAACTGAAGTAAATGCTGATTTTCGACACACTATTCTAATTTCTTGAAATACTGTTTTGGGGGTTTTCTGGAGCTGTAAGCCAAAATTATGAAAAATGAAACAAATAAAGGCTAGAAATATTTCACTTTGTGTGTAATGAATCTATAATCTATGAAAGTTTCACTTTTTGAATGGAATTATGGAAAAAAAAAAACTTTTCCATGATATTCAAATTTTTTGGAAAGGATCTGTAAATAAGATAGATTTTTTTAAATGCTATTTTACAGAGGACAATACAGTATATTCGTTCACACTATATTTCAATTGACACTTTTCACAAATACATGCACAAAATTCAGAATGAAAAGCATTTTCGGGTTATATTTACATTATAATCAGGTTAAATTCTGGTTATATTCAGGTGTGTGATGTTGGAAGGGATCATTGAGCTGAAGGGAAGCTTGTTGAGACTACAGTAATTTATCCCAGATCGAACATAAGGTATCATGTACAGTATCAGTCAAAAGTTTGGACACACCTACTCATAGAAGGTTTTTTTCTGTTATTTTTACTGTTTTTTACATTTTGGAATAGTAAAGACATCAAAACTATGAGATAACACAAATTAAATTATGCAAAAACCAAAAAAGGGTTAAACAAATAAAAAAAAGTCTTATATTTTAGATTCTTCAAAGTAGCCACCCTTTGCCTTGATAACGGCTTTGCACATTCTTGCCATTCTCTCAAACAACTTCTGTGGTAAACAGGTATTCCACAGGTAAAAAGGTGATGCCATCATGACTGTATAAAAGGATATCAAAAGACTCCTGATATCTTATTTCCAGGTACTCTTAGAAGCGATACTATAACCTCTGAATTTGAATGGATCTCTATGGGAATTGGGGGGTGGGACTAGATTTAGCTTTAAATTACACTGGAACAGTGTGGAACACATGGTTGGCTAAATGGCTCTAAGTCATCAAGGGTCTGACGTATCAAACAAGCCTTAAACCATCACTCTGCTGCCAGAAATACAGTAGATATGGATGGATAACTTGAAGGGTTTCTTCTCCTGACTTATTTTTCCAAAGAGTTCAATAGGAAAATTTGTCAGGAGAAACAACCCAAGACTTTTTTTATTTGTTTAACCCTTTTTTGGTTTTTGCATAATTTAATTTGCGTTATCTCATAGTTTTGATGTCTTTACTATTCTAAAATGTGGAAAACAGTAAAAATAACAGGAAAAAACCTTCTATGAGTAGGTGTGTCCAAACTTTTGACTGGTACTGTAGATGCACAGAAAAAAACTATATTCACAATAAATCAATGATAAAATAAAAATAAAAAAACAACATAAAATTTCCAGATGTTAATTTACCCTAGTCTAGGACTCCATGGAGGCCACACCCATCAACTTTATAGCAGGTCTATGGCCTCTATAGACCACATACAGTATAGGTTCATTAATGTACATTAATTTAAATTCAAACAGCAGATGGGTCTCTGTGTTATAATTTCCAGTTTATGATTTGTGATTGATTTAAGGTCCAGGTTTTCACTCACTTTGATTTTTGGAACCTCCTAAGGAGAATCCCATAAGCAGAAAATATATATTAACCATCTCTTCTTAGTTTATATAAAAGCCAAAGTCACTTAAAAGACAATGCGATATTTTGGAAGGCAATTGTATACTTTATTAAAAAATAATCTATGAAATGTTGTATTTGCAGGCTGTTTAAACAAATCGTTGTCTAAATAACAGTTCTATTTTACCAGAAGGCATTATTCTCGGATTTAATCTTGACATGGCGAATTTAAAGGGGAAGAAACAGAGTGGAACAAACGGAGAATCCCCGAAGTTCCTCATTCAAAGCCGTGGGGCTCCCTGGCAACAGGTCTGGAGCTTTCGCTTCGCCTTGATAAGCGGGAAAATTCCTATTCCTAAAAAAAAAGGAGAAGAAAAAACACGGGGTCTGTTTTTATGTGGTTTCTCGCGTAATGACGATTCTCGTTAATAACAAGATTTAGACGGACCCACCGATTCCTCTTTTAACCCTCTGGGTGGACCACCAGTGGCGTACCTATGGTGGCGTTGCGGGGGAGCCCCGGAGCTTAGGAGGCCTCGCCCCCACTAGATTTATTTTCTTTACATTGTAGGCTATCCTCTTAGATTTCGTAACGGGAACAGGGCGCAGCGGGCGGGGCCCCTTCCCGTCTATGTTGCTAGGCACCCGTCATGTGTATCATTCTAATAATTATTTGCTCACCTACGATAGGGCTAGCCGGCTGATAACTAATGCTCATTGGCAGGCTGGGCAGCGTTCAAAACAAAGCGGGAAGCATTGCTAATTTAACGTTCATTAGTTGCGTTGCCGGTAAAAATGAAAAATGAAGCGCAAATACCCAATAGGTGCTAAGAAAAACAAGATGAGAGCGAAAGCCGAACAGGAGAGGGCAAAGCTACCAAAAATAACATCATTGTTCCAGCAGGCAGCAAAGGTAGACTCTAACGTTACTGCATCGGCAGTAAGCTCCCCATCCGGCCCGGCCACCGCTAGCAACCCCCCGGTCAGCTCCGAGTCCAGGCAGACAGCAGACAGACAGCCCAGCCAGGCCCCCAGCCCCGCTACAGCCGAGCCAGCTAGCTCCCCATCGGACCCCGCCACCGCTAGCAACCCCCCGGTCGTCAGCTCCGAGTCCAGGCAGACAGCAGACAGACAGCCCCGTTACAGCCGTGCCTCACGCTTCGAGACAGATTAGAATAGAAAGTTTTATTCGCCATAACCAGTACGAGTAGGCTACAGCCAGGTTACATTGGAATTGGAATCTAATCAGTTCCTTTTTTCAGGTAAAAATTAACATAGAGAATACGTTCGCACATACAGCTCCACTAGTACGCATACTAGTAATAAACCAACGTCATTCAAACACTGCTACAACCGGCCTGTACACTAGTTCAAAAACTTCACACAGCTACCTAGGTTAGCTTGTCAGCTAACAACGGTCATGTTTTACGTTTAGCTAGTTAGCTTAGCAAGCTTGCTTCCTAAACCGTTCCTGTGCAACCAAAATAACTGCCGACTCTCGTACTCGTCCAAGCCAGGAATACAAGGCTATATACTTTTTGCATTTGACAGATCTTACCAGCTGTAACTCCTGTCTCCTGACTGCAGCCTCTACTATGTAGCCTATAGGATGTGTTTTGTTTGTTTGTTTTTTGTAGGCTACTTTTCTTTTATACAGAATGGTATGTTATGTGAACCGTTCCGTTGTGTGAACTCAAATGATAGGCTATAACGAATGTTCTACAATACCTTCATGTTACAAAAAATACAAAGCCACTTGTTTGTATTTGTCAATGATGCCTGAAAAAATAAACATTTTTTAAAAAGCTTTAAGTGGCCGCGAGTCTATCCCATGTCACTCTATTATTGATTTAGGGGAGGGGCCCCATGGTCCGACCTGCGGGGGAGCCCCGAAATATTGCGCAACGCCACTGTGGACCACAGTGGGGTGAACTGACGTAGCCTAGTTCTGGAGGTGCTGAATAGGTCTGCCTGTAGGCTACAAAGTAACCTGCAAGAGGGCTCAATGTACACGAGTCAGAAGCACTGAGAGGAACCAAGTGAACCAATGGGTCACTTAAACCAACTGAATCACCCTTGCGAGGCGAAGCCATGGTCATAGTTGACTAATGACGTAGGCTACCTGGGGTTCAAACCTGCGAGTGCAGAGTCCAACGTGGTGGAGTAGCCTTTTACACACTCGAGAAAAACACCTTTACCTTTACAAAAAACTTTTCAACTGCTACAACACGACGTGACCATTTAAGCAACAACACAACGTCACCATTTAAGCATCTACTTTTACTGGAAATTGTAGGCCTACATACCTAACCATAGGCCTACAACACGTTTTATAAATCATTACGTCTTTTGAACTATTTGGAATATTTTCAAGGGCAAGATGTCCTCTGAAAATTATGGTGAAAGGTACGGTCCACGTGCATGAAGTCATTCAGGTTATTCAAGTTTGTCGCTTTTCCAGGTTTCAATAAGTGAAATAAACACCAACCATGATCTCGAAATGACTTAACTTAGTCCAGATTCTTCTGAAAAAAAGAAGATTGAATGAAAAAAACGTTTCCACTAACAACCAAGCAAAGCAATGCAGAATAGCGGAGCCTAATGCAATATAATACATTTCTGAGTATCAGAAACAAATGACAGATTAGCGATTTTCCTTGTTTCGTTTTCTTGCAGTGTATTAGCGCCATCTCATGTTTGGTGAGGCTCATAGTATTTTTAATTATCAATCTAGTGCTACAGCGACATCAAAATGAATGTTAGCCTACTTGTAAGTTGATGTAATAGAACAAGTGCTTAATTTTTATGGTGAACATTCTTTGCTGTTCATAGTTATTATTATTTTATTTTTTTTGTCTTTTCATGATTTCGTCCACAGTTAACTAACGAAAAAGGCTAATGATTACACAATTAATACCATAGCCTACACCTCCAAATTTGTAATACGAAACATACTATGAGGTCTTCATTGACATATGCTAACCAGTAGCTAGCTACTTTATCAAAATCAGTACGAAAGAGTCAAATCTCCAAGAACCAGCATACAACCTCTGGAGGCATAATGTTGCCGTAAGCTGCGTTGGAGTGCATATTGCTTTCGACCACGTCCCTCTGAATGCTGTGTTCCTGGCTGCCACTATAAAGATGGCAGGTCACCGGAAACTTCTATAAATATCTAAAATATCCTTCAGTGCCCATAAAAAATGCATACACTATGACTGAAATTATATTATTAAAAAACTTTTAACCATCCCTTAACCCAGATGGGAAAAAGACCTGGGTCAAATAAGTATAATGTACTATTTCTGAATAAAAAGGGAATATTTCCCTTTTCAGTTTGCTTCAATTACACAAGCACATTAAACTACAAATAATTCTTTGAATGTTTGCATTTAAAATGGGATTTTTATAAGTTTGGGAAAATTACAAGTTTGGTTAAATGTATTCTTAAATACATTTTTGTAAATGTACTTTGTTTCGGGTACAATTAAAATTAATGTTCCCCTAAAAAGGTAAACCTATATCAGCTGAACAGTAAATTAACTGGGCACTGTGAATTTCCCCCCCCCCCAGTAAGGCTGTTTTTACCAATGCAGTTTGAGACTGACGCACTCTTAATGTACGTGCAGTTTTTGATTAATTCTTTGCAGCACACACATCAAAATGTGATACCTTCCTTAAATAAGGATCTTTTAATAGCAGTGGGTGGTGTGACATTGTGCCTAGCGCAAATAATTTATGTCGCCAAATCAACCGCTCATTTGTCAACTATCACTCTTAATTTGAAGTCCTGCAGGAAGCGCGCGGGCCAGTCTCTCTAGGGGTTCGACATATGTTGTTTGTTATTTTGATTGCAATTAGCAGGATCTGTCTGACTAATAAGTGGCGGTGGAACGTAGCCACCACAATATGGCTATCTGTCACTCTCAGAAGAAAAAAAAAAGAACCTGCCGTTCCTGCCCGCCACGACCGGTGGACCTTCGCTCGTCTCCAGGCCGACTTAGGGCCTGATTTACTGAGACCTTAAGCACGTGCAAAGCCCTTTTAGCGCACGCAGAAATTGTTTGGCATGTGCTAAAAGGTTTTGCACATGCTAAAGGTCTCAGTAAATCAGGCCCTATGGGTACAGCAGCTGCACACTGCCCAAGAGTGTGGAGGTCTGTTAGTGAAGGAGAGTACGAAGAACACTGTTGAGCTATACCTGCTGGCCTAAAAATATAGACTGGCTTCCACAGGAGGCTGTCCTGTAATTAAAGTTTAAACACGTATTTGCATGTAGTATTAAATGAAAGAAAGAACGAAAATATATAGGCTGTATATCAGAAACACCCCTGAAAAATGGCTTTAACTTTGAAGCATCTAAACCACAATTACAAAAGCATCTACACAGGTGATTCCTATTAATTTGAATGCTAATTAGCAGCATGTGTCTGCTTAAAAGAGGTCTAACCAGCAGCACTTTGCTAGGTAAGTCTCCAAAGCAAGATGAGGATACTAACAGAGGGGGGCAAATAGTTGGTGCCCGAATTGCAGGTGCGTCGGTCACAAAAAGTGAAAAAATTAGTTAAGGTATAGCATATCTACTGCCAGATATGCAGTAGATATGAATAGATCACTTTAAGGGTTGTTTCTCCTGACAATTTTTTCTATTGAACTCTATGGAAAAATAAGTCCGGAGAAGAAACCCTTCAAGTTATCCATCCATATCTACTGTATTTCTGGCAGTAGAGTGATGGTTTAAGGCTTGTTTGATACATCAGACCCTTCATGACTCCGAGCCATTTATCCAACCATGTGTTCCATACTGTTCCAGTGTAATTTACAGCTAAATCTAGTCCCACCCCCCAATTCCCATAGAGATCCATTCAAATGCAGAGACGTTATAATATCGCTTGTAAGAGTACCAGAAAATAAGATATCAAGAGTTCGGTCACAGACATCAGGAAGTCATGGCATGCAAAGGATATGCAACCAAATATAAAAAAGTATTACTTTATTCTATATATAAATTCAAGGGTGCCAATAATTCTGCCGCACGTGGTTTTGTTAAAAAATAATAATTTCTTGATGACTGATTTTTTTTTTCTACATTTACTTCAATTAAAGGTTGGATTTTTCTAATTTTTTCAGTGTGAGATTAAGCTAATTCACCAAACGGTGAATTTTTTTATAACCCTTTTTACTAAGCTTTACCATGGGTGCCAATAAGGGCACTGTATATATATATATATATATATATATGAGTATGCAATGTAATGCAAATTATTCAAATGTTTGACAAAATACAGCCAAGTTAAACTTAAAATAAAAAGAAATCTCCAGTTAAAGGTGGCATTCATCTTAATTGAAATGCAGCAAATCACAGACACTTACATAACAGCTAAATGCATTGTTTTCCCCCCAGTAAAAATGCTCTGTATTATCGTGCAGTGGGACGTATTATTGTTGTGTGCGTGTGTGTGTGTGGTGGTGGAGGTGTTAATGCTTCCTCATAAATGGCCTTACATTCCCATATCCATACAACAGATGCCAATTACCTTACCCGGGCACTTTAAATTCAAAGTTATCATTATTACAGTGTGATTGGCATGCACGGTTATTAATCATAATCTCGTGCGCATATGCAAGGTGGTAGGTGTGAACAACCGGCTTTGTGTGCCAAACTGGCAACCTGCAGAGGCTAATTTGCTCTGACACGCTATCAAAGCAAGCTTCCCCGTTTGCTTCCCACGTGCGTGCCGTCGTTTAAACTTGAATTTAACGACAAGCAAATACATGCGCTGCGGAGGGCCGCACTTACACCGCACTGGTGTCAGGGAACACGGTTTCATTGCCGCAGATAGGCTACACAATTCCCAACAAGAGTTGCGATTCGCGCAACTCACGGCTACTTTCCAGGCTCATGATGCGTCCTGAAATAGACACGGCAGAATGTAACGTTTGCTCTCTAACGTAGTTGAGTAATAACACGAACCATAAACCAATAAAAAATGTTAGCCATGCAGTAGCCTATACTTTGAGTTGTTATGTGTACGGGCACACCCTGTGTTCAGCACTCTGCGTTGGCGGTTTCTAACAGTCAATTAACTGATTAACAAACAGCGCAAGAGCTTTTTAGCTGTTCTAATGTACATTGTCGTGTAAATCACTCTGGGCACATGCACGAAGAATGCTTTCTAAGAGCTTATTGCATTGTACTGTATTGTCATTTGTAATGTTTTTTTTTAATGAAATGCTCAACCACCCCCATCTCTTTGGAAGGCTTGATTGTGTTGATTCGTATATATACCGAGTGAAATGTGTTAGCTGAAAACATGTTAGATAAATCCCTCCTCACTAGACCTACGTATTAATTTACCTTTGCTTTGTATCCCCCTCTTGCTGTTGAACGGCCTGGGCTGTCTGACACGGTTTGTGTTCATCTGGTACCCGAGTTCCTCCTCCCGAAATATGAAATCCAAAGTATTTGAAAATTATCTTCATCTCCCCTCTGTAAAAGTTTGTATCACGGGCAACTTTGTTAAGTATGACATAACAGTATCAAAAGGTGAAGTGTAAATTTGTCGCGGTAACAGCTCTCTAAAAAAGCCGCCTTACTCTCACTTATCGAAGATAATGAGGGCAATGTAACACTTCTGATTAAGGCTCGAAAGTGTCACCCAGAAAAGGTTTTAAATTAATTCTCAATCTGTGCATTCTTAGTAACGGGAAACATCTCATGGCTACCTGTATATTAAACATGAATTATGGGAAATGACAATATGTCCACTTGCGTGAGACAGGTATCATCTGACTCAGTTTATCATTGTCTTTGCAATACACTTAAAAGGCTTCAATAAACTTTACTCACACCTGACTTTTACTGTATCACTCTGGGAAAGCAAGATAGCATCTCTGTGAAATGCTATCACTTATGATGTAATTGTGAGGGAAGGGACAGACTTGCATTAGGGGTGGGAGTGAGACTTGCCCTACAAGGCTCCTTGGGTTTTGACTCATGAGCAGAGCATTAGTCATTTCAAATAAGCCTGACTCCTAAAAGACTGTGAAGCTCTGGCTACTGGCAACCATTTAACCCACTTGTGTAACTCTTACGCCCACAACTGAATCAAGCTGATGGGAAAATAACGATCATTATCAGCCAGCAGCAGTCCGTATTTTAAAACTACATTTCCCCAAACATCCAGCAGGGGGCAGTGAAACTCCACGCGTTGACCACAATGAGCTCAACATGGACAGGTCAAATCCAACTTTATGGGCTTACTGAGAAAAAAAGATGAACAATTATGAAATTAAATAATGTAAAGAATTCAATATTATGTATTTAAAGCTATAAAATACCATTGTTATTTTTACACTGTTGTTTTTTCTCAGTATAATAATAGGTCTTACTAATTTGCAATGATTGCTTTACCTTTATTGTGTTGTTAGATTTTCTGGTAAACACTTTACTTGAACTATGCACCAAACATAACACTGCCATAACCATGACAATACCTGCCATTACCAGTCACAGTGTATTATTATGACAGGCTTCATATCACTGTCATAATGTATGCAGAACATCTTACAAAGAAGATTTTTAAATAAAGTGATCATGGTATACCTACATAATATCATGTTTACAGACTGATATTGTTGCCTGGTGTATTGGACCAAATGAAATTACCCCAAAGTGTAAACCCCGCCCATGTGCTCCTCCTAGCAGGCTCAAATGCACCAGACAAGATCAATAGATCACAGAAAAGTATTTGCATCCAAAACAAATAATATTTGAACCCAGGTCTGACGCCTGGATGGCTCATCCCATTAAAGCACTGTTGGATGGCTCATTCGGTTAAGGCATCACACATGTGGTGCGTGGATGGGCCTCACAGCCTCAGATCGAATCTGGACCATGCCAGTGCTGACTGGCAGGGCCGGTAGCTCCATAGGCAATGCACAATTGCATCCCCCAGGGAATGGGTGGGTTCAGTCGGATAGGATTCTGTGTGCATTGCTATCTAGCGACCCCTGCTGGTCGATTGGGCACCTGTAGAGTGCAGTCAAAGCCGCATATGAAAGGTCCCTCCTCCGACGCCGCTCTACGCGAGCTTAGCTGCAGTCTGCGGTGTGAAAAGAAGCAGCTGGCGACACCGCGTGTTTCGGAGGAGAGCCGCGGACGTCTACTTTCCCCCGAATGGCCAGTAGGGTTCGCGCAATGTACACGGCTGCGGTTTTCAGATGAGCGGCCATTCCAAATTGGGGTGGGAATTGGATATGCGCCAAATTTAAAGGAAAATAAAGCACTGTTCTGCTGCGTGGATGTGCCCCATGGTCCAGGATCCACTGTGGCTGGTAGCCCCGCCGGGTGACACATAACTGGCGGTCGCTTCACCCAGGGTTAGGGAGAGTTTATGTTTTTTTACCCCTCTTTCTGGGCCCTCCTGCGGCAAATAGGCCCTAAGCAGCTGCCTAGTTTGCCTTTGCCTAGATCCCCCTTTGCTCGTCTACGCCTCTCACATCAACTGCAGGGGTTGTACATGATTGGGGATTCCACATCGGGGGAGAAAATTTGTCAGGAATCATCTTAAAAAAGTAAAGTACCTCTATCTTTTTAAAAATCCTGTCATGGATAATTCATGAAATAAGCTAAAGGCCACTTCTTTAGCCAAGAACATTTCACTGTTGAGAATAATCTCCTTTTCCGAAGCTCTAAGTGTCCTATTGTGGCGTAGCGTCCTAATGGAACACATACACATACACTTTGTTTCATATGCACCATTGGATCAATAGAGGGATTCCTACCATAATTTAACATGATCTGGGAATTTAACTTAGGCTGGGAACTAATGATGAAGCAGTTGAGCAACACCAGAAACTACTGCACGAGCCATTACCAAGGTAACCAGGAGGGAAGGATGTTCCTTTTAGTCTCTCACTTCCACTGCCCTTGCATTTGCAGGTGCTAATTCACTGCAGTAAAGGGGTTTAGTAAGGAGGCCTTGAGAAACCCACACATTGACACTGTAACCCACATTTTGTGTGAGAGAGTGATGGAGAACCCCGTGTGGGGGGAAAATAAGGGCCCGGGAGTCACACACAGAATTGCGGGCGACAGAAGATTTATGGCTCCCTGAATATGCAGATGCCTTCTGTGCGACTGACCAAGATCTACACCACACTGTCCTTGGGCACAGAGACAGAGAGAGAGAGAGAGGGGGGGGGGGGGAGGGAGAGAGAGGAGGGAGGGAGGGAGAGAGTGAGAGAGAGATGAAGAGAGAGAGACTTACATTTGGCATAAAAAGAAAGGCATTATATTATAAGGAGGTGAAGGAGGTGGGGTATGAAGATGTGGAAAAAGAGAGATGGGAGATGGGATGAGAGTGTGCGCGCTAAAGAGATGGAGGTAGAAGACTGAAGATGGGAGAGACTGTGCGGAAAAAGGAGAAAAAATGGAGAAGGAGAGAGAGAGAGTGAAGACGGTGGAGAAAGAAAGTGCACAATAGGGGGGAAAATGTGCTGCCAAATTAGGCCCGTGCCTCTTTTCAATAGTCAAGACGAGATTGCCTGGGTTTTCGGCAGAAATGGCCATTAGTCATTTTCTCCGGGGACAAAATTTTTCGGTTTCCCTCCTCAGTCCTTCCCTCATTTCAGGCAATTTGAACTCCATTTAACCGTAGAAAAAAAAATAAAAAAAAAACGTGCCCGGCCGGCTAAAAACGGCAGACACGTTCCGTTCCATTTGAAATATACATACGTGCATAATGGGCCCGAACAATAACGTGTGATTGAGGCTTCACCGGTGCCAGGGGCGAGTGAGGGAAGAGATAAAGACCCGGACCGAGGTTTCTCCACTTACGCTCGGCGAAAAGAATCGGGAAAGACAGAAATTACCGAGCGGAGCGCGAGCCCCATTGAGTCCTCAACCTCGTTTCTATCTTTTAAATTTCCATTAACTGCCATTTCGTAGCCGACGGTTCTGCAAACCCCTGCTTATGAACTGACATCTGTTTTGTCCTCGGATTCCCTTGACAAAGGGGAAGAAAATGCACAGGAGCTCAGGCCAGTGATCTCGGAAGTATCATTCGCTCATCCACATCCTGTTTTACCCAGGCCAGACATTTCCTACAGGTTATTTTTTATAATCGGTCCAATTAGAGCCAGTTCCTCCCCCATTGTGGACGATTACTATAGGCCGCAGTTTTATAGATATGTTTTGAGGTAAGTATGAGTTCATACGTTGCACTGATGGCTGTACTAAAAATCACCTGTAAGTTTCTCCCTACCTGTCAGCCTTGCAGCTGCTGGCTACGTTCTCGATAGATTTCTGAAATCCAGCCACTTTTTGAGATCCAGAGCTATTTTGGGTAAAATGTGGAGAATTCAAGTTATGCACTGATGATAGGAAATTAAAGAGCTGTTTAAACATATTGGCTGTTCATGTTCATGGGTGAATAATTATGTTACCCTCCAAAGAGATTATAAACAGTATATGGGTCTGGTATTCACATCACTGGAGCTGTAACATATTTGCTTTATAGTCATTATTACTTGTTTGGATGGATGTTCCAATGTGTGACTGAACAGTAGAGACAGGCAGTGCAGAATTAATAAAATTAATTGTAATTCAGATAAAAGGGTTAATGGTCCAGATTTTGATGTTGTTTCATCTTGTAAGACATGAGATAGTAGGAGGTCACAGGTTTATTTTATTTTTTAAAATTTATTTGTGCTCAATTCCATTTCAATTCAGTCAATTCAAATTTAATCGAAATGGAAATTGAATCAGTTAGTTGAAAAAAAAAAGAAGCCCATCGTGATTCTGTGAGGATTTTTCAATTGAAACTGAATTTCAAATCACTTCCCAAATTAACAGAATTTTTTTTTAATTGAAGCCATCCCCGACTCTGGTTTATATTTTATTCATGAGTCATAATGCCCTGTGAGTCTCAAACATTTCAGTGGGAGGGCCCTCAGCTGATAAATTAGTTCTGTACTGATTTATAAAAATTCTGTATTCTGTCTGTCCACCTACCTTCTCTCTCTTTCTTCTCTCTCGCTCTCTCTCTCTGTCTACCACACACAATATAATGCCTTTCATTTTATGCTAAATGTAAGGTTCTCTCTCTCTCTCTCTCTCTCTCTCTCTCCTCTCTCTCTCTCTCTCTCTCTCTCTCTCTCTCTCTCTCTCTCCTCTCTCTCTCTCCTCTCTCTCTCTCTCTCTCTCTCATCTCTCTCTCTCTCTCTACCACACACATTACCTCCCCTCTGCCAACTTAACGGGGCATGTTTCTTTCTCACCTCTCTCCCTCTTTCTTTCTCACTCTCTTCCCATTGTGATGAGACAACCCTCTCGGATGGAGGAACAGCAGGATTGCTGAGAGCAGGGCCCTGTTATAGCGCTCTCTAGGGCTGCCCCAGCATTGAACAGTAAGCAATATCCACAGTCATATCAGCACTTATTTAATAATTGACTTTGCTGTGCTCGGGATAGGTGTACCCTTGCCAATACCGCCGCCGCTAGCAGCTGCTTTTACAACCGCGCGCGACACTGGAGGTTTTCGGAGGGGGTTTATGGGAAGGGAGGTGGGGTTGTGGGCGGGGCTTAAGGTCACCAAACTGTGTCGGAATTCTGCGGCAGATATTAATGGCATCCCGGCCTGGTCAAAGGGGGAAAGAGTTAGTTTTGTTTTCCAAGCGGGAGGTTAGGGGTAAGTATAGAAAACACATGTTCAGTTATTCAATTAACTAACCAAGTAGCAGACTGGCTGTG